>VXBP01006058.1:91227-728275 GCA_013400115.1 Rhinopomastus cyanomelas | reverse complement strand
CACACACCTGAGAGGAGAAACATCCCAGCTCCTCAAAACAAGGGAGAAGGTGGAGGCCAGGTGATGCCCTGGTTTGAACGGGCTAAGGCACCTGCTTGGTGTTGGGGGATGGAGGAAGAATGCTGACAGCAGAAGAAGAGGTTCCAATGGTCAAGCCAGAAGGTGCCGAAGCAAAGTGATTGTTTGGGTTGGAGTTAAGGAAAAGAGCCCCCATGCCGGGGACATGAAACAGGTAAGAAAGGAACACAGTCACTTCAGAAACGTGGACTTACCCGCGGGGCGTCTGCTCCTCCGCGCAGTCCCCGGCCCCGTCCCCAGCCCGCTGGCACGCTCGGTTCAAACCGGCAGCAAACGGGCTGCCTGTTTCTATGGAGCTGGCGATGCCGATCCCTGACTATGCATGAGGCTGCTGCAGCTGCTCCGGAGCAGGCTCTGAGGTCTGCAAACCCCCCCTCCAACACGACCAGCCCCCCCTCCCCGTGCTGCTTCTGGAATGAGTCACCCGAGGCAATGAGGCAGATGCAAACCTGCGTCCGTGCGGGGAGCTGCTTAGAAAGCGCCTCCGCGCGCGGCTCCGGGGGTGCGTTTCACTCGCCAGGACCAGCGCAGAGCGTAGCCAGGGGCGGCCGTGGAGCCAGAGATCCACACGTCCAGAGCCAGCCCACACCATCTGTGCTCCCCGGGTTGATGCGGCTGGTTTCGTGTCTTCATTGAACGCTTTGCCCCGGTGGCGTGGACACAGCGGCAGCCACGAGCATCCCTCGTCCTCGAGCCCAGCTGGCCAAGCCACCCGGTTAAGAGACAATTTTTGCCGTGAGAAAAACAGTCCAGGAGTGGGTTCTCCAGATAAAAAGTGATCTTTCTGCATCGGCACCTCTGCAGAGAAAACACTCACCTCTGGTGCAGGGATTGATGGACTATGAGCAGGGCAGGGCAGAGGCTGCATCTGGGCAACAACAACCCCAGGGACCAGCACAGGGTGGGGGCTGAGCTCCTGGAGAGCAGCAGAGGAGAAAAGGACCTGGGGGTTGTGGTGGCCAGCGGGATGGTCAGGAACCAGCAATGGGCCCTGGTGGCCGAGAAGGCCAACGGCATCCTGGGGTGGATCAGAAGGGGGTGGTTAGCAGATCGAGAGAGGGTCTCCTCCCCCTCTACTCTGCCCTGGTGAGACCACAGCTGGAATCTTGTGTCCACTTGTGGGCCCCCCAGTTCCAGAAGGACTCAGAGCTGCTGGAGAGAGGCCAGCACAGAGCCATGGGGATGATGGAGGGAGGGGAGCATCTCCCTGCTGAGGAAAAGCTGAGGGAGCTGGGGCTCTTGAGCTGGGAAAAAGGAGCCTGAGGGGTGACCCCATGGGTGTTGATCAAGATGTGAAGGGTGGGTGTCAGGAGGATGGAGCCAGGCTCTGCTCGGTGTCAGCTAATGACAGGACAAGGGGCAGTGGGTGTGAGCTGGAGCAGAAGAGGTTCCACATCAATGGGAGAAGGACCTTGTTCCCAGTGAGGGTGGCAGAGCCCTGGCAGGGGCTGCCCAGGGAGGTTGTGGAGTCTCCTTCTCTGGAGACATTCAAAACCCACCTGGACATGTTCCTGTGCAATTGGATCTAGGAGATCCTGCTGTGTCAGGGGGATTAGACTGGATGATCTTCGAGGGTCCCTTCCAGCCCCTAGTGCTCTGTGAGTCTGTGAAGGATCCCCCCGTGCCTCTGCCTGCAGCAGGAACACTTCAGTACTTGCAGGTTGAACACTGTGTTTGGGAAGTGCCAGAAGGGGCCCATCACTGCACGGGATGCGCCGCCGGCATCGCGAAGCTCCCGAAGAGCAGTTCACACAAAGGGCAGAACTCCCCATGAGCTCTGTGGTCCTGCAGGGCTGCTGCACAGCATGGCTGGCAGCATGTGGCAGGGAAGAGGAATCATCACACAGGCTCTGCTGCTGTTGCATTATCCCCAGCTGCCCCTTTTTCTGCCTCTAATGTCCCAAACCAGGGGGCTTCCAGCAATTTGTTGGGGTGAAGCGGTGCTGAAGGATGGGTTGGAGGGGACACCAGCCATGTCCAGATCAGCAGCAACTGCTGTGCACCCCACAGCTGGGTAAAGGCTGCAGCACTTCCCCACACCATCTGTCACCTCCCATGTTCCTTTCATCGGGCAGCAAAGCCTTGTTCTTTGCCCCAAGGCATTAAATTCCAAAGTGAAGACACCAGAGCTCAGGAGCTGGAAATCAAACCCAGGGGGTTGCTCCTGGCTGTGGTCTGGTGCAAACCCCCTCCCCGTGCTCCATCCTTTCAAGTCAGCAAAGCACCACAAGCCACAGGCTCCAGTCACACTCCAGGAACTCTGCTCATTCAGTTCATGCTGCTCGTTTTGTTTCTACATCTCCCTGTGGAGTCAGCTCCCATCTGCTGAGCCATCCCCTGCTCTTGGCACAACCTCCCAGGACCTGCTGGCAGCCTCTGCCCACAGCCAGACCCAGCACCATGCACCCACAGGGAGTGGAACCTGCTTCGCTCCAAGCAGAGCAACAGCCTGACCTGCAGACAGGCCACAGGGCCCTTCCTGATGGCCAGAGCTGGGCAGGACGTGGGGCAGTGCCCAGTGCTCATGGATGCCAGCAGCTTGCTGCCAGCAGCTGGGTTTTGCACCCCTGTTCCAGCCCAGGCTGGGAGCAGCCAGGGCAGAGCTCACCTCAGCCCCGAGCTCACCTCAGCACAGGAGCTTGTCGTGGGTCCTGAGGAGCAGAGACCCTGCTTCCCAGAGACCCTGGAGCCTGTTGCTCTCCAAGAACCAGCCACACACGGGCAGAGGGACCAGTGACACGGGGTGGCCAGCGCAGCGTTCCCACGGGAGCCTGGCAGCGTGGGCTCCCCTGCATCATCAGCCACGCTCTTTGCAATTCAGAAGGGCTCGACCACAAGTTCTCTCAGCGACATCCCAGAGCACAGGCTGCCCCTCAAGGGCAGAGAAGTGATGTCTCCATCTACCTGGGGCCACATCTCCGCAGCGGCAAACGCTGTCCCCGTGTCACAGGCACCGCCACAGCGGAAGCCTGTGCGCTAGTCACTCTCTCGGCATCGCCGCACGACAGCCGAGGACTGGCAGGGAAGAGAGCTGTCAGATGGAGGGAGCTACGGGGGAGGATTCTAGACAGGCACAACAAAAGGATGCTGCACATTGCTCGGTCTCGGGGCCCACCGCCAAGAGATCGCTGCTATTCCCGGCACCGCCACGGGCCGACCTGCCGGCAAAGCTCAGCCTCGCGCAGCCGCTGACGCACCGACACCAACCCCTTGCCTCATCCAGGCACCCAGTTTTCCTGACGAGCTCCGCTGCCGGGTGAGTAGCCCGCGGCTGCGTCCTGCAACGCTCCTTTGTTGGGCTCAGCAATGCGCCGGAGAAGCGCTGCAGCTGTATTTCTCTGGGGAGGATCAGCTCTTACGTAAACCCAAAGTACCGAGGGCAGAGGAGCGGCTACTCGAGCCACGGCAGCACCTTCCCCTTTCAGCCCAAATTGGTTTACAAAAGAGAATCACTCCATAAAATCAGACTCTGATTTCTTACATAAACCACTCAGAGAGGTTTTTATAGGCGCAGGGGGGGTTATCCCCGCTGTCAGATGCTGTTCAAGGCTGCTGGTACCCAGCTCACTTAACAGAATCACACACAGCATCACAGAACGTTAGGGATTGGAAGGGACCTCGAAAGACCATCCAGTCCAATCCCCCTGACACAGCAGGATCCACTAGATCCAGTCACACAGGAACAGGGCCAGGAGGGTTTGAAACATCCCCAGAGAAGGAGACTCCACAACCCCCCTGGGCAGCCCCTTCCTGGGCTCTGCCACCCTCAATGGGAAGAAGGTCCTTCTCACATTGATGTGGAACCTCCTCTGCTCCAGCTCACACCCGCTGCCCCTTGTCCTGTCATTAGCTGACACCGAGCAGAGCCTGGCTCCATCCTCCTGGCACCCACCCTTCACACATTGATCAACATTCATTGGGTCACCCCTCAGTCTTCGTTTCTCCAAGTTCAAGAGCCCCAGCTCCCTCAGCAGGGAGATGCTCCCCTCCCTTCATCATCTCCGTGGCTCTGCGCTGCGCTCTCTCCAGCAGCTTCATGTCCTTCTGGAACTGAGTGGCCCAGAACTGGACACAAGACCCCAGCTGTGGTCTCCCCAGGGCAGACTAGAGGGGGAGGAGAACCTCTTCTCTGAGCTCCACAGCACCCCAGAAGCGACTGCTCTCCATTAGCACACGAGACAGCACTGAAAACCAAAGCCACCTCCCAGCTGCAGAAGCAGCCCTGGCTCCCAGCTCTGGCAGCGCTAGATGGTCTCCGTGCGCTGGCTCACAAACACTGCAAACTTCATCGCTGCAGTCGAGGAGCTGGGCTGCTTCAGCTGCTAACTAACAGTCAGCCAGGAGGTGACTGACTGACAGAGAAGCCGTCGGCTTCGCGTGACGGTGACGAGCAGGGACGACCTGCGCCCAGGCTGCGGCGGCTGGGCAGCGCGGCACAGGGCGGCACCCAGTCCCCACCGCCTCTGGGTACCAAGAGGGCCCCCTGTGCCTCTGCTCATCTTCACACAACCCCAGTTTGTGTTTGCATCTCTCTATCATGAGGGACTCTCTGTGTTTAAACACAGGGCACCCGGGGAGCCGACAGCGAGTCTGACATCAGTCTCCAGCGTAAAACAGACAAAGCAAGAGCAGGTCGTCAGAGAAGCACCCGGGCACTAACGGCAGAGGTGCTTCACCAGCCTGGCTGCGACTCTGGCTGACACTGAAGCTGTTTGACACCCAAGCATGGGAGAAATATTAGCACCTCGTGGCCCGAACGGTGTCCTCAGAGCTGTCTAGACACAAAAATGGGCCCTGTCGTGCAGAGCAGAGACAACAGCAATCACTGTTGATGCAGCCGGAGCCATCAGCCAGCCCAGCATGACTTGCCCAGGGCTCTGGGGCAGAGGCTGACACTTAAATCATCGATCGGAGCAGCCAGACGGTTGAGATGTTAAAGGCACAGGGCGACCACGACCTGAAGATGAGGTGTTGAGCTGGCTGCACAAACAAATACCGTCGGGGTGGCCGGGACCAGAGCGGTGCAGCCCTTCCTGCTGCACAGACTCACCCAAATGTGAGCTTGGGTACCAAGATAAGAAGCTCTGGAGCAACACTGCAAGTTATAGCTGCTCCTTACTGGGCAGCAGTTTTGGGACCAGCAGGTACAGAGCAAAGACATCTGAAGGTGACAAGGTGCCAGCAAAGTGGGGCGTGAAAGAAGGAGTTAGGCTGCAGATACTGAGGGAACATCAGTGGAAGCACCATCGTGAGCAAATAATAGAGTCACAGGACATTAGGGACCTCAAAAGATCAGCCAGTCCAATCCCCCTGACACAGCAGGATCCCCCAGATCCAGTCACACAGGAACATGGCCAGGAGAGTTTTAAATTTCTCCAGAGAAGGAGACTCCACAACCCCCCTGGGCAGCCCCTGCCAGGGCTCTGCCACCCTCCCTGGGAACAAGGTCCTTCTCACACTGATGGGGAACCTCCTCTGCTCCAGCTCACACCTACTGCCCCTTGTCCTGTCACTGGGTGCCCCTGAGCAGAGCCTGGCTCCATCCTCCTCACACCCACCCTTCACATCTTGATCAACATCCATGGGGTCACCCCTCAGCCTCCTTTTTCCCAGCTCCAGAGCCCCAGCTCCCTCAGCCTCTCCTCAGCAGGGAGATGCTCCCCTCACTCCATCATCCCTGTGGCTCTGCACTGGGCTCTCTCCAGCAGCTCTGTCCCCCCTTCTGGAACTGAGGGGTCCACAACTGGACGCAAGACCCCAGCTGTGGTCTCACCAGGGCACAGTAGAGCGGGAGGAGGACCTCTCTCTCTATCTACTAACTCTGCTGCTTCTGATCCACCCCAGATCCATTGGCCTTCTCAGCCACAAATGCCCGCTGCTGGCTCCTGGCCATCCTGCTGGCCACCAGGACCCTCAGGTCCCTTCTCCTCCACTGCTCTCCAACAGGTCAGTGATGGCAGAAGCCCACTGAAAGCAGCGAGCTGCCAGCATGCCCTGGGTGCCAGTCACGTCCTGGCACAAGACCTGGCAGAGAGCAGCAGGAGACACCTGGGCTCTGCACCAGAGTCCACAGGAGGAGAGAAGAAAAGTCTCTGACAGCTGGGACAGTGACCTCAGGCTGGGTTGGCAGATCACGGGCCACAGAAACCCTAAAAGACAAGCTCTGCGCAAACACTCTAGCACGGACAGACCTCACTACTAGCCCCAAAAGCCGCGGCAATGCGTGAGCCTGGGGTGGAAGCTCCCCCTGCCAGTGGCTTCTGAAGTCACACCGGCGTCTCTCCAGCTCTGGAAGCTGACGAGGAACAACTCCAGGCACTTGTGAGGGAAACGAAAACAGACACCTAGGAGCATCACGCTCCCTTTAGCTAAGGGCAAACCCACGCGTGTCCCTCGTTTTCTCAGACTGGGGTGGCAGCAGCCGGTTCCTGTCATCTCAGCTGCTTGAACTGGCTGGCCACTGCTTTCTGTTTCACACAGGACAGAGGTCTGGGTTTTAGAAAGAATCAAAGAGGAACTTTGGCCAAAACTGCCTCTCGTGAGCCGCCTCCTCACGGGCACAACCCTCCCCGTCGAGCATCAACAGGTGAAGCTGTGCTTGCACCCGAAACTCCGCAGCAGACCACGTGTGAACGAAACGAACAGGCAGCGATGTGCGAGAAGACCAGTCACCCCAGTCTAAGCCGGGGCTCAGGGCCACTTCCCTCCCCTTGCGGGAGTCCTCCTGCCTTCCTGCGGCTGCCGGCAGGTGCCGGCGCTGCTCCGGCGCCCGGGACCAGAGAACCGTACCTGGCTCGGAGATGATCAGGCTCTGGTCGGAAGGCAGCAGGAGGAATTGTCTGCAAGTGTCCAGCTCCAGGCCGGGCAGGTTTCTCTTCCGGCACAGCTCGGTGACAATGCGGACCGCCGTCCGACAGCGGCCGTCGTCCTTGGCACCGCTCATCTCCCGCACCGCATCCTCCGGGGTCCCCTCTGCCGTCTAAGGAAAGTCCGGCGGGGACAGGAGGGCTTGCTCCTGTCGCTCCACGCGAGCACTCTCGCACCGGTCCCACCCTCCGGGGCTGGAGCACCCTGAGGGGACACCCTGCGCCAGGCGCCAGGCTCCGGGGCTACGGCCCCGCGGCCCCGCGCAGACCAGCGCGTCCGGGCTCTGCCCACGACCCGCGGCAGCCCCGCCGGCGCTCCCGGCGCCCCATCGCCTCTGAGCTCAGAGCTCTGTTTACTGCCGAGGCGTGTTCTGCCCGAAGAACCTCCTACAAACTCGGCTTCGTGCCCTCCGCGGGGCTTGTTAAAGCTGCAGCCGAAGGTTGCTGCTTTTAACTCTTTCGTTGCCGCCCCCTCCCCGTTCTCCAGGGGCGGTTTTCCAAGCTCCAGCCCCGGAGCAAGTCTGCAAAACAAAGGAGGAGGGGAAAGGTGACTATTAAGATCTTCGGCGTGAGGAACAGCCCGGCCATCAGCCAGCGGAGAACCGACAGCGCTCTCCTGCACAAACTACTTCCAACTGCCGGAGGCAACGCGAGCGAAGCAGCAGGTTTTATTGATCTGTTTGTGCCGGTGCTAACACAACCGGCTGCAGATGGCGATGGAGATTGAGAGCGACGTCGGGCTTCCTAATTAGATTGGGCTCGTCGTAATTTCCAGCAGTATTTTCGCATCCCCGTTGTAACTGGCGGCCGGGTCCCGCCGCATGGCAGCCCCGCGCTTCCTTTCGGGGGGCGCGTTTGACAGCCACGGGAGCAGGAGCTGTTGTCTAACAGGCAGTTAGACTCATCCAGGGCAGGGTGGTTTCCTGCAGCTCCCAGTACCACGCTAATGAGCCTACTGGTGAGCCGGTGCGGAAGCTCCACGGGTCCCCCCAGCCCCAGGTCGCAGCTGAGGGTGATCAGATGCATGCCATCGTGTTAATTGTGCCTGTTAATTACTTGGTGAAGCACGTGGAGTCCCAGCCAATGCAGCAGCACAGGTCCACTGAGTCTCCTTCTCTGGAGAGGTTTCAAAACCCACCTGGACATGTTCCTGTGCAACTGGATCTAGGGGGTCCTGCTGTGGCAGGGGCATTGGGCTGGGTCACCTTCCGAGGTCCCTTCCAATCCCTAATGTCCTGTGAATCATCCTCCAGCCCAGTCACCCCGGCTCCTGCAAGGCTACAACCTCGCAGCAGCTCTGGATCTCAGTTCCCAGGCTGGGAGCTCTGGGTTCTGCCCTGAGGTGCCTCTCACGCTGCCTGGTCCCTGCCCTCTTCTGTGCTCTTGGACCAGTCTGAGGACAACTCGGACTGGACTTCAGGGGACTGGTGTTGCCCCAGTGCTGCCCAGCACCTCTCCCACAGGTCAGCACAACCGAAGTGACCCTTCCACTCGCCACAGCTCTGCTGGGGCTGCCAGTCCCTCCTCAGCAGGAAGCCCGGAGTCCCCAGTCCCTCACTGGCTGGAATCTCCCACCCTGTGAACTCTCCAGCTCTGGGGTTAGCGACTCATCCCCAACACCAGGGGCCTGTGCAGCAGTTAAAGGCCACTGCTCCAACATCCCCGAGCAGCTGCCAACAGGACCCTTTGGGTCACACCAGTCCTTGCCACCTCCTTGCCCAGACCAAGTGTGTTCCGGGCACTGTCCAACCACTGGCTGAGCACAGGCTGCTGCCATGGGGCTCGATCCAGATCCAGCGTGGTGACCTCCATCTGATGAGAGCAGCTCTGAGCACTTCCTCAGACAAAGGGACATAAAAACCTTGTGGGGAGGTGGTGCTGTGGTGGTCACAGCAGCTGTGGTGGGGGGATTGGACTGGATGACCTCTTGAGGTCCCTTCCAATCCCTAATGTTCTGTGATTCTCCTTCCAAAAAACTTCTGCTGCCGAGTGAGATCTTTCATGGACAGAGTGACATCCTACAAGTGGTCACAAAGAGACACTTCTAACTAGTCACCACCACCTCCCGGCCACCGCTGCACAACCTGCTGCTGCCAACAGCCTGCAGCTCGGGGAGGAATCCTGGTGGTGTCTGCCACACGTGAGCAAACACCAGCATCACCAGCTGCTTGCGGGTGGCACCGCGGCTGCAGAGGTCTGTGTTTGCTTAGGGACTCCAGACTGTGCAAAGCTGCAAGAGAGGAAAAGGACATCAGCAGCTGTCATCTAATGACTGGACAAGGGGCAATGGTGTGAGCTGGAACAGAGGAGGATCCACATCAGTGTGAGAAGGACCTTCTTGCCAATGAGGGTGACAGAGCACTGGAAGGGGCTGCCCAGGGAGGTTGTGGAGTCTCCTTCTCTGGAGATGTTTCAAACCCACCTGGCCCTGTTCCTGTGTGACTGGATCTAGGGGATCCTGCTGTGTCAGGGGGATCATCACCATGTGTCCTCAGCACAGCATCTGAGCCACCAAACTTGGGCACCAGGAGAGGAACTCCTGAAACACATCACTCAGGCATTGCACTTGAAATCTGAGCTCACCTTGAGGCCAACTTCCACAGACAAACCCAAACCCCACCCCAAGCCCAACCGAACCCTTCGAGAAAGGTTAATGTTCAATCGGGAGCCGGTAACGCAGAAATCAATAACAAAACTCAATTATTTGGAAAGAAGCCCCTAACCTTGTTTCAGAGGTAACACCGAGAACTTCGTGCTTGTGAATGTACAGCCTTGGCTCAATTATTCACCTTCAAGCCAGAGGACTCGAGCCTTGCTGCAGAGCATCCTTTGTGCCGCCTGCCGCAGCCCTGGAGGCCACGTTGCTCCCTGGAGCTGCCTCTTCCACCTTCAGCAGAGGTGAACGGTGCCTCCCCAGCTCCTGGGGCAGAGCTGGAGGAGCTCAGCAGCTCTGTGTCACCTGCATCCACCCTGGCATTTCCAGCCTCCCGTGAATGCCAAGCTCTTCCCCGCAGCTGCGTCCTCCTCCTGGCATTTAGGATGGCACCGAGCTGCCCAGTGAGCTGCTGCCCCATCTCAAGAGGCAGTGATAGCAGTGGAACTGAAAAGGCTGCAGCTGGTCCAGAAGGGCTTCCAGGTGAGTGATTGCTGAGAGAGCTGGATTAGAGAGAGAAACGGGCTGTAGGCAGCAACCCAGCGACAAGGGGCACCGGGTGTCAGCTGGAGCAGAGGAGGTTCCACATCGGTGTGAGGGTCACAGAGCCCTGGCAGGGGCTGCCCAGGGGGGCTGTGGAGTCTCCTTCTCTGGAGAGGTTTAAGACCCACCTGGAGATGTTCCTGTGTGACTGGATCTAAGGGATCCTGCTGTGTCAGGGGGATGGGACTGGATGATCCTTTGAGGTCCCTTCCAACCTCTAACGCTCTGTGATGCTCAGGTGGACTCGCCAATGGGTTTGTGCAGCTAGAACACTCTCCTCACTCATTCTGTTTCGTTTAGCATCTGTTTGAAGCCGATTCTTCAAATCCTTTTGAATGCTAATCAAGGCTGGAGAGGGAGCAGCAGCAGCCTTTTCAGCCCCTTCTAACTAATAGCAGGATAAGGTTTATTCTCCCAGTGAATATGACAATTGGAAAGAGCTCAAAGACGATTCGTAGCCTCTTGCCAGGAAAGAAACCAGCACCGATCTGGATCCTTTGGCAGCGTCGCGGTGCCATCTGGCTATAACCGTTAACACCTAGTGCTGGGCACCTTCACACACCCCGTGGAGCTGCAGGTCCAGCGCAGCAGCCTCTCCGTGAGCACAGAGAGGAGAGGATTCTGCTTGTTGCAGCAGGAATTAAGAGTCCAAACCCAACACTAGCCGCAAGAATTGAGCTCAGACTAACTTTACAGAGAAGTGGTTAAACAAGCTCTGTGCCTGGGACCTGTAGAGCAGCCAGGACTTTGCATCTTTGCAGGTAACAGGGCAGCAAAGCCCCATCAAACCCACCTCTCGTGGTGGAGACAGTGGTTAGGCAGAGCTGCATCCTCCCCGGAGTAATGATTTAGAGCTTTCTGGCACCAAAGACACAGTCTGCCAACACAAAGGTCTCCAGCACCCTGCTCCCTCCACCTGTTTAGCCCTACAGCTCCAAGCAGCAGGAGAAGAAGAAAGGCAGTGCTGGCTCCCCACTCGTGTCCTCCCACAGTGCCCAGTCTGTGCTGCAGGGCAGCTCTGGGATGGGGAGTTTGTCACAGACTCACAGAACGTTAGGGATTGGAAGGGACCTTGAAAGATCAGCCAGTCCAGTCCCTCTGCCACAGCAGGATCCCCTAGATCCAGTCACACAAGAACATGGCCAGGAGAGTTTTAAATTTCTCAGGGAAGGAGACTCCACAATCCCCCTGGGCAGCCCCTGCCAGGGCTCTGTCACCCTTACCAGGAAGAAGGTCCTTCTCAGATGCAAACCTCCTCTTCTCCAGCTCACACCTGGTGCCCCTTGTCCTATCACTGGGTGCCCCAGAGCAGAGCCTGGCTCCATCCTCCTGGCACCCACCCTTCACATCTTGATCAACATCCATGGGGTCACCCCTCAGGCTCATTTTTCCCAGCTCCCTCAGCCTTTCCTCAGCAGGGAGATGCTCCCCTCCCTCCATCATCCTAGTGGCTCTGCCCTGGGCTCTCTCCAGCAGCTCTGTCCCCCCTTCTGGAACTGAGGGGCCCACAACTGGACACAAGACCCCAGCTGTGGTCTCACCAGGGCAGAGTAGAGGGGGAGAAGAACCTCTCTCAATCTCCTAACCACCCCCTTTCTGATCCACCCCAGGACGCCGTTGGCTTTCTTGGTCACCAGGGCCCATTGCCAGCTCCTGGCTGCTGGCCACCAGGACCACCAGCTCCCTTTCTCCTCCAGCACTCTCCAACAGCTCAGTCCCTGCCCTGTCCTGGTTAAAGACGATTCCTTTGCTTCTCCAGCACAGGATGAACCCGCAGAGGCTGAAAGGCCACTGTGGCAGCACCTGCAGCTCCTTCCTCGAGCGACAGCCAAGTCCTGCTCGGGGCTGCCAGCTTCATTGCTTTTATGGCAGGAGAGGGTGGCTTGGTGTCCTGAAACGCTCTGGTTCCAGGAAGCACTGAGGCTTCGTGCAGAAAACAACGGGCACTGCAGGCAGACGGCACTGGAGCCAAGTGCATCCAGGCAAGAAGCTTTCTAGGGGCAAAAGGACCATCAGAACCAGGTGTTTTGGTGACAGGGCTTCTGCACTCCTTTGCCCTGGAAGCTGCAAACCCTCAAGGTGAACGGTCACAGGTGATTTGGCAGGGCTGGCAGCTCTAAAAAGCCATTTCTGCTCCAGGAGCTGTAGATGGCTGCGAGACAACAGAGGAGATGGTATCAGAGCTGCGGCTCTGAGTCCTGCAGCTCTCAGCCACGGCCAGAAGCCATTAGCTAAATAGCTTTGGGAACTCTGACCTCCCATCCTCCAAACGTCCGCGCTGGACACAAGGTTCAGTCTCAACAAAATGAATGAAGGCAGAGCCCAGAGCCTCTGCTGGGGCACTTGCCCTGATGCTCGACATCCTGGCTGCAGCCAAAGCAAGGCAGCAGTGCAAGAATCACAGGGCATCAGGGATTGGAAGGGACCTCCAAAGATCAGCCAGTCCAATCCCCCTGACACAGCAGGATCCACTAGATCCAGTCACACAGGAACGTGGCAGGAGGGTTTGAAACATCTGTAGAGAAGGAGACTTCACAACCCCCCTGGGCAGCCCCTCCCAGGGCTCTGTCACCCTCCCTGGGAACAAGGTCCTTCTCACATTGATGTGGAACCTCCTCCGCTCCAGCTCACACCCACTGCCCCTTGTCCTGTCACTGGGTGCCCCTGAGCAGAGCCTGGCTCCATCCTCCTGACACCCACCCTTCACATCTTGATCAACACCCATGGGGTCACCCCTCAGGCTCCTCTTTCCCAGCTCCAGAGCCCCAGCTCCCTCAGCCTTTCCTCAGCAGGGAGATGCTCCCCTCCCTCCATCACCCTGTGGCTCTGCCCTGGGCTCTCTCCAGCAGCTCTGTGTCTTTCTGGAACTGAGGGGTCCACAACTGGACACTATACTCTAGATGTGGTCTCACCAGGGCAGAGTAGAGGGGGAGGAGAGCCTCTCTTGACCTATGAACCACCCTCCTTCTGATCCACCCCAGGATGCTGTTGGCCTTCTTGGCCACCAGGGCCCATTGCTGGCTCCTGGTCATCCTGCTGGCCACCAGGACCCCCAGCTCCCTTTCTCCTCTGCTGCTCTCCAACAGGTCAGTCCCCATCCTATACCAGCCCCTGGGGCTGTTCTTGCCCAGATGCCAGACTCTACATTGCCCTGGTCAGAGTTCACTCAGTGCCTCCCTGCCCAGCTCTCCAGCCTTTCCAGGTCCCACTGGATGGCAGCCCACCCTGCTGGGGTGTCAGCCACTCCTCCCAGCTTCATGTCATCAGCAAACTTGCTGACAGTGCTGTCTAACCCCTCCTATGGACTAGTACTGGTCCCAGTACCGACCCTTGGAGGACTCCATCAGATACAGGAGGCACAAGCCTTGTGTGCAGCCACCTGTGGGCAACAACCCCCAGCACAGCAAGCGGGGGGCTGCCAGCCCAACACCTCCCTGGAGTCAGCTCAGGCTTAGACTCACAATTGCTTTGGTGGGAAGGGGAGAGCAAAGCAGAAGGTATTTAACCTCAGTCTCCTGGAAGGAGCCAGCACAGTTGCTCCCCGGGATGAGAAATCAGCATCTACGAGCTGGCTGCTCTCCCTCCCTGTTTGCCCCGTTCTGGTTGTTCTCATTTCTCCCGGTGGAAAAGGAGCAATAAAAGCAGCAGTATTTGTATAACAGGCAAAACAAAACCACCGGTGCACGACGGTGCCTCTGGGAAAAGTCGCTGTCGTGGGTTTGTTTCAGGAGAACATTAACATGTGGGAAGAAACCTGAGAGGTCTTTGATTAACCTGATGGAGGAGTCTCCAGAGGGCACCACAGCATCTGCTTCCCCCCACCTCATGGCATCATCCTGCATCTTCACTCCCTCCATCATCTCCGAGGCTCTGCGCTGGGCTCTCTCCAGCAGCTCTGTGTCCTTCTGGAACTGAGGAGCCCAGAACTGGACACGAGATTCCAGATGTGGTCTCACCAGGGCAGAGTAGAGGGGGAGGAGAGCCTCTCTGGATCTGCTAACCACCCCCCTTCTGATTCACCCCAGGATGCTGTTGGCCCTCTTGGCCACCAGAGCACATTGCTGGCTCCTGGTCATCCTGCTGGCCACCAGCACCCCCAGGTCCCTTTCTCCTACATTGTTCTCCAACAGGTCAGTCCCCAGTCTATATTGGTCCCTGGGGTTGTTCTTGCAGGATCCCCTAGACCAAGGGGCAGTTTCCCCGGAGCTGGAGGGACAAGAGCTGCTGCTGCAGCCAGCTGTGCCCAGCACAGGCACTTCCAGCTTCCCTCAGGCAGCGTGACAGCACCGTGCTCTGCTCACGCCGCTGGGCATCGCACAGCACCAAGGCCAAGGTGGAGAGAGGAGAGAATGAGCTTGAGGACCTTGAGACACCACACTGCACGAAACACTGACCCCGGGCTAGAAGGCAACACGCAGGTGTCCACAGCCCAGCAAGGGGAGGGTCCCCAGCAGGTCCCTCTGGCACCTGCAGGCACCAGAGACACTCTTGGCTGAGCTTCCTTCCCAGGACAAAGCTACCTGCTCGCCGAGAGCCCAGAAGGCAGAGCTCTGTGTTAAGAGCACCATCTGCTGATACCTTCTGCACCAGAGTCTTCGTAAGCGACGAGTGGTTCCTCCACTGGGTGATCAGAGTAACAGGGAGCCCACTGCTCATCCCCTCTGCTTCCACGCAGGGTCTGACTTCAGGAGCTGATCTGTCACAGACCAAGGCAGCTGCTGCAGTTCTCTGAGCCACAGAATCACAGGGATTGGAAGGGACCTCGAAAGATCATCTAGTCCAATCCCCCCACCACAGCAGGATGCCTGTTTGCAGGAAGATTATTGCACAGGATCATTCAGGTTGGAGAAGACCCCTGGGGTCATCGAGTCCAACCAGCAACCCTACTCTGCAAGGTCACCCCTAAACCACATCCCCCAACACCACATCTAAGCAACTCGAACTCAGCCAGGGATGGGGATTCAACCACCACCCTGGGCAGCCCATCCCAGGGCCTGACCACTCTCTCCAGGAAGAGTTTCTTCCTGATGGCCAGTCTGACCCTCCCTTGTTGAATCATAGAATCATTAGGGATTGGAAGGGACCTCAAAAGATCATCTAGTCCAATCCCTCGAAGCTTGAAGCCCTTCCCTCTGCTTCTGTCACTGATGACCTGTGAGAAGAGCCCAGCACCAACATCTCTACAAGATCATTTCAGGCAGTTGTAGAGAGCGATGAGGTCTCCCCTCAGCCTCCTCTTCCTCAAACTCAACAGCCTAGTCCAACCCTACCCTGTTGACTCTACCTACACTTTCTCCTCACACGGTCAACGTTCATCAAACATCTCAACGATCCAGGGTTAAGGTCAGCAGAGCGAGACCCACGGGCTGACGGAAGGACCTGCCCCATCTCACCCAGCTCCTGCTCCATCAGGACTGCACTGCCAGACGTGGGCTGGGATCGAGCGGTCGGGCGCAGGGGGGCAAAAAAGAAACTCAGGTGTGAGAGTCATTCTTCTGATTTAATAGAAATAACCAAAAGGGTCGTCAAACAAAGCTTCACCGAGCTAACACAAGGTCTACAGCACTGAACAAGAGATACTCACAGGCAGCTAAAGCATCGAATAACCATGGGAAGGAATTATCTGGTTATTTTTAGTATTATTATTACTATTATTAGACATCAGCAGAACCCACAGGAACAGAACAATCAGCAACAGCAGCCTTCTTCAAACAGAAACGTCGGGTGTCACTCAGAGAACACAAGCAGCACCACAGAAACAGCACTTTGGGGAGGATCATACTGAGAAATGAACCTGTTACCATGGGCAAAGGAGAACCAGTCTGATTACTGGGAGCAAGAAATAATCAAGGACTCAAAGACGCCGTGAACTTGACCCCTTCTGTGAGCAGGTTTTATGTGGGAAGCAGCTGTTGAGCTGCTTGAGAAGCTCTGTGTACGTGAGAGATGGTTTTCGGGGCCGGAGACATCGCCCTGCTCTGGTGCCTCTCCTTGCAGATGCTTGGCACGTCCCAAAGACGGCAGCCTCGATCGGGAAGGTCGCTCACGAGGAGAGGCCAAACCCATGGTTCATCCACTTTGCTTACAGATGCCTAAATTGATAGGAATTTTGGGAAAGCAATTTGATTTGGAAACGTTCGAGTGGATGTGGAGTGGGGTCCCCACAAGGAAACACAGGAATTGGATGGAGGAGTTAATCAGACTCATCCCAGTGGATGTGAACTGGGATCTCCACATGTAAACACAGCAACCTGATGGAAAGTTCCTCAGACACATTCAAACATCCCAGGGGATATACAGTGGAATCACAGACTCACAGAACATCAGGGATTGGAAGGGATCTCAGAAGATCATCCAGTTCAATTCCCCCACTACAGCAGGATCCCCTAGATTCAGTCACACAGGAACATGGCCAGGGGGGTTTGAGGTCTCCAGAGAAGGAGACTCCACAACACCCCTGGGCAGCCCCTTCCAGGGCTCTGTCACCCTCACTGGAAGAAGGTCCTCCTCATATTGATATGGAACCACCTCTGCTCCAGCTCACACCTGCTGCCCCTTGTCCTGTCATTAGATGACAGAGAAGAGCCCGGCTCCATCCTCCCATGGGCTGCTGCCAGAACACCCGAGTGCAGTCACCTTCTTCCTGGACCCCACAAGCAAACAAAGGAACCTGATGGAATAGTGTCCACACACATGGAGAAAAGAAAGCAATCAACACATCCAAGGACTCAAGACAGATGCTTGGGAGATGCTTCCAAGGTAGAGTCGGAGACCTCTCTACACAAATTGGAGTTTATGCTCTTACAAACCTTCCTCTCAAATCATTCTGCGGAGGAAACGCTCCCTGTTGTGCCCACGGGCAGCACGAAGCACTGCTACTGCTTTCTCCAAGGGAGAGAGAGAAGAAAACAAGATGGAAACCACCTTCAGGTCCACACACAGCTTCAAACTGCAGTTGCCATCACCTCAGCTCTGCGAGGTTGGCCGATAACCTGGGTTAGACGATGGAATGAGAAATTTGGGCTGATTTTAGGGGCTTCTGTTCCAGCTGCTCGCAGAAACGTTTGCTCAGCGTCTCAACGATCCAGGGTGAAGGTGCTGACCCAATCCATCGTCACAAGCAGCAGCGGCGGTGGATTGGAAGGGACCTCGGAAGAGCATCCAGTCCAACTCCCCCTGCCAGAGCAGGACCAGACATCTGCTCTAGGGCCTGGGCGGAAAACAGATGGTACCTTTCCGCAGCAGCCAGGGAGCAGGAGCTGCTCCTGCATCGCAGCTTCACTGCTCCCCCCACTCTGCCCCAGCCCTACAGAACATTAGGGACTGGAAGGGACCTCCAAAGATCATCCAGTCCAAACCCCCCTGCCCCAGCAGCATCCCCTAGATCCAGCCGCACAGGAATGTATCCAGGCAGGTACCTGCAGTACTGGGATCCGTGACCGGTGCTCGGCAAAGGAACGACCAACAGGTCAAGGCCTGCCGGTACCGAAGCCGAAGTGCCGCAGCGCCATAAAAGCGGTAACCCCAATTGAAGAGAATTCACAAAGTCTTATTTTCATTATAATTTTAATGATATTCTTTTGCAAAATGAAGCTGAGAAACTAGAAATGCAGAAACAGGCAATACACAGAGCTGTTACAGGATCCCTCGTTACTACCGGAGTCCTAGTCGCACACACACACACACGCGCGCGCCCTTCCTTCCTACGGGCAGAGCTGCTGCTGTTTGATCAAATTCATGTATTTCAGTAGATTTAACTTTCCTCTTCACAAACTGGTAAAAAATAAACTTCAACTGGCACTATGTTAATATCTGAGCGACGAAAAGTCCGAGCATGAAGCGGAACACCGGCGGAACCCCTAGAGAAGGGAGATTGAAGTTACACCCTGCTTCAGTCCCCTTGTTTATTGCAAGAGCTGGAGTTGCGCTGTAGATACAACTCTTGTTCTTCCAAATCAAACCTGCGGTGAATCGCAGGCAAACTGCTGAGAGCAGCTCACGTTGTGCTAGAACACTCCCCTTCACCGCGACGGCGTCACAGGAACCGCTCGCCCCCGGTACACCCCAGCCACACGACGGCTGTATTCGCACAAGCACAGTCTGCCAACGCGGACCTCGTGACTTCAGTCTTGCTGCAGCGAGATCTACGTGAAGGCCGGACACTCCACCGATTGTTGATTGGAAAGAAAGAAAACAACAGTCCAAAACAGGGAATTTGCTCAGAAACCACTCAAAGCCAAACCCTGGTCCTGTGCGGGTGTTTTTTGCTCAACGGGTGGACAAGCAAAGCCAACGTCGACGGGTTGGTTGCGGTATTTGTAGACATTTTGCTCTTTCAGGCGGCTTCTGACAAAAAACCCCAGCGGAGCTCGAATAAAAATAAGACAGAACCTCGACACGAACGCGACAGTAAGAAATAGCATATATTACAAATCTTCTCTCGATAGGAACAATCAATAAGAATTACATAGTCGCTTAAAAACAGCCCGGCAAATGTTGCCGAGCCGCGAGGAATCTCAAGTCACTATTTACAAATAAGACAAAGTCAAATACAGGAAATTTTACACATTTGGTAGTTAACAGGTTGTTGTCTGCCGAGTGGTCTATTAGAAACTGATACTGAGGAAGACTGGAAAAACATCCCAAGGGGTCGGTAGCTCTTCGGTGTCTGAGCACAGAAAATTGAGAGGATGAGCACTGGACATTCTGCCTCGTTAGGGGGAGCGGGGACGGAGGAGACAGAGACTTCCGCCGCGAGCGCCGTCCCGACCTTCTGCGCGCAGGATGCGGCACGAAGACGCCCTGCTAGTCCCACCGCGAAGAGGACGCTGCGGCCAGTTTTGCCTGTCAAGAACTCACACTCCTGCACGTTGCCAATTCACAACAGTTTAATCGTTTGTTTTCCTTTTGCTGTACAGAAAATGGAGTAAAGGAAGTCAAAGCTCGGTAACTGGAGCGACACAGGAGACCAGCGCTTCACAACAGCACTTAAATGAGATGATAAAAGCAATGACCAACGACACGCTAAAGTTCACACAAAGAGGGGACACTCCAGGACCACCGCTCACAGCTTTCCCTGCAGTCCAGCAAGACACCGTCACCGCGCTGTCCGATCCCGCAGAACATTGGAGCCAGCAGTCTGATCTGTACACGGAACCTGCTTCTCTTCGTCCACCTCTACCTGTGAGACCAGGATGAGTGTGTCCCCTCCAGCAGGGGGATAAAGAAAAAGAACAGGGCAAATCATCAAGGGAAACAAAAGAACCCTCACACCAAAAATTTACACGACAGGGTTTTTTTTCCCCCTTCTGATGAGAATGCTTTTCTGTACAAGTGTTTTTTTTGTACTCTAATACTGTTTAAAAAGCTATCAGCTTCCTCAAGATGGCCACTGTAGGCATGAGAATATTCCAGGAACACTTAAATAACAGGTTTGGTTTTTTTTTTACAATAGATTTGAGGTCCGTGTCATTAGATCACTTTATATGCACCGGTCTCTCGTCTGGTTTTAGGCGCTTCCTACGCGGCTGTATAAAGTCTTCGTCGGAGTCCTCCGTTATTTCGCCATCGTCCTCTTCCTGCTCGAATTCGGGCAAAGGCTGGAAGGTCCTGTCTGGGTAGATCTCTGAAAGTTTATCTTCAAAGTACAATGCAACTGCCTTCCCTGCCTGCGCTACTTCTGAATCAGCCTGCGAACGAAAGAAGACAGGAACGTTGACCTGTTGGAAATGCACATCCCTTCACCAAGTGTGCGTGGTCTGAAACGCTTACCTTCAAATTAATTTCTTGTGTTTCTGCATAAACTTGAACAACTTTCATCATCTAAAAAGGACACCAGAGTCAAAAAAAAGGAAATGATAATCCTTTCTCAAGTCGCGAGATTGCACAGGGTCGGGTGACTACAGTCAGCCATAACAACAGCGCAGTTTGTTACGGGCTACACCCTCTTCAGGGCGCAAACTTAGCGGAAGCAGGTTTAAAACAGTCTTAGGAGCGGACACGAGGCAAATAAAGCTTCACCAGAACAATAACCTCTGTACAAACAGTGTCTCTCAGTGCCTTTCCAAGCTGCGCTCTGCTCAGGGCTGCTTTCTGCACTACAGATCCGAGTCGCCCAGATCTTACTGCGGGAGCGCTCCACGAGACGCCCTCGGGCTCTGCGTCCCCGCTTTGGTTTCTGTCTTACAAAAGGCACGAGACACAATGCCGTGGTGAGAGGTCGGGGCGACTCATCCTTTGCTATGAGCCAGCATTTCAACAGTGAGATGTGTCTGACACAAGCTTTAGTTTAAAAAACACCAGAAACCAACTCCACGTCCATCAGTCCTCGCTCCCTTGTTTCACTCTTGTCCCCAAGGGCTGCAGTGTATTCTCCTCTACAGCAGAGGCTCCATTAATCCCCTTAATTTTAGGGGTGAACTTGTAGGGTAGGGTTGATGGTTGGACTCAAGGATCCCAAGGGTCTTTTCCAACCTGAAGGATTCTATGATTTTAGAGTAGGATTGATGGTTGGACTCGAGGATCCCTGGGGTCTCTTCCAACCTGAAGGATTCTATGATTTTAGAGCAGGGTTGATGGTTGGACTCGAGGATCCCTGGGGTCTCTTCCAACCTGAAGGATTCTATGATTTTAGAGTAGGGTTGATGGTTGGACTCAAGGATCCCTGGGGTCTCTTCCAACCTGAAGGATTCTATGATTTTAGAGTAGGGTTGATGGTTGGACTCGAGGACCCCTGGGGTCTCTTCCAACCTGAAGGATTCTATGATTTTAGAGTAGGATTGATGGTTGGACTTGAGTATCCCAAGGGTCTTTTCCAACCTGAAGGATTCTATGATTTTAGAGTAGGATTGATGGTTGGACTCTAGTATCCCACAGGTCTTTTTTTCCAACCAGAGTGATTCTATGATGCTAGAGTAGGGTTGACGGTTGGACTCAAGGATCCCAAGGGTCTTTTCCAACCTGAAAGACTCTGTGGTAATTGAGAAGGTCACATAATTGCAGCTTCTTCCACAGCACTCATTAACCTCCCCCTAATATAGCGACATCAGGGGTTGGGGGTGTCACAGTCCCAAAGGCTTGTGCACATTTACAGCGTTAAACCAGCCTCTATTTTCACCCAGGTGCTTGTGAAACAGGAGACACCGTCAGAGTAGCTTTGTGCTTCCTTCCTCCCCAATTTACATCCTCACAGAACCAGAAATGCAGCCCAAACACAACCAATCTCAGATTATATGGAATAAAAATACTGCTGGCTGTTCTACGCTTTCTACTATCGGCCATTCCCCGGGGCTTTGGGTCATCTTTGCTCCAAGACACCTCATGGTATGAGGACACCCTCTCAGCTCCTACTCTGCTTCAGCACAGTACCACAACGTTCTTTTATCTAATATTCAGAGTGTATTTTCAATTGTCCCACCTAGTAACAACAGGGAATTCATCTCCCCAAGTCATGTTTCAGGGGTAAGGTGCACGTGTTGGGCTGTTGGATGGGATCAGCTGTTCATATCTGAAAACAGAGCTCCACAGAAGAGTTATCTACGGAGAAGTCATTTTGGTGGGAGCCCAACTCGCCACGAGCTGAAGCATAAAGCTCAGCCATAGTGAAGCCAATGTGTTTCTGCTTTCAGACTGCATGAGGTACCAGAACCAGCAGGTTACTCTTCAGGAAGGAACTTCTCCTCAGTAGAGGAAGCTTCCTCAATAGCTGTCTACTATGTTTCACGAGTGTAAGAGCAAACATCTGTACAGCTTGAGACAGCTTTAAGGACTGACTGTCTTTATCATCACCCTTCCTAAGCACTTCAGCAATCTGTTTGATGTACAGTAACAGCCAGCTCCTCAGTCAGGAGGGGCTTTGCTGGAGGCAATTTTAAGAGGGTGGTTAAACACCACCTTAGAAGTTCCCTCTAGCAAAGCCTGATCTTCCCATTCAGCTAAAACTGAGAGGCAGTTCTGCAACTGCCTTTGTTCTCTTTGGGTTTTAAGTGTCTGATTCAGCACCTGCTCCAGTGGCAGGAGTCAGGACTGGAAGCAGAGTCTTTACTTGGAGAAGCTGCACCAGCCACGTTGAAATAAACCTTCATCTACAGAGAGAGAGAAGCGCGTACGGATCGGAAGTTAACGTACTTCATTAAATCTTTCACAGTTCTTGAAGATCAACCGGACATCTGCCACAAAATCCTCGGGGGTCTGGTAGTGTTGGGAATGCTTCTTCTGCAGTTTCTTTTTCACTGTAGATAAATCCATTGGTTTCTTTATAATTTTATAGTAGTTTGGTATCTGTAAACAAAACAAAGTCATTTATGGCTGAAACGTCTACAAAGTTCAGGAAAGTGGCTGCATTTCTTCACTTAGGAAAACATCAACCAGCCAATCTCAGGTATGTTCTGCAATTAAGAACTATTTCCTTTGAAGGATCACAGAACATGAGGGATTGGAAGGGACCTCCAAAGATCAGCCAGTCCAGTCCCTCTGACACAGCAGGATCCCCTAGATCCAGTCACACAGGAACACGGCCAGGTGGGTTTGAAATGTCTCCAGAGAAGGAGACTCCACAAACCCCCTGGGCAGCCCCTGCCAGGGCTCTGTCACCCTCACTGGGAAGAAGGTCCTTCTCACATTGATGTGGAACCTCCTCTGTTCCAGCTCACACTCAGTCCTATGTCCTATCATTAGATGCCCCTGAGCAGAGCCTGGCTCCATCCTCCTGACACCCACCCCTCACACATTTATCAACATTAATGGAGTCACCCCTATTTCCTCAAACCACTTCAGTCTTTGCTAACCAGTGTATCACAGCACAGAGCTGCTTCTGTTTTTCACCTGTGGAAGAAGTAAGAAAGAGTTGAAACAGTGTCTTTCACCCTTTCAGCTACAAGATATAAATAAATTACAAGCTCTCCAAAAGCATTTTGAACGCCACAGGCACCCCAAAACACCCTCTTCCAACTCAGCAACTGCTAATTCAAAGTGGTTTTCAAATATCTGGGTTTGAGACTGGCAGCAGAGCCTCTGCAATGAGAGGCTACAGAATCAGCTCCTGTCTCTTTCAAATTCATGAAACACAGCAAGACTGTCAGAACACAGACTGATCAAGGGGGAAATGCTTTAAGTAAAAGCAGTTGGTTCCTTCCCCAGGAGAACTCGAGACACTGTGTCACAAATAAATCACAGACTGTTTTTTGTGAGACTCACCGAGGCTGGGACTGGCTCCTGAAATTCAATGCTCAGCTCGTGACAGTACAGGTAGAGCAGGAGACGCTCGCATTTCTTACAAAGAAATAAACAGCTTCACATTAATAACCTTCATCTACCCTCAGCCCAGGAGTTCATCCCTCTATTCTAAACACACTTGTACTCAGCAGCAGCTTAGTTCTATAAAATCTAAATGCAATCCCCAGGAGCTTAATTCTAAAACTTAAAAGTTCTTAGGAGGGCAGTGCTGGAGGGGGTAGGAGACCACCACGCTGTCTGCACAGGGGATCAAAGCAAAAAGGGCAATGTATTTCTTCCTAAATGAAAGCCTGGGGCAGAGCTGCATTCAAACATGAAGAGGCACAGACACAGAGTCAAACTCAAGTAAAAAGAAACTACAGCTGCTTTTGTCCAGCCACAACTGCACCTCACAGGAGAGGAACAAGTTGCAGGCTTTGATTGTTTCCCCCACAAGCCAAAAATAAACGATCTGAAACCAAAGCTAGAGTGTTTCTGTGAATTCCCTGCTGAAATGTCTTCCCTCCCAGTGTTTGTAAATCCTCCCCTAGTTAATGCACTAGGTGCAGACTGATTGATAAAGGTAGAAGTAATTCTGCCTGTTGAGGCCGTTACACCTGTTGAAGATGGTTCCTAAACACTTCTAGCACATCCCACAGCGTGAGCTTCACACATCAAACCTACACAGGTAAAGGTTGTATCAGTGTTAAACACAAAGAACTTTGAGTTAAGATGATAAAGGATTCATGTCAACAAAGAATTTTTGTTTACAGCCCAGTTTCAGGTTATTAGATGATTACAGTCTCAGTGCTGTGCAGCACTGCCACACAGTCACCAACACCTGGATACGTGGGTGAAGGAAGGAAAACCCTTCACTATTCATTTTGGGGGTTTGCTTTGGGTTTTGGGGTTTTTTTTAAAACCCCACAATTGTTATTTGTTGTAATCACAGCAAAACACCTCAGAGAAACAGTGGGGCACAGCTAATGTGAGCTGTGCTCCCTTTTTTTATAGGAAGTGGACTCCTATGGGTTTGAAACATACCCTTTGGTCCACAGGACTCAGGCCTTGCGCTGTTTTCCCCTTCTTGCTGTGCTGTGAGTTGTCACAATCATACTCTACTTCTGGCTTGCTCAGATCTCTGCAGAACGTGCATATCCACTCTCCACTAAACAGAAATAAAGACAGTCATTTGAGACACCCAGGGCCCACGGCTCAGTGATGACTACAAAGATTTCTGCTGTTAGATCTTACAGACTCAGATTTTAGAAAAAACTGAGATATTCAAAGGTAAGAAATACCCCTTCATGCTCAAGGTAATTACAGAATCACAGAACATTAGGGATTGGAAGGGACCTCCAAAGATCAGCCAGTCCAATCCCCCTGTCACAGCAGGATCCCCTAGACCAAGTCACACAGGAACACATCCAGGCTCGTTTTAAACGTCTCCAAGAGAAGGAGATTCCACAACACTCCTAGGCAGCCCCTTCCAGGGCTCCTTCACCCTCACTGGGAAGAAGGTCCCTTTCACACTGATGTGGAACCTCCAATTTACACCCACTGCCTCTTGTCCAATTGCTAGATGACACTGAGCAGAGCCAGGCTCCATCCTCCTCACACCCACCCCTCACATATTTATAGACATTAACGAGGTCACCCCTCAGGCTCCTCCAAGCTAAACAGACCCAGCTCCCTCAGCCTTTCCTCAGCAGGGAAGTGTTCCACTTCCTTCATCACCTTTGTTGCTCTACACTGGACTCTGTCCAGCAGCTACTTTTCCTTCTTGAACTGAGGGGCCCAGAACTGGACACAACACTCCAGACGTGGTCTCACCAGGGCACAGCAGAGGGGGGGAAGAACCTCTCTTAATCTACTAACCACCACCCACTTAGTGATCCACCCCAGGATGCTGTTGGGCTTCTTGGCCACAAGGGCACATTGCTGGCTCCTGGCCATCCTGCTGTCCATCAGGTCCTTTTCTCCTACACTGCTCTCCAACAGGTCAGTTCCCAGCCTATCCTGGTCCCTGGGGTCGTTCTTGCCCCGATGCCAGACTCTACACTTGCCCTTGTTATATTTCATTAAATTTCTCTCTGCCCAGCTTTCCAGCCTGTCATGGTCTCACTGAATGGCAGCCCAGTCTGCTGGGGTGTCGGTGACCAGGTGGGTTTTAAACATCTCCAGAGAAGGAGACTCCACGACCCCCTGTGCAGCCCCTTCCAAGGCTCTGTCACCCTCCCCATGAAGAAATTCCTTCTCAGATTGTTGTGGAACCTCCTCTGTTCCAGCTCACACCCACTGCCCCTTGTCCTATCATTAGACTACACTGAGCAGAGCCTGGCTCCATCCTCCTGACATCCATCCTTCACACATTTATCAACATTCATGGGGTCACCCCTCAGTCTTCATTTCTCCAAGCTCAAAAGACCCAGCTCCCTCAGCCTTTTCCTGTATTCTTCTCCCAAACATATTCTAACACTTTCTATCACCATGACTTTAAAATTAACTTCACATAACAGTGTGTCTTTGTCTGATAAACATATGGTCGCTCAAACACTGACCGAGTACAGGCAAAACAGCTCAGGAAGCCTCTTCTTACTGAGAAATCATCTAGAAGCAGCTGATGTTGGGGATGAAACATCAGCTTTGACACTGTACTGAAATCTACCACAGGAATGAGACTGCTGATCTCACAGAACATGAGGGATTGGAAGGGACCTCCAAGATCATCCAGTCCAATCCCCCTGCCACAGCAGGATCACCCAGACCAAGCTGCGTCTCAGGAACCAGCAGACGGTTTCTGGTACCTTGGAAAGCTGAGGAGTGTTGGAACATGACAAGTCAGGTGAAACACCTTTGGGCACTTTTCACAGCACAACAGATCCCCTCCGTTTTGGCAGACGGCACACCAGTCTTCATTGGGATCGTCATCTTTGTTATTGCCTTCTCCTCCAGTTCTAGCCGATCGGTGCATCAGACTCCGCACTGGGGATTTTCCATTCACAAGGCCATGTCCAGACTGTTTGCAGCTTTCATTTAAATCTGCTGGTTCAGTTTTCACGTGGTTTTCAAGGCTTCCTAATGTATCTAACTCACTTTCCAGATGCAAGTTAGTGGATAGTGGTGGCGTCAAGCTGCTCTCAGGACTGCTAAGCTGAAATGAAAGCAGCACATGAAAATCAGTGAGTCAATGTTATAAAGAGCATCTTTTTTCCCCCATGTTGGAAGTCCAAAGCCATCCCCATCATTTGAAGGGAACTCAACTCATTTCCCAAACCATTTTGAAGACCTGGGTTGCATTCAGTATTTGAAACTACTCTTTCCACAAGTTCCTTTCAGGAACTCAGTTCTACTGATACATAACATGACAAACTTGTAGAAAAGTTGTTGGAAATACCACTGCCATTAGGAGAAGTCCTCAAATCACAGAATTATGGAGGCTGGAGAAGCCCTCTGAGCTCAGCCAGCCCAGCCCAGGACATAACATCATCCCAGCGGCCAGACCAGGGCACTAAGGGACACAGTCACGTTGTCCTTCAGCATCTCCAGGATTGGAGACTCCACCACTGCCCTGGGCAGTGCAGTCCAGGCTCTGATCACCCTTCCCAGGAGGAAGGGGCTTCCTAACATCCAACCTAACCCTTCCCTGGCAGCTTCAGGCCCTGCCCTCTCGCCCTGGTGCTGGTTGCCTGGGTGAAGAGCCCAGTCTCCACCTGACTACAACCTCCCTTCAGGGAGTTGCAGAGTGGGAGAAGGTCCCCCTGAGTCTCCTCCAAGCTAAACACACCCCAGCTCACTCAGCCTCTCCGCTCCTCTGGACCCGCTCCAGCCCCTCAATCTCTTTCTTGAAGCGAGTGGCCCAGCGCTGCCCCCAGTACTCAACAGGAGGCCTCAGCAGTACCCAGTACAGGGGGAGAATTAGATCCCTGCTGGCCACACTATTGCTGATCCAAGCCAGGATGTCACTGGCCTTCCAGGCCACCTGGGCACCCTGCTGGCTCCAGTTCAGCCAGCAGTGCCAGGTTGCTCTCCAGCCACTCACCACGCTAACTCCCAAGCACACAATCCCATTAAATCAAGTGTAGCTGGGAAACACTGGAAAACATTCACTAACAGAAATATTTTCTTTATGCTCTGGAATAGGAACTTTTGACTGGCTGGAAGATTTCTTAATGTAACTGCAGACATACATGGTCTGGAACTACTAAGGATGGGTGACTACAGGCTTTCATTAGCTAGGGATTAAAAGCAACAAACTCTCTACACTGCTGTAGGTATTTAATTTGAATAGTTAGAGATAAAATTCACACAGCAGAGTATCCTCTGTCTGGCAGAGGGCATCATAAAATCCTCCACATGGACTGAACTGAGATCAAGTGCTGTTCTCTACTGGGCTACTTGGAACACACAACTGCCTGTCATAACACACTGAACTGACAAGGACCAGGTGTGTTTTGCATCCACACCTCTAGGTAAAGCCCTTCCAGATCAGGAAGGGAACTGTCTGCTATTATTTAAAGATTATTTGTTCAATGTAAGCCACCATGCTAGCATCCAATTCCCCTTGCTAGTGCTGAATCACAGAATTACAGAACATGAGGGACTGGAAGGGGCCTGCTGCAGGCAGAGACACGGGGGGATTCTTCAGACATCACAGAACACCAGGGATTGGAAGGGACCTCGAAAGAGCAGCCAGTCCAATCCCTGTGACACAGCAGGATCATCTAGACTCAGTCACACAGGAACATGTCCAGGTGGGTTTGAAATGTCTCCAGAGAAGGAGACTCCACAACCCACCCTGGGCAGCCCCTTCCAGTGCTCTCTCACCCTCACTGGGAAGAAGTTCTTTCTCAGATCGATGTGGAACCTTCTCTGTTCCAGCTCAGACCCACTGCCCCTTGTCCTGTCATTAGATGACACTGGTACAAACTCCCCATAAATAGCAGACTCAGCATTACCACAGAAACTGAGCCCTCAACACTTGAGCTGGCCCACACTTGAGTTCCAATGTACAGCCAGGGAGCAAAAGAGCTCTCAGTCTTCAGTGCTGGTAACAGACTGTGAAGCTTAAGAACAACATGCTGCTAGGAAAAGCATAACAAAGTGTTGCACAAACTAACTTTACCATGCAAGCACTCCTCCTGCCATCCTCTGTTTTCTCCTGTTTTACGGTTCCTGAGAAACTGCAAATCTCTTCCTCTGTCCCTGGCTCTTGCTTCACTTTGACTTGGTCAGACTTGAAGTTCATGCTGGACTTGTCAGCAGTTCTGCCAGAAGAGCCACAGCTAGAAAGATACCAGCACATAAATGAGTGGAGAAACTTGAGACCAAAAGAATTTGAAGTGATTGTTTCCTGAATGATTTTTCAAAGGCAAAAGCATGTCAAAACATTTACATTTACAAGACAGCAGAGAATCACCATGAAGGGGAAACACAATGAAAATTAATCTTCATTTAAGAATTCTGCCATCATAGCTCTATCAAAGCACTAGTGACTCTCTGCCAATCAATGTCTTGAATTCCTCATGTTAACATCACCTACCTTCCTCTGCTACCTGTGCTGGAGGTACTCGGAGGCCTCACAGGAGTGTGGGAGTTGGATAAACCTGCAAAGAAGCAGTGTAGAAGTTGACTTTGGTTTACATTCAGAGGTAAAATAAATTGCTAGTGTTGTGTGATGCCAGTGGTGCTGTTAGAATGTCCTCATTTCACACCTCACAGACGTAGCTGCCCTCTCGGTTGTTTGACCAGAACAAAGGTCTAGCACAGCACACTAAACACAGAAACCACAGACAACACTGCTAGGAGTTGCAGGAACTGTTTCACTTAATCCAAACAGTGCTACAGTCCTCAGCCACAGAATAACAGAACATGAGGCATTGGAAGGGACCTCCAAAGATCAGCCAGTCCAAACCCCCTGCCGCAGCAGGATCACCTAGATCCACAGAATCATAGAATCATTAGGGATTGGAAGGGACCCCAACAGATCATCTAGTCCAGTCACAAAGGAACATGCCCAGGTGGGTTTTAAATGTCTCCAGAGAAGGAGACTCCACAACCCCTCTGGGCAGCCCCTTCCAGGGTTCTGTCACCCTCAATGAGAAGAAGTTCCTTCTCAGATTGATATGGAACCTCCTCTGGTCCAGCTCACACCCACTGTCCCTTGTCCTGTCATTAGATGCCACTGAGCAGAGCCTGGCTCCATCCTCCTCACACCCACTTTTCAAATATTTATAAACATTAATGAGGTCACCCCTCAGTCTCCCTTTTCTCCATTAGGTCCTCTAATTTTATCCCACCGTCTACCAATGAAGTCAAGCAAAGCAGACTGGAATGGTAGGTTATGAGGGACATCTTGAGTTCTACTGCTACAGCTATTCACAGCACCTTACAAAAATCATGCAGAGAGAAAAAACCTAAGAGAAATCTAGCAAATGCAATCAGCTTAAGAGAAATGGACATTTTCAACGTCTAAATACCTCACCATGAGGTACTGGTGACTTTATTTGCTCCCACACATAACCAAAGCTGTGTCACCAAGTTACTACACTAAAGATGACCTTGCTCAAATGATTGTTAGGTTTAAGTATTTCCCATCACTAAGTTTGCTACAAACTTACTTCCCAAACCTCCAAACCACAGAACCTTAGGGACTGGAAGTGACCTCAAAAGATCATCCAGTCCAATCCCCCTGCAAGAGCAGGGTCTGGAGAGTCATCATTTAGGGGCAAGAACTGAACGACATCCTCTGATGCAGAAGGAAAAAGCATTATGGTAACACAGGGCACAGCAATTGTCTAAACTCCTCACTGGAACACTGCATTCACACACTGCCAGTCTGTTACTATAAGGGTATTTCTGAAGGGGGGTAACATTTAAATTTCCAGAAGTAGTTCTTCAGGCAAAATGAACTTTCAACTAACAAAACATCACTTCCCCTTTGGCAGGAAATGGTAGGTAACTCTTTTCTACTTTATCACCAGAAATAGCTGTAACTTTCTAGAGTCACTAGAAATACCCACCTGATGACCCTGGAGACAGAGCTGAAGGTCCTGGGGAGGGATTCATGGTACTTGTAGGCTGTGGGGGTAGGTGGCTGCCTGTAATGTATCTGCTTAGAAGGTTATCTAAGCTACTGGAACCAGCATCTTCAAGCTACAAAGCAAAACAGAAGTCTGAATTAAGAGAGCCCTAATGAACATTTCATAGTAGTTCCACATCTTAAACACCCATCATTGTCTTTGCCATCGTTTACTACTCCTTCAAGGACTTCTGACACCAGCAAAGAGCTTTCATGCAGAGCCTCAGCTCTGCTCCCCACCAAGTATTGGAGTTCCAGCAGAGTCTCAGGCCACTCTAAACTTTCTACTCAGTGTGTCAGTCACACAGCCAGGGTGACTCACGCCGTCTGCCAGGTTCATGATGCAAGAGTTACTCCACAACTGAGATAGTAAGGGGAGCCACGTAGTTGTTCTTGCTTAGCGTGATCTGAAATCTCCCTCTGATTCACTTGTGCCACAGATTCCATTTTTGATCAAAGGTTACAGCTACCCTGTTACTTTAACTGCTTAAAGCTATGAAGTGCAAGGCAGCACAACTGCAAACAGTGTGTTTGAAACACACAAGTGGGGTTTTATACCTGTGTAAGCAGCTCGGACAGGAAGCTGCTAGTCTTTGGGCTCTTTCATCAGCTCCAATCCAGACCAGCTGTTACATGAACTGCTATAAAAAAGAGCATCTGAACACAAGTCTGCATTTACCAGTGGACTTCACAACAGAATCACAGAATCTTTAGGGATTGGAAGGGACCTTGAAAGACCATCTGGTCCAATCTCCCTGCCAGAATACGACTACCTAGGCCAAGTTTTAGAAGTTTCACAGGATCACAGAATCATTAGGGCTTGGAAGGGACCTTGAAAGATCATCCAGTCCAATCCCCCTGCAACAGCAGGATCACCTAGACCAAGTTGCACAGGAACACATCCAGGTGGGTCTTAAACGTCTCCAGTGAAGGAGACTCCACAACCACCCTGGGCAGCCTGTTCCAGACCATCTGACATGTAACTACTTCTACCTTGGTCTATCATGAACTTCAGACACATACAGCTGAGTCAGCCATCACCAGTTAGTTACACTTGTGTTTTGTTCTAATGACTGAACAAAGCTTCAGCACTGCAGACCGATCACATTGAGAGATGCCATCCTTGTCTTCCTCACAATCACCTGCAGTCTCATGAGAAAACTGAACGTACAGCCCTTGAACATGAATCACAGAATCATCCAGTTTGGAAAAGACCCTTAGGATCATCAAGTCCAACCAGCAACCCTACTCTACAAGTTCGCCCCTAAACCACATCCCCCAGCACCACATCTAAGCGACTTTTAAACTCATCCAGAGATGGGGACTCAACTACTACCCTAGGCAGCCCAGTCCAGGGCCTGACCACTCTCTCCAGGAAGAATTTCTTCCTGATGGCCAGTCCAGCCTTCCCCTGTTGAAGCTTGAAGCCCTTCCCTCTGCTTCTGTCACTAATGACCTGTGAGAAGAGCCCAGCACCAGCATCTCTACAGAGTCCTTTCAGAGAGTTGTAGAGAGCGATGAGGTCTCCCCTCAGCCTCCTCTTCCTCAAACTAACCAGCTCCAACTCTCTCAATCTCTCCTCAAAAGATTGATTCTCCTGGCCCTTCACCAGCTCTGTTGCCCTCTTCTGCACTTGCTCCAGCACCTCAGAATGACTCTCTATAGATGAGTTAAGAAGTTGCTGTTAGTATTATAGCATCTGCCTGCTTGAAATATTGGGGTTGTCAGTGTCTCCTGTATCATGGCCCAGTGTCCCCTGCTTTATATGGGCATTTCAACGTAAACATCCTGTTCTCTCTACAAAGCCACCACCCTCTCCTCCTTGGTCTCCCAAACACTCCTGCAGAAAATGCTACTCTTTCTCCCTTGCCTCCACTTGCACATTAAATCACACTTCTGGCTTCTCCAAGCAAGCTTCTACCTCAGCTTTCGCTCCGGACGAGCGGTGCAGGGCACACTGCAGCTGCAGGTTAGTGTGCAGATGGAAGCAAAACCTACAGAAGCAGCAGCAGTCACAGCTTCCAGGCAGACATCACTTGCAGCTCAAGGTTATTCAGAGACACCAACTCAAGTGCTCTGCAGCATCTTCCAGGACCCAACTCTAACGTAAGTGCTGGCCTTTTGCATACAAGGTAGTTATTACAGTCACACTACTGGGGTACAGGAGAAACAGGAAGAGCGAAGGAGGGCAGTGGGTCATCAGAGACTTGCCAGGCAAACTGAACTATGAACAAATTGCCACTCAGGCCATTCAAGAGAAGAAAATCATCAACTATTCCAACTATCTCTTCCTATGTGACAGTCTCGTGGAAAAAGAAGTGCACACAATACTTGGGATTAACTAATCTAAGCGTTCAGCTGCAGCACAGATCAATCTAAATGTTAACACAGGCTGAGCAGGTCGGCACTCAGAGTGAAAATAACTGCATGTCCAAGCCAATGGCTAAAGGTTTTAATTCTTCAACTTCAAATAATGACTAACTGTACTGGTGAGTACATGGGTGAGTACTGGTATAACAACAGTACAGAAAGGAAAGGAGATAATCACAGAACACTAGGGATTGGAAGGGACCTCCAAAGATCACCCAGTCCAATCTCCCTGACACAGGAGGATTGCCTAGATCCAGTCACACAGGAACATATCCAGGTGGGTTTTAAACACCTTCAGAGGAGACTTCACAACCTCCCTGGGCAGCCCCTTCCAGGGCTTTGTCACCCTCACTGGGAAGAAGGTCCTTCTATGTGGAACCTCCTCTGTTCCAGGTCACACACATTGTCCCTTGTCCTATCATTGGGTGCCCCTGAGCAGAGCCTGGCTCCATGCTCCTCACACCCACCCTTCACACACTGATCAACATTCATGGGGTCACCCCTCAGGCTCCTTTTTTCCAAGCTCAAGAGCCCCAGCTCCCTCAGCCTTTCCTCAGCAGGGAGATGCTCCCCTCCCTCCATCATCTCTGTGGCTCTGTGCTGGGCTCTCTCCAGCAGCTCTGTGTCCTTCTGGAGCTGAGGGGCCCAGAACTGGACACAACATTCCAGACCTGGTCTCATCAGAGCAGAGTAGAGAGGGAGGAGAACCTCTCTCGATCTGCTAACCGCTCCCGTTCTGATCCACTCCAGCATGCCGTTGACGTTCTTGGCCACAAGGGCCCACTGCTGGCCCCTGGCCATCCTGCTGGCCACCAGGACCCCCAGGTCCCTTTCTCCTACAGGTCAGTCCCCATCCTATACTGGTACCTTAGGTTGTTCTTGCCCAGATGCCAGACTCTACACTGCCCTGATAATAGTTCATTAAATTTCTCCCCACCCAGCTCTCCAGCCTGTCCAGGTCCCACTGAATGGCAGCCCAGCCCACAGGGAAAGTGGGTTTCACCCACAGCTTGATCTTCACTGACCTGGATGGGTGGGATATCTGGCAGGGAAGGCAGGTTCTCTGGGTTTGTTACAGAGGGAATGAGTTCAATTGCTGTAATGGATGGACTTGTTGGACCACGGTTTGCACTTGCCATTGTCGCTGTAGTAGGACTAGTTGGATTAATAGTGGTGTGCACAGAAACAACTGGAAAAGGCCCCGCATGTCCAGGGTTAGAATGCTGCAGGAAAAGAGAAGAGACCATGACTGCAATACAGACAACTCAGACAGCCACCGCGTGTAACACTGCAGCACATGCATTACATGACAGTCCTCAAGAGAACATTGAGGGGGGTGGAAGGACACAGAAGCTCAAGTCTCTGCTGACATAACCTGACAGCACTGAATGCAAAGCAGCTCCTAATTGTATTTATTTGGAAAGAAAACACTTTATGTGGCTAGATACTTAAATATGCAGCACATCTTCCATCTAGTTATTTTCAGATAGAGTTCTAGCTTCTGAAAGTAATGACTTCCTCTAAACACAACTTTGGAGTCTGTAGGTCTGAATCACAGAACATTAGGGATCAGAAGGGACCTCGAAAGATCATCTAGTCCAATCCCCCTGCCACAGCAGGACCAACTAGACCAGTCACACAGGAATACTGTTGTTAAAAAATTAACTGTTTTAAGCATTATCAATTCATTCTTGGTTCTCGAGTGACATTAACACTTGTAGTCCAGAATGTGTTATTAATCACATGCAGAGCTCTGCATCACAGTACATTAGGGACTGGAAGGGACCTTGAAAGATCATCCAGACCAATCATGCTCCAGCTTTGAATTTTAGCATTTGTTTTCCTTCAAGCCCCTCAACTACACCACTCTGAGCTTCCCTGTTCCTCTAAGAAAACAAAAGGCTGACAGAATCACCGCGAAGTCGAAAAGGAAACGTTTTGCTTCCCAAAGCAATCTAAAGCGTTCGAATCGGTTTCGCTCTTAAGGTCTGAACTTTCTTATGCTCAGGAATAAAATGTCACAGTACAGTATGCAACATGAAGCAGCGTAGGAGTGCGTGTGGCTGCGAGCTGGGAAGGGTTACAGATAAACACATCTACGGCCAGAGGTGTCATCTACTCTAATGAAAGTCGGGCGCAATGGCACAAATGAAGCGTGTACACAGGATATACTTGTCTTTGAAGGTGAGGTTGCATCATGGAGTACTGTTGTCCATTGTGGCGTGGTATTCCTGGTATACGAGCAGCATTCTGAGCCATTCTCATCTGATGTGCTTGGTAAGCCCCACAGTTCATGTTACCCCTCTGCATGGTCTGCATGCTGATCAACCTGGGAGGCTGCAAGGGTTTGTGTTTTTTAACAATTTTTGCTTTGAACACGGAAAAAAGAAGCCAGTCTCTTTCCACACTACTAGGTTTACTAGTTACACAACACCAAGACAAGCCCGTCATGTCCCGTTTGGAGCGCGGCAAACGTCACGAGACTTTCACGGTTATAAGCCGCTCCGTAAGTTTATACCGGATAGGGCAATTTTAAAGTCTTGGTATCATGGGAAAAGGTGCAACAAGAACACCCGTGGCACTTACCTGCTGCTGTAAGACTTGTGGACTCGTCTGCCTGGGGACTGACCCAGATGGCTGCCCCATCCTCTGCTGCATTTGCTGCATCTGCTGGTGCTTTTGTGCATACACCTGCTGCTGCATGTGCTGAAGTCGAAGCTGCGCTAGATTGATCTGTCCTGGAGTTTTGCTGATGTGGTTTGTTCCTGGAGGAGTCTGCCCAACCACTACATTAGGAGTGTAACTAGGAGTTGGTTTGTTTTCAATGACAAGGTTACCTAAATGGAACAAAAGAACCAGTTCAGTCTCCATCACCACCCAAAGGTTGATAAATGCAGAACATTCAGGTATCACAGAATCACAGAACATTTGGGATTGGAAGGGATCTCAAAAAGTCTAGTCTCTAGTCCAATCCCCAATCACCACAGCAGGATGACATTTCTTACTCAGTTCCCTCAGCAACACTAACAAAGCAACTGAAGTTTGAATCTTTAAGTCTCCATAACCATACACAAGAGGAGCAAAAAGAAAGCTCAGGCTACAAGAAGAAACTGCAGGCCCAATAACAGGACCTGTGAGGAGGAGAGTGAGAGAACTAGAGCTGCACAGGCTGAAAGACAGAGATGACTGTTCCGTGTTCACAATAAACAGATCAGAAATAAAGTAGGAGAAAACACGCTGAACATAAAAGTTTCTCTACCTAAGGAAGCAAAGACCCCAGAAAAGGTATCTGGGTGGGGATGAACAACACAGGTGACATAGTGAAGAGTGTCCCATCATTGAATGACTAAGTTATAACTCAAAACACTGATATGAGTGAGTCCTGACTTGTTGCAATGCCATGGAGCTGCCTCTCCAGCTAAGCACAGCCCTGCTTTTAAAGGGAAAAGGCAAGACACTGGTTTTTGACTTTGAACATCTAACTCAACTGGAATCTGCACATCAGTTCTTACTGAGGTTGGCAGTTTCTGCTCTGTTTCCTTTATAGCTTCTCCCCCATCTGCTCCAGGTTCCTAGTCAAATAGCACTTGAAGCTCTGGTCTGGAAAGCTTTGGTTTTTATTTATTGACTAATCACAGAACATTAGATATTGGAAGGGACTTCGAGAGATCATCCAGTCCAGTCCCCCTGCCACAGCAGAATCACCTAGACCAAGTCACACAGGAACATATCCAGGTGGGTTTGAAACATCTCCAGAGAAGAAGACTCCACAACCCCCCTGAGCAGCCCCTTCTGGTGCTCTGTCACCCTCACTGGGAACAAGGTCCTTCTCATATTGATGTGGTACCTCCTCTGTTCCAGCTCACACTCACTGCCCCTTGTCCTATCGTTAGATGACACTGAGCAGAGCCTGGCTCCATCCTCCTGACATCCACCCTTCACATATTTATAAACATTAATGAGGTCACCCCTCACTCTTCATTTCTTCAAGCTAAAGAGACCCAGCTCCCTCAGCCTTTCCTCATCAGGGAGGCATTCTACTCCATCATCTTTGTGGCTCTGCGCTGGACTCTCTCCTGCAGTCCTGTGTCCTTCTTGAACTGAGGGGCCCAGAACTGGACCAAAACCAACAACATTCAAAACCTGCTTGAGGAACTGCCCATGAAGAAGCAGCATCACTATTAAACCACTGCTTACACAATGAAAAGCTGGTGTACTGTGCACATAAACTTCCTTAACTAAAGAAAGGAACACCCAAACCTAGCTAGTAAACTCAGAGCAAGAAGCATCAAGAAAAGCTGATACAGTTATCAAATTATTAGATTTTTATCCACAAATTCATAAGCAGGTGCTGACAGATACTTCTGAAGCCTCAGTGTGCTCTCCTCACCCATCCTCTAGTCTTTTCTGTTGCTGAAAAGTTTAAGTGCTTGGGGGGGAAAACTGAGAGAACACACTGTTGCAGGCTAAGACAAATATATTAATGATAAACAACCACATATTTATGATAAACAAATCTGACATCCTTAAGAGCACCCACTGTTACTGCACCTGATGACAGACAGCAACGTGCTGCAATCGCAGCTGCAAATGCCCAGTGATCCCAGCAAGCACTACACGCTAATGCAGAGCGGTCCATGCAGCTCTCTCACCAAGACCATCACAAATTGCCATGGCAGCTAACACTCCAGCATGAAGAAATACACAGCTGCCCTGAGAAAAGCTACTTAAGGTATAAAGGTTACAGCTACAGTGCCATAAGCTCTCGTGTGGCAGCTGCAAGCTCCACACACGGGAACAGCAGTGTATCTCCCGCTCTGAGGCTCTGTTTCTCTTCACCTTTGTAAATGTGTCAGGTATCTTGGAACACACAACCAGTTAAAGGTGGCTTTTTAATTCGCTTGTCTTTCCAGCAATCACACTGACTGGCTTGGTACTTTGCCATGAACTTGGCTCGTACCAACAGTCCTCTTACTTACGCTTGTTCGTGCAGCTGCCAACACACTAAGCCACCCTGCGTTACACCACGTGCTAAATACAAAGTTCAGACGGGCACAACTCATTCTGTTTACTTGCCAAAGAGGTTTATTCCAGAAACTGAAGCACCCATTTAGCACTTGGGTTATACTCTAACAATCAGAATCACCTGAAGAGGGGAATAAGGGGCCATTTCTACCACCATCCCACTGGAAACCAAAACACACAGAGAAAGATTCGCTAACAGAAAGACCAGAGCAGATACAGAGGGTCATCGGCTCCTCAGTTCAAGAGGGATGTGAAGCTGCTGGAGGGAGTTCAGCGTAGGGCAACGAGGATGATGAAGGGAGTGGAGCACCTCCCTTACGAGGAGAGGCTGAGGGAGCTGGGTCTCTTGAGCTTGGAAAAGAGGAGATTGAGGGGGTGACCTCATTAATGTCTATAAATATATGAAGGGTGGGTGTCAGGAGGATGGAGCTGGGCTATTCTCAGTGTCATCTAGTGATAGGACATGGGGCAATGGGTGTGGCTGGAACATATGAGAAGGAACTTCTTCCCAGTGGGGGTGACAGAGCACTGGAACAGGCTGCCCAGGGAGGTTGTGGAGTCTCCTTCACTGGAGACATTTAAGCCCCGCCTGGATGTGTTCCTGTGTGACTTGGTCTAGAGGATCCTGCTGTGGCAGGGGGATTGGACTGGATGATCTTTCGAGGTCCCTTCCAATCACTAATGGTTCTGTGATTCTGTGACTGGACGAGTGACGTTAAGCGAATTTTGGTCTTTTCCCTGAAGAGATGTACTGCATTCCAACTCATTGACGTTGGAGAAACACCTCAATCTAGGTTTTCAAGGAAGAAGGAATCCAAACAACTTTCTCACCTAAATTGACGACGTTCTTTGCCCAGAACGTGGGGTCGCAATGGAAGCGGATTGCCCCGTTGGCAGCTGGTACAGGATCACAACGAGCCTTTAGAATGTGACGTAACTGGAACGTTATCTAATGGAAAGCAAAAACAAGACCGGTGATGACTATGAAACAAAGACTGAGAAGGTTACATGCGCACTTGCCTGTTGAGTTTAGACTGGTGGGTCACCAGCCAAGTACTGGATTCACTGGGAGAAGAATCCACCTTACAACTAACTCTTTACTCAGCTCTGAGGATTAGAGAGAAGTCCTGTTACACAATGCTGCTGCTTCTGCAATGACTCAAGGGAAAGCCCGAGGTGCCTTCACAGAGTTTGACCCCATTCCTTCTACAATAACACTGTGAGGTCCACAATTTATGAATGGAAAGCAGTGTACAAGTCGGGAAATTATCACACAAGGGTATTTTGGTTTGTTTTTTAAATAAAGCATGAACAAGTCACTGTCTTTTCCCTGGATATAACCTACTGAAGCTACGTGATGCTTAAATTCTTTTGCCTAAGCATTCTCTGCACTGTCAGGTTACAGGATGGTTCCTTACCAGCCGTTTACTGTAGAGCAAAGCAGTGCTGCTGCCACTTGCGATGGCCCAGTTAGTGAAGTTCATCACGTGCTTCACTTGTCGTGAAAGGCCGGTGATGTCATTCTGTTGCTGTATTAACTTCATCTGCCTCTCCTTTGTTACGCTCTGCAAAGGGACAAAAGCTTTATTACAACAGCCTCATGAGGAAAATGTAAACCACTATCACAGTTCTCAAAGCAAGAGAAACATGTCACAAGCAAAGCAGCTTATTGGAACATTTGTATTCAGAGTGGTTAGGAGCACTGAGTAACAGATCTCACTCATTCCACTCTACCTTTCCTCCCACAGGTATTAGAGTGCGAGGAAAATAGTGGGCTCAGAGAAAAGCCTCTATTTTATCCCAGGAAAACAACTAAACCAAGACTGGTTCCCTATCTCACGTGGGCAGAAGCACAGCAGCCTGACAAAGAACTGGGGGACTGACCCAGACTGGGTCCCAGTAGAACTGCCAGCTCTGCTGTGGGTAGTGCCCTGGTGCTTCTGCAGCTGCCACCATAGGGGCAACTGGGAGACACAATAGGAACCAGAACTGCCTCTGAACACCTCCCAGGTGCAGCAGGTAGTCGCGGCAGCCCCATCTCCAAGAAGTCTTCAGTCTTTCACAGGCTGCCAGCTGCCGAGCTTGCATGAGCGATGCAGCCCCTGCAGTCACACCAGAACACTTTTCAAACCAAACACAGAAGACAAGACCTCAACAGGGGACTAGAAACAGTGAGCGGATTTCTTTTCTCTTAACCGTACCTCAAGGTGCTGTAAGAGAGATTTACCCTTCTTATTGATTTCATTGATGAGGGTGAATATAGCCACTTTGATTTCCTGCTCTACTCTTTTATTAGTTTCATTTACTTCTTTTATCCTAAAAAAAAAAGAGAAATGCATTGTCAGACAATCACTCTGTACTTGGCTGACAAATACTGACTACAACAGGCATCTTCCCACCCTTAAAGAGTGAAGGAGGAATTTCTATGTTAAAGAAGTCCTGGTAAGTGATAAATCATCAAATCATAGAATCATTCAGGCTAGAAAAGACCCCTGGGGTCATCAAGATCAAATGTCAACCCTACTCTACAAGGTCACCCCTAAAGCAGATCCCCCAACACCACATCTAAGTGACTTTTAAACTCACACAGGGATGCGGACTCAACTACCACCCTGCCCAGCCCATTCCAGTGCCTGACCACTCTGTCCAAGAAGAATTTCTTCCTGATGGCCAGTCTAACCCTCCCCTGTCGGAGCTTGAAGCCCTTCCCTCTGCTACTGTTGCTAATGACCTATGAGAAGAGACCAGCACCAACAGCTCTGCAGTGTCCTTTCAGATAGTTGTAGAGAGAGCAATGTGGTCCCCCCTCAGCCTCCTCTTCCTTAGACTAAGCAGCCCCAACTCTCTCAATCTCTCCAGGCCCTTCCCCAGCTTCGTTGCTCTCCTCTGCTCTCACTCCAGCACCCTGATGTCTCCTTTGTACTGAGGTGCCCAAAACTGGGCCCAGTACTCAAGATGCAGCCTCGGTGTACAGCTGGTCTACTTTCTAACAGAGAAATCATTATGAATTAACTTTTTCAGGGAAGCCACGCAAAATTGCAGTTTTGGGAGGGAAATAAAAAGCTCTTCCTCAAGCAAGCAAAAATTCTACATCTTGTCCTGTTCTCTTCCACGTCCCCTCAAAGATCTCTATGCCAAATCAGAACATTAACATTTCTGTTTTCATTGCTTCACAGAATCATGAAACATTAGGGATTGGAAGGGACCTTGAAAGATCATCCAGTCCAATCCCCACAGCAGGATCCCCTACATCCAGTCACACAGGAACATGGCTGGGGGGTTTGAAACATCTCCAGAGAAGGAGACTCCACAACCCTGCTGGGCAGCCCCTTTCAGTGCTCTGTCACCTTCACTGGGAACAAGTTCCTTTTCATATTGACGAGGAACCTTCTGTGTTCCAGCTCACAGTCATTACCCCTTGTCTTGTCATCAGTAGATGACACTGAGAAGATGACACTGGCTCCATCCTCCTGACATCCACCTTCCAACTTCACATACTTGCCTCTCCCATATCATACAGTCTCCCTCCCTTACAACTCATTTTTAAAAGCTATGTACAACAGTACCACCAGAAGTGACAAATTTGCATTGAAACTTCTCCTTATGTCTTTGGTTCACTTCCTCCTACCCTTGAACTTCCCCATCTTTAGACAATCTGTCATTTTGAAAATGACTCAGAAGTTGCCAAAGGCTCAGAAAACCCCCTCCAAGATTCACAGTGGAATTCCCTGACGTCCAGCACACGTTGTAACCACAAGCGGTGAAAAGTCAGCGGCAATGGTGCTCTCTTCATCTCTACAGTCAATGTTCCATATGATGCTGAGTTTACATCAACCATAGAATTCTTAGATTAAACTGCCTAAGGAAAAGCCTGTCTTCCTTGCAGGCCAATTGCACTAAGTTTGGTTTGCCTGCTTAAAAACAATCTCCATTCATATTCCATTTCAAAACAAGCTTTTCTGACACAACTATGTTTATGAAGCAAAAATAGTTCAATTAAAAATTCTCTGAGCCACTGATCTAGAGCTGAACTTAGCAGAGGCTGTACTATGCTTTTGCTTGCTTTTCCATTTCTTTTCCACAACCCTCCCCCAAGTGCAGTGAATAGGTCATGGTTTTATTTCTACTCAGAGTTGCCATTTATCTCACAGAATTGCAGAATGATTGAGGCTGGAAAAGCCCTCCGAGCTCAGCCAGCCCAGCCCAGCACCTAACATCATCCCAGCAGCCAGACCAGGGCACTAAGGGCCACAGCCAGGATGTCCTTCAGCATCTCCAGCAATGGGGTCTCCCCCACGGTCCTGGGCAGTGCAGTCCAGGCTCTGATTGCCTTTTCCAGGAGGAAGGGCTTCCTAACATCCAACCTAACCCTCCCCTGGCAGCTCCAGGCCCTGCCCTCTCATCCTGGTGCTGGTTGCCTGGGAGAAGAGCCTGACCCCCACCTCTCTACAACCTTCCTTCAGGAGAGAGGGAGAAGGCCCCCCTTTCTGTGAGGAAGAGCTTCCTAACACCCAACCTAACCCACCCCTGCTGCAGCTTTCTCTGACACTTGTTTCTTATAACAACATTCTCCACAGTTTTGCAAGGCAGGGAACAGGATGCAAAGTCCAACACAATTGAAGACACAAAATCAACCAAAACAACTCTTTTTCTAGCCCCATCATTCATCTAATAGATTCACCAACTTGCATTCAAGTCATCGCTCTGGAGTACTCACCTATTCTGAACTTGGGCAGCTGCAAAATTGACGTAATTCTTCTTCTCAAGAAGTTTAGCCAAGAGGTTCTCAATTGCACCTTTCTGGTTCTGAAAAGCTTCTTCCAGAAACTGATACCTTTTGAACAGGCAGAAAAAGGTATCAGTTACCAAGAAGCAATGAGCTGAAAGGGTTCCAAGCTTAGGTGTAAAGCTATAACAATGCGGGGGAAAAGAAAATACATCCAAAAAGAAAACTCTACGTGTACTGGCCAGGGTGTAAAATGTTTCAGCCCTGATAAAGTGTTTTGTTGAGTGTCCAGAAGACTGAACCTCTGAGGGTCCCAACTACACGGGGAGACCAGGCACTGCATCACTCCACATGGTAGAAAAGCTGTGGAACACTAGGCCAGAGGGGATTCCCAGAAGCTCTGGAGTTTGACAAATCATTTTGTTAATATTAGTTGAGAAAAATGTGGTAACAAACTCACATTCAATGATAAAAAACCCCTATCCCTGAAGAACAGTTTTTTATTGCTCTTATTTGACCGAGTCAGTTTAATCTGAAAGAAAATAACACTATTAAGAGAAATAATTTATCAGTATTCCCAAGTGAAGAAGCTCTAATTCCAAGATCCTGAGCCAGATGGTTGGTTGTATCAAATAGACTTTCCATTAATTCATCCAAAATGAGAGCAAGGAAGGTTTTAATCAAATTAGGTGCGTTTTTCCCCCAGGAGGAGTGAGCGATGCAACAGAAGCAAAAGGCCTGTGTTGAAAATGGCAGAGTTTTCACCTTTTCTGACTGACTGCTCAACTACCTAAAGATTTCCCCCAAATCCCAGGGATTCCCATCAGTCGCCTGACATTTCCCATCTCTGCTTCAGAAACATCACTTCTTATTTGTGGGGGGAACTTAGGTTCCCAGAACATCTTCCCTTCTTCACTAAAACCCAACATTCCAGCTGGCAGCAAACTCCTGTAACTCAAGTGAAGCACCTTGAACGCTGTGTTAGAAGTCACCTGTGCTGCCTCCCAACTCGCATCGACTACTGTCAACGCCTAGAAAGTTAAAATCTGCCAGGAAAAGGCTGGATATATGATCAAATTTACAGTCACTCTATTTCTTGATTCAAATTACCCACTACTGTGATGACAGACTTAGCAAAGAGAACAATATTCACAATAGAAATTACTCTGCTCCTGCCCATTCCCTTTGCACCAACAACAGACAGGTTTCAACTCCAAGAGTTTAGATTCCTTGGTCTCAGTGCTAGAAAGGTGTTTTTCCTATAGAAGAGCCTGAGGTTCTTGCAGATGAGATGAACAGCATCACAAGATCTCAGGTACCACAACACAAGTAGCAGGCACAACTAAAGCCCAAAGGCCACTAAATGTGGAATGTGTGGAGATCTAACTATTTGCATTAAGTTGGAAATCAAGTTTCCACTTCAAGGAGAAGAAAAACAATCTAGACTTACCTAGTACTGCTAAAAATCTGCTGTAGCTCCTTCTACAGCCAAAATACAACATTTTAATTAAATACTGTATAGTACTTGTGGATTGCAAAGTGTGTGGACCTAAAGCTACCTCAGCTAGAGGAATCAGACACCATCAGGCTGCTAAAAGACACTCAGCTGTCTACAGAATCACCAGCAGTTCTTCCACTTGAAACTCTGCACTGAACACAGGACCTTGTCACTACTGAAACTGAGATTCAACCTCTTTGAGTGTGAACTACTGGCATTGCAGGTAAGAAATCAACAGGAGACTGAAATTAATGTTTATTTCCACTTGGCATGATTTTCCTTTAATGATTTAAAAATCTCAGTTGTACTTTGGGGCTGATGAAGCAGTTGCCCTAATCACCTGTAATTCACATCTGAAGACAGAAGTTTCTCAAGATTATTCTGCAAAGCAGCTTGTTAACAGCAAAGTCTTCTCTTTCAAAGAGAGAGCAGGTAAGTAGAACAGCTGTTAATCAGTTACCATCATGCACAAAACAGGTGCAAAGAAACCAGCTAGAAAAAGTTAGTTATGTCCTAGGAGTCCTAGTGTGTCCTCTAGGATATTGGTGATGAAGCCTACGAAAGAAGAGAACAGGAATATAGGAGGTTGTTAATATTTTAACAGTACTGATTGCCAAAGCAGGAGAGGAGTTCTCCTTTAGAGTGCTCCAGCAGTCTAGGAGAGGAATCACTACTCAATGCAAGACTGCAGCGTAGGGCCAAGCACCTTTGCACAGCTACTGGAGGACTAGGAAAAGCAGTGCTGTGGTGGGTCTCAATTACTTATTCACCTCCAGAGTCTCTGTTATCACACTGAAAAACACTTTTTTCAAACAGCAATATGACTCAGCTGTTAAACAGAACCACCTCTAAATGTATTTAAGTGGTTCACACTTCTTCTTCTAGCAGCTACAAGAACAGCAACCTCCAACAACAAACCCCATCGTTTCTTCTCACTTGGAATGAGGGGACTTCCAACCACCTAAAACCAAGTATTTTTCAAAAGTTACAGCTTCCTGTATAAAAATACCCTAAATTGAAAGACGTGCATAATAAAATACGTCCTATCACACGTTGCCTCACCCATCACTCACTATATCAGTTCTTAATCTTTACAGCAGCTGTTGTCAGGGCTGCAGCAACTGCTAAGCCCTCAGTGGAGTGACAGCTCTGGTAAATGCCAGGTAGTTAACACCTTAATCAGACCATGTTGTTTTGAAGCTGCTCTTAAGATACTTGACAAAGCTCAACCAACTGATCACTCAGAAGTTCTACACTCCACAAGGGTTCTGCTCCACAAGGGTTCCCCTTCACAAGGGATCCTTTCAGTCCGACAGAGAGTAAATGCAACAGTATTTAGTGACACAACTGTTTTAAATCAATGCCATTTCATCCTCTGAGCAAGTGCACCACAGGAATTAAGATATGGGAATGTCTGTACCTGTGTTCTTTGTGTTCCAGTAACTGACAGTCTCTGCATGTCAGCCTGTCACAGGTTTCACAGAAAAGTTTTAACTGCTCTTGTTTGTGGACAGGACAGAAAACAGGACGTTGACCAGATGCTCCCACGGCCTCTGTTTTTAAAAATAAACCATTTTTGCATTTTAAAATAAAATTCAGACAATCTGAAGAGCAAAACCACTAACTTCCAAGCTAAGTAACAACCAAGAATGTGGAAAAAGAGAACTGCAGATCTGCTCTCACCCTAAAGTTATCATTAATGTGTTCTCAGAATATTCACAGCGCCGGTGGTTTACGGCTGTCTCTGCTTTACTATATCCAAAGAGAAGGAGGAACTGCTCTCCTATCGCCAGCACCCATAAGAGTGCCAAAGCTGTACACAAACCCCAGGATGTTTGAACTGCATGCAGTTTCACCTCTGACATGCTGACAGATGGATCAAACCTCACAAGCTTTTATACTGTCAAACACCCATAGGTTTTCCAAATGGTCACTTCAAAACCTCATTAGATGTAGGTAGGTAATGGAGATTATAAATGCAAAAGCATTAAGAATTACTTAAACTCCAGCTAAACAGCTTAAATAACAGATATCATCAAAAACCAGTGCTGAGTTTACTAAAAAGTGCTAAATATCTAGAAGTATTTGAAGGTGAGCACAGAGGAAAGCAGCTCTTGGAAGACACGTCAGGGTAAGGTTTAAAACATTAATGTCTTCCTCAGTCTCCAATGTTTTTGAAGCTTGTTATATCATGCAAGTTATTGTAAGGAAAGAGAACTTGTGAATCTACAGCTGACACTCCTCAGTAGAAATCTAAAGCTTCCGGGGCATGTCTTAAGAGTCCAACAAGAAAGAAGGGAACAAGCTGCTCTGAGAGAGAAATGAACAGCCATTCCCCACAGCCAAGAGGGTTATTAAGGACTGCTGTAATCAGGTCAAAGGGAGGGGATGCTTGCCCTATGCTTGCAGGCTGACTACACTTCCTAAAAAGCAACCTAAACTTCTGACAGAGCAGCTACTTTATTCAAAGAGCCATTTTCCAGCACCTCCCCACTCAGGTTACTGAAGGGGAAGCGGAGCTGTAGTATCACCTGAACAGTCACAACCCAGCTCTCCTAATGAAAAACACCAGTAATTCTTTGTAACTTGATTTCATCTTAATGGCTTCTCATCTACTAACATTAATATGTTTAAGCTTCACTAATTAATGCTTCTTATTAAACAACAGCCATGAAGACATGCAGAGAAACCTCTCCAAAACGTATTGGGCAGAGCAAGGGAAATATGATCCTTGTCTAAAAGAACTATGTTTTAAACTATTAATGTGGTACTGATGAGAGTTGCCAGAAAGCAAAGCAGCCTTCCTCCTTTGACAGGACACAACAAAACAATCATTAAGGATTTAATTTTAAATGGGGAGAGAGCAAAATGTCAAGGTCTCTCCTCCTCAATATGATCAGTCTTCGCCTCCCTCAAGATTTTGCAGGACCTACAGGTTTTTAGATCAGAACTTTTATCCCTTTTCTATTCCAAGCCAAAACCCAGTTAATTTTTCACCTGTTTTGAGATTCTTTTCCCTATGACCTCTGTAGGTGACAAGCACTTTCAGAATCCCCTATTTACTCAGCAGTATCAATATAACAGTACCATCAGGCTCGTTATGACCACAAGTCTAGCTCTAAGTACTTTTCTACTTAGGGAGGACTACAACAGTTCTCTATAATCAGGTCCAGCAAAACCACAGAATTATAGAATGGTTGGGGCTGGAAAGGACCTTAAAGGTCACCTAGTTCCAACCCTGCAGTCATGGGCAGTGATAGCTCTCACCAGCCAAGGTTGCCTAGAGCCCTATCCAACCTGGCCTTGAACACTGCCAGGGATGGAGCAGCCATAAACTCCCTGGGCAACCTGTTCCAGTGCCTTAGCATCCTCATAGTGTTTACTCCTTATATCTAAAGTAAAATGTCATTTCCTTGACCGACAGCTAACATTAGCAATGTCAGTGCTTTCCAGATTTCAACCCCTCCACTTAGTTATTCTGCTAACTAGAAGTTTTATAAGGAATGGATCTAAATCCTTTCTCAAGACTGCAGTCTCATTCTATTTCTTCTGTACCAAAGATATTTTTCACACTGGCCATCAAACTTTACAAAGGATTAGCAACTCACCCACTCTGAAATCAAGATTGTCCTCTCTATTAAGGAATTACAAATTTCACACCAAACTTCTTCAAAGTCTTTGGAGAAAACCATACAGCTGGCTGATACATGAACGCTTTCCCCTCTCTCTTTTCACGTGTGCCCACGAGAACACTCCCTCACTACAGGTGGGACTACATGATTATCCAAAGGCTCACCTGAAGATACATCCTCCTTCTTCCTGATCATATGGTCTTTAGTAAATTTTACTCGCTGATGAGCTTCTATGCAGGTCTTGCACAACCACTCTCCGCACTCCACGCAAAATCCAACAGCGCTGGCGTTATCTTCACAGCTTGTGCACACCTGGCCAAGGGAACAGTCTGTTACCAGCACTTCCCTGGAAACAAACCCAGCACGTGAATCCCAGCAAGCAGGAGAGAGGCATACCTGTTCTGACTTCTCGTCAGAGCTGCTCGGTGCTTCTGATGTGTCTTTGACAAAGTAGTTATCAACCAGATCTATCTGTCTGCACTCCTGGCGGCAAATCGGACACCTGATGACACCAACTGCAAAACAGAAACAGTTTCCTGGTTTTAAGAAAAGGAATGGGAAAGCCAACGTGCCTAGAATCAAACAATGGCAAGAAGGAACACTAAAACATAGCATCACAGAACAGTTGTGGCTGGAAGAGACCTTCAAATAGAGTCCAATCTTTTCTTAGCGCTACCAGCACCACTAAACCCTGTCCCCCAACACAACATCTACCAACTGAGACTGCTCATTTCACGGGGGTAAATTAACAAAGTTCACAGTTGACAACGTCCTTAAGAAGAGGCTTTATCCACCCTCGCTGTGAAGAAGGTCCTGTGGAGTCTCCTTCTCCAGAAACGTTTAAAACCCATCTGGATGTGCTCCTGTGTGACTTGGTCTAGGTGGTCCTACTGTTGCAGGGGGATTGGACTAGATGACCTTTCGAGGTCCCCTCCAATCCCTAATGATTCTATAATTCTATGTGTAATCCAAACCCCTCAACAACACTACAACCCCCCCAAACCACAGGCACACCTCTTCAGAAAATAACTTCTTGCTGGAATGAAGCTGTGATCATTTCTACCTCATAGCCAAGTTTTTCCTACTGATTTCTTCCCCTCAAAATACAGGATTTCATCCAGGCAGTTCACTCTCCCCAAGCAAACACTGTCTATCTCAAGACAAGCATTAACTGAGATGGGAGTGGACAGTCAGCTGTGGCTCCAGTGACGTTCATGAAACTGTCAAGGCAGTACTGTGTCACCACATTCTCCCAGAAACACCAGAGGGTGTTTTCTAACCTCACCCACTGCCATGAGGTCAGGGAGCAGACACAGCAATGTGAATTATCTGAAGGTTATGACTACAAGCCCAGCTCTAAATACTGTCCTCCTAAGAGCACTGCATTTGTTCTTTAAAACCAGGTCTGCAAAATCACAGAATTATAGAACGGTTTGAGCTGGAAAGGATCATAGAGATCACCTAGTTCAGAACCACAGAGATGATGAAGGGAGTGGAGCATCTCCCTGGTGAGGAAAAGCTGAGAGAACTGGGTCTCTTGAGCTGGGAAAAAAGGAGACTGAGGGGTGACCCCATGAATGTTGATAAATATGGAAAGGGCAGATGTCAGGAGGATGGAGCCAGGCTCTGCTCAGGGGCACCCAATGACAGGACAGCAGGTGTGAGCTGGGACAGAGGAGGTTCCACATCAATATGAGAAGAAACTTTTTCCAACTGAGGGTGACAGAGCCCTGGAAGCTGTTGCCCAGGGGGGTTGTGGAGTCTCCTTCTCTGAAGAAGTTTAAAACCCTCCTGGCCATGTTCCTATGTGACCAGATCTAGGGAATCCTGCTGTGGCAGGGGGATTGGACTGGATGAACTTTCAAGGTCCCTTCCAACTTCTAATGTTCTGCGATTCTGTTTCAAGGCCTTTTTTCACAAGTTGATAGTAAAACATCCTCTCACACCAGCTACACCTGCCTTTCTGCAGCACACACAGCACTTACAGGTGCAAGTGAACACAAACAGCTTTTACACCAGATCTGTTAGACCAGCTCCTTTCTAGAATCCTGCTTTTTGAAGCTCTGTACCTGCTAAATTAGTTTCACACCCTCAGCAGAGCTGCAAAGAGGTTACCACATGAACCTGACATTTAGAGATGTTGTATGAACAACCTACATGAGAGGCTTGAAAACCTGTTTACCCCTAAGGCAGCGGTAAATAAGTCACCTAGTCTTAAACCAGGTTCCTATACAACTTTAATCTGAATCTCACTTTGAAGGAGAAGCTTTCAAAGCACCTGGGAATTTTTATACAGTGGGGCACCTGGAACAACCTCTAAAAGCTAAGTGAATCACAGAACATTGGGGACTGGAAGGGACCTCGAAAGACCATCTAGTCCAATCCCCCCACCATAGCAGGATCATCAATGGTTCTCAATTCCTTTGTGGATTTTCAATTAGAAGAGCAGGAGCTGTTTCAGGGAGATCAATCACGTTCATACTAGATTAGAATTAATTTTCTTCAAGTGCCATAAGTAACAGTGGCTTCAGAATACAGAAAATTCACTGCAGAGCAGCAGCAATAATCCAAGTTAAAAATCCCTCTCTCATCAAACTAAACATGTTTGTAGCTCAGGATGTGAAAAATAGCCAGTATTTCAGTTCCTACATCTACACAGTTCACAGAACATTAGGGATTGGAAGGGACCTGAAAGATCATCTAGTCCAATCCCCCTGCCAGAGCAGGACCACCCAGACCAAGTCAACAGGACCTTTCACACACAAAGCAAAGCCCCTACACCTCCTTGGGCAGAACCTTAAGATTTTCATAGCTGCTGGAAAACTCCTCACTACACTGGATAGAAGCCATCTATCAGATGGTGTGAACCCAACACGTATCATAGAATCATTAGGGATTGGAAGGGACCTCGAAAGATCATCCAGTCCAATCCCCCTGCCACAGCAGGATCACCTAGACCAAGTCACACAGGAACACATCCAGGCTGGTCTTAAACATCTCCAGAGAAGGAGACTCCACAACCTCCCTGAGCAGCCTGTTCCAGTGCTCCATCACCCTCACTGTGAAGAAGTTCCTTCTCACATTTTATGTGGAACCTCCTATGTACCAGTTTACACTACCCCAGCTAACGCAGACCACAGCTAATCCTGATTTTTAGTGCTGTCCTGGGTTAAAACCACAATACTGCAGAATAAAAAAAGCCCAAGATAAGTTAAAAGCGCTCACTATAAAGCACTTTTTGTCTTTAAACTAGACAAACCTCTGAGGGCATGAATAAACAGAGCCTTCTGATACAACTGGCAGTCCACAGGCTGGGAAATTCCACATCCCACTGCTTCTAAGAGGACACAGGGAATTGCTCAGTCCAACAGCTGCTTTTTGCACCACCATATTCAAACACACGCTGCACACAAGGAGCCACCAGTGTTCTGCACATCTCCAGAGACTGATCCCAAAACAGGTCCCTGCAGTTCCCAGCCAGCACACGCCGCTTCATTTTCACATCTCGATGCCCATTATTTCCAGCAGCAGCTTTCCAACACTTCAAACCACGTAATAGCCATCTCACACTCTGTCTTTTCATCCAATATAAACCAAAATAAAACAGTGGAATCTGTACTACAAATCAAACTGCAATGCTGAACAGGTAATATGTGAGTGAGGGGAAAGTCACACTGCAACAGCATTTACATAGAAGAAAAACAGAAAGATACCTTTACCTGTCAAATCTTGAGATCATTTGGAGGCTAATGAAGTTTATGGTAAAAATTTAATCTACTACAGGACAAAATAAAGGTTCAAATATTCAGAGAACCTACTAGAAAACAAAGGTTTCAGTTTCATTTTCAGAAAGGAAAATTACATAAAAAAATTAAGATGAAGATAAAGGCAAGGTAGTTATTGAAGAGAGAGAGGAGATTGAGGTTGGATATTAGGAACAAATTCTTTCCTGCAAGGGTGGGGAGATGCTGGAACAGGTTGCCCAAGGAAGTTGTGGCTGCACCATCCCTGGAAGAGTTGAAGACCAGGTTGGATATGGCCCTCAGTAACCTGATCTAGTGAAGGTGTCCCTGCCTGTGCAGGCAGCAGGTTGGAACTGGATGATCTTTGGGGTCCCTTGCAGCCCTGGCCATTCTAGGATTCTATAAAGTAAAAATGCAATCTAGCTGCACTCCAGCTACAGTGTTTTACAATTCAAATTAGAAGTTAAATACTGTAAAATAAATAAAACAAGAAACCCCAGACATATTAGCCCCAGCACACACATTTCCACTGTAATTCTGCTCTCAAAAGTCAGGTGACTACTCCAAGAAATATATCAAGAGAGCTGTGACATGGTGATTTTCCAAAAATCACAGCTGAATTAGAAATGGAAATGATACAGCTTATGATCTCCTCCCCATCCTAATTATTACCACAAAGACCTCGCGTTCTCAAAGACAGCTCCATACTATTTTGAAGCCATAAATTGGTACTCAAGAGGTTAAAAGCAGCAGTAAAGCAAAGAGGAATGAGGAAGTTTCTTTGAGACTTCTCATTTCAAATCAAATATAGTTCAGTTTCACCTAAGTTAAAACAGAAATGCTTCTTCCCTGGCCAGAAGATGAGAAGAAACAGTAAGTACTGACCACACTAAACTGCACTGAGACTCTGAACAGCAGTTCCTTCCTGACCCACAGTACCCCAGCACTAAAACACTGTCAGCAGCGTCACCGACAGAACACAGTTATAGTTTGAGCGACGAAGATAAAAGCACCCCACACGTCACCAGACACCCACGGATGCTCCTGTGAATATCAGCACTTTCAGGAAGAAACCCAAGAACAACCAGCCTTCGCATCTAGAAGGCCCCAGGAAATTATGAGCTGCAGGTAACACGGATGGGCTTCCAAGCTTCTTTAGGACAACTGACACCACTGGTTTTTCTACCTGTCTGCATGTCAAACATCACAGTGGTGCAACAGCCAGTAACAACCATAAACGTGTGCATTTATCACCTCTCTTCCACAGCGCACAGCTGTACCTGCCCAAATCTCCCTTCCCTGCCGTGAAAGGAATTACATCCCTTTCCCAGCTCAGCTCAGACTCTGCTTTGTCACACAAAGCAAAACTGATTTCCATTACATGTGTTTACTGTCCCCCAACTGCCGTGACACACAACACACAGCCTGAAGAGAGAGAGGGCTCTCTCTCCTTTCACTCTACCTGAGGCTGATTTCAGTGAGAAGCAGGAATGGTTTCTTACCTGGAAATTCAGTTTGAGAGCCACTAGTTCAGCGGGTGGGAAAAGTCTGCCTTGCACTGTCAACCCCACTCAGAGCAAGACACGATTCACTTGCCATCTTCTCCCTACCATGAGCCATTCCTCCCTACCAGACCTCCCCAAGCCTGCAACAGAGGGAGAGAAGAAACTCCCAGATTCCTGGCCAGATGCTCCTAAGGAGTCTCCTGACACAGTCACAGAGAGCCACTCACCAGAGACACTACTCTGAGCTGCAGAAAACCACAAAGGAGAACTGACAAAAGAACATCCTGCCAGAACTGCAGCCCTGGGGAGCTGCCTGAGCCGCTCTGCGCCCCAGCTTGTGCCCACACAACAACAGGACTTGAGGCTGAGCCTGCGGCAGATGGAAAGAGACACTAGTCACACCCTGGGAAGAGCTGTCCCTGCCCTGCATGGCAGCCCTCATCTCTGCAAAGCAGGCTGTGGAACACAGCTGTAAAAGCAGAGCAATGTTCTAGGACAAGAACACTACATGAAGATGGTGAAGGGAGTAGAACACCTCCCTGCTGAGGAAAGGCTGAGGGAGCTGGGGCTCTTGAGCTTGGAGAAAAGGAGACTGAGGGGTGACCCCATGAATGCTGATCAGTATGTGAAGGGTGGGTGTCAGGAGGATGGAGCCAGGCTCTGCTCAGTGTCATATGATGACAGGACAAGGGGCAGTGAATATGAGCTGGAACAGAGGAGGCTCCACATCGATCTGAGAAGGAACCTGTTCGCGACAGAGCCCACCAGGGTGGGTGTTGTGGAGTCTCCTTCTCCGGAGACATTTAAAACCCACCTGGAGGTGTTCCTGTGCAACTGGATCTAGGAGATCCTGCTGTGGTGGGGGGATTGGACTGGGTGATCTTTTGAGGTCACTTCCAATCCCTAAAGTTCTGTGATACATTACAGGCTCCTGCTCTCCTGGCAATACACCCTCACTTCTAACCGGAGCGTAACACAGAACACTTGAGGTGAAAAGTTCTGTCAGAGGAATGAGAGGCAAGAACACAAGTTTCAGCACACAACACCTGCCGAACCATTAGTTACACAACTGCTGCAAGTCCCACCTTCCTTCGTTGCACATTAGATGTTCTTGTTTGTCTAAGACTTTATTAAGAACACTAATGAGAGCAGCATCTACCTAATCCTTTTAACCGCTCATGATTTAAAGTGCGCTAGAACTAGACCAGGCATCACAGGATGTCAGAAAGCACCAAAGTGAAATAAACTGATGATGAAAAATCAATTTTGTTTTCATCAAACAGAAAGACCACTGAATGTAACCCAGGGGCAAATCCCAACAGAACACTTCAAATAACTTAAGATTTCCAAAAGAAGACGCTTTTACTCCGCCCCTGCCCACTAACACCTCAAGCCACAGCTAAAGTCTTGCTCCTGCGTGTAGCTCTGAACAGAGAGAACAGATAGGATGCATTTAGTCATCTTTAAAATTGCCTCAACACAACAGTCCTCTGGCAGCTGTTTGCACACAACTTTTTCACCAGGTTACTATAACACTGACAGCCTTCAACTAGTTTCAAAACAAAATGCATTCAAAACCTGACTGGAATTCCTCTATCCAGCCTGACATCTGTGGTTGGCACCGCATGTGCCCAGTGCAGACTGGTGTTGGAGCTGGGTGCTGCTGGTCCTGCAGAGCTGGGCAGGAGGTCAGGATCGGGGCAGCAGTGTCATCCACAAGATCCACAGTGGTTGGCCCCATAAGCACTAAAATACCCTTCCAAATTCTCAGCAGTGCTTGACTGCTAAGGAGATAGAGTGGGAAAGGCTTGGACTCTACTTCCAGTCTTGTAGGACTAAACCAGAGGAATCATCTCCAGAGAAGGTTACATCAAGTTTCTGGATGCTACAAGCCATTACCCATTTCAGCTGGACAGTACAGAATTCAGATTCCTGTCTGTTGATATCAACTGATCTGCCCCCAATGTATCTTTGCCCAGTTAGATAGGGGATCCTGCTGTGGCCGGGGGACTGGACTAGATGATCTTTCGAGGTCCCTTCCAATCCCTAATGTTCTGTGATTCTGTGACAGGAGCCTCCAATACTGTAGGCTTGGGTGAGAGGGAGAGGAGGTAGGAAAGCAGAAGGCTGGCCAGGGAAACTCAGCTTCTCATCGTGAGCACTTGTTGACTTCAGTCAGCTGAAAACAAACACATCGCACAGGCTCACCAAAAGCTTCTCAGAAAACATGGTAGTACTGGAAAGTCACCCAAGTTCTGACTCCATCACAGCCTCTGGCAGCAAAATAAAAGGTGTTGCTGGAGGTGAGGAGATCATCAGCCTCAATGGAGGAGGGCACAGCACATGCACACACAACATACGTGATGAAAGGAGAAGACACTATAAAAAGAGGTTCAGTACCACCGTTCACCACTGGATCCCCTCTGTTACTGGCCTAACACAGAGCCTCTTCCAGTAGCTCAAATTACAAATTCAAAGCATCTCTCCACACAATCAAATATGGAAGCCAAACGCTTGCATTCATGACTACCCCTCAGCCAAGAACAGCCACTTTAAAGGAATGGCTTACATTTTTGGCTGATACGTATGAGACAGCAGTTAGCAGCAGCATAAAATTGTACCACATCACCCACTGACAACTACAACCCTAATTACTGCCGAGCAAACAGCATCCTTTCAGACATCTGGTTTCAAACACACGGTTTGGGTTGGGTTGAAACGCGTCTGGCTGATTCACAACACAGCAGTAATAAGGGAATCGAAGCAAGTTCAAAATCCTTTCAGATGTTTGTGTTGTTGTAATGGTGATAAAGCTTCTCCATTCAGGAAATATTTGTGAGCCCTCATGCAATCTAGTAACTCCAGCTTCTGTTTTAAGTTCGCTCTTGGCATGTATGCAGTCCTCTAAGGAATGAATCTCTGCCAGGTTCCATTCATTGGTTGAGAACTCTGACAGCAGGCAGCTCACGTGGATAATATTTACTTCTCTCAGAAACGTAAGAGTCCAAGTGTGTTTCTGCACAGCCTCACGCTGAAGCACTGTTCTAGTTTCAGCAATCAGACCTTGAGCTAAACCCTCACAGCTCAAGTGAGGGGCATCATCAGATTGAAATCTACTGGAACACAAATACATTAAAATTAAAACACTGATTCCAAGGTCCGACTCAGGTGGCCTTTACGGACATAAAGGTCCTTGCCTGTATCACAACCCTCACGCATGGCCTTAAGCAGTTGAGGTGATGCAGGAATTTCCAGCTTTCTAGACTGGACACAGACGTCACACACACAGACCTATGTCCCCTTTCCAAAGCAAATTAAAACCAGTTAATATGTAATTTAGAATGTCACTGATCATTTCTAAACACACAGACACTGGGTATGGGAGGTGAATTCAGCACATCAAAACAATTTCCAGCACAGGAGGTGTTCCACATAAAGATGAGAAGGAACTTCTTCCCAGTGAGGCTGACAGAGCACTGGAACAGGCTGCCCAGAGAGACTGTGGAGTCTCTTTCTCCAGGAACATTTAAAACCTGCCTAGACATGTTCCTGTGTGACTGAATCTAGGTGATCCTGCTGTGGTGGGGAGATTGGAGTGGATGATCTTTCAAGGTCCCTTCCACTCCCTGATGTTCTGTGATTCTGTGACTATATATTGGAGCACTCCGCAGTTAGTTCTTCAAATATTACAGAGCCACATTAACCAACCCAGTGTTTCCCTTAGGCTTTCCAAGTATCCTGCAGCTTTTTCAACCTAATGAAGATTGTGACATTCACGGAGCGCTGGGAGAGCCACACAATTCTTTATTGAGATCATCTCCTTAAAAGAGGTTGTAAATATTTTGGTGAAGCAGTGAAACCTCAAAACAAACTCTCTCCCTTCCCAGAAACAGCAGTGGGTGCATAAAAAGTTGGCTGGCAGCAGCTGTACCTCCTGAAATTTCCTGCTTAGAAAAAGTCACTTTTCAAAGCACTGTGACACAAAAACAAGGCAGGATCTTTGTCTAACCTGCTTAATCTGAAAGGAAGAGTCCAGCTGGAAAGCTGACACACCAGGCATTAAGGAATCATCTGCCCAGCAAATAAAATGAATGCTCCAATGGCCTATTAAGTCATTAAACTGAGTAAGAGATGCTTCTTTTTATGTTAAATTACCTATGTTTCAAATACATAAAACTAAAACCTACTTTTTCCCCTCCAACATAAATATTATCAACAGCAAAACCAATTCCTTCACCAGTGCAACAGGTACAAACCTACCAGTCACTTCTTTACCCCAACTCGAGATAATTATTTTCAACCTTACTCAGTATTTCTCAAACTTGTAGGAATTGAAACCATTCTTCTGTCTTCAGAAGCAGCCTCTCTCCAAGGAGTGGTAACTGGGTAGAAGATGCTGACAGACCACAGACTACAGTCTTCACACACCCCAACTTTTCCTCACAGAGCAGCAGTTCGCTCTCACCAGGAAAGGGATCTGTCGCCCGCTCTGTAGGCACTGACCTCACCCTCAACTCCTGGCAACTGGCTTCCACAGTCATTAAAATAGTAAATGAATCACAGAACCACAGAATCGTTCAGGTTGGAAAAGAACCTTGGGATAGAGTCCAATCATCAACCCTACAAGTTCATCCCTAAACCAAATCCCCCAACACTACATCTATGAGTGTATTTATCAGGCAATACAACTCTTACAGAGCAGAACCTAAAGCCAGTTAGGAAAGCCACCAGGAAAATACCAAACAGAACAAGCCAGCCCTTTCCATAGCACTTCTACATCTCTTATCTTGGTGTAGACAGGCTGCAAAAAGAGGCAAACTGAAACCCATGTGAAAAAGTCCACAGAGGGGAGAGCCAGGAGTTAAGTGTAACCTGCTCCAGGTACTGCCACAGGTACTGCACTTCCCACTAAATCTTCCTTCACGAAAAGGCACTCCTGGTCAATGAGGCTAGAAAAAGCAGTGGAAGTGGAAACAACATTTCATGACTACCAAAAGCCAGCGCTAACAGGGAAGGAACTGCATGACTAAGCACTGTGGCAACTTCTCTGTATGTTGAGAATGTGCATTCTCTACCCCATTTACTGATAACGCTTCATGTGCTGTTCAACCGATCCCATTTACAGGTGTGGGGAGAGCTCCCCACAAAATTTCATCTTCTGGTTGGGCCAGTATCTTGTTCTTGACTGACCTGCTGGGCTAACAGGTTTTTTCATACACCACAGTAGAAGGACATTATGGTGCTGGAGTGGGGCCAGAGAAGGGTGACAAGGCTGGGGAGAGGGCTGGAGAACAGGCCCTATGAAAAGCAGCTGAGCAAACTGGGGTTATTTAATCTAGAGAAGAGGAAGCTGAAAGGAGACCTTCTTACTCTCTACAGTTACCTAAAAGGAGGTTGTAGCAAAGCTGGTGCTGGTCTCTTCTCCCAACTTACTAATGTCAGGATGAGGGGAACTGGCCTCAAGGTGCATCAGGGGAGGTTTAGACTGGATCTTAGGAAGTTCTTTCCCGAGAGTGGCTGGACACTGGAACAGGCTGCCCTGGGACGTGGTGGATTCTCCATCCCTGGAGATGTTTAAAAACTGAGTAGTTAGAGTGCTTGAGGCCATCATCTAGGGGTTAGGGTGCTGTTGGCTGGACTTGATGATCCTCGGCGTCCTTTCCAGCCATCATGATTCCAAGATTCATGCAGACCTTTATACCACTACAAATGACTCATACACATCTTTACCAGCAAATGCTCCCAGACCCGCCCTACACAGCTATCTTGTTCATATCAGCGGCAATCTAAAGCTGATTTCTTACTTCAGCAAACAGACAACCCAGCACTCTTACCCTGTACCCCAAAAACTCACAATCCAGTTTACAGCTGCTTCAGAAGCCATGCCTCACACTGTTCCCATGCCTGTATCCTAACAGGCCTAGTAGGATTCAGATAATCCTGTAACTGCTAGCAAAACAACAAACCTAGCTTTCCATTTTCTCTATCTTTCACTAGCACTTAAAACGCAGAATGTTAATCCTAGAATTTAATAACAAGGATCACAAGACCAAGCGGGTGATTTAGTTTGAACCTTTATATGAACTAGATTAAATGCATCATCTACTTAAAAATGACATTTTTTACAATGAAATCCTAAATGAAGCACTTCTGAACAGTCTATACTAAAGCAGCACCACCAAGCCATATGAATTCTTTCACTACGCAACGCAGGACGGATTTGAGCCCTTGCTAAAACTGGAAAGATGTCACCAAACTAGGTTTCTAACCACAGGGCCCAGTTAGGACCTGCAAAACCACTTACCAGGGCCCTAATTTGGTCTGTAGACCACAACATGTGAGTCACTCCATTAAAAACAGCAGAAGTTGGTCAATTCCAGCCCTGAACATGGAAAAATAAAATAAATTCAGGCTATGATTTAATAAAAACATCTGGAAAGGCCAGTACGCACTTGTTCCATGACACAGTAGCCATGTATGTGTACACGGGCACCGCAGGTCAACTGTCAAACAGCACTGCAATGTTGCACCTCAGCCTGCAGGAGACCCTACCTGAGAGCAGGTGGGTGCACACAGCCCTTCCAGCTCCTGACACTTCAAAGAAGTTCTTTTCGAGTGCTGGAGACCTGACCAACTGAACCCTCTTCACGCCACACCTCTACACCTGAGAGGCAAAACACTAAGCACCGCGATTTCACACTGTAATTCCAGCAACTTCCAAATTCCGTCTATCACTCCAAGATACGAAGAAACCAGCTGAGGGTCCCGGAAGGCAGAACGCAGCAGTCACGGCAGCAGGAACACGACGGTCCCACCCACGGCAACCAGGGTAGAGCCACCAAACGAGGCCGCGAACAAACCACGGGCTTGGCCCGCACAAGTTGAAGCCCAATGCTCGCTCGCCGCCCAGCAACGCGAAGAAGCCCACAGCGGAGGAGCTGTAGGAGGGCGAGTGCCGCCACCCGCGCCGGCTCACCTTGCTGGATGTCGCCGTTGGCGCCGCCGGGCACCGGGACGCTGAGCTGCCGCTCGGGCTCGGGCAGGCAGCGGCGGCAGAAGGAGTGCAGGCAAGGCAGCAGCTTGGGCTCGGCCTCACGGCGGCTCTGCAGGCTCTGCGCGCACACGGCACAGGTGTCCAGCAGCGAGAAGGGTCCCGGTGCCGCCGGTGTCAGAGGCGGTACAGGGCTGGGGCCCGGGCCCGNCCCCGCCGACGCCGCCGCCTCGGCCTCGGCCTCCCCGAGACCGCGTTCCGCCGAGGCCGCCGGGGCCGCGCCCGGGCTTTCCCGCTCCTCAGGCGGCGCGGCGGCGGCAGGGGACGCAGCCGCGGGCTCCAGAGTGCCGCCGCCGCCCGGCCCGGCCTCGGCAGCCGCCTCCCCGCCGCCGCCGCCTCCTTTGTTTTCCGCCATGTTTCCTCCTTTGAACCCGACTGCCCGCGCCGCGCACGTACAGCGTCACCACGCGCCGTGCGCGCGCCCAGCGGGGAAGGCGGGGCCCAGGCGAGCGCAGGCGCGCTCGCTACCTCCCGAAAGGCCCCGGGGCGGAGGCGCGTGCTCCGCCGTCAAACGGCGCGTGGTGACGTAACGCCGTCCGGATTGAGGCGCGGGCCTGTCACCGCACCGCGCGGTGAACCGCCATTGGCTGCTGGTGGTGACTGCCCAGCCAATCACTGAAGGGGACGGCTGTGCTGGGGGCGGAGCCTATGGCGGGTGTTGCCCCGGGGCGGGGTAGGGGCGCGGCGTAACGTACCAAGGACCCGCGGTTGGGTAGGGAGCTCTCAGCCTCACCGAGTTAACGGGAGGAACTGCGTTGCAGATGGAAACGCCCAGAATGGCTGAGAAGGCACAAGACTGCACTGCAGGGTCTCCCGCAGCACCTGGTGGGACTCTGGACCCACACAGTGGTACAGAGTCCCCCCACCTGCACGGTGTGAGGGAGCTGCCCAATTGTTCTGCTTTAGACTCAAATTAGACTCGCATTCTAAGTTTAAAGCTTGGGTTTCAAAAGTTGAAAAGGTGCTGCTCGCCCCACACACACTCTTCCCCCTTCTCTCAGTGACTTCCACCTCTTCTTCCCCCCTCCCTCAGCAACTTTCATCTTCTTGCTGCCCATCTCGGTGAGTCTACAACTTGTGTGGTTGGGTTTCTTCTGCACACTGTGACGCATCAGTCTCTGCGTCTGCCCCCTTCTCCCACCCTGAGCAGCAGCCTCCCCCAGCTCTGTGCAGCACTCACCTCCCTGACAGCGCTCAGGCTGTTGTGACTCGTGGCAGAAACCGTGCGAATGGCAAAACAGCCTTTATTAAAGGCACAGGGGAAATACAAAGGTATAAAACTTAGCAGGAGCCCCTGCTTCAGGTAGTGGAAGGATTCCTGGTTGTTTAACTGTGCCCATAACACACTTGACCAGGACACGTTGAGTCTGCACTGCTTCCTCCTAGAACGTAAAACGAGGAAAACAAACAATGGAAATATCTAGTCACCTTAGACATAATCACAGCGCAAGGTGTCTACAGTCAGCACTTCCGTAGGATTGGTGGGTTGGTTGGTGTTGCAGTGAGGGTTAAGTCATTGGAAGTCTTGCTGGATATTCTCCTTGTTTGCTTCCCCATGCTGTTGTTTGATTTGTGAAATTTCATTTTCCAGCTGAACAATTGTTCGTTCGATCTCGTAATTTTTGCTGACAAGAGAGACCCATCTGGAAGAGAAAACGGGATTTAAGGATTACATAACAATCCTCTGTTTTATAATGAAGGACAATTATTGCTCCAAAGAAAGCACAAACACCAAATCAATCTGTGTTTTTCTCAGTACAATCCTCAGTAGCAATTTGGTACCAGCAGCAATCACCAAAGAGATCAAGAGTAGTTCTTAAACCCATCAAACATTAATATACAAAATTTAATTTACAGGATTCAAACCCACTAACATTCAATATTTAGATAAAGCAGAGTTTCAGCAGCAGTTAATACACCCTCCTCTTCCAGCCTGTCACTCATCAACTCTCTCACCCACAGTAACTGTTATACATATCTGAATTACAAATCCTTTCCAGCACTTGGTGCAAAGCCACAGCATTTGCACAGCACCCTGCTGAGAGATCACTGAGAGACAACTGATGTCCTGCACCTAGGAGAATTTCAAGTAAAATCATAGAATTAGAACCATAGCATCATGATGGCGGGAAAGGACGTCCAGGATCAAGTCCAGCCCTCAGTCCAACAACTCCCTAATCTCTAGACCATGGCATCGAGGGCTTGATCTACTCCTCCAGGGATGAGGACTCCACTACCTCCCTGGGCAGCCTATTCCAGTGCCTAACCACTCTCTCAGGAAAGTACTTCTTCCTAAGATCCAATCTAAACCTCACCTGACACAACTTGAGGCCCCTCATCCTATCATTAGTAATTAGGGAGGAGAGCAGCAGCAGCCTCGCTACAATCACCTTTGAGGTAGCTGTAGAGAGCAAGGTCTCCTCTCACCAGCCTCTAAGACTCTAGGCTAAATTATCCCAGTTTCCTCAGCCACTCTCCACAGGGCCTGTTCTCCAGCCCTCTCCCCAGCCTTGTCGCCCCTCTCTGGCCCCACTCCAGCACCTTAATGTCCTTCTCATATTGTGGTGCCCCAAACTGGACCCAGTACTCAAGGTGCAGTCTCACAAATGCAGAGCACAGGGGCACCATCACCTCCTTTCTCTTGCTGGTGACAACATTCCTGATCCAGGCCAGGATGTTGTTGGCCACCTTGGCCACCTGAGTACCCTGCTGGCTCCTGTTCAGTTGGCTGTTGACCAACCCCCCCCCCCCCAGGTCCTTTTTTGCCACGCAGCTCTCCAGCCACTCCTCCGGTAGCCTGCAGCACTGCTGGGCGTTGTTGTGACCAAAGCGCATGACCTGGCACTTGGCTTTGTTAAATCTCATCCCACTGGCCTCAGCCCATCACTCCAGCCTGTCCAGCACCTGCAGCCTCTGCAGCACCTCCCTACTCTCCAGCAGATCCAGAAAGAAGTGACATTCCCACTTCATTTTCTCTTTCATCTGCAAATTTACTGATGGTGCATTCAATCCCCTCACCCAGGTCATTGATAAAGATGTTAACCAAGACCAGTCCCAAAACTGAGCCCTGACAGACAAAAGAAGATGCTTGTGGAAGATTTAACAAAAATTCCAGCTACTCACGTAGATTCCATCTCCCGTAGCTTGGCCCCAGCTGTGAGCTGCATGTTCTTTCGTTGCCAGTTCAGATCTTGAATGCTTTTCCTGAGGAGAAAAAGAAATGGGGTTGTTTTGTTTTCTTGAAGGTTTATAGTATCTGCCGCCAACGTCAAAATACCCTGAAAGAGCTGAAGTACTTCTGTGAAACACTACGTGTAGCCAGGACTGTAACTACAACACAGAGACAAACAAATCCCACCACAGCACTGCACAAAGAACCCCAAGATAAATAAAAGCCAGACATCGTGGTAGTCCTTCTGCCTTCCAAGCTTGAGTTCTGATTCTACCCTTTCCCAAGATCTCTGAAATACTGGAAGTAGGGGAAGAGGGATTCAGTTTCCTTTCGACTTCAGTATCGAAGTAAATATAGAAAAGAATGACTCACCTCAACCTCTGAAGTTCTTTCTGGGCTTGTTCTATCATATGAACCAGATGTCTAATAGCAGAACAGAAGCAAAGCATTAGGGAAACCTAAAATTGCTAGATCAGACCCATTTAGCCTGCAATTTAACCCTTCATAATCAAGGACACAACAAGCCATTTCATTGCAAACTCCAGAAAACTTGTGCAGCCTGTGCTCTTCGTTCCTGGGGGAAACAACACAACACTAGAACACTCCAACTGCTAACACAAGCAGTTTTAGGATATAAATCTTTAATAATCGTTACGGTCAGCTCTTGCTGACAGAATCACAAAATCATATCCACTAGGTGCTGAGGTTTTGTTTTCAAGCTTGTTACTGCACACTTGTACTAATCTGACCAGATGCTATTATCACACAGAATCACAGAGGCTGGAAAAGCCCTCTGAGCTCATCCAGGACTTCACATCACCCCAGCGACCACACCAGGGCACTAAGGGCCACAGCCAGGCTGTCCTTCAACACCTCCAGGGATGGGAACTCGCTGGGCAGTTCATTCCAAGGTCTGATTCCTTGGACTTTCTAACACCCAACCTAACCCTCCCCGACAGCTTCAGGCCCTGCCCTCTCATCCTATCACGAGTTGGCTCCCTACCTCACCACACATCTTATTTTAATCCTAAAACTACCTGTAACCACTCTTATTAATGTTTTCATCCAAGAACACTGTCAGAATACAAACAGACCTTTTATCCTCCTGACATAGCTTTGACCTAATATGTCCTCCTGACATAGCAAGGTAATTCATCCTCCACCTGCATCCATTCTAAGCTAAGCAACCCTTTGCCTTCTCTCAAACACAAGCTTTGCATTCCCTTTGTCCACCTCTTTGTCTAAGGCTAAGCCAACATCAATACTCTCTGTCTGAAATAACCCCAGTGCTTCCTGCAGCTGCACTGACTACAACTTTTCTTGGCTTTTGCAACAGCTTTATTTACTATGGCCCCGAGCAGAGCAGGATCAGCTTCAAGCCATCTTTGTTTCCACTGCTGAATTACCATTTCACAGGATGTCATTATTTCTAGTTATCTTCAGTTAAAACCCATTAGCACCAGCTGCTGTCCAAAGAGAACTTAGCAAATTCAGGGTTTGGTGACACTGAAACGCAGCCTATTTCTTGGACAGAGAGACAGCCCCATCTCTTTCAGATCAGCCTCCTCTTCCACACGCAGCCCTCCCAAAGGAGAGCCAGCACTACAGGCCATGTACTGAAGATCCCTGCTGGGCTTCACGAAGAAAACACAGGAAATACACAGAAAACCTGAAAAGAGAGCCTTCTGTGGGTCCAGCAAAGAACACGAAGGCCTTACTCGTTATAGACCTTCCAAGCATTACACCCATGCTGCGACATCAGCTCCAGGTTCTCGATGCGGACCGCCTGGTGCTCCAGCTGCGCCATCGAGTTGTTCACGCACTCCTGCCAGGCCGTGATGTCGTTCTTCTGCCCGGAGGACGGCGCCGGCAGCTCGTACCTGAAACGGCCCGACCACCCACGTCACAGGAAGGAAACCAGCGTCCCGGGGGTGCTGCGGTGGGCGTCGGGGGGGAAACCAGGGCTGACCTCTTCATGCTGAGCAGCTCCAGGGGCTGTCGGGCCGCCAGGCGCTCGAACTCGTTCCGCATGATCTCGGTCTGAGGGGAAGGCAGCTGTCAGGGGCAGCCGTGTCAGAGGCCGGGGGGTAGGGGTCGTTCTGAACCACCTCACCTCGAAGGCGCTGTAGTCGTGCGCGGGCAGGTAGCTCAAGTAGNTCCCGGGGCTGGGGTCGGCCCCGGTTGCGCTGCCGGCCCGCAGCTGCGCGCTCATTTCCTCTGGAGAAACTTCATTCTGGTGCCTAGGGAGAAAGAAGAACACGAGGGGCTCAGGGAGGCCTGGCTGAGCAGCTGCCCGCGCTGGAACCGACCCCCATCCTGGGGCGAGTGCTCGGCCAGACCCTCGGCTCTTGCAAAGTGGCCACAGTAACCCCCTGAAGCTACAGGCTGGGGGATGAGTGGCTTGAGAGCAGCCTGACAGAGAGCGCCCTGGCAGTACTGGGTGACAACTGGCTGAACAGGAGCCAGCAGGGTGCCCAGGTGGCAGAAAGGCCAATGGCATCCTGGCTTGGATCAGCAATAGTGTGGCCAGCAGGGCTAGGGATGTGATTCTCCGCCTGGACTGGGCACTGAGGAGGCCTTCCCACGAGTAATGGGGGCAGTGCTGGGCCACTTACTTCAAGAAAGTGATTGAGAGGCTGGAGCAGGTCCAGAGGAGCAACAAGGCTGGGGAAGGGACTGGAGGAAAGGCTGATGAGGGCCGGCTGAGGGACCTGGGGGTGATCAGCCTGGAGAAGAAGAGAGAAGACTCGGGTGGACCTTCTCCCTCTTTCCAAATCTCTGAAGGAAGGTTGCAGTCAGGTGGGGGTCAGGCTTTTCTCCCAGGCAATCAGTGCCAGGACAAGAGGGCAGAGNACGGGCCGTCAGGCTGAGCCGAGCCCCGTCCCGCCCCTCCCACACACCCTCCTGCCCGCACTCACCGCCTCCCGCACTCCCGGCGCCTCGTAGCCCTGGTCGAAGTAGGGCAGCGCGTCCACCACCACATCCCCGGCCNGCAATAGTGTGGCCAGCAGGGCTAGGGATGTGATTCTCCGCCTGGACTGGGCACTGAGGAGGCCTTCCCACGAGTAATGGGGGCAGTGCTGGGCCACTTACTTCAAGAAAGTGATTGAGAGGCTGGAGCAGGTCCAGAGGAGCAACAAGGCTGGGGAAGGGACTGGAGGAAAGGCTGATGAGGGCCGGCTGAGGGACCTGGGGGTGATCAGCCTGGAGAAGAAGAGAGAAGACTCGGGTGGACCTTCTCCCTCTTTCCAAATCTCTGAAGGAAGGTTGCAGTCAGGTGGGGGTCAGGCTTTTCTCCCAGGCAATCAGTGCCAGGACAAGAGGGCAGAGCCTGAAGCTGCCAGGGGAGGGTTAGGTTGGATGTTAGGAAGCCCTTCCTCACAGAAAGGGTGATCAGAGCCTGGACTGCACTGCCCAGGGCAGTGGGGGAGTCCCCATCCCTGGAGGTGTTGAAGGACAGACTAGCTGTGGCCTTTAGTGCCTTGGTCTCACTGATGTTAGGTCATGGGCTGGGCTGGATGAGCTCAGAGGGCTTTTCCAGCCTCAATTATTCTGGGGTTCTGTGTTCACGGGCCCCTGAGGCATAAATGTAGACAAAAGGAACACAAGGGCACAGGGCAAGGAATGGGCCCTGGGTCCCTTTTGCATTGAATATATTTTTTAAAAAAATCCTAGAATGGCCAGGGTTGGAAGGGACCTCAAAGATCATCTAGTTCCAACCCCCCTGCACAGGCAGGGACACCTTCACCAGAGCAGGTCACTCAGGGCCCCAGCCATCCTGGCCTTCAAACACTTCCAGGGATGGGGGGCAGCTACAACTTCCTTGGGCAACCTGTTTCAGCATCCCCCCGCCCTCACAGGAAAGAATCCAACTGCAGTCTCCCCTCTTTGAGTCTCTAATGCTTTCCCCTTGTCTTCTCACTACCACCCGTGTCAAAAGCCTTCCCCCAGCTTTCTTGTAGTCTCCTTCAGAGATTGGCAAGCTCTAAGGTCACCTGGGAGCCTACTCTTCTCCAGTCTGAACAACCCAACTTGCTCAGCCTGTCCTCACAGGGGCAGTGCTCTAGCTCTCTGGTCATTTGAGTTGCTCTCCTCTGGATCTCAAATCATTTGAGTTGCTCTCCTCCAGGAGCTCTGTGTCCTTCTGATGTTGGGAACTCCAGAACTGGAGCCAGTACACCAGCTGGGGTGTCACCAGTGCAGAGCAGAGGCGGAGAATCACCTCCCTCAACTGATTGTCACTGCATCTTTTGATGCAGCCCAGGACACGATTGGCTTTCTGGGCTAGCACTGCACACTGATGGCTCCTGTTAAACCTCTGGGCCACCACCAGAGATAATAATGAAATAATAGCAAGGGTGCTCCTTTACCTAGACTGCGAAGGATTTTGTTCACTCCTGTTGGCTCAGTCTCTGGAATACTCTCCAAATACTGCAAAGCACGGACCTCAAAAAGGCCTAAAGAGAAAGGAAACCTAAACATTACTGAGCTCTAGGAGCTGTTCCATCATTTAGCAGGTGGCTTTGTTAACAAGGAGGTGGTGAAAAAGAAATCATGCATGTCACTGTCAGACTTTGACAAGCGAATGGCTCAAACAATGGCAAGCTGCAGGATCAAGCCCAGAAAGGAGATGCAAAAACTTCATGAAATGAATTCTGTTGAGTCATTAGAAGAGCAGGGAGCTGCACACACATCAAGATACCAGCACTTGGCCAGGACAAAAGGCTCCTTAAGCAAAGTCACACCGTGTTACACTCGCCAGTGAGCTTACAGAACAGGAAAGATCAAACCTCACCTTTGACCACATTCTTACTGAGCTCTCGGTCCTGTATGAACCCTGCAAACATCTGGGTTTCCATGAAGAAGTGCAAGAAATGGCGGACGTTGCGCGACGCGTGACATTTGCGGAACGGTTCCCGCTGAAACACCCGCTCCCCTTTTTCTGTAACGGTCATGTGCAGGGAGTAGTGTCCGACAATCTCCACAAAGAACTGCACAAAGGCTTCAGACACCAGGGAGTTAAGAGGCGGGTCACCTGTGAAGAGGACCAGAGGTCAGCACTCTGGTCATTCCTCTTCTAGAAGAGGAGCAGCTGTTACTGTCTAGGCTGGCTGTTTCCAACTACGGTATCTCAGTTGAGTGTTTGATATCAAAGAAGCCACAGCTCAAATGTAGAGATTTCTCTCTCATCTCAATCTGTGCAGCAGTGCAGCTGAGACAGGTTCTTCTCTAAAGCTTCTCCACTAATTAAATTGCTCATAATTTCTTTTGCCCTGTCCAACACGTAGTGTCTTAAGCTGTAAGCTGGTAACAGTTCAGGCTTAATTCTCTTAAGGAATTAGGCCAATTACAAACCCACTGAAAAGCTAAGTTGGTTACTTCTGATGTGTGTGGAATTACATAATCAGCTGATGCTGAAGCTACTCGATGCTTTTGTAAAGTACCACAGCATCACAGTAATGATAAGGTTGGAAAAGACCTGAAAGATCATCCAGCCCAACCTACATCCAAATAAACCAAGTCAACCTAACATCTAACATCTAGATCATGCTATTCAGCACCTCATCCAGGTGCTGAATACCTCCAGGGACATTTAACTCTCACATCTAACAGAGGGATTATGTACAAAGCAGTTCCAATTTGAGAATGGTCTGTCAGAATCCCCCCTAAAGCACAAAAAGGTGCTATATTCTCTAAGAAAAAGGTTCTCTCTGCTACTTAAAGGATAGGGACTGATGCACTTGGATCAAGAGAAAACACAGCTCTAACACATTGATTGTGAAAAGAGGAACCACACGAGTTACAGACACCAAACTTCCTTCTAACACATTTGCAAGGCAGGGGGATTGGACTAGATGATCTTTTGAGGTCCCTTCCTTAGGATCATAGAATCATTAGGGACTGGAAGGACCCCGAAAGATCATCTAGTCCAATCCCCCTTCTAATCCCTAATGTTCTCTGATTCTGCATTTCTGTGAAAGATCTTTTTCAGGAAGATCCCTGGAAAACAACCTTCTAAAATGTTGCTTCCTGAGGTTTATTTCCTATCCCCCCTTTTTAGATCAACTGCCTGGGAGCTGCGAGGATTCGCTAACGTGAAAACCCTTTTGCCCAGCAGTACCTTGTGTGTCACTCTGCTCATGTGACAAGATTTCACTTCGTTCTTCCAAGATCTGTACAAGTGCAGACTGGAGTTTATGAGGGAGGATTTCATCTTCGTCTGATACCTGAAGACAAAAAAAAAATCCTTGAAAGCATTTTATCGATCATCAGTAGAAACTTCTCGCTGTCAGTAGATGAGAAATACTCATAACATGCCTGAAACAGTGAGAGGGAAGTTACTGTGGGACATGATGTATCTTGCTGGACACCAGGCATTATTGTGTAGCCACAGAAACAAGAAGCATTTGCTCAGCACCCTCCAACTACAGACTATTAGAGCCACACGCACAACTGGCCAACACAGGACGATGTTTGCTACGGGCACCACACAGCTGATGATAACCAGCACTAAAACACAAAAGAACAACCAAAGCCTGTTTCCACATTCAACAAAAAGCAGATCCTTTGATACCTTTCTCCAGTTGCAGGCTGCAATGCAAAATATAACACTAAGAGGAGGAAAAAGAGATGCAAATACCTTCCTGAACTAGTAAGATTCCAGTATGTCTACAGCTATTCAACTGGTGATGATTACAGAAAGCTCAGAGTAGCTGAACTTGGTTCTCAGCAGAGAAATAAAAGAGAACTGTGATAGTTTGTCTCATAGACTGTCACTCCTGGGAAAAAAAACTATCACACAAACCCCAGCTAGATGAGAGGGGACACACAGAACGTCGTCCAGAGAGCAGCAAAGAGTCGCAGCGGTCCACGTCACATGAGGCAGCATCATGTTTTCACACTCAACTAAGCAGCACCTTTGGCCTCACAGAGCTCTGCACCTCAATCTTGCAGCAAGGGTTTATAAACTATTCCCTTCTTTATTGATCAAAAAGGAATTCAAGACATTTCTGCAGCCACTGAAGTCTACCCACAAACACCCGCTGTTGCTGACTTCTTGGTTTCATTTTCTTTCTCTGATGCCTTTTCCAGGTCCATAACCACGAGCAACTGGTTCTGTTATTTGACTCACCTCTTGCAAGAACTTGTCAGCACAAAGATCAACAATCAGAACCTGTGGAAAGATGTAAGGAACAGGCTGACTGTAATAACCAGGTGTGGTGCTGTGCAGAAAAGACAATTTATGAATTATTTTTAATGCTCCCTGTGGCAGGGGGCATCACACACGAAACACAAGTTCTGCATTACTGCAGCCTGTCCCTTGTATAATAATAATAACAGTATTATCTGTCTCTGCTAGCAGTGGAACACCCCGCCATGGTCTTCACTGTCAGGGCAAGTTCACTGTCTCAGAAAAGTTTAAGAGTTTATATTAAGACAGAATCTACAGACACTATTCCAGAGATGTCACACAGAATCACAGAACATTAGGGATTGGAAGGGACCTTGAAAGATCATCCAGTCCAAGCCCCCTGCCACAGCAGGATACTCCAGATCCAGCTGCATGGGAACATATCCAGGTGGGTTTGAAACATCTCCAGAGGAGACTCCACAACCCCTCTGGGCAGCCCCTGCCAGGGCTCTGTCACCCTCACTGGGAAGAAGATCCTTCTCAGATTGATGCGGAACCTCCTCTGCTCCAGCTCACACCCACTGCCCCTTGTCCTATTATCAGATCCTGCTGAGCAGAGCCTGGCTCCATCCTCCCAACACCCACCCTTCAGTCTCACATCACTGACATTGTCCCTCCACTGTGCTTTACCCAATTCTCACCTCTTCTATGGGCAGGTCCTTGAGCTGTGGTAACGAGCAGGAGAGAATGCCAATTAGGAACGGGGTCGGAGAGCACGCAATATCAATCATAGAAGTGGGCAGGACTGGAATGTAGGTGTGTTGCCAAGTGAAGGGATAAAGCATTGCAACTGCAGCGTGGCCACATTTAGACAGAGTGCTAGAAAGGTGAGAGAAGCACAGAGTGGATGGTCAATCTCTTGTCCAGTTCTCAGCTACAGACACAGGTTAGAAACGCTGAGGGAAAACTTCATTCACATCCACTGTTTATGCATCAGCAGAAGCTCCATGCATCCACTTCTGAAGTGAGTTTTAGGGAGCTAGGAACAGCATCAACCCAGACTAATGAGGAAGGAAATACTCCTTTACCCGCTCTTGGGCAAACAACACGCTCCAAACCCTAAGCATGCACACATGGTGTGGAAGCTTGCACGTGAACACGGCCCAAATGCAGAAGGAAAAACAGTATCCCCTCATAAAGTCACTCAGACTCGCTTTTTACCTTAAATTGTCAGCAACAAAGATCACTCTCCTTTCCAGCAGGAGAGAGGCAAAGACTCGAATCACATGAGAGACACTGAGGCACTTAAACAGGCATTCAAAGTCAACGTGTTCGAGTCGAGAATCCAGTGGACGGCAGAGTTCCATCACCTGTGAGCAAGCAGAGAAGCAGTTTGCTGGAGGAGAAAGCCAAGGGAAAGATGAGGGGCAGCCTGGCAGGAGCACAGAGCTGCCTGAAGCCTGTGGCCCAGGCAGTCGGCACAGGGCACTGCAGAGGACTCTCAAGCAGCTATTCCTTACGAAGCCAAGACCCACTTCTACGGCAGATGATTCAACCAGAAGCTGCCTTCTGCAACAGCCTCCCTTCAGACTTCAGGATGTCATCTTCAGACTAACTATTTACAGGTAGAATCACTCTATGGGGGATTCACAGAGTGCTGCTACTCCCCAGAGACACCCAAATGCCAGTCCTGATTTCCATTACCTCACTCCCTGCTCCTGGCAGGAAACTCCTCAAAGTGATCGTGCGTCCAGGCGCAGGGAAAGGCGCCTCCATCACGCTGCGCATAAACGGGTGAACTAGGGCTGGGGACATCTCTCGCCTCTTCTCCACTTCATCCAAGATCTAAAAGAAATCCATTGATTGGTTCAAGTCCTGCTGGTGAGCTGGAGGAGACAGGAGTCTCCATCAGCGGATCCCGTGCCGCAGCTACGTGTGAAGGCTCCCACAGACCCACACAGCCCTCGCCCCCATCGCTTGGGATCCTCTTCTCAAATGTCTGAGCAATCAGATGGGAATAGATACCCACGAGTACAACTCTCCAATCTCAAACCCAGTCTCCTGCTACTGCAAGGGAATTTCTCATGTGTGGCAATCAAATTATAGAATCACAGAATCATAAGGGGTTGGAAGGGACCCCTAAAGATCATCCAGTCCAATCCCCCTGCCACAGCAGGATCACTTCACTGGAGAAGTTATAGAATCAGAATCATTCAGGGTTGGAAGGGACCACCTGATCATCCAGTTCCAACCTCCCCACCATGGGCAGGGACACCCCACCCTAGACCACAACTAATTAGAGGGGGAAGAAAAGCAACACCCCATCCTCCTCCTCAGTAAATCTATCTGTTCTAGAAGCAGTGTTCCAACAATTAGACATCAGCTTTCTGCATAAGCTTGCCCCTGTCTTACTCTGCAACAGTTGCCCTTCACCTGCAGTACCTTTCCCCAGTACCTCTTTATCTGCTCTCTTCATGGTGCTACAAGAAACAAGTTGAGATCAACTCCTCCCTCTTCCTTAAACCGATTTTCCACTTCCAACTCATGGAAGAGGATGAAGTGGCACCACCAGCAACATTAGAAGCCACTTTGTGGCAATAATTTGCTGAAGGAATCAGTATCTCCTGTGTAGTGGCTGACAAATCTCAGCATTAGTATTGTTTTATTTGCCTTGTCACAGCAAAGGTGGCAGGAAAGCACCACTCTCCTGGGATGCATTACACATGCTAAGCAATTCCAGACTGAACAGAAGCATTCATTGACTTTCTAGAGTCAGATAAGGAGTCACAGGATGTCCCCACCTCACCTTGGAGAAGAGGTTGAAGCAGCCCAGGCGGCTCACTATGCAGTACACCTCGGGAAGACGCTTCCCTTTCCCTTCTGGCTGAAAGGCAACAGGAACAATCATGTGGAGCTACACTGCAGCTGATCACAGAATCACAGAGCATTAGGGATTGGAAGGGACCTCCAAAGATCATCCAGTCCAATCCCCCTGCCACAGCAGCATCCCCTAGATCCAGTCACACAGGAAGGTGTGACACATATCACACATATCCAGGAGGGTTTTAAATGTTTCCAGAGAAGCAGACCCCACAACCCCCCTGGGCAGCCCCTTCCAGTGCTCTGTCACCCTCACCGCGAAGAAGTTCTTTCTCATATTGATGTGGAACCTCCTCTGTTCCAGCTGACACCCACTGCCCCTTGTCCTATCATTAGATGACACTGAGAAGAGCCTGGCTCCAGCCTCCTGACACCCACCTTTCACATTCTCAGAATTCCTTCTTGTTACAGTTCTGACTGAAAAGATTCATGAGGAGTGACCAGCTCTAGGAGCTGCCTTTTACGCCCAGAGCCCACCATTTCACTGTGGTGCCGGGCATCAGCATGCTCCTTCCCTCAAGCACTCAAGGGGTTGGTAACCCCAGCAGCAACCCAGGTGTTATGTAACCCACATGCTGATCCCTGCCCTGCAGTCAGCTGTGCATTTTTCAACGCATTCTTTACGTTACACCCACCAGGCAGATGCTTACCAGGAGCTTCTTGCAGTATCCAAACCAGCGGCTGCCATCCTCACCAGTCAATACAAAAGAAAACGTTTCACTGGGGAAGCAAACAACAGTCAGGGTTAAACTCACCAGAGAAGGGACTGACAAAGCACATGGACTACAAGCCCTTCTCTTGCTCACCAAGCTGAAAGCCCCCTGCTGTGGTCAGCAACCTACTTCAGGCTCTGTTCAGTGTACAAATCTGAGATAGGGACTCTGAACTGCTACAGGTCTCCTCCTTCCCAGCTGCTTCTCCATTCTGCCAAGGAGCACCAGAAGCACTTGCCAGTCCTAGTAGCTGACCTCAGAGATATCACAAACTTCCTTCTTATAGGACAGAGGGTGCTTGGGCAGAAGCAGCACTTCCAAGTCCATCTCCGTATCTCAATTTCAACTCACAGGAGAGTTAAGGATTCAGCCTGGCTCATTTTACCCCTGGTCTGGTTGCAGTTCCTCTGGCCCAGGAAACTGGGCCAAACTTCCCCAAGCTTTCAGCACTGCCTCTTTCAAAAACTTGTCTTTACCTTTTAAGGTGTGATGCAGGAAACCAGTCTTTAGGATCTGGAAAGCAGAATTTGGGGATGACCTTTAGCCTCTCTTCAGTATCCTTTGACTGTCTGAAGTGATGTTCAGGCTGCAGGGATAACAAAGGCATTTGAAGACACCAGCGTGGTGCACAGCTGCAGCACTTAAAACAAGGGGAGAGGGTATCTTCCCAACACTTCCAAACGCTGAATCATTAGACAGCTAATGTGACAGTGCAAGAAACCATACCCTGACTACGATAAACTCCCAGTGTCCTCTTGCATCCTTCTTACTGACTGAACCTCTGTGAAGTTACCCTGCTGGTCTGGGTAAGAACTGAGTCAAGATTTACTCCAGAATGAAGCTAGAACAGATCCCCCAAAATGATGCTTCTATCAGTTTGCCCTGGTTCTATTCCCAGGACATCACAGAACATTAGGGATTGGAAGGGACCTCAAGAGATCATCCAGTACAATCCCTCGACACAGCAGGATCACCTAGACCAAGTCACACAGGAACACATCCAGGTGGGTTTTAAATGTCTTCAGAGAATGAGACTCACAACCCCCCTGGACAGCCCCTTCCAGGGCTCAGTCACCCTCACTGGGAAGAAGGTCCTTCTCATATTGATGTGGAACCTCCTCTGTTCCAGCTCACACCTGCTGTCCCTTGTCCTATCATTGGATGACACTGAGAAGAGCCTCCTGACTCTCACTCTTCACATATTTATCAACATTATAAATGGTTTTCAAATAAGAGAGCTCCCACTGAAGTGAAAAATGCCCCTGAGAATGTAACACTGGCTTTAGACACTGTGCTCACATTCAATGCATCCGGGCTATTTGAGTGTCCCGTGCTGTGACAGCACGAAGGAGCAGTTATGAAAACATACAGCATTCTCACAGAGTAGCAGTTGCACCAAAGCTTTGATGGCCTTGGGCAGGCAGCCCAAACAAGATGGTGACAGGCAGATTACTTGGAAGTGGGGCTATTTTAAGAAAGGAGACAAATCTGTAATCAGAACACCTCCAAAACGCCTGGGCAATGTTTCCAGCAACATCCCAGCTTGACAGGCTGTCCCATGTGAAGCTGCTCACTGAAACACTTGGAGCAGAGGATAAATACTGAGGAACTAGTTTGTTAGCACACTTAGAAAACCCAGTAAAGAGCCACATGGTACAGCTGAGTCTGATGGTCTGCTAGGGTAGACTCTAGAGTTGTTTGCACACAAATCCCTTACACAGCTGAACACAAAGGGTCCTGCTGGAGTCACAGGGCTCTGTCACCCTCACTGGGAAGAAGTTCCTTCTCAGACTGATGTGGAACCTCCTGTGTTACAGCTCACATCCCTTGTCCTATCATTGGATGCCACTGAGCACAGCCTGGCTCCATCCTCCTGACACCCACCTTTTACATATTTATAAACATTAAACAAGGTCACCCCTCAGCCTCATTTTCTCCAAGCTAAAGAGTCCTTGCTTCCTCAGCCTTTCCTCATCACACAGATGTTCCACTCCCTCATCTCTGTGGCTCTGTGCTGGACTCTCTCCAGCAGTTCCATGTCCTTGAACTGAGGGGCCCAGAACTGGACACAATACTCCAGTCCCACATAACCTCCCGCAGCAAATCTAGAATCTCCTCTGTTTGGATGGCATGCAGACTCCTTAATAGTCTCTGGCTTAGACCTGATAGCACAGCTGGGATTAGTAGTTTGGTTTGGTTTGCTAGTGGAAGGCAGCAGGTACAACTGCACATTCATTCCAATCTGAAACCACAGATGCAAACATCAAGACTCCGTTCCCTTAGCTTCACAGTAACAGCTCTTCACACCAAGTCTTAATTCAGTCCCACACTGATCTTGCCCATCCATTCGGGCTCTACAGACAGCAATATCATTATCAAGAGAGATCACAGAATCACAAACCATTAGGGATTGGAAGGGACCTCAAAAGATCTTCTAATCCAATCCCAGTGTCTGCAGAGAAGGAGACCCCACAACTTCTCTGGGCAGCCCATTCCAGGACTCTGTCACCCTCATCGTGAACACAGACACTCAACAACTGCCCAATACTATAGATTAGGTCCGTAACAGAGCAAAGTGGTTCATATTCCAGGCCTGTATCCTAACCAGCTGGCCAGCTTTACTGGCACAGAGCTTAGGAAGCGATACACCCTGTGAGAGGACGTGCTGAGTGTGCTCTGTGAGCAGGTTTCCACGCAGCTCCTACCTTGCTGGGGAACTGCTGTATGATCTGTGGTGTGTACGTCAGCTCAGATGCCTTCTTGTGCAGCGACACCACCACAAACAGCTCAAACAGCCGCTGCTCCTGCAGCTCGATCAAATCCCTCTCCAGAGTCTGGTAGTGCGGGTTCCTCTTGGAGGCTGACTGCACCTGCAGCAACCTGTGTCGACCTGAAGAAAGAAACAAATCCAAAACTGGGCTGTGGCTGTCACTGGCACACACCTACAGGGCACCAAAGAGAGCCTGTCACCACCTTTAGGAAGAGGGAAAAGACGTGGATACCACTTTGGGATTGTGCCTGCTGCTCTCTATGGGACCTGGACTCCTGCATCAGCTCCTCAAGCACTGAGCTGTTCCAGGTAGAGAAGCACTGGACTTGTAGCAGTTCTGCAAATCCCTCTTGACCATTAGCTAGCACTCTCCTGCAGTCCTAGTATTCCTTCCACACACCTCAGAGTGACCCGCCACGGTAACACTTGGGTAGCCCAAATGCGACAAGAAGTCCAGCTCCACCAGTTCAGTAACTGCCAGGCCTCAGGCAAAGCAGCTTGGGCAGTCAAGAGAGGCAGAGCCACTTTCCTGGCCAAGAAGCCTCCAGGCTAGAGCATCCTGACAGGCAGTACAGACTCACAAGCACAGGCAGAGCACTCTGATGTAAGACATTCCTGTGGCACATGCACCGTGAACAGTCTGGACACTCTGGAAACAAGTCTGTGACTCAATCACTGTGTTTCTGCAGAGATTCTTTACTCTCCATTAATCTCCCTGACATAATAGTAGAACTTCACTACAGACTTCAAGTTAAGGCCAACTGTCTGCTTCCCTCCAGGTAAATGAATGTCTAAAACAATTCTGGTGGTCCTTTTTTGGTAGTTGCTCTCCTACAGACAAGACAGAACTGCTCACCAGTGCTGCTGGCCAATCAATAACATCACAGAATCACAGAACCAGAGAATATCAGGGATTGGAAGGGACCTCAAGAGATCATCCAGTCCAATCCCCCTGCCACAGCAGGATCCCCTACATCCAGCTGCGTGGGAACATATCCAGGCTGGTTTTAAACATCTCCAGATAAGGAGACTCCACAATACCCCTGGGCAGCCCCTTCCAGGGCTCTGTCCCCCTCATCGTGAAGAAGTTCTTTCTCATATTGATGTGGAACCTCCTGTGTTCCAGCTGACACCCACTGCCCCTTGTTCTATCATTAGATGACAGTGAGACCGGTATTTATTCAGGGGAGGAGAGGCAAAACAGAAGCTCTTTCACACTCAAACCTTACTGGCACAGAAACTAAGCCCTCTTTGGTCCTTCCTACACCAGCTAAAACCAAGCAGGTATTTCAAGGCAGTAGGTGGGTCTCTGACCAAACTTAGGACTGTGGAACCACACAAGTAACCAAGTGGTATCTCCCTGGAGATAAGAGTCTTCACAATGTTTTCATCTTAAAGGGAAGGAAGGAGAGGGAAAATAACCTCATTAGCAGCAAAGGAGATCCAGGGACAAGCGTGACTCTACCAACCCAAAAAATGAGTCTTCTTTTAGCAACGGGCAGATTAAACCTCAGGGGCTCAGGGGCAGTGGCAGATCTGTCACAGCAGAGTCAGGGTGTTTCTCCCGTTACAGCCTTAGCCTCGTGTGCAGTGCTACAGGGGACAGGACCAGCCCTGGTGATTCACTCACTTTTTGGCTGATTTTCCGTATCACTTTCATTCCCGCTGGTTTCACCTGAAACACACAGAGTTTGCACTGATTAGCCACACAGGAGGAAGGCAGGCAACACCCAAAGTTGGGAAAGACAGAGAACTTTAGACTCATCCAAATGACAGCACTCAGGGCTGCCCACCTCTCCTGCCCAGAGCATCAGCAAAGAACAGCAGGAGCTGGCAGATGCACCACCCCAGTGAATTCCAAACAGCAGAGCTGATGTCAAATCACTGTCCCCAGTAGCCACCTGTAGGTCAGCTGAACACAGGCAGAGAACAAAAAGCTGGTGGTTGCTCAGTGCTGCTGCAAAAGTTAACAGAGTTGTTTGTAAGTGAAGACTGTAGCACAGCTACAAAACCAGAACACATCATCACTTCAGAGGGATGAAAGCACCGAGTGCAGCAGCTGGAGGCAGCTCTCAGGGTTTGGGGGGGAGTTTTTTATTTGTCCTGCTCCCTTGAAAAAGCAGCCCAGCTCTTCAGACTCAGATCACAGCAGAGCCTTCCATCTGTGACAGCATTAAGCCTGGGTTAGGCAAGCGTTCCCAAACCTAGCACTGCTGAAAGCTCAACAGTTCCATCTGCAAGACAGGGGGTTAGCACTGCTGAGTCAGGCCAGTGTGAGCTGCAGGAAGTGGCGGTGCCTGACCCACCAGCAGGACCTGGGATGTGCAGGAACTGTGCTGCTCAAGAGGTTTATAGCAACAAGAAGGGTCTGGAGATCTCTGTACCTTTCACTGGAGGCGCTTCTCTCCCAGAAGCACCAAGCAACTTCACCTTCTTCTTTCCACGCTTTGAATCAAAGATCTCCTGTATTTTTAGGACCAGCTGAAATCCAAAGCAGAAGCAGAGGTTAATGTGAGAGTCCAGAAAAGGGTTGTGGTACTGCAGCTCAGCAGCTGTTGTCTAGAACCATGACTCTTGGGAAAGGCTGCCCATGTCCTGCCAGGGAGCCTGGCTCAGACACTGCTGGAGCATTTCTAGCACAGCTCACTGGGTAATGAATGAGCACAGGGCTCCTGCTGTGAGAGCTTGCTGCTCACACAGCCCAAAGCTGACACCAAGCTGTACAAGGGTTCTGGAAGGTACCACACTCTGCTCACCAAACAGAGAGAGAGAAGCAGAGACACGCCAACTGCCAAGGTACTTGCAGCTGGTACTTAATTCCTCCAGCACAAAGGACACTGAACATCACACACTCTCAAGTATCCCAGTTCTCTCCAAGCACAGTAAAAGCAGAGCTCTCTGGATGCAGCTTGGGGGTTGCTTTTGTGTTTGTTTTGAAGTTGGATGTTGGAGGGCTGGAGTCAGTTCTCCAAAGCACAGTGTCAGGCACAGAACAAGGCTGCTCTATGCACAGGCTTTGCCCTGGGGTGGTTTCCAAAATGAGGGAAGACAGTGGGTCAGAATAACGGGTCTGTGCAGGGACACCACACACCTGGTCCACTGGAAGAAAAATGGTGGGAAAACCCATAACCCAGTGCAGACTAAGCCACAGACATGAAAAGGGTCAGCATTTGGACACTGCAAGTTAACAGTGTTAACCTTCATAGAATCATCCTGGCTGGAAAGGACCTCCAGGATCCTGAGCCCAAGAGCACCTTAACTCCTAGACCATGGCCTCAAGGGCTCTAGCTACTCACTTTTTAAACACCTCCAGGGATGGGAACTCCACCACCTGCCTGGGCAGCCTGTTCCAGTGCCCAACCACTCTGTCAAGAAAGAACTTCTTCCTAAGATCCAATCTAAACCTCCCCTGATGCAACTTGAGGCCATTTTCCCTCATCCTATCATGAGGAATTTGGGAGACCAGCACCAGTCTCGCTACAACCTTCTTGTAGAAGGTCTCATCTCAGCCTCCTCTTCTCTAGATTAAATAACCCCAGTTCCTTCAGCTGTTCTTCCTCTTCTTCAGCCCTCTCCCCAGCCTCATTGCCCTTCTCTGGCCCTGCTCCAGCATCTCAATGTCCTTCTTACATTGTGGCACCCAAAACTAGATCCCCTACTCAAAGGGCAGTCTCACAGGTCCTCCCAAAGTCCTCATACTTTCTGTTACTCCTGTCAGGCTTATCAGGGCTGCCCCTTAAACACCCTGCTGCAGGCACAGCACGTCAAACACAACTATCCCTGCACTGTGAAGCAGCATTTACACAAAAGGCAGGGAGCAGGTCAAGTTCATTCTTGTCTCAAGTGAAGAATTCATTAAATGCTGAACGTAGAAGGGAGGGGCCCCACCATGTGTCATCACTCATACTGCATGAAAAGGAAGATATTCAGCAAGAGAACCTGTTTTTCAGCTCAGCCCATTACTCCAGCTCAGCAACCTAGGCTTAGGCTCTTCTTTTCAGATCTATTTACCCCCATTTTCTGCATCAGTCAGTCCTCCTAGCACAACGAGGCTGCAAGGAAGAGAGGAGCCCACAGCCCAAAGCAGTGCTTCTGCAAAATCTGCCTTCTTTCTCCTCTATCCTCCAGCCTTCCCTAAAGGATCTCCACTTTGGAACAGCTGAGTCAGCAGGGGAAGCCCCTGGGTGTGTTTCTTACAAGAAGTAAGCTTTTTTCTTTGCAGACTCTGATCCTTTTCTCAACCACTCGAGCCATCTTGGCTCAATCCCGTGGGAGCACAAGGAGTGTAACGTGTGCTTCCTGCATGTAAACTGTTCCAGACTTTTGGAAGAGGTTTGCCTTTGGAAAATGTTTTCTTTTCCCCCTTCCAAATCAAAAATACTCTCCATCACAGCATTTTTATAACACCATCATCTCCATCCTGATTTCCAGGCTTGGCTTGTTTAAAAACATAGACTGAAGTTGGAATCACAGAATCATTCAGGTTGGAAAAGACCCCAGGGATCACCAAGTCCAACCATCAATCCTAATCTACAAGTTCACCCCTAAATCAGATCCCCCAACACTACCCCAACACTACACTGTGGCACTCTAAGTCACTCTTAGATTCTATGAGACACTTTTAAACTCATCTGGGGATGGGGACTCAACCACCACCCTGGGCAGCTATTCCAGTCCCTGACCACTCTCTCCAGGAAGAATATCTTCCTGGTGTCCAGTCTAACCCTCCCCTGTTGAAGCTTCAAGCCCTTCCTCTGCTTCTGTCACTAATGACCTGTGAGCAGAGCCCAGCACCAACAGCTCTACAGTGTCCTTTCAGATGGTTGTAGGGAGTGATGAGGTCTCCCCTCAACCTCCTTTTCCTCAAAGTAAACAGTCCCAACTCTCTCCATCTCTCCTCACCAGATTTATTCTCCAGACCCTTCCCCAGCTTTGTCACCCTCTTCTACACTCGCTCCAGCACCTCGATGTCTCCATCATACTGAGGTGCCCAAAACTGGACACAGTACTCAAGGTGCAGCCTCACCAGTGCTGAGTGCAGGGGGACAAACACCTCTACCCTGCTGGACACACAGTTTCTAATGCAGGCCAGGATGCTACTGGCCTTCTTGGCCACCTGTGTTGCTTGTTACTCTGAAGCACTTAGTGTTGGAAAATCATTTTGCAGCTGCCCAACTCAACCTCACAGATTTTGAGCAGACAGATTTTCATAAGAAATAAAATCTGCAGAAGCTGAATGGATTTAGCACAGCAAAACTGAACTGTAGTCGCTAACAGAGCTGGAATTAGAGTGCAATGCACTACAGTGGTAGCTGCAGCCACCCTTTCAGAGCTGCATTCAACAATAGTGCCTAAACCTTCCTCACTACTCCAGAGCCAGCAGCCTGGAGCATTGCATGAAGGGTTTGTGAAATGCTCTTGCAGCAGGGAGCATTGCATGAAGGGTTTGTGAAATGCTCTCATCCCTAAAACTATGGGCTATGAAACAGCAGCAGGAGTATGTTGCTGACAGCAAGTCCCAAGAGATGGAACTCTCAAGGGCACAGCCAGCTCCCCACAGCAGCCCCACACTGTCCACCATCCAACAACACCGTGCCTGCAGCACGACCAGAAGAGTCAGTCTGCACACAGTTGTTCAGAGCTGGTCCTTTAGCTTGCAGAGAGCTCCCTGAGCAGCATTCAGCACAAACCCAGCATCACCACACATCATGGAAACACTGGGACCAAGGCTGGAAGCGTCAGGAGGATGGAGCCAGATTCTTCTCAGTGTCATCTAATGATAGGACCCGGGGCGATGGGTGTGAGCTGGAACACAGGAGGTTCCACATCAATATGAGAAGGAACTTCTTCCCAGTGAAGGTGACAGAGCACAGGAAGGGGCTGCCCAGGGGGGTTGTGGAGTCTCCTTCTCTGGAGACGTTTAAAACCAGCCTGGATGTGTTCCTGTGTGATTTGGTCTAGGTGGTCCTGCTCTAGCAGGGAGATTGGACTGGATGATCTTTGGAGGTCCCTTCCAGTCCCTGATGTTCTGTGATTCTGTGAAGAGCTAGTGTACACACACAGCACTGACCTCCAGATCCACACTGCTGCCCCAGGTAACTGCTGGGACTCATTTTTTGATCCCAAAATCCCTGTCTTGCTACTTGGAAGGGAAACGGTTTGAGCAGTCACTTGTCCAATCACACAGCAGTGCCACCAGCATTCACCTGCCAGAAACACAGCTCCATCATCACTTTAAAAAGTGCTAGATAAAGCAGCTAGAGTCTGAAAAGCCATGCAAGCAGTAATGTTTCCTGCTTAAATCTCACCGAGGGCAAGTTCTTCCTCCTGCTAGCAGCCTCTACCGCTCGGAACAGCTTCCACTCAGTCAGTGTGACAGGCAGGGTTGTGTCCTTCACAGTTTTCCCTTGGAAACTTGCCTGGGATGGCTTTAGCTCAAGAGTCTTGCGACTGAGAAAGGGAGGTTTTGGAGGAGGCTAGAAAACAGAACCAGAGAAGATAGTTAAGCTTTGGTCCAAGCTCAGAGAAGTCTCATTCCCAATGATAAAACTCCTGCAGCCTTCTGCTCTACCAAGCTCTCCACCCCATCCCTGTCCCCACCATACTCAAGCACCTCATCAACCCTCTTTTGCTCCTGAACAGTTTAATGAACTGCCACTGCCAAGGCTGTTCATTATCATTTACATTAACACTGGGGAACTTAGGGGAGCAACACAGATTCAGTTTAATGCCCTCACCCTACCTTGGGAGCCCTACTGGTGCTCCGGGCGGGTGGCAGCTTCCAGACAGATGGAACCTTCCACAGGGGTAAGGGTCTGATATCTTCATAAGGGTTCTCTTTCGCAGGACCTGGTAAAAGTATTGAATGGAGGATTAATGAAAGGAGATAAGTCCTGCAGGAACTTGTGAGGAATGTCAAGCAGGGAGAGTGTGCACCTGTCTGCCAGACTTTAACAGAGTGTGAGAGAGACTCGAGGATCCCTCTAACCCACTACCATCAAATTGGCAAACTGTGTGCAGACTCAGTTAACACAACTCTTCTACTGCTACAAAGAACTACTGCAAAGCAGGTCATTTTGTCAGGGTTCACAGCAATCTCTGCAGAGCTCTTGAGCAAAGCATCTGGTGAGCTAATGAAGAAATCGGCGTAGCACAGCCAATTCTGTCAGCCATGAAATCTGAAATCAGGAGTGACTGCACAGTTTCACACATCAACAAAGAATCCCAGATGGGGAAGTCACTGAGATGGAGAAGGCTCAGTGCTTTCTTCTCTTCATTCCTCCCTCCCCAGCAGATCTGTTACCCTTAAAGAAAGTGACTGCATCCCCCACCAGAAGCACAGGCACGTACAGATAATGTCCTCGTAGATGTTGTCCTCTGACTGTGTGTAGACGAGCCGGGATCCTGCAGCACCATTCTTCTCCTCCTGAAGTCTATAGGAGTTGGTGGTTGCCATCCGGTTGCGGAAGCCCTGGATGTCCTCAAACTCAAAAGATTTCCTAAAGGAAAACCAGTGTAACTTCTAAAGGCACCTGCACGTACCAGTTAGTTGCTGTGTCTAGCCCACACTGAGCATGGCCCTCCTCGGGGCCATGAGGCACGTGGATACGTTGCTTTGGACTCTCTGATTTCCAGGAGCTGAGGTTTAACCTCAGCCCCATAACAGCCACTCACTCCCTCCCGCGCAGTGGGATGAGGGAGAGAAACAAGAGGGGTAAAAAGCAAGAAAACACCTGGGTCAGGATAAATGCAGCAGAACAGGCAAAGCAAAAGCTGTGCAGGCAAGCAGAGCAACATGAAGGATTCATTCGCTACTGCCTCTCAAGAGATGAGTGTTCAAGCATCTCCAGGAAAGCCAGGCTCCATCACACCTAACAAGTGGCTTGGGAAGACAAATACCCTCACTCCAAATGTGTCCCCCTTCCTTCTTCGTCCTCCAAGTTTTATCACTTGGGGAGCATTACATCATTTGATAGGGAATAGCCCTTTGGTCAGTTGGGATCAGCTGTTCTGGCTGTGCACCCCCACCTCAGCCTGCTTCCTGGTGGGGTTGGAGCAGAAAATGTCTTTAGGTCATGTAAGGGCTGCTCAGCCAACTCTGGTGTGTTGTCAAGACTATTTTCATCACAAATGCAAAACACAGCACCACACAAGCTACCATGAAGAGAATTAACTATCCCAGCCCAAACCAGCACACAACAGCAGCTCCTACTCACTTACTCTGGGAAAGGTTTACATTAAAAATGAAGCTGGAAGCTCCATGGCCAAACACACTCCAAGCAGGTATGTGAGACACATCCTTTCACAGAGGCAACAACACGATTTGCTGCCTGAGCTCTTGCAGCAGCCCTCAGAATTAGGGTGCTGCTTCCTACCAGCCCTCCCCTACTGCTCACGCTGAGGGTGTCACCTCATCGGTGAGCCTGCGTTCTCCTACACCTGGCCTCCACTGCACACTGACCACATCAATGACAGGAACGAGGAAGGGGTACCCACAGCTGACAGCCTCCAACTCGAAGCAACAAGAGAATCTTTCACTTGCTCACAGGAAAGCTGGAGTGTTTAGCACCCATGCTGCCCTGAGAGAAGGCTGCTCTGTAATCCACAAGGACAAGCTCAGGGCTGGAAGCAGGCAGCACTCTCCCTGGGGTCGGCATAATGTCACTCAGCTCTGTTTAAAGGTGTGAGACTGATACATGTTGGGAGCTCTTAGCCTTCTCTGCAAGATTATCAGCAGTAAAAGCAGTGCACAGCAATGCTGGAAGGGGGATGCTTTCATCCAGAAATGTCCTCTCCCCATCTACAGAGGCATCATCAGTGCTAGCATCCCCACAAGGACTTCATGGCAAGAAAGCTGTTTAAACCCATCTAGAAAGTGATTTAAGGAAACATGTTTCAGACACGAGAGATTAACTGATGTACCTCTGGGTTCTTCCTCTGATCCTCCTGTTGGCTCCTTTCTTCTCGGGATGGTTGGAGTGGGACCTCAGGTCTCCTCCTCGCTGCTTTGGCAGGTGAGCTGCCCTGGTAGCACTGGCATTGCTACAACTACCAGCACATTTCTCTGCAAGATAGTTGAAAGTCCTACGGGGTTTGGGTGGTGGAAGAGCAGCTGGCTCCTCCTCTTGCCCCTCAGCCTCAGAATAAATGTTTTTCAAGTTCCTCTCTGCCCTGCAGAAAGAGTCCACTTCTCTGATTTTAAGTTGTCTTTCTGTAGAGCCACAGTTCCCTTCCTTCTTCTGAAGGTCCACGGGAACTGCTGGGGCTTTGCCAGGCAGAATTGGATCTCCTCTACTCCACAGAGCTTGTGAGGTATAGAAGTTCCCTGGGGGCAGTGTCACCCCCGGGGCATGAAAGCCTGCTTGCCAATCTCCTTTCTCCTTGGCTTGGGCAGCTGGGCTGCATGCACAAGGCTTGAGGTCACCACAGTCACCAGTCTGCAAGCAGCTCCATCCATCTTCCCTGAAGTCCAAACCCAGGCTCTTTGGATCGTTGGACCCAGTCTCTCTGCCCTTCTCTGTATGTCCTGCCTTCACTTTGGGCAGAGCATCACAGCTGGGGTCATACTTCACTCCAAAGTCCTTCGGTTGCTGCCTCTCCTTGCTGGAGCACCCTTGTGCCCTCCCCTCCCACTGGGAGATCTTCTGTTTGATGTTGCGGCAGTGACTGCGGGACAGGGTCTGCACAGCAGTGCGGGAGAAATTGGTGTCCCCTGACCCCGTTGGGTGCATGGCAGGTGCCGATGTCCTCACAAACACCCCATCTCCACTCTTGTCCAGGTCCACCTGCACACATCAAGCTGGCATGAGATTCCAGAGGACCCGGTGGTGTCCAAGAGCCCCTGGATGTCACCTCTGCAAGGACTGCCTGCAGAGACACGAGAAGAACCATCAGCCTCAGCCATAGCCACCCGTGGGAGCTCCCAGCTGTGCACTGACACTTACTGAAGAATATTCCCCCCCAGATCAAGACTAGCTTCTTGAGCAGGCTCCCCACAAAGCCTGTTGCTGCTGTGCACATCTGGAGGGCTAACAAAAGGAAGTCTTACTAGCTCAACAAACAAACAAACCACCACAACAGGAACAAAGCACAGCCAGGGATCCCAAGGGTCCAACCTCAAGGAAATTATTTAACAGCAGAGAAACACAGCAGCACAGCCTGGCTGCAGCAGAGCCCTTGGCCAGCCCCTGTGCTCCTCATTCCTGCAGATGCAGGCCCAGCAGGAGTGCTCAGCTCCTCCTGATGCTCTGTACTGCTCAGAGCACCTCAGGCAGCATATTGCCAAGCCATCAGCACAACGTCTCTTATCAGAGCTCTCCGTACAGCACGGACACAGCAAGACACGAGATACCATGCCAGCTCTAAAGAAACATCTCTACTTGAGAGCCCACAGCAGCAGGATGGCTGCTGCCTCACAGGGGAGGACTGGGACAGCTGTGTTGACTGGAGAAGAGCCCAACTGCTCTCCTCCTCTCAGACGTGCTCTCCTGCTGCTCAACACAAGTGAAGAACTGTCTGATGTTCTGGCTGTCAAATCTTGACCTAAATGTGCCACCAGAGAGTGGAGTGGCCCACTGTGAGACCTCTTCCTGCACAGCCAGGCTGCTTCCCTGCAGCTCCAGGCAGCAAGGGGCCCCTGCCCTCCCTCCTATAAATAGGCATTGTTTCCAAAACATCCTGAGCCAGAGCAGAGCCATCCTTCCTCAAACCTTGTCTGCACAGCCCGATTAGCAGACAGGAAAGTAACTTTCCACTTTCCTGTGTCACTGCAGCTACTCTGCAGCAGCAGCGCTCAGGGCTACTACCGAGGACAAGCTAGAGGAAAGCCAGGTTAGGAGAGAGGCCAAACAGCTTCCACATCTTTATCCAAGGAGGCACATTCACACCATGTGATAGGTATCCTTGAGTCTTTTTCCACTTCTGAGAGCCAGTGAGCACACTAAGTATTTTCCATGCAAAGTCTCAAGACAATTCTGTTTCCTGAAACCACATGCTCCAGGAGATAAAGCTGCCAGCGCTGCTCAAAAGCGAAACGCCCTCTGACACTGAGGTCAAACCCACCCACTGCAGGTGCTGCTGGTACCCCACAACCCACCTGAGCACCCTTCCAGCAGCACCTGATGGGCAAAGGCACTAAGGCAGCACCTTACCTTGTTCTCCTGCTGCACAAGAGGCGCAAGCACGTGCAAATCAGACCGGGCTCACGCAGACCTGAAGCAATCCTTCACTCCTTTAAGACCGCTGTGCAGCTCTGAACCACTCAAGAGATCTCCTTGTCACCAAGACTCCTGTTGGTAGCCAAATACAAAGCAGTTCCTGGTCCTCTGAAGTCTAGGGAAGCTGCCAGTTAAGTCCTGGAGGAATGAGAGAGCAGCTAGCACAGCTGCAAGAGGCCCTTCCAGAATCTACTTACTTTCTGTCCAGCTCCAGAACAAACCTGATGCTTTTCTGAACAAAACTCCCCCATACTGATGCCTGAAAGGCAGGGGCAGTACTAAACAAGCAGATTTTATATCAAAATAAGTAACGCTTCAGGAATGCGGCGTGCTTAGTCACTTCCATCTCGATACAAAGCAACTCCAGTTATTAACTCATTCAAAGATTCCGCGTGTCGTGCTGAGAACGCAGTTCCACCTCACCGGATGCAGATCCATGCACGGCACAGCCCCCAGACACTGTAAATCACAGAACTGGAAGGGACCTCGAAAGATCATCCAGACCAGTCCCTCTGCAACAGCAGGACCCCTAGATCCAGTCACACAGGAACATTCTCCTCCAGAGAAGGAGACTTCACAACCGCCCTGGGCAGCCCCTTCCAGGGCTTTGTCACCCTCACTGGGAAGAAGGTCCTTCTCACATTGATGTGGAACCTCCTCTGTTCCAGCTCACACACGTTGTCCCTTGTCCTGTCATTGGGTGTCCCTGAGCAGAGCCTGGCTCCATGCTCCTCACACCCACCCTTCACATACTGATCAACATTCATGGGGTCACCCCTCAGTCTCCTTTTTTCCAAGCTCAAGAGCCCCAGCTCCCTCAGCCTCTCCTCATCAGGGAGATGCTCCACTTCCTCCATCATCTCTGTGGCTCTGTGCTGGGCTCTCTCCAGCAGCTCTGTGTCCTTCTGGAGCTGAGGGGCCCAGAACTGGACACAACACTCCAGACCTGGTCTCACCAGAGCAGAGTAGAGAGGGAGGAGAACCTCTCTCGATCTGCTAACCGCTCCCGTTCTGATCCACTCCAGCATGCCGTTGGCCTTCTTGGCCACAAGGGTGCATTGCTGGCTCCTGGCCATCCTGCTGGCCACCAGGACCCCCAGGTCCCTTTCTCCTACACTGCTGTCCAACAGACGCAGTGCTAGTCTTAGTTACATGGCAGAAGACTGAGTCACACTCTGCCATAGGTCCGAAGACTTTAGTTCTGACAAGACAGAATTGGACGTTCTGACATTCATTCATGAAGTCTTGAAATTCAACCTCTTGGAAACAAGTTTTCACCCACACTAATTAAAAACAACACTAAACATGTAAGTCCTGAAGGCTTTTATACCTGAGCCCACACAGACAGGATCCACGATGTATTATCTTTTAAATCGTGGGGGTTTAACCTGACCCACAGTATCTGAATGCTCAGGTGAGCAGTACTAAGTTGACCGGCCAGCTTCACACCCCAGGAGTGCTGCAGCCTTCATGCAAGAACTTGAGAACAGAGAAAAAGTTAAACTCCAACCGAGTTACCCTGGAGCTGTTACTTGGGGCATCTGTTAGAGGTGAGATTCTAGGCTTCTCCTGGGGCCAGCATCAACACTCAGCTACAATCACCTTCTTGTTACAGACAGGTTGTGTGGGGTCATAGCGATCAGCTACTCATTCCTTGTGACTGAAAGGCACATCATGCTGCTGGGCAGTCACTGGGCTCCCATCCCTCATCAGGACACTTCCATTGCTCTTACAGATACTCTGCTCAGAGTCTTTCCCTCACTTGCCTGTCTGCAGCTGAGCGGTCAGCTGGACCAAACTCCTGCACCCCCCACTTCCAGCTCACAGAGCCGTAGAACAGCTCATGGGATTGCTCAGCTTCTCACTTCACTCTCCCTTCCCACGCAGCCAGCTCACCGCTCACTCACCCTTGCCTTCCATCTCTTGACAGACAGGCGCAGCAGGAACCACAATCCCCGTTGCCCAAACACACCATCCCAAGGGCTGTTTTCCCTACAACTTTTCTGTTGATACAAGTCCCTGTGTTGAGAGGAAGAACTCCCACTGCTGCTAGGGCTCTGTCGGAGTTGTGGTAGCCAAGTGGCCAGACACGGTCAGTGGCACAGAGGAATCTACACAATGAACTGGGAAAGGCCAGAAGAGAGTGGTCCAGCACGGCAGGCTACACCTTGTGTGCAAGGGCAGTGCTGCCAGGGAGGACCTCTGTGACTACAGTGGCCTGTGAACCCCAGTGTCAGAGCACAGGTATCCAGAGCTACCTACAACAGCACAACCTGCTAGTAAACACTTGTCCCTAAAGAAACGCTGTACAGAATCAGCGGCTGAAGTGGGAGAGAACTTTCGGGAGTCGCCTTGTCCAACCAGGTTACCCACGTTCAGAGGTTCCACAGGTTCCGTGGGCACCCTGTGGTCAGCGCTTGGCGAAGCGTTTTGCGATGCTCAGAGGGAAGCTCTCCTGTGGCAGTTCGTGCCCGTCGCTGGGCACCGCTGGGAAGAGTCTAGCGGGGTCCTGTTCGCCCCGTCCCCTCAGGTACTCGCCTGAGGTCCCGCCTCCCCCTCGTCCGGCTGAACAGGCTGCGGCACCGCACGGGGCTGGCGACACCGGAGGGCAGCTGCCGGGCGTGAGCGGCACCAGCTCCCAGCAGCGTTCCGCTCCCTGTCCTGCCCGTGGGGCAAACAGTCCGGCCGCTGCTTCCCTGCGGGCCCGAGGGCCGGCTCCCGGGAAACCCCCGGGTAGAGCCCTCCGCAGGCACCCGCTGTGCCGCCTCCGAACCCGGGGGCGGCAACCGGATCCCAGCGACAGCAGGCCACCCACCGGGGCCAGGCATGGAGCACCCGGCACAGCGCAGCCCCCGCGCACCCACCGAGCCCGTCCCGCGCTGCCCGCCGGAGCCGCTGNGCCCGGCCCCGGCTCCGCGCGCGCGAGACGCTGCCGGCGCGCCCCGAGCGGCCGCGCCCATTGGCTCAGGCGGACGTCACTCAGGAGGCTGCCCCGCCCCGCCCCGCCCCAGCCTTCCCCCTCAACCCCACAGGGCTCTGAGAGGGGCTGCTGAAGGACCAGCTTTTATTGCCCCCCGCACACCCCCATCCCCAGCTCCCTCTGCTCCCCTCGCCCCGGCGCTGCCCCCGGCTGGCCAGGCCCGCTTCTAGTCGGTTTTGAGGCCCTCGGCGATGAGGTTGAGCTCGTAGCACCAGGTCTCGTAGCGGTAGGCCACGCGGATCTGAGCCACGTTCGTCTTGCGGATGTCGTTGCCCTGCGGCCCGTCTTCCAGGTAGTTCTCACCCAGGAACCTCATTTTCTCCTGCCAGAGAATCACAGAGTCACAGGCAGGGTTGGGTTGGGAGGGAGCTCAGAGCACCCCCAGTGCCAGCTCTCTGCCGTGGGCAGTGACACCTCTCACCAGACCAGGGTGCCCAAAGCCTCATCCAGTCCAGGCCTTGGACGCTGCCATGGATGGAGCAGCCACAACCTCCCCGAGCAACTTGTTCAGGGCCTCAGCACCCTCACTGGAAAGAATTTCCCCCTAATATCGAAATCTTTCCTTGTCCATGGAGATTATCCAGCCATAGGGGAACTTTAGGATGGAAAGGCATGACTGAGCTCAACACTGCCAGCTCACATGAGATTATTAATGTTTATAAATATGTGAAGGGTGGGTGTCAGGAGGATGGAGCCAGGCTCTGCTCAGGGGCATCTAATGATAGGACGAGGGGCAATGGCTGTGAGCTGGAACTCAAGAGGTTTCATGTAAATGTGAGAAGGACCTTCTTCCCAGTGAGGGTGACACAGCACCCCCAGGAAGAGGCTGCCCAGGGGGGTTGTGGAGTCTCCTTCTCTGGAGACTTTTAAAACTGCCTGGACATGCTCCTGTGCGACTGGATCTAGGGGATCCTGCTGTTGCAGAGGGACTGGTCTGGATGATCCTTTGAGGTCCCTTCCAATCACTGATGTTCTGTGATTCTGTGATGAAATGGAATCAGAATCACAGGCTGGTTTGGGTTGGAAGGGAGCTCAGAGCTCCCCCAGTGCGAAATCCCTGCCATGGACACCTCTCACCAGACCAGGGTGCCCAGAGCCCCATCCAGCTGGGCCTTGGACACTACCAGGGATGGAGCAGCCACAGCCTCCCTGGACAACCTCCTCGGGCACCTTCGTGGTGAAGAACTTTGTAACAGCCAGTCAAGGAAGTCCTGCCCAGAGCACAGAGGGAGCTGCACCCCGGTCCCAGGTCCCCTAACAAGTGCACCTACCTCATGGGACAGCGCACACTGCAGAACGCTGTTCCGGGCGATTTCACACATGTCACAGGTGCTCAGCTTGAAGACCTGGGCAGCAATGGCATACTCCTCCATCAGGGGCTCCTGCAGCAACATGCGATGTTAGAGGCCAGTGGCTGCTGCCGGGGCTGGCCCAGCATGCTGGGCTCCACAGGTGCTGGTGGCTGCCCACACAGTCCCAGCCCCAGCGCTCAGCCCACAGTGTTACCTTGGTGAAATGGAACTGCATGGGGTCATCTGTGGAAAGAGACACCATGAGGCCCTTCTGGTGAAACTCAAGTAATGGATTCTTTGCGTACTCCAGGAAGAGGCTGTTGTTGCTGAGCGGGGACATGGCAATGGGAATTTGGGCAAGGAAGTACAGGTACTGCAGCACCGGAGTCTGCAAAGATGAGCAGAGGTTCCAGGTTACAGATACAGTTGTGGCACTCTCCAGCTAGCCAGGGTCTCACACCTCAGCTCAGCCCAGTGTCCCAGCCAGGAAATCTGGTGCACACACAAGAGGGCAAGCCAGCATTTCTCTAGGGCCCACATGGAGCAAGAAGCCAAGTGTTTTCAAACCAGGATGGCCAGGAGCCAGCAATGAGCACTTTTGGCCAAGAAGGCTAATGGCAACCTGGGGTGGATCAGAACGAGGGTGGTTAGCAGATCGAGAGAGGTTCTCCTCCCGCTCTACTCTGCCCTGGTGAAACCACATCTGGAATGTTGTGTCCAGCTCTGGGCCCCTCAGTTCCAGGAGGACACAGAGCTGCTGGAGAGAGCCCAGCACAGAGCCACAGAGGTGATGAGGGGAGTGGAGCGTCTCCCTGCTGAGGAAAAGCTGAGGGAGCTGTGTCTGTTGAGCTTTGAGAAACACAAACTGAGGGGTGACCCCATAAATCAATATGTGAAGGGTGGGTGTCAGGAGGATGGAGCCAGGCTCTGCTCAGGGCACCCAACAATAGAACAAGTGGCAGTGGTTGTGAGCTGGAACAGAGGAGGTTTCATTTCAGTGTGAGAAGGAACTTGTTGCTGGTGAGGGTGACACAGCCCTGGCAGGGGCTGCCCAGGGGGGTTGTGAAGTCTCCTCTGCAAACACATTCTCTTCTTCTGTTACATCTGTGCTGCTCTGTGGCAGACTACTCCATTTACCTTCTTGAGGTTGAGACCATGGGAGATGTTATCTGCTGTCATGAAGGCCGCAAGCAGATGTGTGATGGCCCCGGCTTCCCCACAGTGGGGACGGAAGAGGAACGTGTTCATACCACGCTGCCTAGGCACAGGGAAGAAGGACTCAGAGCAGGAAAGCAGCAGGGTTAGGTGGTGTGTGATGCCTAATTCCAAGAGTTCAGGTCTAGCATTGCCCTTGCCAGCAGAACCCAAAAATCCCACTTGACCGATGAGCACGTGACTTGTTCCCTTCTCCTCTGTGCATGCAATAAATACATCTCTGCAATCCCAAAGTTTCCATCCCAGCCTGTCACACTTCCCACTGAGGAGTATTTGAAGCTCTAAGCTACACTGGTGACAGAGCAAGGAGGGCCCTGCTCCTTCCATAGTGTCAGAGAGCTGAGACAACTGAGGCAGCTGCCGTTGTGCCAGCCCATCGCAGCTCCACAAGCAGATCCTGGGCCTCACCTGCGCAGGTTGTTCAGCACTAGGATGTTGGCATACATGTAGTAGATGTAGTAGGTGTAGGATGGGTTCTTCTGAGAAGTCCACTCCTCTGGCTTTGGGCTTTTAGTGCTGAACATGTGTCCACTGTGCTTGGATTCATCATCCACGCTGTCAAAGCCAGTGATCTGCTTGGCAAGGTAACAAAAAGGCTGCAGCCCAAAGTGCCCAACTCCTCATACCCAGGTAAGATGGGCTCTCCGTGGCCATAGCCCAGCTGTAAGCTGTACCCCTGCCCCAGCGAAGAGCAGAGTCAGAGGTGAGATGGCAGATCTCACTCCTCACAAACACCTCAACTCTGTCAAGGGCTAGAGATGAAGCTTCAGCAAACCACTTCTCTGGCTCCCACAGCAGCCAGCTCAGGGAGCCTGATCCCTCCCACTTCTGGACATGAACCTCATTTCCTGCACTGTGGCAGCAGGGCCACAAAAGCCCACTGATGGCATTTTCCACCCCATTTCTTGTGCACAAAGAGGGATGCGAGTGTTCACCACACCCTGAGGACATCATCAGGTGACACTCACGTGGCGCAGAAAGACACTCAGCTCCTTGTGAGCTTGAGGATTGACAGTTGCCTCAAACACAGGAACAAAGATGTTTTCCAGCATCTTTCCAAAGTGGGGGAGAAAATTCCTGGACCTGAAGATGTCACTGTGGACACAGATGGGGATTAGTTGAGATGCCAGAGGAACAACACAGCCCGCTGTCCCCATAATCACTTCAGGACACGAAGAAATGGGGTGTAGTGCAGCATCAGGCACTGTGCTCTCTCTGACCCACAGCACGTACTAAATCCTGGGCACTTGGATCATCCACTTCATGTTGGAGGAATAGACCCGGTGGGCTGTGAACCATCTTGCTAGCTTGGGCCACTCCTCAGCTGATCGCCCGTAGATGGAGAGGCGAGGCTCTGCATACTGGTACTTGGCCTCCTCCAGATCGGAGCCAACCTCCTGCAAGGCAGAATAGAAAGTAGTGATGGGAACCTTCCAGCCCGAGGGCACAGCGGCTCCACAGCTTCGCTGCTGTCTCCTCCTCTCACCTTTATGATGGTAGCAAAGTACTCGCCATTGATAGCGTTCTCCGTCTTCAGGTAGAGGTCACGCAGCTCGCTGGCACCCACGGGGTTGTATTTGTCATTGAACTTGTCAAAGCGGTGAAACGTCTGCCGGCCCTGCAGGAAGGAGGATCAAGGGCAAACACTGCGCTCACACTGCGTCCGAGCAGACCGGCACAGAAGGAACTGGTCCACACAACTCAAAATGGGAGAGTCGGAAGCTGCCACATGCTGTCATAAGCACTAATATGTGGAACAGATCGTGGGTACCCAGGGAGAGGAGAAGCTGTACCTACAGTGACCCAAGAGTGGTCTTACAGTAAAAACCCCACCACTCACAGCATGGACATCCAGGGAATCCACTGTCAGGTCATAGGGGTGCAGATTGAGCTGTTCAAAGAGCTGTTTCATGTTGAGCTGTTTGCCCTTGGCGTTGTAAACGATACGATCGGCGTCCACGCGGTAGGATTTCTTGATGAAACGCAGAAGATGCTTCTGGTTCATGCAGGCTGCAGCATGGATGTGTGTGTCCACCTGAGGAAGCAGAGGGACAGCTACCTAGCTTCAAGTTGGGATGCTCAGGTGCCTCACAACCCCCTTAGGTGAGACCAAGCAGAGTGGAGAGTGTGGCTCAGCTAAGCAGACGAACACAACGAGCCCAGGCCAAGAGCAGCTCAGTCGGCACCATCCCAGTGTAGATGCCACAGACCTTGGCTCTAATATCCAGCTCTCAGGGAGAGGAAGGCACCAAGAGAGCTCATCTTCAGGGTCACTAGGGCTCCAAGTCTTGCCGTTTACCTTCCGGCAGTTGTAGAAGTCCCGGTGGGGGTTGTTCTTCAGCTCTCTCATCTCATCCATCTCATTTAGCATTTCATGCACTTGGAACTTGGATGAGAGGAACTTCAGGCGCCGATGAGTGTAGGTCTTACTGGTGAAAGCAAAAGGCAGAGCAGTGACTGGTCTCCTTACCTCTTAACAGAGGAGGATGGCCCACCAAACACAGCGATGCAGCTTACACCTGGGGTCAAGGAGCTCATGCTGGCACAGCCCTCTTCCCTAAGGTGCTCTTTCTGGCTCTGTTACGGAGCCCTGGCCAGGTGAGAGCCTACCTGCAGGGCAGGTCTCTAATCCCTGAACACTGACTTTGCTTAAGACCCCAGTCAAGAGGACTGACAAGGGCCAGCAGGCTGCAGGTATCACAGAACATTAGGAATTGAAAGGGACCTCAAAGGATCATCCAGTCCAATCCCCCTGCCACAGCAGGATCCCCTAGATCCAGTCACACAGGAACATGTCCAGGCAGGTTTGAAATGTCTCCAGAGAAGGAGACTCCACAATCCCCCTGGGCAGCCCCTTGCAGGGTTCTGTCACCCTCATCTTGAAGAAGTTCCTTCTCATACTGATGTGGAACCTTCTATGTTCCAGCTCACACCCACTGCCCTATGTCATCAGCAGAATTTTCTCTCCTCCCAGGAAGAGGAGGAGGAAACCCTGGCTCTGCCCCAACCTCCCTCTGCCCCCAGTAGTGTTGGGTTGAGCACTTACACCGGCCCCTGTGCTACCAGAGCCAAGAGGAAGTTCATGTCATCAACAAAATTCTTGAGGTTGAGGTAGGGCAGGTCCTTTGGCTCATTTCTGTCAGCTGCTGCCTTGTCCCCGTAGATGTAAACTACCCCATCCTTCATCTGGATGTGGTATCCCAGGTCCTCAGGGAGACTATCAGTTTCAAAGGGATCCTGGCCATCCTTCAGTGGAGGAGTGAACACTGGACCAAGAGGAGAACAGCGTGAGGCACGGGCTGACAGCCAAAACCTCGCTGGCCTCCACCGCAGGCAGATGCCAAGACCAGCCCCACCGTTGTGCCACTGAAGAGGAGGCCTGGGCAAGTGACTCCCCGGAGGAAAACTTCCACAACATTTCTCTGCCCCCTATCCACCCCGTGCTGAAGCCAGAGAAGAAGACCCTCCGGGTGCCCAGACGTACCTGGGCCGGTGTCACTGGCCCTCCAGACCTGGCCCTCGATAGACCGCAGGTACTGAGACGGTGTCCTGGGGAACCTCTGCAAAGACTGCTGCATGTACTTCTCCCGGATGCACAGCGCGCCGTACAGGCCTTTGCAGACAGCCTCGAAGTCTTCAGTCGTCACCTGCAAGACCAGAGAGACAACTGCAACCTTGGCACCCGCGTGCCTTAGAGATACCCTGGTGCACCAAGATGCGAGGAGGACAGCTTTGTCCACAGCAAGGGAGGTACCGTATCCCTCGTCCTATCACTAGATGACACCAAGCAGAGCCTGGCTCCAGCCTCCTGACACCCCCTCTTCACACATTTATAAACATTCATGAGGTCACCTCAGTCTTCATTTCTCCAAGCTCAAGAGACCCAGGTCCCTCAGCCTTTCGAGAGGCAAAGCCCTAGACACGGCGGAGAGAAGCTCCCCACACAACAGCCCTTGGATTGCCGCTCTCGCACCCTCTTACACGCCGTAGTCGGCACTGACGTGGAAGCCAGGCCTAGGCAGAGCTCTACAAGCTATTTTTGGACCCTTGGCTGAAACTGAAGCAGGAGCAACAACCTGCACTGCCTCAACATGTCAGGAGTTTTTGATTTACTGCACAGACAAGTGTTTGGAGTTGTTTAGAGTCAAGGGCCATCAAGGTCAGGCTGGGATGATGTGACGCAGCACTTGCAGCTTAGCTGCAGTCGTGGCAGAAGGACTATGCCTGAGCGTGGAAGGACTTTCAGCTTCCGCTAATTGCTCCTCTGCTGAGGAACTCTGGGCTGGGCAACCTGCCAGCAGTGTCTCAGAAGCCACACAAATGTAATAGGAGGCTGTGGAAGAGAAGAAGGAATTAGCACAGGATGTGATAGCAGTCCTGGTCAACTGGTGCTAGATGACCCTGCTTGAGCAAACAGACTGGGACCGGATGACCTCTGGAGGTCTCTGCCAACCTCAGCCATCCTGGGATCCTGAGACACCTGTAGATGTGACAGCTACAGCTGTGTGTGAGCAGGAGGAGGCTGCAACACAACGGGCACAGGCTGCCCTCTGAGAGAATCCCTCAGGAAACATGCAGCACCTCCCAGCTCAGCTCCAGATCCTCCAGAACCACAGCAGGGCACCATCAGATGCTCTTGAGACACAGACCAAGCTGGAAGACACTAACCCCACTGCACTGGGCACCAACTCCTGGGCACTGGGCACTGCTGAGGGACAGGCAGGGGTTAGATGAGGCAGGGAAGGGGAAAACCATGGAAGTACCTACCCCAGAGGCATAATCCCCCGTGATCTGTACTCGCTGGAAGTCAGGCACCGTCTGGTACAGGGGGGAGGTAGAGATGACCTCCTCAATAGCAGACAGCTTGGTTACTGACTTCTGAGCCACAGGGACTGCCAATGAAATGGTCTTCATGCGGAGCAGGCGCTTCTTCCTGGCAGGGAGGAACACCTCAGGCAAGCTGCCCCAACTGCGTGGCCACGTGCAGATGCAGGGCCAGGGGCATCCACCACAAGTCTTGTTCCAAGAGAGCGCAACATGAATCATCTCACCAGTGTTTGCTGAGCATCTTAAGATACTGCCAGGAGCAGAGGCCACGGCCACAGAGTGGCTGCAGACTCTCCAGAGAGCAGTCTCCAGGTCTTCCTCTCCAACAGCTCTGTGGCCATGGCCACACTGACACCCAGGGAACAGGCTGAGGGTGTCTTTCTGTCTGATAAGCAGGAACAGTTGAAGAGGAAACCCTGAAGAACGTGACACAACCTGGGATGCCCATGGATTTATCCAGTGAGTTTGGTGAGTTGTTTATTTATATTTCCCCTGTTTTCTTCCCACTCTGGCTGGGGACAGTGCTCACAGAATCACAGAACATTAGGGATTGCAAGGCACCTTGAAAGATGCCCCTGAGCAGAGCCTGGCTCCATCCTCCTGACACCTGCCCTTCACATATTGATCAACATTCATTTGGTCACCCCTCAGGCTCCTTCTTTCCTAGTTCAAGAGCCCCAGCTCCCTCAGCCTTTCCTCAGCAGGGCAATGCTCCCCTCCCTTCAGCATCTCTGTGGCTCTGTGCTGGTCTCTCTCCAGCAGCCCTGTGGAGCTGGGGGGCCCAGAGCTGGACACTCTGTTCCAGATGCTGCCGCTCGTTGCTCACCGCTTTTCCGACGTGGCCGAGCTCTCCTGAATCATCATGTGCATTCGCGTTTCCTCACGTGAGATGGGGCAAGTGTCCTCCACGTCAAAAGGAGACACCTCTTGTCGGACCTCCTCATCTTTCACCTCAGTGGCAAAGACCTTCTCTGCGAAGGAGCGCAACGTCTCATCCATCTCTGCTAGGAGAAGGAGCAGGGTGCGGGGTTACACAGGCATCTGGTTCCCACCCCTGTAGCAGGCGGGTGCCCCTCGCAGTCAGCTTAGTGCTCAGCTCTTGTTCCCTTAAGACACCTCCACTTCCATGCTGCCCAGAAGAGTTTAAGCAACCTCCAAAAACTCCAACAAGCTTATAGAGTTGGGACCACACGTAGCAGGCTGGAGACATCCCCTCCAGTACACACAACCCACAGTCCAAGAGTAGCCCAGAAAGAAGCCCCATGGGAAGGGAATCGGTAAGAGCATGTGCCGGGGGAAAGAGGGGAAGGCAGGCAGAGCCCTTACACAGACACTCTTGCTCCACTTGGCATCCAGTCAGGATGAAGACAGAGACACAGAATGACATCTGGCAGCTCTGAAGAGCTCCTTGCTGGGGAACCACCAAGCACTAGACCCCTCGCAGCCTGCTGGATGCAGCATGCGGCAACCGTGCCAGCGAACACGGCCCTACAAATGTCACCGTTGACACAAGCTGGGCTGGAGCTTTATGAAGCAGAAGAAAGAAGGTTAAAAACCCTTCCACTGCCAACAAAACTCCATAAAACGTGAAGCAGAGAGCTCTTAGGGCAGCACAGCGCGGAGCGATGCTGAGGGATGGCCCACGCCACTGGCAGCTCAGATGGGCCATGGTCAGGGGAGAGGACCAAAGCAGAAAGGACTGACGTGCACGGCAGCAGAGCACCAGACCTGCGAGAGACTTGGAGCAGCAAACTCAGCCGGGTTTTTCCCCCCTCAAGGAGTCTGGGGGTTCAAAACAGTTTCTCCCTGACTACAAAGCAGCATAGCCCTCAGTTTACAGTTAGAGAACGTTAGGGATTGGAAGGGACCTTGAAAAGCCATCTAGTCCCAAGGTAGAGGTTAGCAGGGGGATCACAGCAGGCAAGAGGACTTGTGCCGAGCTCCAAACGCAGGGGGTAACTCTGGCTCCGGGTCCATTTCTCAGCAGTGCGGTGCCACAAACCCAGGGTCTCAGTGGCGAAAGCTGCTCGCCGGTGTAAAGCTGCTGTGTCATCAGTGGGCCCCAACACATCTCTTCAAGATCAAGGTGCAGTCTCTACACCACCCCTTTGCTGCTCGCTGTTGGGGACCATGGCCTTACACAGAGCCTCACAGGAAGAAGAGGGCAGCAGGGGCACCCTGCTGTGGCCTCCAGAGTGAACAAAGGCCATGAAGGATTCGATCCATTCCCTCAGATTGAATCCACCAGGGGTGAAACACATTCAAGAGAGGTTAAAGAAACAACCCCAGAAGAAGACAACCCCAAAAACCCACCTCACCAAACCGAAGGTGTGGCTGGGAGTGAGGGAAGCAGCAAAAGGCCTCGCTTCCTGCCACAGAGGGAAGAACTGCCCCAAGAAAAGTTTAGTCTCCTGAGCAGGGAGAGCTCAGGGGTGCCAGGACCATATTGAACGAAGAGCAGCTTTGGGTTTCAAAGGACCAAAGAGCTGGAACCGCTGGGTGAAACAGCAGGGGGCACAGCTGGCGCTGCTGAGAAATGGCATCTTCCTCCCCAGCCGCGGGGAGAGACCGTGGCCACGATCACGGAACCGCGGTGTGTTTCCAGTGATCGTGTCGGGGCGGTGGGCACAGCAGAGCGTATCGAGAGCCGAGGACTACTCACCCATGCCTTCTGCTGTTTGAGATAAAACAGAAACAGAATCAAACCTTGCAAAGCCCAACCCTTTCTGCCTGCTCGTCACATCCCCGACTCAAATCACAGAATCATTCCTGTTGGCAAATGGGATCATCCAGTCCAACCAGCAACCCGACTCTACACGTTCACCCCTGAAGCAGGTGCCCCATCACCACATCCAAGCGTCTTCTCCACTCATCCAGGGATGGGGACTCAACCACCGCCCTGGGCAGCCGGTTCCAGTGCCTGACCGCTCTCTCTGGGAAGAATTTAGGGAGAGCCTTCCACTTACAAAGGAGAGAAGAGCACCTGGCACTTTGTACGACAGAAAGATGGGAGGTCAGAGCCCACCACACAGCCTCAGCGACCCGCATCCCGGGTGCCACCCTTCCCCAGGCTCTTTGGCAGACTTTCTGCCTGACAGCAGCCTCTGGGCTTCCCTGCAGCTGTCCAAGCATTTCCTAGAAGCCTCAACCACCTCTGTCAGCTCTACAGGCAACTAGCAGACAGCTAATCACCACTGATTAGACTGAGCTGTCCTGGAAGGTCTTTCCCTACACCGGTGCAGGGATGCAGAAGAGCATCAACGTGAGTCCCCACCAGCGCTCTCCTGCCTGAACAAAGCAAACATTTCAGTGACTCAGAGCACTGCAGCTGCTCTGCTCACCTCACAAAGGTACTAAGATTCATCTTCTATCTACAACCACATCTCCACATCAGGTAGCTGAGGCACTGCAGTTCCACAGGTCTTCTCTCCTGGCCATACAGAGTTATGGAAAAGACCCTGGGGGTCATTGAGTCCAACCATCAACCCTACTCTACAAGTTCACCCCTAAACCAGACCCCCATTCAGTGTGGCATCGACATCTCGAGGGTGCAACTCGTGCCGCTTCCATCTGACCCAGAAAACTCCACCTGGAGCTCTGGCATCACCAGTCACCAGCTGCTGACTTCCCAGAGTCCAGCCTGCAGGACAGACTCTCGTGGCATCAGGACTTCACATCTCCACGTGTTCATGTGTGAAGCAGGCAGCCCAGAAGCTGCCCTGTTTGAGCTGTCATCCCTTCGGCGGATGGAAACGGCGGATGGAAGGTCAACACTTCCACTGGCGCTGCGGGGCCAGGCTCAGCTTCACGCGCCGGGACAGCGCCCACCGCAGCGCTGCAGAGCTAAACGTCCTCCTGCCAGAACTGCCTGGTGCCAGCAGTCGCCAGGGCTCTGCAGCAGCAGCCACCTGCCCCTCTGCAGTGCCTGGTCCTACTCCTGCTGCTCAGCTGGTGTTCCCCATCCCCTTGGGACCGCAGCACCCCACATGTGAGCGGAGCCAAGCTGACCAGAGGCTCCCCAAACCCCTCCGCCCCCTTCCGCGGGGACTTAACGGTGCCGTTGCAGGACACATCACACTGCAGGAGGGACAAGACTCCTCTTTGGTACAAGCAGAGCAGGATTTAAACAGCAACACTCTCTCTTTGCTGGACTACCCCCGACTGTCTCCAAGCAGGAAGCAAAATGCTCAGAGCCCCCCTCCGCAAGGTTCCCTGGATGGCAGAGATACCACGACACCAAGTCCTGCAGCTCCAGGTTGCCCTGTGGCTGGTCTCACTGCTTTCAGACCTACCTGGAATTCTGACCCGTGACATCTTTGCAGCAAATTTGCAGAGCCCCTGCTCCCTGCTGCAACAGAGCACAAGGAGCCGAGCGACCGCACGACGGCCTAACACTAATTTTACTGCCTTCCCCTCCCTGTAATTAGACTCTCCTGCCCTAAAAGGAGAATGGAGGTCAACCATTGGACTATTTAAAGTGCACCCACAAGCACTTGGACTGAAACAGGTGAGGCCAGGGCTCAAATTTAACTGCTTTTTAATTAGACTTCTTCCACTTTGCATTCTGTAGGTTCTCCTGTGGTGCTTCCGGGGACAGCTGCAGCCTCCTCAAGGGCTGCCTTCCACGGGCTGCTTTAGGGAAGACTACAGCGCGTGTCTGGGCTCTGTGCTGAGCCAGCAGTTCAAAGGGATCCCCAGGGTGCAGAACAGGACCTGGGAGTAGGTGTAGAATCACAGAATCACAGAACATTAAGGACTGGAAGGGACCTGGAAAGACCATCCAGTCCCATCCCCCTGCCAGAGCAGGATCCCCTAGGTCCAGTCGCACAGGAACACGTCCAGGAGCCTTTTAAATGCCTCCAGAGAAGGAGACTCCACAACAACCCTGGGCAGCCCCTGCCAGGGCTCTGTCACCCTCACTGGGAAGAAGGTCCTTCTCACACTGATGGGGAACCTCCTCTGCTCCAGCTCACACCCAGTGGCCCTTGACACCTGTGTGCAATTCCTGATGCTACACTCCAGTCCTTCAAGTAGACCACTCCGGAAAGATCTTCTCAGAGTAGCACACAGCTTGGTGAGAAGGTGTGATCCCTACATCCCTTGAGCTTGGAGAAAGACCCTTCAAACCTGCTTCACATCTCTCACACGAGGTTCAGCCTGTGCCTGAAGGAAACGGTCAGAATTTGTAGAGCCCTGCGTGTCACCAGAGTGACACTGAGCTTCTGATTCAGCGTCCTGGTGGGAAGTGGTAACCTCAGCCGGGTCAGGAGGAGGATACAATAGGACTGAGTCTGTGCCTGTTGGTGCTTTGCCTGCTGAAGGAGCTGAACAACTGCACTGAAGCCAGGGCTTGTCAAGAGAAGCAGTCAGGCTGCTGTCTGCAAAGTCTTGCTGCTGATGTAGAAGGTGGCTTTGGTCACCACACTGAAGGGAGAGGACGAGCTGGCAGCCCTGGAAGAGACAGTGGCTGAACTCAGACAGGCAGTTAGGGGCTTCCTGTGCTCTGCTGTGCAGCTATGAAAAGGCTTTGTCCAAGAAGGCTGGAATAATGAGTTCACTGAGTCAGAAAAGCCCTCTGGGCTCAGCCAGCCCAGTCCACGACCTAACATCACCCCAGTGGCCAGACCAGGGCACCAAGGGCCACAGCCAGGCTGCCCTTCAACACCTCCAGGGATGGCGACTCCACCACTGCCCTGGGCAGTCCAGTCCAGGGGCCCAGCACTCAAGGGGAGGCCTCCCTGGTGCCCAGTCCAGTGGGAGAATCACACCCCTAGTCCTGCTGGCCACACTATTGCTGATCCAAACCACGAAGCCACTGGCCTTTCGTGCCACCTGGGCACCCTGCTGGCTCCAGAGCTAGAAATCAAAAGTCCTAGATTGTGTCCCTAGGTGCTTGGGAAGTTTGTGGCACAAGCAGTGAGTAAAGTTGGATGAGCTAAGACCAGCTGAGATGACCTCCAGACCACCCAAAAACTGTCTGAACGATCATTGTCTGATGTGTGCGACTTCAGAACACGTCTCAGGGAGTTTTAGCCCCCATCTAGTCCCCAAGAAGCTCAGTTACTCCCCCCTGCCACACGCAGCCAACAGCTGGATGCTCTTACAGCCTTGCTCTCCAACGCCTGGTCCCCTCTGCCATGCTGATGGTCTTCACTTTCATCTTACTCACTCCCCAGCTGCTGAGTTCCCACCGTGTTGTCACTTAACTCTTCCATCTGAGGCAAATGAAAAGGGGCTCCTGCTTGTCTTGGGGCACCCCGCCTGCCCCCAAGCTTTCTGGAGAGATGGAGATGTCAAGACAGATCCACTTCTGAACACAAAAATAACCCTTTGAGCACAGAGCTCGTCTTCCTCAAGAGGTCTCTTGATCTCTTTGCTTTTTAAATACCGGGGTCAACGTGGTTGGGTTGGGGTCACGATAGAAATACGAGTAAAGCTTGGGCGTGCTGAGCTAAAGTTAGAGCTACAGCCTCTTAAACCCAAGTGTTGAGGACAAACACGCTGTTGTCCCACTCTCTCCTGGCTGAGGAGTGATGATTCACACTCAGAATCTTCAGGGTGACTCTGAAAGCCCCCACTTTCCTCTCCAGCCCACCTAGTCTGGGTGAAACGCCCAAACACACCAGACACTTGGCAGCTCAGGGCACTCAGCAGATTCTCCCTCCAGTTCACCCAGCGCAGCGACGGTCACAGGGACAGCTGTCCAAACACAAACCTGGGGATAAGTTTTCCTTGGAATTACTGAGCAGAGAGAGGGGCAGTGGAAACTCAGAAGGGCACTCGGCGATCTGCTCCGTCTTTGACCTACAGCACCTCGCACTGAGAAGGGCCTCGGCCCGCTTCTCTCCCCGCGCTGCTCCCAGTCATTCCCACAGCATGACATGGGCACAGCAGAGAATAACAGCTGATTTCACTCTTGAGGTGTCAAGAAGCTTCACCTCCCCCTTGCTTTGACTTAGCAGAGCACCCCAGGGCAAACGTAAGGACTCAACCGTAACGCAAGGTGCCTGGCACAGCGCAAACTGGTGAAGGCATTAAAACTGCACCATGGAACAGCCTGTGGTCCATCCCAAAGACACTCTCGCTGCTCATTCACAGAATCATAGGATCATTCAAGTTGGAAAAGACCCCTGGGATCATCGAGTCCAACCAGCAACCCCACTCTACACGTTCATCCCTAAACCACATCCCCCAACACCACATCTAAGTGTCTCTTAAACTCATCCAGGGGTGGGGACTCAACCCCCACCCTGGGCAGCCCATCCCAGTGCCTGGTGGTGGTTGAGTCCCCATCCCTGGATAGGTTTAGAAGTCCCTTAGATGTGGTGTTGGGGGATGTGGTTGAGGGGTGACCTTGCAGAGCGGGGTTGCTGGTTGGACCTGATGACCTCGGGGGTCTTCTCCAACCAGAATGATGCTGTATGGTTCTACACGACAAAGCAGCCTGCACTGGGAGCACCCTTCTGTCAGACAGCTGGGGATCTGGTGCCAGATGAGGCCACAAAAGAAACAACCAACGAATTCCAAGTTTATTCTTTAAACAAGTTATTTAAGCAGCAAAGAATTATAAAGAGTAACTACAAAGTAGCCCTTGGAGACAACAAATCCAGGTCCCAAGAGTTTCCTGCCATCCCAGCGGTTATAGAGTCACTCAAGACTTGTGGGGTGAAGGAGGATCGTGTGTGGGCTCGTAGTGTGACTCGTTTCCACCGCTCTCCTTCCCCCCGTAGGCCCGAAGTTGTTGGAGATCCAGCTGAACTCTGCTGAATGTTTTGGTGGCGGAACCATCACGGTGCTGCTGGTGGCCTTATGAACAAGTGTTCCCAGTCACTGACCCACTGAACATTAGGGATCGGAAGGGACCTCCCAAGATCATCCAGTCCAAGCCATCTGCCACAGCAAGATCTCCCAGACCAAGTCACACAGGAACACATCCAGGTGGGTTTGAAATGTCTCCAGAGAAGGAGACTCCACAACCCCCCTGGACAGCCCCTTCCAGGGCTCTGGCACCTTCACCATGAAGAAGGTCCCTCTCAGATTGATGTGGAAGCTCCTGTGTTCCAGCTCACACCCGCTGCCCCAGGGCTGTGCTGTTAGTTCCAACTAACATTTGGACTAAATCTACAGAGAAGCTGATTCCAGGGACCTCCTCTTCCACAAAAACTCATGGGTTTTACCTTCTGAGCAATTTTTCTAAAGTCCTTTGGGTTTTATCCTTCCACAGTTCTCTCAGTTGCCAGCAAGCTCAGGGTTTTCTTACACACACAGCTGGAGACAAAGAGTGGCCACTCAGTTCATACTCTTGACTAGCACAATGCCTTGATTCTGCATCGGTGGCCAGATGTGAATCTGACGTGATGCAGATGGGAGGACCACTCACACAGGGCAGCTCTGCAGCACCCGAGCAGCCCTAACCATCTGTCCAGAGGGTTCCAACAGCAACACACAGCCCTGCCCTCCCCGTGCCAGGTCTTCTTCCCTCCTAAGGTTTTACACATCCCAAAGCGAAGGGAGCGCTGGGGAGAGAGCGCGCGGATGCATTTACCAGTTCCCACACTGCTGTGAGAATCACAGAGTGAATCACTGAGGCTGGAAAAGCCCTCTGAGCGCAGCCAGCCCGGCCCAGGAACTAACATCAGCCAGACCAGGGCCACAGCCAGGCTGGCCCTCAACACCTCCAGGGATGGGGACTCCATCACTGCCCTGGGCAGTCCGCTCCAGGCTCTCATCACCCTTTCCATGAGGAAGGGCTTCCTAACATCCAACCTAACCCTCTCCCAGCAGCTCCAGGCCCTGCCCACTTGTCCTGGTGCTGGTTGCCTGGGAGAACGGCCCGATCCCCACCTGTCTACAACCTCCCTTCAGGAGTTAGAGACAGGAAGAAGGTCCCCCCTGCACCTCCTCTCTCCAGAACTCACCACCTCGGCAGTTACAGCTCTAGAAAACATCTTGCAATGCAGGGAACGGCTCCGAAGAACCTCCAGTGCTTTTCCTTGCCTGACTACACGACCTCCAAACAGCAGCTGCAGGAGGGCAGGAGGCAGCCCTGCTCTGAACCCTGCGGTCCTACTTGCCGGGGGAGACACCCCGTGCAGCCGCGTGCAGCGCTGCCTCCCGCTCCGTGTGCTGCCCCAACACCAGGGTCGATGTAAAAACATCGTCGTCTGAATTGCTACCGGTGTCACATCAGTCGAGGGTAAAATAAACTGCAGCGAAGGGTCATTGTGGATAAAGAACACAGGGTGCAGACCCATCCTCTTCGTGCCACGAGCGTCAGTCGTGAAGGGAGCGACGCTGGAAGGAACAATTTCTTCCTGTGTTTATTGATTTCCCAGAGAGCTCCGAGCGAAGATGCACGAAGGTGGCACCGGCAAAGTGGAACGAAGCCCCTTCGCAACGTCTCTGCTCCCTCGCGTTGGGCTGAGCGACTGAACGCTCCCTCTGTTGGCTGAAGGGTCACTGCTCTTCCAGCAGAGAGCTCAGAAGGGAGCGGGAGCTCTGCCCTGCCACGGGCTGACGGCGCAGAGCACAGCCCAGCAGCAGCAGCACAAGAGCCAAGGAAGGAGGCAGATCCAAGGAGCACTGGTAGGTTTTCACAGAATCCCAGAACATCAGGGATTGGAAGGGACCTCGAAAGATCAGCCAGTCCAATCCTCCTGCACCTTATCCCCCCGTTACCAGGGGCGACGGCGTTTTGCTCTGGGAAGAGTTCGCACGGCTTACGCACAACCCTCTCACACCTGGAGCCTGTCAGAACAGGCCCAGCCCTGCCTGCAGTTAGCACGCGGCTCCTCCCGCACAGCTGTCACTGGAGTCACTCCCTCCTTTCGCGGGGATGCTGCCGCCAGCTCAGCTCTGCGTCACAGCTCGCCGCCTTCTCCCCTCCGTCTGGCCAGCCCGAGCCCGTGACAAGCAAACAGCCAACCCTGGCGACGAGACTCTCCAGCTGCATCTCACAGGGGGACAGGCTGAAGAGGCTGTTCACAGCTGGGCAGTACAGAAAATCACTCCAAAGAAACTCATGTTCATGTCCCAGATGGAGCTGGCCAACAGCCCTCCCAACTAACCTCCAGTTACCACATCAACTGCCGAGAAGCTGCCCCTAAGTGTTGGCAGCTGAAGTCAGAAACGAGCAGCCGACTAGTTTGGTCCCGCTCGGAAGAGATCCGAGCGCTACAGCGAAACCTTAGAGAACAGAAACAGCTCCACCTACAAAGAACATCACAGGCAGACGCGGCGTGAACCCCTCCCTGCTTCAAGAGTCTGGCAAGTACGTGCTGGATCTCCCAGCCCACGGATTCCTGACCGAGTGTCCTGCGAAAGCATCACCCACACAAGACCTGCCTGCTGCAGACAACGCGCTCCCGACACAGTCCAGTCCTTAGGGCTCTCCTCAAGCCAAGCAAACAGGGCACAGCCACCTCTTCTCAGCAAACAGGCACTTACGTTAGGAAAGACACCTCCTTTTTATTACAGAAAGTGAAGGATCAGTTAGAGGGGTGCTCCTGGCACAGAGATGGTTGTAAAGACGCTGCGTGGGTGCACGGAGAGCGGACACCAACCTGCTGTGCAACAGGAGCGCTGCTGGTGGCAAAACCGTTCCCTGCCGAGCAACGGCTCGCGCCAGCTCCTCTGCCAGCACTGCAAATCAGAACCCAACAGAAAGGGGACAAACACCACTTCTAGCTTTTACTCTAGAGGTCAAGTGTCATCTTTTTTTCACAGCATTTAGTCTCTATAGTTCGTCTGTCTCGCGACTGGTTTTCTTCTTGAACAACCCCAGGTTAACACAGTGAGAAAAGAATCCCAGTCCACCAAGAGATGCGACTGCTCCGCTAGGTGAGCGAGGAGGTAGACGCCAGAGATGTTCTTTTCAGATGGAGCACAGAGAAGGACCTTGTGCTAGTTAACAGGTACCAAGATTCTGGTCACCGGCACCACAACACTGCAGGGCATCCGCATCAGACGCAGAACAGTAGCATCAAAACTCGTCCAGCAGCTACATCTGAACCACGCGGGCTTGGCATCTGCAACAGAAAGGCATCTCCAGTTAGCTGCTGCCCGACCTGGGGACGGGCTGTCCTGAGCTGGTCCAGATGTTCCTACAGTTCTTTTGGAGAGCCACGAAGATGATGAAGAGGGTAGAATGTCTCCCTGATGGGGAAAGGCTGAGGGAGCTGGGTCAAACTACTGTGCAGAGGTCAATCAACCATCAACAAACGGCAACTGCAGAACTGTGCACTCTCCTCCTTTTAAACTTCAGGTGATTTTTGTGTCTGAGACAGAAATGAAACCTTCTCTAAGGGGTGAAGTGATTCCCCAAAGGAAGGAGACTTTGGCAGGAGCCAAAGGGAGAAATCACACCACTCAGTTCCTTCTCTAAGGGGTGAAGTGATTCCCCAAAGGAAGGAGACTTTGGCAGGAGCAACAGGGAGAAATCACACCACTCAGTTCCTTCTCTAAGGGGTGGAAATGATTCCCCAGAGGAAGGGAACTTCACTGGGAAGTTGTTAGTTGTAGGATCCAACTCTCTAACAGGGGAAACACCACCTGTTGGCGGTGCCGGTGCCTTTCTAAGCTCTGCTGATCCACCAAGGAGCATCTAAGCTCTGCTTATCTACCAGGGAAAGACAGGCAGACAAGAAACCAACAGAGGACTCACAGAGACCGCTCACCTCGTCACATCACGACGCAAGACAACCCCATGCAGCCTTGATTCCCATCTTCGTTGCTGTTGAGCTTTTTCATTCGGTACTGCCGGATCTCCCTCACCAGTGTGTAAAACGCGTCTTCCACACCCTGAGCGCAAACGATCCAGGACAGGTTATTCTCCTTCCCAAAGCTTTTGAGATCACAAACCCCCCTAACACATGTGAAACACATTTCTACAGGAAGGGCAGCAGCCAACTTATCCCAGAGCTCACAGGAGGAAGAAACTAGCAGTGACCTCCAAAACTCTTCACTTATGCATCAAACTCTTCCTCTGAGGCCATTGTCCAGGGCCACAGCGACTGAAAGCAGCCAGGCCAAGGGTTAACTGCACAGAGCCAACGAGCTACTTGTTGACCAGTGGCCTCCCTTTTAGGGGTTTGTGACTAGTGCTCAATAATTGCACCTTTCTGCCTCATTCCACACGGACGCGGGCAGCACGCGGGCTGAGCGGGGAGAGCCGCACGTTCAACGCGGCTCTGAGGAGGTCTGTTAGCTCAGGGGAGAGAATTCACTCTTTATTTCACTGTGACCTTACAACTGGCCTTCGTTAGGAAGCTGAGAAAACTGGACAGATCTGGGACGCTGACCACGCAGCCCGATCACTGCTCAGCGAGAGCGTGAACGTGACCCACTTAGAAGTCAACCTAAGTCTGAAGCAATCTGTGTGCTGGCCTAGCCCTGTGATCCAAACACAACTCTTTTGAGGCTTGTGCAGCGAGAGGGCAAGGGGAGAGGGTTCCAGACTTGAAGATGGGAGATTGAGGTTGGACATGAGGAACAAAGTCTTTCCTGTGAGGGTGGGGAGATGCTGGAACAGGCTGCCCCATCCCTGGAAGAGTTGAAGGCCAAGTTGGCTGGGGCCCTGAGGAACCTGCTCTGGTGAAGGTGTCCCTGCCTGTGCAGGGGGGGTTGGAACTGGATGATCTTTAGGGTCCCTTCCAACCCTGGACATTCTATGATTCTATGAAGAGAAAGCGGGGAAATCAAAAGCTAAAAGCTCCAAATTGATTAGGAATTGCTTAGAGAAGCGCCTGGGTAAACGTGAGGCCATCCTGCACTTAGCCAGAGGAAGAAGTCAGAGCAAGAACAGAGCACTTTACCTGTCTTGTCTTCGCAGATGTCTCTATGAAGGGGATTCCATAGCTTTTTGCTAACTCTTGAGCCTGTTTTGTGTCTACTGTTCTCGTGGGCAAATCACACTTATTCCCAACTAGCACCATTGGCACATCATCTGAATCTTTCACTCTCTTGATCTGTTCTCTTTAAAAAGACAAAACAGCAGTTAGAAACTATTTTCTGAATATAAGAGTCTGGTTTAGTTCAGCAGTCAAACGACCTCCTGCTGTAACAACCACCCGTGGCAAGGCTGGACAGGACATCCGGCACCTCAGCCTACAGCAGCAGGATCAGACACTCCATGTTCCAGTCCCTGTAAAACTCCTCTCTGATGGACATTTGCCTTCTTATCTGTCTCCTCAGAGATCGTGTTCTGCGCATCCTGCGTCTCATCTGATTAACCCAACAGCCCATCTACCTGATAACACAAGTTGTAGCTGCCCCCCATCCCTGAAGTGTTGAAGGCCAGGCTGGCCAGGGCACTGAGCAACCTGCTCTAGCGAAGGCGTCGCTGCCTGTGCAGGGGGGTTGGACCTGGATGATCTTTAAGGTCCCTTCCAACCAGTCTGCGATTCTACGATACTGATGCAAACACAGACAAGCTCCATGAACGTCTAAAAGAAGGGGGGGATTTCATGTTTGTCTGTTACTCAGTCCTCACTGGGTCCAACAGCAAGCAGCTCTGAAGCCTTTCCCAGTCTTCCCTCCCTCCCTCGGGCTGTACCTGTAGAGGTTGATGTCGGCAAACGATTTACTGTTGTTAATGGCGAACACGCAGAGGAAGCCTTCGCCCGTTCTCATGTACTGGTCGCGCATGGCGCTGTACTCCTCCTGTCCCGCCGTGTCCAGGATGTCTAACAGGCACGTCTCGCCATCGATAACGACCTGCTTCCGATAGGAATCCTGCAAAACACACAAGGGGGTTTGGATTCAAACACCACAAGGCTGCTTTGTATCTCCGGTGTGAAGGGAAAACAGGAGTAAAATTAGAAAAAGAGCAGTGGGATTCAGGGGGGGTTTGTTTTGCTTCCCCTCCCCTGAATAAACACCAGTCTCAGGGGTGTCTAATGATAGGACAAGGGGCAGCGGGTGTGAGCTGGAACAGAGGAGGTTCCACATCCATGTGAGAAGGACCTTCTCACAATTGAGGGCGACAGAGCCCTGGAAGGGGCTGCGGAGTCTCCTTGTCTGGAGGCGTTAAAAACCCACCTCTTCACGTTCCCGTGTGACTGGATCTAGGGGATCCTGCTGTGGCAGGGGGACTGGACTGGGTGATCCTTCGAGGTCCCTCCCAATCCCCAAGGCTCTGTGACTCTACGACTGCCAGCCTGCAGAACGTTACCCTCAGCCCCTCAACTCCTCGTACAACAAAGAAAGGTTTCGCTCTTGGCCAGGAGCTGCTCGGTCGGCAGAGCGAAAACAAACAGAACCAGCAGCCCTCGGAGATGGTGACTGACCCAGCCCTGAGCGCAGGTCGCCGGAGGCTCTTTTTGTGGCCACCGCCGACTGCCTCCACTGTGCTTCAGACAGGAACACGCGAGGAGCCTTCGGACGGCTGCCCCGGAGCTGCCGGCCTCACCCCCGGCTTTCCCAGCCGAACCCAAGGGGCGGCAGTAGCCGCCTCCCGCCCGGGGCTGCCGGGCCCCGCCCCGGCCGCCGCCCCGTCTCACCTCGATGGTGGGGTCGTACTCGTCCACGAAGTGGTTCTGGATGAGCTGGATGGTCAGGGCGCTCTTGCCGACGCCGCCCGCGCCCACCACCACCAGCTTGTACTCGGTCATGGCCCCCGAGGCCGAGGGCGGAGCGCGGCGCAGCCCCCCCTCCCCTCCCTCCTCCGCTGCCGCCGCCGCCGCCCCGCGACCGCGAGAGCCCCGTCCCGCGGCTTCCGGCTTCCGGCCCCGCCCGCGGCAGGAAGGGCGTCAGCGGCACGTGACGGCGGCGGGAAGGAAGAGGCAGGGAGCTGCGGAGGGAGGCGAGGAGCGGGGCTCGGGCAGGGAGGGGAAAGGCAAACTTGGTTCAAAATCAGTAAAACTTTTATTCTATTTCCATTCTTTGCCATTAACAGAAAAAAAATCGGAGAAAGCCATGTTCGTTTTACAAAGATAACGCATCTCCCAGAGAAGAAAAAACCCTAAACTTGAAGAATAGAGGTAACATGAGAAACCCAAAAACAGAAATCCACAGTACTGCCCTCTATTCCGACCAGGAGCGAGCTCTCCCCACCTGGTTTTGGTTGCAGACGTTAATTACTTGAGACCAATCCCGCTCGGTTTTTCTCGCTTGATAAAGTGTGACTGGAGAAATGGAAGGGGGTGGGCAGGGAGGGGAGAGGAACAAACCAAAATAGAATAATAAAAATAAAGCACACAGACATCAACTATTTCACCTTGATGAAAGTCTCAATACAGCTATGGAAAGCCTAAGTATTTATTCTTTTACAGTACACTGGGTGCCGGCTGCAAAAAAGAGAGAGGAAATGAAAAAAAAGAAGAAGTCTTCACTTCAGGCACAACTTCGTTCAGTTTTCAATTGAAAATCAGTCAAAGAAACCGGGTTTCGAAGCTGCAGTGTTCTAAGCAGCAGCAGGTTTGTGCATTGGTTTTTAAATATATTTAAGTTACCACACTGATGGCACGACCTCAGCCTTAGGGAATTCTGCACTGCAGCCGTTTGAGAACGCTCCGGAGATCAAAGTCTGACCCCGGAAAGAAACTTTCGCTCAGCTCTGAAACGACGCTGCTGGCTAAGAAAAGAAAAGAAAGAGAACTCAAATGAATTCAAGGTCATCAATTTGGCCACCAAACTTAACCACAAAAGGTTTTGCTGTCGAGCTGAACGGATTTGACCCTCACGTGGTCCTCAGAATCTGAGCGGAGCGAGCTGGCGTGAGCCGTCCCCCTCCGCTTGGGAGGGAAGGCAGGAACGCAACGGAGCGCTAAGGCATCGGCACCTCCTCGGGCAACAGAGCGCAGGCAAATGGGAGCCCAGCGTAGTGCAGAATTCCGTAAGGTCTACCAAGAGTAGAGCTGTCTATAATGTTTTACTCACATAGGCAATGTAGATTTGCAGTTACCAGTTGCGTTAAATGCACCATTCAAAACAAGCTTCTAAAATGTGATACTATAAGGCGCCACCTTGAAGTTCTCCAGAATGCAACTGTGCATCAGGTTTAAAATGGTTTCATCAATTTATTTTCAAACATAAACATGAGAAGGTGTTAAAACCGGTGTAATAGCTTCTTTGAAATTTGGAGGAAGGGATGAACCAGGGAGATTATTCAGGAACCCTTCACCAGCCCCCACCGCTCAGCCGGACATCAGGTCTGGGGGTGTGTGGATCAGTCTATAACACCAGCTTGACGGATCTTTCTCTCTGCACCAAATCCCTGCAAGGGAAACACAACAAACCTTTAGCTCCGGCGTCGGGCTGTAACACAGAGCTGTTCTGTTACAGAACCACTGAATGATCAAGGCTGGAAAAGGCTCTATGATCATCGAAGATCATCATCTGGAGCCACAAAGGTGATGAGAGGGGTGGAGCATCTCGACGACGAAAAGGCTGAGGGAGCTGGGAATAAAGGAGACCAAGGCTGGCAGGGGGATTGGACTAGATGATTCTTCTAGGTCCCTTCCAATCCCTAATGTTCTGTTGATTTCATTAATATTTATAAATATGGGAAGGGTGGGTGTCAGGAGGATGGAGCCAGGCTCTGCTCAGGGGCACCCAACAATAGGACACAGGACTGAGTGTGAGCTGGAACAGAGGAGGTTCCACATCAATATGAGAAAGAACTTCACGATGAGGGTGACAGAGCCCTGGCAGGGGCTGCCTCAGGGAAGGTTGTGGAGTCTCCTTCTCTGGAGATGTTCAAAACCTGCCTGGATGTATTGCTGCGTGGCTTGGTCTGAATGATCCTGGCGTTGGGGGGGATTGGCCTAGATCTTTTGGGGTCCTTCCAATCCCTACTGTTTTGTGATCCTGCAGTCAAGTCCAGCCTGTGACCTAACATCACTACAAGCCAAGGGCAGCACTAGGACACTTCTAACCCATCTCTGGAAACAGAGGCCATAACAGACAGGTTCTCTAGGTAGTTCTTTAGCCCTAGTTTACAAGTTCCAGACACTTCATTCCTTTCTGCTTATTGTGTGGTGGCAGTGAAACCCTCGTTTACATAAAGGGATTTCTCTTGCTGTTTCTTATAAACCTCCTGCTCCCCTTCTCAAAGAAGAATCCAACTAAAACAGCCAAGCAACAGTTGGTTGCCTGCGTGCTGTGAGCTCTTCTGAAACCACAGCACATGCCACCGACAGAGGCCACAGCACCTGACCCCACAGAACTGATCTCACCTCACGCAACAGGAGGCTAGTCCCACTACAGAACGAAAGCTGACGCTGCATTTCAAACTGTTTACACTTCCAACAGAGAAGCAGCTTTGTCATCCAAGTGACAACACAGACCACAGTGACTGCACTGCAGACCAGCCTTTCACATCACGTACCTTTGAGTTATCCGGTCCCCTGGGCTGACGAAGGACTGTTAAACGAGGAGCATTGGCATCATCCAGATTAATGCTCTTCAAGCGATTAACAAGTCTATCAGGACGTGGAGCAGCAACAGCCTTCGCACCTTCGCTGTAAGAGAATCAAGCAGACGACACCCATTACTTCCCAGGTCCCTTCCCCGTGAGGTGATGACAACAAGGAATTTGGAGAAGAACAACAAAATTAAAAGTTTCTTTTAAAGCACTTTTAAAAGCTTTGAAGCACTCTGCAGCTTCCCCTGGCTGCAAAGCTTAAGCACAATTCAGATTGGTCTTTTTTCCCCTCAGAAGCCCATGGAAATAGTTCAAAAGCAACAAGCACACCCCACACCATCAGCGTTAAGAGATGAAACGCCAAGAGACACGTGCCTAACTCTGCTGATGTTCTAGTTACAAGTGAAAGATGCTCTTCAGGAAACAGCTGGCAGCACAGCGTACAACTACGCCGGCCAGAAAGGCCACGAGGTTTTTAAATCCTCTATTTTTTTAACTCTGTCAGGTTTCTGTCATCTATTAATTTCTACTTAGAAGGCTGCACCAAGAACAGCCTTGGCTGCGCAGGTACCAAGGCTGTATCTGTAATTAAGAAGAGCTAAGAGCTCTGCTGCAGCAGCAAACTGGCTGCTCTGAGGAGAGAGGCTCTCCCTGCAGCCAGCTGACACTCAGAGCTCCCACTCCAGGAACAGTTGTCCCTGTTCAGAAGCAGCCTGAAGTCCACTGCTGCGATGCAGACAGCGTGCCAGACTAAACCGCTTCGGCAGCGAGTCCTCACCAGACACGCCACACGTTGCAGGCACTGCATTTTCCTGTGCGCTGGTTCAGGATTACTGAGAACTCCACTTCATCCCCAGCCTGGAGCTCCACACCATCCTGAACTTCCTTGACGTGGAAGAAGAGCTTTTTGCTGTCACCCACTTCGTAGTTAATGAAACCAAACTGAAAACAAAACACAGAACAAGGTTGTCTCTCTCCTCTTTCTCCAAACAGATGTGACTGCTCGCTCGTTCTTGCGGCTTAAGCAGTTCTACAAGTCAAACCAACCCAGATCTGGAGCAGCTGCCCTGACAGAGCTGGGAGCAGTACTGCACAAAGCTGAGGCACTCCAGTCACGTTTGAACCCCAAGGTGCACAGAACTACTTCTGCAAACTGAACTGCCAAACTCCTGGCAGTTGAGTTAAGCTGGTTAAGAGCTGCTGCATGTCGCTGCCTGCTCTGCTGTTTACAAGACACACAGGAGAGCGCTCCGTTCTCTGCTCTGTCACTGGGGTAACAAGTCAGACACTTTCATTTATTGTTCTGCTTGTAGAAACTCATCTGCCTCTCCATAAGTACTACAACTTAGTGCTGCAGAGCAGCTGTAAATCCAGAAAGCACTTGCAGCACTTGATTTTCTCATCAATCTGAGATGCAACTAACCAAGGCAATGCCCTGCTCTCAGCTGGGAGAGTTAATTTTCTTCCTCATCACTGGAACTCAGGAGGAGGGCAGTGTGGGCAACACACTGCAGTTGCTGAGATGTGTTTACTACATCAAGGGCCTTCTGTGTTACTTTAGTGCTTCACTGTTAGTTCCCCTTTTGTGTCTTATTTCAGTTAATTGTAAAAGTGTTCTTGTCTCAATGGTTTTTCCTACCTTTACCCTTCTGACTCTCTCCCCCATCCACACCAGGGGAGAGTGGGCAAGAGGCTGTCTCATGCTCAGTTGCCATCAGGGGTTTAAGCCACCACAGGAACAGATCAGCCTTTGTATTTCAGGCTGACTGCTCAACTCCATGAAGGAGCTTCTTCCAGAAGCAGAGTCCATACACTGGGTTGTTTAGTTTGATTTTAAAAACACTTTAATACCCTGTTCAGCAGAACCAGTTTGATCCATTTTTAGGACACCAGAGCTTCAGAACTGACCACAACAGGAGCTGCTGCCCAGCAGTACTGATGGATCAGCACCAAACCCAACTATTAAGTTCAGCTTTGCTGAAGTCACACTGCACAGGCTTGCACAACCCAGCCCTTAGGTTTCAAACCTCCTCCCCCAGATCCAGAGTTTCCTGATTCCAGTGCCACAGTGGGTTCTCATCTGCCCCCTGGCAAGTCAAGCACATCTTTGTCTGGGTCACTCACCTGATCTTTCACGCATTCCACTGTGGCCCTGCGGAAGGGTGTGATGTTAACAGCCATTGTCTGTCCATTCTGGCCAAGAACACAGAGCTGGAACTTCACTGTTTCTCCCTTTTGCAGGCAGTCACCTTTGTTTGCCATTCCAACAATTCCAAATGGGTAGACCTCTCCTTTCATCTCACCTAGAGGAAGTTAAAGTAGAGAGAGGAGTGAAAGGCGTCTTTTCCTACCCGAGGACACTCAGAATGTCTTTCTAATATCAGAAAAGCAACTTTTACCGTCAGCTTAGCAGTAGAAGATAATCCTCAGCACCTCTAGTTACAGTTGATGAAACATCTAAGCTTCTTGTGCATTTGTGAAAGGAACACTCAAAATATCAAAGCAACAAATCTTACCATCCTCCATGACTTCAATCATGCCCTGGTACTCAGTCTGTGTGGGATCTACACTCCTCAAAGGACGAATTACTTTACCAGAGTAAACGGTCGGATCAGCTTCTTCAGCGATACCATTCACTGCAAAGAAACAGAGCAGAACAGCAGGATGTTCTAGTTATACTTTAATTTTTAAATAATTAAGACTGGTTTCAGATAGACCAGAAGCCAGTGGTTGGCACTGAAGGGCACCTAAGGCAGTGAACACTGTGACCCAGTAAGAACAGCTTTAACGCAGCAGTGATTAGTAGCTTTTCCAGTCAAGACCACACTGACAGTCCAAACACAGAAGCAGAAAAGTTTGCTTCTCATTAAACCAGAGGCCATGGAACTCTAAAAGCAAACAAAACACTTTACTTCTCTTCCACTGCATTCTAATTCCCTGCTCAATATAACTTTCAAAGATGTATTTTTTGCCCCCCAAGTCCCTAATACCCCCACCTGCACCTTGCTGAGGTGGAGCACGACTAGTGCAATGACTAAGCTGACTAGTGCTGCCTCTAGCTCTCTCCTAATGAACCCCTCAGAGGGCAGAGAAGACACAAAGAGCTGCTGCTGTCTGTAAAGCTGTCGGTCTGGACTTCTATGTTCTTGTAACCCAGCTTTCAGGAAACCAATGAACATGACATCGTGCATCACCCTCAAAGCTTCAAGTGCAAAGAGATTACAAAGGAACTTTCTCCATCAGCACCTGCAAAACAAGTCTTACCTGCATGTGTCTTGTTCACCTTTTCTGCACTAACTTTGTTTCCTTTGCCTTTCGACAAGCTGTATTCAACAGTGTCTCCAAGTTCCAAGCTATCAATGTCACCACAGTACTCACTGCAGGAAAAGAATGGGGTAGTTTTCCTTTAGTAACCTGACATTTACACAGGTTGATCAACAACTTATTAGCTCAGCACCTCATTTTCAAGACATTCTTATTCAAGAGAGGGGAAGCATTTCAATTTTAGTGTCTTTCCTGGCCTGGAAAGACACAGAATCACAGAATGTTAGGGACTGGAAGGGACCTCAAAAGATCATCCAGTCCAATCCCCCCTGCCACAGCAGGATCCCCTAGACCTAGTCTCACAAGAACATAACCAGGTGGGTTTTAAACGTCTCCAGAGAAGGAGACTCCAAGTCTTCTGACTGAGATAGAAACCTGAACCAGTCCAGCAGAGGGATAAAGTGGAAGTGGAGACACCCAAGCACACACAAGTGTGCACGAAGCCCAAATGAACCCTATGGAACTCCACCCCTCAACAGAACAACCAACCACCCTGCTACAGAAACAAACAGGCAGTAAAACTGTCACTCACCTGTAGTGGAAGAAGATCTCCTTATCATGATTGGCCGTTTCAATAAATCCAAAATTATCTTTCAGGGCTGCCACGTATCCCAAAAGCCTCTTGGAGCTGTAATTTCGCCCTAACATTCTGACAGAAACAGCTGTTTGCAGACCAGTTCTCTTCACTTCACAAACGCAGAACTCCACCTGTCAAGGAGGTGAATGTCAATACGAGACAGAAAAAAACCCTCAAGCAAACTAAACCCCATGACCACTACCAAAATAAACCTGGAAAAGCTCATTTTCAAGTTGCATAGCTCTGAGCAATCCATGTGCTCCTCAGGAAAGGATTCTCCAGCCACTGCTCTCCCAGAGTATCTGGCAGTCGTTGACATTTACCACGTTCCAAAGAGCAGCGGTCACTGCAGGGCTACCTGCAAGGCAGACTAGCCTCCAGCACTCGCTTCTTCCACCTCTTACACCCATTAAAGACAAGAATCTCTGTTTATGTGATTCACCTCCCTTCACTACAGTTGTCACCAGTGGCCTCACCGAGGCTGCAGTGAGCTTTGCTCTCTTTTTTCACGCAATCACAGAACATGAGGGATTGGAAGGGACCTCGAAAGATCATCCAGTCCAATCCCCCTGCCACAGCAGGATCCCCTAGATCCAGTCACACAGGAACACATCCAGGCAGGTTTTATTTTTGATAACAAATCAGTGCCTTCCCAGCCCGCCTACTGAACTCAAACAACTTTCAGGCTGCTCTTTGACATCTCCAAGCCTTCTCACTCTCTGCTTTCTCTCAGGATAAGTTGTTTCTAAAGCTTCTCCCTTTTCAACACCCATCGCAACCACTACATTAATTTCCTCTTGATTGAAGCAGAGTCCTCTGAAGGATAAGGTGAGGATAAGGATCCTACCCCTGAAGGATAAGGATTCCTTGTTTAACAAGCACCATTTCCATTGTAAGACACTACTGTCACACGTTATCCCCACATTTTAGCGGCACAGAAAGCTGAACCACTCAAACCTAGCACAGCAGAGCAGCGGGCAACGTTACGCAGATGCTTTGTCCTCTTTGCTCTGAGAGGGAGAGCAGATCTGTTAACAAGAAGCTCAGACCCCACAACACACAGAGGAGCATTTCCCAGTGGTTACACTCAGTTCTGTTACCTTATCTCCTATCTGGGGATTAGCAGATCCTTCCACATCCTTGGCCTGGTACGGAATGGTCAGCTTTACTCCGCAGTCATCATAAACTATTATTCCATCCTCAGCTTCCTGAAAACAAGACCTCAGCAGTTAGTGTCCCACGCGTAAGCAAACGCGTTTACTACACACAGTGCTCGTTTGAGTCGCGGTGGTTTTGCAGCAGCCGCTCAGGAACTCGTGAACAACACAAAGCAATCAACTCTAAAAGCTTTACACAGTGTATTTAAAGGAGAGGGATAATAAAGACCACTAAATCCAGGGAGTATTTACTGGAAGTATAAATGCTTCTTTAAAACAGCATTTTGGTTACAGAGCTTAAGGAAGCAGCCTCAAATTTCCAAAGGCTTCAACAGAAGAGCAGCATTACCTTCTCTTTGCCTTTATTTGGGCTAGCAGCTTTAGCTGGAGTGGCTTCTTTGTCTATAGTGCCCACGAAACGATGATCTGATTGGGTGTGGAAAGAAACCGTGCCCTTTGGCAGCTTTTTAATCCGGATAGCATGATTTCTTTGGGCAGACAACATATCCTGAAAAGCAAGATGGATCAGATCAGCGCCCCGACGTGCAGTCTGTTTAGAAAGCCAACGATTCCCTACAGCTGCTTGTGTCACTTACAGGAACGACAGTGAACTCCACTTCATCAGAAATATGGAGTTGATTTCCATCCATAATCTCGCTGAAGTGGAAGAACATGCGCGCATCCCGGTCCACGCACTTGATGAAGCCAAAGCCATCTCTCATTGCTGCAATCACACCCTGAGAAGAGTCAAACAAGTGACTTTTACTAGTGGCACTCCACAGCTGCCTGCAGGTACTGCACATCTGCCTGTGGATTAGCTGATCATCTGAACACAAGGCTTGGATCCTGTGAGGATGCCGCTTGGTTTATGCAGCGCTTCGCTGCACGCTGCAGGGCTAAAGGCTATGGTCAACCTGAAATGCAAAGTCACACTCAGCTGGCTTCAAGTTAATTTCTTAAGAAGAGTGAGGGTGAAAAGAGTCATTTAACCCATTAACAGGAGGGATTATGATTCTGTGACTACAACTAAGGAGCCTGCGCTACTTCTACGCAGAGATCATCATCTTGAAGGAGCTAAACTCTGCAAATCTTTTAGTGACTTGCTTGCTAACTGCTAGAAACACAATGCTGAATGATAAACAGAACATACTGTGCCCCATCCACTGCAGAAAGAAGTAGTATGCCCTTCTCATCCTCACCTCTGCTCAAACATAAAATGAGAATCACAGAACATTAGGAATTGGAAGGGACCTCAAAACATTATCCAGTCCAAACGCCCTGCCACAGGAGGATCACCAAGATCCAGTCACACAGGAACATATCCAGGCAGGTTTTAAATGTCTCCAGAGAACCTGGAGACTCCACAATCTCCCCTGGGCAGCCCCTTCCAGGGCTCTGTCACCCTCACTGGGAAGAAGGTCCTTCTCACATTGATGTGGAACCTCCTGTGTTCCAGCTCACATCCACTGGCACTGAGCAGAGCCTGGCTCCATCCTCCTGACACCCACCCTTTCCATGTTTATCAACATGAATCAGGTCACCCCCCAGTCTCCTTTTCTCTAAGCTAAAGAGAACCCAGCTCCCTCAGCCCTTCCTTATCAGGGAGATGGATGTTCCACTCCCTTCACCACCTTCGTGGCTGAGAGTTCATTGCTCAGGTTAGGAGGAATCAGTACCAGTTCACAGCAGTGACACTCAAGACAGAATTCACTACCATATTCAGTTCCAAGTACTGCAGAGCCACTAGCAAGTCTCAGGGTCCCCAATACTGATGTCTCAGCACTGTAACTGCACTCCAGTTGGAAAGGAAGGCAAACCTATAGTCTAGCTGGAACAGAACCAACATTCCACACTACAGGAATGACAGATACTCTTTAATATTCACTAGCACATCCACATTAGTCCTTTTAAACCACAAGAAGTTTTTTGTAGGTTAGAGAATGCAGCTCAACAATCCACTTGAAGACCCATAGAATCATCAAGGACTTCCAGGATCATCAAGCCCAGCCTTCATCCCAACAGCTCCCTGACCCCAAGACCACAGCCTCAAGTGCTCCGGCTACTTGGTTTTTAAACCCCTCCAGGGACGGGGACTCCACCACCTCACTGGACAGCCTGTTCCAGTGCCCAACCACTCTCTCAGGAAAGAAATTCTTCTCAAGATCAAATCTAACCTCCCCTGACGCAACTTGAGGCCATTTCTCTCTGTCCTACCACCAGTAATTTGGGAGACCAGCACCAACCTATGATTCTATGATTCTGTAACCTCACTCCTCTGAGGTCTCTGTAGAAAGTGATAAGGCCACCTCACTGGACAGCCTGTTCCCCCCAGTTTGCCCTAGACTAAATAACCCCAGTTTGCCAGCCATCTGCCCAGCCTCACTGCCCTTCTCTGGCACCACTCCAGCCCCTCAATGTCTCCACCTAAGGTCTCACTTTCAAACATGACTGCATTTACTCAATAACTTACTGCTTATTCTTTTGAAGGGAAGATGCACAGGATTCATTCTGAACTTTATACCTTTCAAGCACTTTCTTTGAAGCTTTCAAGCAGGCATAAGGTTTGAAACTCAGAAAAGGCACAAGAAGACACAACTGACTCTCACATGACGTTACTTTTAAGATAGAACCCACATGGTTTGCTTTCATTTCCCCCCCCCAAGAATCAAAACCTTCAAAAAAAGATCAATACTTGCCATTTCCCTAGTTTCATTAGTGAACTGGAAGGTATTGGGGAGAACCTCAATATTGGTGGCTCGTTCCAGTTTGTCACGTCTGTCCGTTGAAATATTGAATCGCACGTGGTCGCTCTCCAGCAGGGTCACCTTGGATTTCGTATCTTTGTCTCCAAATGGAAGTTCTTTAGGAATCACAAAGTCCACCTTGATGCGGCCAGGTAACGGATCACTCTAGGAGACAAAACCCAACAGAAAGGGTTAGTTCACCTGCAGGACCCGGCGCAACTGCAGACAGAGCAGTTGGCACAAGTATTAACACTAACACAAGCACAGATGGCATCAGATGGCTGCTGGGCTCGGATCACCAGGCTTCATTTTTACCACTCCTTATGTGTGATTTACTGTCTACAGCCAAATGAAGGATGGTTGGGGCCTTTTTTTAAGCACCAGCCACACACTGTCCAAGAAATGAGGGCTACTTCAAGGACTAAGTTGATAACCACACTCTTGTAACATTTCTAAAAGGCAGTCTTTTCAAAACTCACAATAAACCCCAACCCCAAACAATTCAGACTCCCTTAAAACCTCAGGGGAAGTGCCCAGGTACATACACTCTTTCCTCAAAGCCCAACATTAAAGGTCAAGTTATGTCAGAATCACTCCTGTTGGAAAAGACCCCTGGGATCATAGAGTCCAACCATCTACCCTATCTTGCATGTCACCTCTAAACCAGATCCCTCAACACCTCGTCCAAAGGATCTTTAAACACATCCAGAGACGGCGACTCAACTGCCTCCCTGGGAAGCCCATTCCAGTGCTTGACCACCCTTTTTGTAATATTTCCTAATATCGAGTCTAAACCTGCCCTGTTTTAACTTGAACCCATTCCCTCTTGTTCTACCACTAATTGCTTGTGAGAAGAGACCAGCACCAACCTCTCCACAACGTCCTTTCAGGTAGCTGTAGAGAGTGATGAGGTCTCCTCTCAGCCTCCTCTTCCTCAACCTAAAAAGCCCCAGCTCTTTCAGTCTTTCCTCACAAGAGGAAAGGCCCTTCACCAGCTTAACCCTCCTCTGCACCTGCTCCAGCACATCCCTGTTGTATTGAGGTGCCCAAACCTGGACACAGTACTCAAGAGTAATGAGTATCCCTGTCACAACCCTGTAACTGTTAATGCTCACAGCAAGCCACAGGTCAGGCTCATTTGAGCAAGTGTTTTCTCTTCTTTTCCCTATCCTTCTGCTTTAAGAACACATCCCAAACCCATGAAGTTCAGTGGGAAGTATTTGAAACGCTAAAGAAAACACACACTCAAGTCTCACTCTTCGTAACCATCAAAAAACTGCAGCTTGTGACTGCTGTTACAGGTTAAGCTACTGATGCCAAGAGTAAGAAGCACACCAAGAGGGAAAGATGAACACCTTCACTGTTTGGATTCAGTACAATCAATACAACATGCTACATAAACTTCAGTCAGTACTGAAATTCACCTGGTTTTTGCTGGGTACTTTTGGAATTACTTTGGTTACAGTTCCTTCAAAATGTTCAATGCTGATATCTTCAAAAATTACAGTTCCTTGAGGCAGCAGTCTAACATCTGTTGCAACTTCTTTACCCTAAAAGGACAAAAGTCAGTCAAACACCCTTGGAGAAGAGGTAAAGTACAAAAAAACCACTCTCTAACAGACCTCCTCCCTCCGTTTTAAGAGTGAATTTGAGAAATCAGACAGTTGTCCAGTTCACAGAATCACTCAGGTTGGAAAAGACCCCTGGGATCACCGAGTCCAACCATCAGTTACACCCTAGGATCTTGTCTTCAGTTTTTACTGAATTTCGTCTTACATTTCTGTCTTTGATTGTAAACTCCACATCATCACCAGGCTGTAAGGCTTCTAGGTCACCTTTAAATTCACTATAGTGAAAGAAAATCTCCTTCACGACATCACCCCTCTCAATAAATCCAAAGGCTTCCTAAGAACAGAACAAAAGTGTTTAGTAAATTGCTTAGTCTCTTAACACAGCAGTTCAGAACTCTACAGGTTCTAGCAAGCAACAGGCTATGACACAGCAGCAGGGCAGACCTGAGCGCACAGAGCTAACAGCACCATATAAACAGAAATAAGTGAAAACTCCTTTGTTAGGGAGACCTCATACTAGAGAGTATTCACATAAACAGAACTGCTCGGGCTGGAAGAGACCTTCAAGATCATCAACTGCCACCTCAACCTAACCCTACTGCCCTCTCTCTAACAACCCACTGCTAAACCTTGTCCCAAAGCGTCACTTCCCAATGATTTTTAAACACCTCCAGGAATGGTGACTCAACCCACTCCCTGGGCAGCCTGTTCCAGTGCTTAATAAAGAAGTTTCTTCCGGTGTCCAGCCTAAACCCTACCTGGTGCAACTGGAGGCCATTTCCCTATGTCCTGTCTCCTGTAACCAGTAAGAAGAGACCAACCCTGCTCTTGCTACACCCTCCTTTCAGGTGGTTGTAGAGGTCAGTAAGGTCTCCCCTCAGCCTCCTTTTCCCCAGACTAAACAGCCCCAGCTCCCTCAGTCGCTCCTCGTAGGGGATGTTTTCCAAACTCTTCACTGGCTTTGCTGCCCTTCTCTGGACCCGCTCCAGCCCCTCAAGGTCCTTCTGCTATTAACATATTAAAGATGACCTGTTCAAACCATTTCACCCAGTTTATGCTCTCAGCTCCAAACAGCTCCGAATGCCCCAAGCATTTTGCTTATCAAGATTTTTCAGACCAGCATTTCTTTTCCAAAGAGAAGTCAAAAGCTGAAGCATCACTCACTTTCATGGCACAGACAACTCCTTGACAGCGCGCTTGTTTCTTTTTTAATAGCATAATGTTACGAGCACTTACAGCACCAGTACTAGATGGGAAAAGAGAGAAAGAAGTCAAGAGCCAACCTGAAACAACTGAAAACCGGAGCAAAACAGTCAGGTTATGACTCCTAACGTCACTCTTGTTCTCAATACAGGCATGAGTTCTGCTCAAGGACTAAAATAAGTCAGAAAAACACCAACTTACTGTTTATTTGTATCAATTACAAAGTTTATTTTATCTCCTGTTTCCAGCTGTACGTTTCCTTCAACATCTTCTGGGGTGTAAGTCAGGTAAAAGACTTCCTGTAAATTAACAGCACTGTTGTTACTCTAATTGCAGAACAGCTGTTTCAAAGAAAGAGTAACACACTTCTAGTTAACAACAACTGCTATTGAATTATTGAGTAAGAAGAGAGACAATGATCAAACAAGGCATGCAAAACCATTCTCTGTCCCCATCATGCTGTTTTGAGGAGTCACTAACAAGCAACCTGAGAGGTTTGTACGTGGCCACCTTTGAGTATCAGAGAAGCACAGCACGGTAGGGATTGGAAGGGATCTCAAATGATCATCTAGTCTAATCCCCCTGCCACAGCAGGATCACCTAGACCAAGTCACACAGGAACTTGTGTGGTTTAAAACGTCTCCAGAGAAGGAGACTAGCAATTTCTAAACTTTGTACGTTCAAGATAGCGATGCATCCACATTACACAATCCCACTTTGTTACAGTCTAAAAGAGACTAAGAACTATTTTGCTCTGTTCAAAGTTCTCTGCAGATGAAAGTCAAATTAACTTCTCTGCAGTTCATTACCAAAGCACACTTAATTTTGGCCAAGAACCACGGTTCTCAGCAAGGTCAACTGTCTACATTAAATCACATCCAATTTCTTTTCTCATAGACCACAACGATGGATCAGTGAAGAGTTCAAGTAAAATACATAAGCTTTACCCCATTACGTTCGTAGCATACACTCCCTGTTGGACTCTGACCCGGGGCAGCTGGAGATTTACTCTCTAAATTGTGAGGAACAGCGCACACAACCTACCAGTCAAAAGAAAAATCCATTGCTAGTCATTTCAGGAGCAGCATTGTTGAACACAAAATGAACTTCAGTATCTACCACACACTGAGGGATGCACTCCTAGAGTCACTCAACAGGGAATGCATGCTGCTAAGGCTCAGTCTAACAGGACATCTGCTGGCTCTAAGAACTGTTTGAAGAGCTTCAGCTGAACCTCAGAACTTCTACCGCAACAAGATGACTATCTCAGCATAACTGTACAGTGCAGGTAACTGACATGGACACAAGCAATCTAGCCTTCTATGCTGCAGAGAGGATGGCAATTATGTACAGAAAAGGGGCACTAACTTGTCCGTTTATTCGCTCTTCGGGTAATATTTCTGGTTTTATCTTGACCAACTTAATAGCAATGGGTTTTCCAGTTCGGCGATCAGAAGATACTTCAAACTCCACATCATCTACAAGAAAAATATGACAGTTGAGGTGGTTTGTCAGTGTTGGGTTGGTTTCTACTCCCCCACAATCTCTAAGTGGCTACATTTGCTACGTCACTGCTTGTGACAAGAGCAAAACAAGAGCTTTTGTTACCAAGGAAGGACATCCTATGTGCAATTATTTCTCTGGTTATCCTTATTCACTTGTGCTGTTGATTCTATCGAAGCAGCTTCCTCCCGAGTACTCCCTTCCCTCTGCCCTGTTCACATTTTGCACTTATGGTCACACAACATAACCTACAGCATTCAACACTTTAAAACCCTTACTGCCACGTTTATTAGGGGTGTGAAATAGCAGCTGCCCCACTCAGAAGATCATTTGGCCATCTTCAAGCTAATTTAAAAAAAAAAGCACTCAAAGTGTGGGGCACACTCTTCTTCAATCCAAGTACCTGCTTCCATCTCAGTTACACTAGTCTGAGCTAACAAATCTTCCAGAATGACCACAAATGTTATTAATAGGAGCTGCACAGAGCTTAAGTGCTCCGAGTGTCCCATCAGGAGCAGCAGATTACTAAACTCAACCATCCCTTCACCCCACCAGCAGCACCAGCACCCACCTGCTCACACCACAAGAACAGAATTACTTCCTGTGGTGAGACCAGTCTTCACCCAGTCAAGCAGCTTTGAAAGTTGCCCAATTACCTCCTACTTTGAGCTCCTGTAAGTTGCCATTATACTGTGAACAGTGGAAGAACAGTCTAGCTTGCCGTTCTGAACACTGAATGAATCCATATGAGGTCAGCAGTTTTTCTATAACCCCAGTCTCACGCAGCGCTGCCGAAGTACCGTTGGGGTACCCGTTGTGTCCATTGTTGTGGAGCAGGTTTGGATCAAAGCTCATCTGTTTAGAAGAAAATGCAAGATAAGAATTAAAAAACCAAACCAATCACAGCTTTGTTTAAATTCCTGTCTCCATGCCCACCTAACAGAATAAAAAACAAAGAGCTTGTGGAAGTTACTGTAACAAGCAAATTCTAACCATTTTTAAAACAGAACCAAAACACCACAATGAAGCTTATAAGGATCACTGCTTCACAAACTTTAGACAGGCAACATGTTTATAAAACAGGCCAGAAACACAACACCAAAACCAAGCTTGCTTGGACCAAAACAGAGCTGCTGACTTTCCCAAGCATTCTTCTATCTCAACACACTCCCATATTGACTACTTTGCATCAAAGCCTGACCAAGTCTGAAGTATCTGATGTTTCAAATTCAACAGGTAATTAAGAAAATGCAGTTGTTCTGAAGCAAGAGAATTAGGTTCACATCCCCACGGGAACACAAACACCAACAGGGACCACAGAACATTAGGGGTTGGAAGGGACCTCCAGAGATCATCCAGTCCAATCCCCCTGCCACAGCTGGATCCAGTCACACAGGAACACAGCCAGTGGGTTTTAAACTTCTCCAGAGGTGGAGACTCCACAACTTCCCCAGGGCAGCCCCTTCCAGGGCTCTATCACTCTCACTGTAAAGAAGTTCCTTCTTATATTGATGTGAAACCTGCTATGTTCCAGCTCACACCCACTGGAGGACTCTAGTCTATCACCTTCCAAAGCCTCCTGCCAACAAGAAATAGAGGTAGTGATGCCCTTGTCTGCAGTCTTGAACGAGTCCACTGGCAGAAGTGCCATCAGCTCTCTCAACTGCTACAGTGCTGCACTAACTCCTCCAGCAGAGATGCCTTTTTCACACGTCCAGCTTCAATCGCTCAAGGCACAAAAGCCACAGGAGTCAACTTGTCTTTAGACAGTGGATTACAATTTTCTCCAAGAACCTAAGAAAAAAGCTCTGTGCAAAGCTGCTAAGAGAGTTACTGACTTGTTACTGCCAGCATCACTTCAAATATGAACCCTCATGCTTTGAGGAAGGCAACGCCTAGGACATTCCATACACAACAAGATGCCTTTATGGGAAAGGCAACAGATGAAGTATTTGATTTTAAACCATCTTAGAGAATTTTAAATACTTTTCAAAAAGAAACTGGTCCTTCAAGTAGGTTGGCTGGAGGAAGGGAAAAGGAGATGCTTTCTCCTCCAAGGAGGAGTTATAATAGGGAAGCATGTTAACCCATTCTGAAAGCTCAAATGAGGGCGACAAATACTTTTGAGAGTCATTTACAACACGGCCCCTTCACATCTCTAATACAAGGTAAGTACACAAAGAGATCCCTGCACAGGCATTAAGCAGGCTAAAGGTTACAGTACCCTAGGAACATCAGATAGAGAATCTCAACTACCTACCTAAAAATTAAGTTCAGAATAGCCACTCCCTAGAGTGGCATTAAAATGTGCTGTAGGGAGATACTACCAGTACTGTAGTGTCTTTCCCAGCACCTGTGATACTCCATGTGTCGAAACACATTACAGAACAGCTTAGAAAACAAACACAACACCTGTTTATACAGATTACCAAGAGCACCATCCTGAAACTGCTTAGAGTAACAGGCCACAACCTATTAATGCACAAACAAAACTTGCCAGGACCCACAACATAGTGGTTATACCCTGGACCGCAACTACCTGCCTGCAGTTCACTCCCAACAGCTGACCTGCCTGTTTACAAGAACTATGAACACCACCAACACAAGTAGTTAGAAAGAAAAACAAACCAACCCTGCGCAGTAAGATTTAAAGACAACTGGGTGTCAAGAAGAAAGAGATGACCGATTTTCAATTGCACCCTCTGACAGGACAAGGTGCAAGAGGTGTCAGTGGCAGCACAAGTTCCATCTTAATATGAGAAAGAACTTCTTTACTGTAAAGGTCACAGAGTACTGGAACCAGCTGCCTAAGGAGGATGTGGAGTCTCCTTCTCTAGAGACTTTTAAGACTGGTCTGCATGTATTTCTGTTTAACTAGTCTTAGGTTCTATGATCCTGCTTGAGCAGAGAAGTTACAGTTGACGACCCCTGAAGGTCCCTTTCAACCCCTAATGATCTGTGTCTGTGTGTAAGTAAACGGGGGGGGGAGCATCTCACTAATCACAGAACATTAGGGATTGGAAGGGACCTCCAATCCCCCTGCCAGAGCAGGATCCCCCAGATCCAGTAGCACAGGAGACAGGTTTTAAATGCCTCCAGAGAAGGAGGCTCCACAAACCTCCCAGGTTAGAAGTACTGTCACACAGAACCACTTTGCAGGGTAATCTGCATCACACTACTACTAAACCAATATAACAGCAAAGAACTGCCCAAGACAACCCAAACAAAACCACAACCTTCTCTTGACAAGTTGCTTCCTATCAAGTTTAGGAAAAAAACTATATATAGAAAAAATTGTATATATGTAAGTAACATATGCACCAACCTCGCAGTGATATTCAAATATTGCACTTTCAGTAGTATTAGCTGATTCTTCTGTTTCAGCACAAGCTTTTAAGGATGAAGACTGCTATTAAAAAAAAAAAGAAAAGAAAAAAAGAGAGCAAGAGAACTTGATCTATTGAGCTAATAGAGAATGCAAGTGCTGCTGCCCTGGGCAGTTTCAATACAGCACTGGAGAAAACGAAGACTACTAGCAGCGTTGGGACGTGCTCTTTTGAAGCTGTTGAGTAGGCACAAACTTCTTGTTTCAGATCAAGCCTTGTATCTTCAGTAAGTTTCCTCTTCTTTGGTCTTGAGTTGTTGTTACGATGTGGTATATTCTTTTCCTGATCTGAACTTGAAGCAGCAGTTTCAGGTGGTAAATTCTGTTCTGTTCCACTTCATACTGGAGGAAAGGAAAAGACACACTAAGCACCACGCTAGAACAATTCCATAACATGCTGATATTCCTGCTAAAACACAGATTTACCTCTCTACTCAGGGTCTGACTCATGCTAAAACAGGCTGTTTCACAAATACATTGGGCATTGCCATCTTCAGTTTTGTTTTCCATGAAAATCTACTTCTAAGTACTTCCAACTTTAAAGTTTTTAGACACAGGCATTGCAGAAAAACTCAAGCTTTGTACAATGAAAACAGCAACTTCATTCAGATGAACAGCATGGCTTAATGAAAGCTGAGGTCCTCCTATCAATAACCAGCAACAGGCTGCTTGTTGGGAGAGAAAAACAGAACCGTCTGATATTTTTTCTTCCAAAATGAAAGTCAAGGACTAGCAACACCTCAAGCATCTGTAGCTTTGTATGACAATAAACTTCTCAGTAATAGGTCTGGATGCTTTATTTCTGTTCTGTACAGAACACACACTGCAGCACTGCATGTAAAACTACTGCAGAGCCACAGTCACTCTCTGGACTTCTTACATCAAGGTTCACAAAGTGTTGACTACACACAGGTAAGGCTTGTGACAGAGAAGTCTCTACACAACAGTCACTAGATAATAATACTCCGCTTTCCTCTACCACAATGTGTTTTCGGTGTGTTAGGTGCTGCATAAAACTGAAACCTCATAGAAAGCCTTTTTTGAAACTAAATTAACTTTGTTGTTTACTCTGTAGGCAACAAAAAGGAGGAGATGTTTGTGGACAAAAGCTGCTGAGATGCAACCCTACTAGAGCTCTAACAGAGTCCTAACTAGCAACATAACTAGAGCTCTAACTAGCACTATATTATAGCTCTTCTTTCCCCTGGGTACCGAGCACATTGCTTTTTTGCAGTACAATCTCTCCTGCTGAAAGCTACTTTGTCAGGTAATGGGACAAGCCAGTTTAATTTGATAACAAGATTGGTTTACTACATATAAGTTGTTAAAATAAAAAGGGATTGTAGAGCAAATGGAAGTCACTAAAAAAAAAACCACCTTGTGTCTGTCTGCTTAAATCCTTCCTATTTCAGTTCAGCTGCTATAAATACTCCTCCAAACAGTATACACCCTAAGCAGCTGCCCAGCCCCCAATTCACACTCGATTTACACACATTTGTCTATTTACACCTGAAAGGATTAATGAAAAGAGACAGGGAAGAGATGTACAAGCCTTATTCTTGAAGTCTCTGAGCTGCAGATTCTGCTCAACGGCAGCCACCCGTAGCTGTTCACCAACTTTAGGGCCTAACAACAAAACCTGCTTGATTTCAGCTTTGTTTCTCAAAAACAAAAGAGGTTTCTTCACAAAAAGAGTAACTCCCAAGAATATGTGCTTCTAGAAACAGACACCTCCTACAGAACTAAGCTCAATGAAGATAAAACTTTGTATTTCCAGTATGAACAAACACAGCTATCAGATACTTGGAGATAAAGCTATTACATCTATTTCCAGATGAATACCCAAAGCAGTACTGAACACCAGCTTCTGAGCACCCAGACCAAAACCTAACAGCTATGAGACCAGCTAATACATCCACTAAGTTAGCAAAGTCTCTTTAACGTCAAGAAACACATCTACTAAGCAAAAAAGTTGAAGAACTTCCAGGGCCACCTGTAAAGGCACATGTACACACAAAATAATGTTTTTAAATAATCATAAACCCCAAACTTTGCTGTCTTTGATTTGCTCTGGCAGAGCCCTGCGCTTATTATTAATGCTGGCAACAGAGAACTAGACCCAGACCGGTGGAGGCTCGGTGTAGGCCTTCGAGAGGGGCCTGCGACTCAGCAAGCTCCGACGCCCAGCGAGGCCCTCCCGACAGCCCTGTTCATGCGCTGCACCAAGATGGTGGCCGCGGAGCGGAGTCGCAGGCCCGGCCGGGGGGCGGTGCCAGGAGCCGAGCGGGGGCTGCTGAGTTCGGGAGGCGCCGGTCGCGGCCTGTGCTATGACAGCGCAAAGGGCGAAACGGGGCCGTGCCGGGCGCCGCCGCTTCCCGACCTAGGGGAAGGGCAGGGTCGGCGCAGGGAGGGACTCGCCCGCCCCGTCGCCCTCCCCACACACAAAGCGGGGCGATGGCGGCCGCTGCCCCGCACACAAAGGGACGGGGCCTGCTCTCTGCGCCGGGCGGAGCCGCGCGCGCTGCACGCCGGGAGTGGCGGTCGGCCGCGCCCCTCCGCAGAGGCGGCCCCAGGGGTCCCCGCGCCAGGGCGCCGCCCGGGGGCTGCCGGAGACCGTAGTTCCCTCGGCACCTTTCCCGGCCGGGCCCAGCGCCCGCCGGCCTGCAGACCCCGACAGGCCTCACAGTTCGCTGGGCCGCACAGCGCGTCGGGAAAGCGAGTTCCAGCGTGGCCAGGGCCCCGCCTACGCGGCCGGTCAGGACTCCAGACCCCGAGAGTCCCGGCGGCGAGGAGCATACCCGCAGGACGCCGGGAAACGTAGTGCGCACGCTGCCACGGCCCAGCGACCCGTGGCCACCAGTGCTCCATCGCCAGGAGCTGCGGCCTACAAGGCCGGCGGCCGCCCCTTGAGCAGCCGAAGGGAGATTCAGGCACCACTACTCTATCAAGACCGCTGCGGAGAGAGCCTCGCTGCGGGGAGGGGGCGCGGCTCCGATGGTGCCCTCTACGCCTCTCGCGGACTCTCGGGACCCTCTCGGTATCACCCTAGATGTTGGAGCGTTGTGTGGCCAAAGCCGAGAGCAGCCACGGCCCGCCGCGATCGTACTCACCCCAACAGCTCAGCGCCCCCGCTCCAGCGCCGCCATGAGCAGCACGGCACAGCACGTAGGAATAAATCCCGGCCTCTCGCGAGAGCGCGGGGCGGGGCCGCGCCTGCGCACAAGGGAGCCACTCGCAGCGGCAGCGCGCATGCGCACCGGGTAACCAGCCGGCGGAGCGCACGTGTGTGCGGGAAGAGCCGAAGGGGTGGCAGCGGGGGTGTAGCTGCGGGAAGAACCGGCCTCGGAAGGTCCTCGCTCCCTGCTCAGGCGGCTCAGCCAGTCCCGGGAACCGCTCCCCACGGCACTCGTTACACCAGGCCTCGCCGAAGGGAGACGGCAGAGCTGCAGCTTCGGTGCGCGCTGGGCTCCAGGAAGAGGAAGAGGCGCTTTTTGGGTTCCAGGGACATGCCGAGAGGAGGTATCGGTGCTGGGGGATTGGCCCGTTTTCAGCGTGAGCAGAGCACCCTGTGACCGTACCCGCAGCCGGTAAGAACTGCACATAGGCCGTACCTGTCGCTCACAGACTCTGACTAGGACACTAGCAAATAAAACATATTTAAACTTTCCCAGCTAATTAAAGGCTACTGCTAATTAAGAGTAAAGTTTGTTAGGGTTGGAAGGGGCTTTCAAAGGCCATCGAGTCCAACCGTCCTGCTCAGGCAGGATACAAATCACTGAAAAGCAGAACCACCTGAAAATCTTCAATCAGCTCTACAAACCCACATCCTGCCTGTCTTTAACATCTCCAGAGAAAGAGAGTCCACACCTTCCATGGGCAACCCCTTCCAATAGTTAATAACTCTGACTTTGTCCTCAGATTGAGGAGAAACTTCCTGTGTTCAAAATGACATCTATCACCCCCTGTCCTGTCTACTCACTAGGTTCAGTTGCGTCAAACTCACTAGTCAAAGCTTTAACTGCTACTTAGCTGGTATTTTTCCTCAGGGTGCACAGCAACCAGCCAATTAGAGAAATAATATTGAGGTAATCGTGTAGAAGGTAAAAATACACTGTCACAGCATTTCAGATGATGTTCAGTTAACAGAGATGAAATGTGATGTCTTCTGTCATTGCAGTTGTCTGTTCAGGCAGGGTAACAGCGGTGCAAAAGGTTTGGGTGCAGGACCAGGACTCACAAAACGCACTTCAGAAAATACTGCTCCTTGAGGTTTTTTTATTCCCTCTTTAACAATTTCTAATAGAAAACAACTGCATACAAGAACAGTGCTGTACAGAAACCCCTTCTAGCTAACAAATCCAATCTTGCTGGATACTCCCAACAGTTGCCAGACAAGGCCTGTTAGAAACACAGGAACCTAAACAGCCTTCAGCATCTATCAAAATTCTCAGCTGGGAAAAAGTGGCATAAAAATTTAAATATTGAAAATGAGATGTTTTCTGTTCTTAGAGGATCATTCCTTGATCACAGGTAAGGAGGACACAAATCTGCATATAAAAATGTTATTTACAGTATAACACTATTGATCAAGTCCTGCAGCACTGCAACTCTAATTTCACTCAATTCAGGGTTCTGCAATAACTACTAGCGTCTGTCTAAACTTACCTGTGATGCAGCCACAAAAACCTCTCTACAGGGTTGGTTTTGGTTTAGTTTTGAGGAAGACCTACGCTCACTTCCTGAAGTCCAAAGCAGGGAGGCCAGAGAGTTTTGATCTGAAAGTACTGTGCTCTGGGCAGGGTTTCAGACTTCAGATCCCAGCTAGCCAGTGTCCACACAGCATGGACAGTTGGTGACACTGGAATGAGGCTACTCATAAAAAAACTTGAGACACACTGCCCTTCAAAAATGCACAGGTGGCACAAAGGGTCATCGACTCTGATTTTCACCCCTAAATCAAGGTGAAGTTTACTCTTTATGCTGACAGTCTTCTGTCTGTTGATGCGTTTAGAAGCAGTTGTCCCCATAACAGTAACTCATCCCAACACCGAGCAAAGCAGAAGCTCTGCGTGGCTGTTCTGTGCAGGCTGTACAGCAAAACATGCACCTGACCACTTGCAGTGTCAGTTTTGTTTCACCTCTTATTCGTTCCATCCAATAATCACAACCTGTATGAGGTTCTTTACCTACTGACAAGGTGGATTTCAGTGTCATCTGCACAGCTGACATTATTAACCAGAGCTCATAAAACAATCACAAGCAGGAGTGGGAATAAACTGTCACAGAGCACACATCACACATGTCATTGTTAAGCAGCCTTACGGTGCAGTAAGACAGAGCAGTAACACAAGGCTTTGCCATCGACGGTCAGAAAAACACAGAGAAGACAGCGCGCGCGTTTGGAAAGATAAAACACACATGGAAACGCCTGCAAGAACAAATCAAACCCCGTCCTCGTAGAGTAGTTTCATCGTAGTCTCTGTAGTCAACGTTTGAAGGTAAGGTTATGTTGTGATCTAAGCGTCACAGTCAGGCAGATCTTCTCTCCCCACCTCAAAAGAGTCTTTGCTGATTGACAACAGTTCCCGCAGCTCTTTGTTTTCAAGCTGCAAAATCAATTATTTTTGCTGAAGTAGGAGTAGACTCATTCACAATTAAACGTCTGCTCTTTCAACAATCCCATTCCTTCCCAGGGAAACAAAACATCACTTTTGTCATTCAAGCACTAACGCAGTAGGAGCAGGAGGGGAACCACACGATGTAAAGCTTGTCTTCTTGTTTCTGGCTTCACGTTTACAGCCAAAACATCAACTACTTCACAGTATCACAGTACATTAGGACCTTGGAAGGGACCTTGAAAGATCATCCAGTTGATTCCCCCTACCACAGCAGGACCAACTACACCAAGTCACACTGGAACATATCTCCAGAGAAGGAGACTCCAGAACCTCCCTAGGCAGCCCCTTCCAGGGCTCTGTCACCCTCACTGGGAAGAAGGTCCTCCTCAGATTGATGTGGAACCTCCTCTGTTCCAGCTCACACCCATTGCCCCTTGTCCTATCATTGGGTGCTACTGCGCAGAGCCTGGCTCCGTCCTCCTGACACCCACCCTTCACATATTTATCAACATTTGGTCACCCCTCCGTCTCCATTTCTCCAAGCTCAAGAGACCCAGCTCCCTCAGCCTTTCCTCATAAGGGAGGTGCTCCACTCCCCTCATCATCTTCATGGCTCTGTTTTCTGCATTTCAGGACCCCACCCTCAGTTTTTCAATTGTTGTAAATCTCTGACACATACAAGCATAAAACATCTAAAGTCTAGAGACTCCCAAGCTTGATCTACCCCTAGCGACTGTAGCTGTTCTTACCTCCAACTGAGCTAGTTTCTCCTGAACCTTAAAGAACTGATCGTCATCGACTTGAATAGCTTTTCTCATCACCTCTCCCATCTCACACACTCGGTCTATTTGACTTTCAATTTCCTGAAAGACATAAAAGTGAAATGTTCAGGCAGAATCAGATGACTCCCACCAAAATCCAACCAGTGTGATTGTTTTCCTGGTTTGAATTTTAATCCTTTCCTCCTAAGCACCTGCCATCATTTCTGAATGGTTTTGAAATATCTAAAGATGAAAACATTGTGCTGCATTGTCCACGACCGTGAGCCATCAATGAAAGCAGTGAATAGCATTACATCAGTCATGAAGATGCAGCCCTCTTACTTACTGAGATGGAAATCATCTGTGTGTGACTGAGACAACAGATTCAGGTTCACGTGAACATAATCAGAATGCAGCAGGTTTTGTAGTGATCTATTAGAAAAGCCTGACTGAGCTCAGGAAAAACAACAAATACCAAAGCAAATGATATACCAAGACTAAGTAAACAGCTTCATTTCAGAAGGAAACCAACAAGGAAACTAAAGGAAGTATGATCAGAGCCTGCTGCAGCAATTATTAGAGAATCTGTCTATGTACAGCTCAATCCTTTAGAGGAAGCAAGTTATTGAAGCTCAGAAATGCATGTACCACAGCATCACCCGCACAATGAACACCGAGAAGTCTCAGTGTGTAATGCAGCAACAGTTCCAGTCTCAAGGGCATTTCATTTCCAAATAGGGTATTTGGAGAGGAACTCAAATGTGCAAACCCAAAAGTGTCAGTTAATTGGCAAGGAGTGGTAAGACAAGAATTTGGAAGCTTGTGAAGCAGTTCAACATAATGTAAAAGTATAGGGTATCACAGAGTATTTTGGGGGATATCAGGTACTGCATACAGGGGAGGAGTTTTTTTCCTCTAGTCAGTTGTTATTCCACTGCCTGTGGAAGGTAAATGTATCATCAGAGCAAAGAATTCTGCTTTGAATTCCGTTGTTCTGGAAATATGTAAACAAATTGGATCATCTAGAAGAGAGCTAGAGAAACTTGAAAAGACTTAGATGGTCAAGAAAGACGAACAAGAAAGACTTAAGATGGACAGGAAAAGACCCGAGATGGACAAGAAAGACTTAGATAACTTAATCTGGGAAGAAATAATGCAACATAAAACAGAGAGCTAATGAGTTGCCACATTTCAGTGCAGAGATATCAAGGCAGAGATAGGCCAGCTCCAATACCAATTAAAAACCCACAGACTCACTGGGGTGAACCAGCTGGCTGTTCTCTAATCACATAAAAATGCATCTGAACAAAAGCCTAACAAATTCCTAAGGCTTAAACAGAGATTGCTGTTAGGTTGTTATTAGATACCTAAGTGTAAGGCAGGTAGCATTTGTCTCTACTCACAGCTCAGAGTCCTGAAGTCACTGCCCCACGGACAGAGGGGCACTTCTGTCCCTCTGCACAGAGAATCTGGATTTAACAAATGTTTGAGAGTGATGACTTCTTAAGAATTAAACACACTGCAGCACAAGAGATGTAGCAAGTTGTTCTCCCTTTGCCGCAGAACCACAGAATCACTTTGGTTGGAAAAGACCCCTGGGATCATCAAGTCCAACCACCTACCCCACCTAAGTCCACCCCTAAACCAGATCCCTCAACACCACATTCAAACGATCTTTACACATATCCAGGGATGGCAACTCCACTGCCTCCCTGGGAAGCCCATTCCAGTGCCTGACCACCCTTTCTGATGAAAAAATTCCTCCCAATATAAAGTTTAAACCTACCCTGTTGTAATTTGAAGCCAGTCCTTGTTCCATGATTAATTGCTTTTGAGAAGAAACCAGCCCCAACCTCTCCACAACATCCTTTCAGGTCGCTGCAGGCAGTGATGAGATCTCCTCTCAGCCTTCTCTTATTCAAACTAAAAAGCTCAAACTCTTTCAGTCTTTCCTCACAAGATTTACTCTCCAGGCCCTTCACCAGCAATTACTGAACAGGAACAATAACAACACTCCCATCCATGATTTCACTGCAGACAATCGTGCATTAAGCTTAGCCCTGGGAATTAACCACCTAGTGCAGACAGAACAAGCTTTCACCTGCACTGGGAAGGGGTTGTGCTCTCCTGTGCCCTGTGATAACTGCAGCAACAACAAGAACAAGGAAATGACAGGAAAGGGAGATGAGTTTCAGCAAATGTATGTTGGAAATGAGATGTTCCATGAATGGAAACAAAGGATGTATGAAAGCAAGAGAAAGCAAACAAGAGACACGGAACAGGGGTCTTGAGCCCTCTTTCACCCCCATCCCACTTACCAAAGAATTAGCTTGATGGACTTCCAAGACCGGTTCTGCATCTTCAGGTTTTCTCCCTTGCAGAAGCTGCAACATCTGCTTTCTGTATTTGCTCATGATAAGTTCCAGTGCATCCTGGTGCTCCTCCAGCGAGATCCATAGCTCTGGAAAACATAGCCTGTCATTGCCACAAATTTTTCATAGCAACAACAGCCCGTAGGCGCCCGGCCCCAGATGCTCTCTGGATTCCTGCTACCTGACCCGTCCAGATGCTGGCAGTCACTTCCACGCCGAGGCCTCCAGCGACACTATCATAAGGCAGAACAGTGACACCCCCCCCCCCCCAAACTGTGTGTTCAGCAGGAGTGGGGGGGAGGTGATTGTCCCCCTGTACTCAGCACTGGGGAGGCCACAACTTGAATACTGGGTCCAGTTTTGGGCACCTTAGTACAAGGGAGACATTGAGGTGCTGGAGTGAGTGCAGAGAGGGCAAAGAAACTGGTGAAGGGCCTGGAGAATAAATCTTATGAAGAGAGATTGAGTTTGGACTGTTTAGTTGGAGGAAGAGGAGGCTGAGGGGAGACCTCATCGCTCTCTACAACTATCTGAAAGGACACTGCAGAGATGTGGGTGCTGGGCTCTTCTCACAAGTGACAGAAGCAGAGGGAAGGGCTTCAAGTTCCAACAGGGGAGGGTTAGACTGGCCATCAGGAAGAAATTCTTCTTGGACAGAGTGGTCAGGCAGTGGGATGGGCTGCCCAGGGTGGTGGTTGAGTCCCCATCCCTGGATGCGTTTAAAAGTCGCTTAGATGTAGTGTCGGGGGATGTGGTTTAGGAGTGAAGTTGTAGAGCAGGGTTGATGGTTGGACTCTATGATCCCAGGGGTCTTTTCCAAGCTGAACGATTCTATGACATTAGCACCTCACTCCACACCGTCACCTTGAGCTCCACCCTCCGCAGCCCTCCCCAGCGCCCCCAATCCCGCACAGCCACCGCCCGGGATCTCCCAGCAGAGCCCGCAAAGGCCCCCCTACAGCCTCACCCCGGTTCTCCCGCTGCAGGTCCCGGATCTGCGAGTTCTCCTGGGTCAGGAGCACGTGCGGCCGCAGCCGGGACGGGTCAGCGCGCTCCGCCGTGGCGGCCGGGCCCTGCTGAAACACGGCTGTCGGTCCGCACGGCCGCCGCCGGCTCTCGCCCGCCCTCCCCGGTTCTCCCTCACCTTCTCGGCCCAGGCCGCGCCCGCCTCCCTCATGGCGGCCACGCGCTGGTGCAGCACGGCCGACTGATCGATGAGCGACTCGGCCGCGGTGTCGTGCTCCTTCAGCCGCTCCAGCAGCGTCCGCGCGTCCGTCAGGATCTTCTCGATGGTGCAGCTCATGGCGGCCGCTGGGGCTGGGCGGCTCTAATCACCTCCGTGACGGCCCCATGGAAGCTCCGCTCCTCAACGGCGCCCCGCCACGCCCGTCACCGCTTCCGGGGGCGGGGCTCTCGCTCCGCACGTGCGCAGGCGCGGTCCGGTGTCCCGCGCCGGTCGGGCCGGTGTCACCCCAGCTCCTTCGGCAAAGGCACGTACACAGGCCTCCAGATGTGCTTTCCCCGTGGGAAGACCCGCGCTGAGCGGTCCCGATCGTCGCTGACTCGAGAGGGACGACAAGAGTCGCCCTGGCGAACCCGCGGTGGGCGGCGTGGGCTGGGGTGTGCGGGCGCTGTGTGCGAGCGCTGTGTGCGGGCAGTCGCCGTGACCCGAGGGGCCGGTTCCCTTGGTCAACAGTCCCGTCAAGAGCAAAAGATAAGCTGTGCGCTGCGCAGCGCTGAGCTGTCATCTTATCTGATGGGCTTGTTTGTCCCGAGGGACAGTAAACATCCTCTTCCCCAGTTAAAACCAGCAGCCCCGGAGTGCTGACGGGGTGCTTTGATGTTTGTTTGCTCGCTGCAGCTACTGTTGGCCATGGCTGATGGCCTTGGGGCTCTGGTTAACTGGGTGCCACAAAGCTGTTTTGGTTTATCTTGCTCACTTCATTCTGAGAGTTTTCAACACCAGTCTTTCCACAAGCAATCCCTTGGGCCTGAGTCATCTTTCTGGTTTAAATCCCCCTCAGACTGGCCCACCAGAAGTTCTCAGATGCTTTATCTGGTGGTTTTATACAAGCAACAGCTGTAAAACTTTCATAAAATCCAGAAGAGAACAGTGTGAGCAGCTGCACTGGGAGTATTTAATCAGGATCAGATTAATTAACAAAGTAGGAGATATATTTTGTAAATGTCAGGCTCTTCTCCCAGGCAACCAGCGCCAGGATGAGAAGGCAGAGCCTGAAGCTGCCAGGGGAGGGGTAGGTTGGATGTTAGGAAGCCCTTCCTCGTGGAAAGGTACAAGTACTTCAGCTAAAGGAACAGCTAGTCTGTACAGCATGAAGGGTCATTATCCCTCAGCAGGAACCGTGCCTGGGCTGCAGGTCTGAATCTCTAGCCTGTTCTGTTCCTTGTGCTTACACTAGGATGTGATACTCACTTTTCCCTGGCTGCAGAGGTGACATCCTGGCCTTTCATACTAAATAGAGACAAGTGAGGGAGACAAGGGCCAGTGCTGCTTTATTAGACAAACATCTCCCTTATGGGTCTCTTGAGCTTGGAAAAAAGGAGACTGAGAGGTGATCCTGTTAATGTTGATAAATATGGAAAGGGTGGGTGTCAGGAGGATGGAGCCAGGCTCTGCTCAGGGGCACCCAATGATAGGACAAGGGGCAATGTGTGTGAGCTGGAACAGAGGAGGTTCCACATCAATCTGAGAAGGACCTTTTTCCCAGTGAGGGTGACAGAGCCCTGGAAGAGGCTGCCCAGGGGGGTTGTGGAGTCTCCTTCTCTGGAGACGTTTAAAACTCACCTGGATACGCTCCCGCGACTGGATCTAGGGGATCCTGCTGTGTCAGGGGGATTGGACTAGATGATCTTTCGAGGTCCCTCCCAATCCCTGATGTTCTGTGATTGTGTTTCACTTCAGGATTAATGCAGTCCCATCTGTGGGCTTCTGGCTGCTTGAAATGAAAATGCAGAACAAGGAGGTGGAAGTCTACGGTGCTGCCACCAGACAGCACTTTGTCTGATGGATGGGGCTTACCTCCTCTCCAGCAGAACCTCTGACAGAGGGTAATTTGTTCAACTTGCAAAGGACAGTAGAATGAGCTAGTGTGGCGCCAGGATGCAGGTCGGATCCCAGCAGGACAAAGCTCCATGATTTAAATGCTGGGAATGCTTGTCACCAAAACTTCTAGGATGGAGCAAGAGGGCTTAAACAAACCAACGGATGAGCGTTTTCTGAGTGGAGTTGTCTTCTAATTTCTTTGGCTTATCGCATTAATTCTGCATAAACTAACGAGAATGTATAAATTTGGCCTCTCCAACTTTTTAGTGTTTAACTTTCATTCGATTAAACACTTATGTGTGTGTACAGAGTGAAAAATGGGGTTACAAAAGGTTAATGCTTTAATGCTTTTAATAACTTGGCATCACATGGCTGCACTTTGTCAAACACAACATGGATTCGTTCTAGCTGAAGTATCTGCTTGATAGAAGCAGGTTGAGGCTCTCTGAAATGCCAGAGCTGCTACAGAACCAAACCTGTTTCTAAGCCATCTTTGAAAAATCATGAAGAGTATTTCTGTGATGGACTAACATCCAGAATAACTTACTGGCCAGGAAGTGTGGCCAGCAGCATCTGGTAGAGACACTTGCTTGCCAAGGGCTGGGTGCCTGATAAATCTGTGTCCTGGCAGCTGGCTGGTGCTGGGGTGCAGGGAAGCTGCCACGGGGGGTTGTGGAGTCTCCTTCCAGGGAGATGTTTAAACCCGGACATGTTGCCATGCGACTGGATCTAGGAGATCCTGCTGTGGCAGGAGGATTGGACTGGATGATCTTTCGAGGTCCTTTCCAATCTCTAATGTTCTATGATTCTGTGAATACGCAGTAATTCTGAGTACAGCTGAGGAGGTCATGGAGGACAGACCCAAAGCATGGAGACAGGCCTGAAAGAGGGTGGGAACAGCACTGAGTGCTGAGAACAACACAGTATCTGCAAACCTGGGATGAATTCAGGCATCGGGACTGAGGATCTTCACACAAGGCACCCCATGAAATGCCCATAACTTAGCCAGAAGCTGGCAGCAGAGTGAATTATAGACACTAATGCACAGATTAATTGACTGTTAACAAGTAGCAGCATCCGTGCCAGACCTCCAACTCTTCTGTGCTTTTGACATGAAGTGACGGTGTTAACTCAATCACCAGCTACTGTTCACAATCCCACTGATTCTGCCATCAACAAAATCTGTAGCACAACGACTCACGGACCAGGAGGACAAGTGAACCCTCTTCTGAGCTTCCTGTTGCAGGGTGGATGACTGTTACATAACCCAGAGTTGTTCTGCGACAGAAGTTTTTACCAAGAAACCCAGTTTTATTGTTCGTGGTAATTATCCTGCTTTGATAAATCTGGAAGAGTCACCGGTTGCACCACAGGACTCACATTTATAAGTCTAATATTCTTTTTCCTATTAAAACAAATGTCCTTAAGATGGAATCCAGGCTGGAAAAAGCAGAAAACATTATCATTGATAAATGGATCTCTCCAGCTATTTCAGTCTCTCAGCAGCAAGGCTCCACTGCGGATAAAGTGCTGACCAAGGGATTCCACAATAATTACTTTCTAGTGCTTAATTCAGAGTGTCAGGACATTCTGCTGCGTGGAGCTTATTTTCATTGGACCTACACACTACAGTCGCTCGGGAATCCTGATGCTTAAGGTTCTGTTTAGAAGGGTTCTCTGAGAACTGTCAATACTGAGTTCATTGCAGAGGTTGTAGTTAAACTTTAGTTGAATCACAAAGCATTAGGGATTGGAAGGGACCTCAAAAGATCATTCAGTCCAATCACCTTGACACAGCAGGATCCCGTACAACCAGTCACACAGGAACATGGCCAGGTGGGTTTGAAATGTCTCCAGAGAAGGAGACTCCACAACCCCCCTGAGCAGCCCCTTCCAGGGCTCTGTCACCCTCACTGGAAAGAAGGTCCTTCTCACATTGATGTGGAACCTCCTCTGTTCCAGCTCACACCTGTTTCCCCTTTCCTAGCTTTGCAGAGGTTATTGAAAGGTGGAGACATAAGGATACCTAGACATTTTGTTGGGAGTCGAACGGATGGCCTTCTCAGTATCTATTCTGCCTTAAGGCAGTGGGAGTGCCTTGTGTCCCAAGGTGAAGAGCATTCAGAGAATCACAGAATCACATAATTACTGATGGATGAAGAAGAGTGTGTCCAGCAGCTCAAGGGAGGTTCTCCTCCCCCTCTACTCTGCCCTAGAGAGACCACACCAGGAGAACTGTGTCCAGTTCTGGGCTCCTCAGTTCAAGAGGGACAGAGATCCAGTTGAGAGAGTCCGACAGAGGGCTAAGAGGATGATGAAGGGACTGGAGCACCTGCCTTCTGAGGAGAGATTGAGAGACCTGCGACTTTTTAGTCTGGAGTGGAGAAGAATATGAGGTGGGGATTGGACTAGATGATCTTTCAAAGTCCCTTCCAATGCCTAATGTTCTGTGATTCTGTGATTTAATCACTGTCTATAAATCCATGAGGGCTGTGTGTCAAAAAGAAAAATATGATCTCTTTTCACTGGCACCCTGTGATAGGACAAGGGGAAACGGGTGTCAGCTGAAGCACAGGAAGTTCCATCTCAACATCTTTATTGTAAAATTCACAGAGCACTGAGGGTGGCAGATCCCTGGAAGGGGCTGCCCAGGGAGGTTGTGGAATCTCCTTCTCTGGAGACTTTTCAAGACCCATCTGGATGGGTTCCTATGTGACCTGCCCTGGATTCTATGCTCCTGCTCAAGCAGGGAGATTGGACTCAGTGACTTCTGAAGGTCCCTTTCAAACCCTAATGATCTGTGTCTGAGGCTGGAAAAGCCCTCTGAGCTCAGCCAGCCCAGACCAGGACCTAACATCACCACAACGACCAGACCAGGGCACTAAGGGCCATAGCCAGGCTGGCCTTCCAACACCTCCAGGGATGGGGACGCCACCACTGCCCTGTGCAGTCCACTCCAGGCTCTGATCCACCTGATTAACACATCCTAGAATGGCCAAGGTTGCAAGAGACCTTAACAATCATCTAGTTCCAGCCCCCCCCAGTACAGGCAGGGACACCTCCACTAGATCAGGTTACTCAAGGGCCCAGCTAACTTGGCCTTCAACACTTCCAGGGATGGAGCAGCCACAAGTGCCTTGAGCAACCTGTTCCAGCATCTCCCCACCCTCACAGGAAAGAATTTGTTCCTCATGTCCGACCTCAATCTCTCCTCTTCAAGTCTGGAACCTTTTTCGTTTTGTCCTCTCGCTACCACCTGTGTCAAAAGCCCTCCTGCAGCTTTCTTGCAGCCCCATTTAGAGATTGTCTGCCACAGTATTTTATGCCTCTAAGACATGTTATTTCTCTAAACAAAACAGAGGTAAAGATCACATTGGATAATTTTCCTAGAATTATAGAATCATTCCGGCTGGAAAAGACCCCTGGGATCATCCAGTCCAACCATCAATCCTACTCCACAAGTTCACCCCTAAACCAGATCCCCCAACACGACATCTAAGTGATTTTTAAACTCACCCAGGGATGGGAACTCAACCACCACCCTGGGCAGCCCATCCCAGAGCCTGAATTTTCATACATAGGCTGTTGTTTTCACGCTCAACTGTCTTTAATATTGTTCACAACAGTTTACTGACAGGAGGGACTTAATCCTGTGATGGAATTAACCCCTCTTCAACACAACCTTTCACTCACAAGTAACAATCGCTGTAATTAGCAATGCATTTTCCAAAGACTCCCAACTGTTCAGTATTTGCCTCTCGCTTTCATCATTTAATGATTTACAGTAACAAGCTGGAACATCAATATTTTTTACTGAAATGGCCCAAAGAGTTGTTCCAGGCAGCATTGCCCTCATGTGACAGAGCTCAGCTGTTTTTGCGAGACGTTAGCCAAAAGCAACAGGCGATGCCATCAGTTCTCTTTCGTTTCTACTGGAAAACAACAAAGTGACCGTAATGACTTGAAGTCAGCATCTCAGCAGCTTTTGAAGGACTGCTACTTCGCTGAGACTCTGCCCTTTGTTTAAGTTTTGTTTGACAACTGCTTTATAAATGAGCGAAAGAGGTGGTTTATGTTTCATTAATGAGGCTGATAGTGGTTAATTACTGAAGTTATGTAAACAATCCAATTCCAGATCAAGCCAAGAGGGTCAGTTATGTAGAGAAGATCCAGCTGGAGCAGATATGATTTCCTTTAACTATTCCGATGCCAAAGATGCTGCAGAGATCTACAATTCCTAGTTCAGATGAACGAAGAATTCTGTTTAGCTTGAAAATTAATTCTTTCAACAGGTGTCAATCTAGGGAAGCTCCTTCTTGACCTGCAGGTCCAGTGGTCACTGAGTTCTCAGACCTACCTACCAGACTTTCTGTGTCCACCTTTGTGCAGGCTGTGCAGAAGCTCAGCATGAGGGACATGAGGCTGCGAAAGCGCAAGCCAAGGTGTCCAGGTCAGACTGGAGGAATCAGATCTCATTATTTTCTGTGGAAAACTGTGTCCTTCACTCTCCACTTGAGTGTGGCTCCTGCCTTTTGGCTCGTAACACAAACTCGCTCAGGCTGTACCAGTGAGTAACGTTCTGGTTCCCTGCCTCTCGTAACGCGTGTGGGAAGAACATGACTGTTTCCTTTGCCTGTTACAATGGCAGAAGGCACGTTACTGCTCTGAGACTCCATCAGTATTTTACAGAGCTGATGGATTGGAGGAACTGGAGAAGGAAGAGGTGTCAAAAGTCCTTTCTCCTTTACAGATCACAATAACACAGAGAGAACAGTTCATAACTTCTATGAGGTTCCCCAAACTGATCTCCAAAAACATCCAGAGATGAAAATTGTATTAGCTACTTTTTCCAGAGCTATTTTACCACTGGAGTTGCTTTCTCCAGCATCTAATTTTAATATTCCTTACTACCAAATGAGTGCTTTACTCTTTGATTCTTTACAGGCATGAAAATCAGCTCTTCTTTGCATCAGTTCTTGATGTGAATGACAGGACAAGGGGCAATGGGTGTGAGCTGGAACAGAGGAGGTTCCCCATCAATGTGAGAAGGACCTTCTTCCCAGTGAGGGTGACAGAGCCCTGGAAGGGGCTGCTCAGGGGGGTTGTGGAGTCTCCTTCTCTGCAGACATTTCAAACCCACCTGGCCATGTTCCTGTGTGACTGGATCTAGGGGATCCTGCTGTGGCAGGGGGTTGGACTAGATGATCTTTCTAGGTTCCTTCCAATCCCTAATGTTCTGTGATTCTGTGAAAACCAGGTTCATGACAGTGTCTCTAGTGGGGCCTCAGGTCTTCTCTTTTAATTGTCATTGCTAAGCTTTGAATGGGAGAAGAGAGCTGTTAAAAAATGTTAAAAATAATGTAAATCAGTAAAAATAATGTCAATTCAAATGTAAACATAGAATAGTGTAAAATACTGTAAAATCAAGTAAAATAACATAAAACCCCAATACAGTCTGGATCACTGCATGACTATGTGAAATAGATCTGTTACCACAGCAACGAAGATGGCACAGGGGCTGGAGTAAATGGCCACAGGCTAACACTTAACGTGGCACTGGAGTTTATTTCTGCCACGACTAAGTTTTAAGTTGTTTTGCAATTATTTGAAGAGCTTCACAAATCTCTGCTTGTTTTTCCAACTTTCATAAAAAAAGGCTGTGAAACTGAATTAGAAAGTTAACAGTACCTGTGAAAGAGATACTGAATCACAGAATCACTCTGGTTGGAAAACACCCCTGGGATCACTGAGCCCAAACATCTACCCTACCTTACAAGTTCACCCCTAAACCACATCCCTCAACAACTCATCCAAACAATCTTTAAACACATCCAGGGCTGGTGACTCAACCACCTCCCTGGGTAGCCCATTCCAGTGCCTGAGCATTGCTGTAAGAACGTCGTAGTTCTAACACTTGTAAATTCTTAATTTTACCACTGAACTCTTATTAAGTTGCTGTACAAGGCTGCTTTTACTGCAGACAGGTAATAATCATCATAGCTGACAAGATCATTATCTCTGCATGATCTGTACATTGAAGCCCCTTATCATCACACATTATTATTAAGAAAATGAGTTTTTTCCCTTTGCCATCTAATTCCACAAAGCTTGCAACAGCAACAGCGTTTCCTGAGGTAAAGCAAGAACTGCTCTTCCACAGAACAAACATGACCTCCTTCTGCCATGAGTGTTTGCAAAGTGCTGTGTGTTTTGCTGGAGAGGAAGTGCAGTAACGAGACCTATCGAGAACATGTCCTATCCAAGAGATCACGTCTTGTATCTCGGTAGATTATCAAACCCTCACATTCTAATCATTAATTTACTACAAATTACTAACAGTGGAAACCTTTGGGTTTCTTTTAAGAATGAAACTTTACAAAGGCAGCAGCAACAGGAGTTGCTACCAATCACTGTCTGATGTGGGGACACACTTTAGAATTAGAACAGGGACAGTAAGGGAACTGTCTTGTGTTTGGAGATACCAACCTCACGAAGTGTTTCCATGTTCAGTCACTGTGTCATGTAGATATCTCTAAAGATACTGCAGTCTTTGCTCTGCCCAGGAAATCAGCATCATCCAGTAGCACTCAGACTCGTCAATTTTAAGCAGTTGAAGTGGGAGAATTTTAAATTCTACCAAGACAGCGGAATATTTAGTGATGGGACAGGGAGGACTCTGGGAAACACTGACGTGAGGATCCCCATGGCCTCTGTCCCTGATGACCCAGTTATTATTTGATTTATGTGGACTTGCAGCTGCCCTTGCTTCGACCCCCGAGAAGGCTGTGTGGGAAGTTTGTGTCTCAGAGCCGCGGCGTTGCTCTGTGGAGTGTCTGGAGCCCAGTGTATGCACAGAAACTGATAAATAGGGAAAAGGCCCAGTTTGCTCCAGCTGGACTCACAGTGAGGATCAGCACTCCAGCCCAGCGGGCTCAGCTCTGGAAGCAAGAACTCTCTGCGACTACCGTGAGTATTTAATTTACTTCTCTGAATGCTCTGGGACTATAAATTACCGTTCTGGTCACAAATCAAATTGCCACATAAAAATATTTCAGGCATCGGGCTTTTTTCTTCCTTTTCCTTTAATTTTTCACCTTCTTTTCATCTGTCTGACTGAATGAAAACAGAAAAATTCACTGTGAAATTTGGTGCCCTATTGCTGAGGATTTATTCCAACACTGCTTGGTCTAGGTGGTCCTGCTGTGGCAGGGGGATCGGACTCGATTCTCTGTCAAGGTCCCTTCCAATCCCTAATGTTCTGTGATTCTGTGACTGTTAAATGCAATTATTTATTTCCCTTCCTCAAAGTAACTGGAAAAGTAACTTTTAAACAGTCTCTGATTTTATGATGTATAAAATGATACCTTTGAAATAGCTGCCCATTAGTGAAATAAGCCAATATTTCCAGTTACAGTTATGACACAACAAGGTTAGAATCAATTGAATGAGCTTTGGGAAGCTTCTTGGCACTTTAAAACTGTGAGAAACAACTAAAAACTTGATAATGCATCAAACTTGTGTGTAGGCTCAAGCAAGTGGCCTTGCCAGTTGCCCTGCAAAATCATTCTTTAATGGCAGTAACCGGTGGCTGATGAATTGCTTGAGGGAAGCGGAATAAATCACCCGGCTCTGCACTCGATCGCCACGGATTGTGCTCAGTGAATGTTTATTTTCAGGTTTTGGTTTAAACACCACAAATTAAACTGTGATTTCCAGAAGTAGAAAAAGGACGGCGATGCGAAACGCTGTGTTAAGGAAATGTTGAGTACCTTCCTCTTGAGTTCCTAAAATTCCCTGCAAACAAGAAACTTCCCCATGACTCAAGGATCACAATATTTATGAGAGCTGCTCGTGTCCCAGGCTCTCACAGAGCCTCTCAGATCCTCTTCTATAAGAAGTATGGTTTGCATCTCACTAAATCCATCCTTGATAAGCTGGTATCTTTCAGTGAGGGCTAATTAGTGGCTGTTGCTCAATTTCTGTAATTAGATAGATAATGAATCCCTTGAATCAACATACAGTGCAGCTCATATTGAACACTCAGTTCAGAAGACTGGTGACTGTCAGAACTAAGGGTGGAAAAATACAGCACTTGCACTTGCAAATCATAGAATCACGAGGGATTGGAAGGGACCTCGAAAGATCATCTAGTCCAATCCCCCTGCAACAGCAGGATCACCTGGAACAACCTAGAGTCTAGGTAATTTGTAGGGAAAGGGAAGGGAAGGGAAAAGAAAAAAGAGAAGAGAAAGTAGAAGTGAAAGAAAGTAAAAGAAAAGTTAATCTCCTGCTTGTAGAGGCTTTTAAAATTAGAAGCAAACTCCACCACCACCCATTAATGATCAGAATTTCACACATGAAAATTCCTAGTGGAAAAAGGACTTGATAAGTGATTCCGAAGGGAAAGCTGAGGGAACATGGATGCAGATAACATCTGCACTCAGGTCAGTATGTCTGACCAAGGACTGAAGGATTTTATCCTCACTCTGTTACTGCTTCTACAAAACAAGTTATTAAAAACACCACCTTCTCCTGTTTTCTCTCAGGCAAAGGACTGTGTGTCCTGGGAGCTGCCTGGTGCTGGGGTAAGGGGAAGCTGCCCAGGGGGGTTGTGGAGTCTCCTTCTCTGGAGATGTTTAAAACCCACCTGGATATGTTCCTGTGCTACTTGGTCCAGGTGATTCTGCTGTGGCCGGGGGATTGGACTGGATGATTTTTTAAGGTCCCTTCCAATCCCTAATGATCTGTGACTCTGTGACTCTGTGATGGCATGACTGTACCAGTCCCAAACACCCAAGGCATTAATATTTTCCACTCCAGTATCATTTCAACTTTGTCCAGTTTATGTTTTGAAATTGGCACCTGGGCTTTGCACGTTACAAGGATTCTGTCAAGGATTCCACAGCCTCGCAGTATGCAGCTCAGTTCTGTGTACACGCTGAATTTACTTGCCAGTGTGGCAAAGAGTTAACAAACCTGTGTGTGAGCTGAAGAACATCCTTTCAGCGCATGGTTCATTCCCTTGAGGTGTGAGAGATTAGCCATGGCTACTGAACTTTTGAGAGGCCAGCATGTCGCTGCATTTCAGTGATTCCTAAACACCACAGAATCACAGGACAGCAGGGATTGGAAGGGACCTCAAAAGATTATCCAGTCCAATCCCCCTGCCACAGCAGGACCACCCAGCCCAAATCACACAAGAACATATCCAGGCAGGTTTTAAAGGTTGGAGGATGCTTCCCTGCTGCTGACTGACTTGTGATGCAAAGGTTGGAACACAGAACCAAGACAGCCTATCTTTTAAATAATCAGAACTTTCCTGTTGTAGAGAAAGAAATTCCTTCCTTCCTTATCTCATTCTATCCTTTATAATTGTTGGTGTTTGTTTAAAAAGTTAATACAATTTTAAGAGTTAATACAATTAAGTAACTAGTAAGTTAATACTCTTACTATTAATAATTTAAGAGTTTATAGTCTTACTCTAAGCTGGGAATTCTGTGGTTGCAAATGATTAATTAGCCATAACAATCAGTTCAGAATCCTCAAATCTGTTTCCATACAACATGTGAGTTGAGGAAACTCTGCCCTATAAACGTCTGCTTGCAAGATTTAGGATGTTCAATCTACTAATCCCCAGGCACTGGTAATTACACACAGTGGAAACATTACACAGATCACTAGGGATTGGAAGGGACCTTGAAAGATTGTCTAGTCCAATCCCCCTGCTACAGAAAGGATCACCTAGACCAAGTCACAGGAACATATCCAGGAAGGTTGTAGACATCTCCAGAGAAGGAGACTCCACAACGCACCTGGGCAGCCCCTTCCAGGGGTCTGTCACCCTCAGTAGCAAGAAGTTCCTTCTCAGATTGTTGTGGAACCTCCACTATTCCAGCTCATACCCGTTGCCCCTTGTCCTTTCATTAGATGACACTGAGGAGAGCCTGGCTCCATGATCCTGACGCCCATTCTTCACATATTTATAAACATGAATGAGGTCAATTGTCACTTTGTTTTTCCAAGCCTTTCCTCATAAGGGAGGTGTTCTACTCCAACATCTTCGTGGCTCTGCACTGGACTCTGTCAGTCTATCACATAGCAGTACAATATTTTAACCAGACTGGATCACTTTAAAGAAACTATTCAAGTCCAGAGACACATTTCTTCAGCAAACACACATTTTTTGTGGGGGGAATGTAGACTTTGCCCGGGTGAAATTGATCTGAGTGATAAGGAGCTCACGATTCAGTGAGTCGGTTCTCTCTTAAACAAATATTTACCAGCAGAGATAACAAAAGAGAAAAAAAAGTCAGCATTCCAGCCTTTCTGCATCTTTTCACCTTCTGCTGACAACACAAAGAGACAATGTTCAGTTCTAAGATAAGTGGGGGTTTGGGGGAAGGCGTTGTGTCTGTCAAGATTCCCTGAAGTTGTATGTTCATTTTCTGAGCTCTGGCTAGGCACTGGAACACTAGGAAACTGTCTTGTGAAGTCCTTGCTTGTTGGGCATGGAACATCTCCCTGATGAGGAAAGGCTGAGAGCTGGGTCTCTTTAGCTTAGAGAAAAGGAGACCGATGGGTGACTGCATTAATGTTGATCAATATGTGAAAGGTGGGGGTCAGGAGGATGGAGCCAGGCTCTGCTCAGGGGCACCCAATGATAGGACAAGGGGCAATGACTGTAAGCTGGAACAGAGGAGGTTCCACATCAATCTGATAAGGACCTTCTCCCCAGTGAGGGTGACAGGGCCCTGGCAGGGGCTGCCCAGGGGGGTTGTGGAGTCTCCTTCTCTGGAGACGTTTAAAACCCTCCTGGATATGTTCCTGTGCGACTGGATCTAGGGGATACTGCCGTGGCAGGGGGATTGGACTGAATGCTCTTTCAAGGTCCCTTCCAATCCCTACTGTTCTGTGATTCTTTGACTGAATACAACAGAGGTTTGGTCAGGGCTGCTCTCATACATTCCATGATGAAGACAAAAAAGGGGGCAAGGGACATATTTCCTACCTACTCCCCTAACATCTACTCCATTACCACTCAGTTGCTGGGCAATACCAGAGATATTCTCCACACACATGAACTCAAACCCAGCTCATGCTGATGTCCACACAGACATGACTTTTCTGAAATTCTTAAAAGTTTTATAAAACACTCTTTTTCAGAACCTCTCTTTAATGTCAAGTTACTGAAGAATTGGCTACATTTTGAATTCAAAGGACAGCAGCTGTTCTGCTCCAACTGTCACTGTGAGATTGCAGTGCACTTTGTTGTGGTGAATGTAAAAGCAGCCAACCAAGATCCCAGGGTCTTTTAATAATCTAGGGACAGAAGAAGCTCTCTAGGCATCAATACATCCTGTACAAGATTGACTTTTCAGGCTTCACAGGATGCTTTGTACTCTTAAAGCAGTACAGGCTCTTAAGTTTGGAAATTTATGTAAACCAGGCAGTGCTTGAGTGAGGCAAATCTGACTTTCAGTACATAAAAGAGTCACAGAATCACAGAATGATTGAGGCTGGAAAAGCCCTCTGAGCTCAGCCAGCCCAGCCCACGACTTAACATCACCACAGCAGCCAGACAAGGGCACTAAGGGCCACAGCCATGCTGTCCTTCAACACCTCCAGGGATGGGGACTCCCCCACTGCCCTGGGCAGTGCATTCCAGGGTCAGATCACCCTCTCCATGACACCCAACCTTTACATGGAGAAGAGCAGCTACTCCATCCTGGCCTTGCAGGCTGTTTTCCTCCATTTCCCACTCCAAATTAGCATAAAACACAAAGCATATGCACTACAGACCCATCTTTGTGCTGAAACTGAATATCCACACACCATTAGGGTGCAAACACCCTAATAAATTCTGAAAACAAGCTTCTCTATCTGGTGAAGCTCCTCTTGATCTCTTCCTGAGCTATACATGGTGATCTTGCTCTGGCAGGGGGATGGACTAGATGACCTTTTGAGGTCCCTTCCAGTCCCTAATGTTCTGTGATTCACCAATGATTTGTCTGACTCCCCCAGATAGTTTTGAGTAAAATTCAGACCAAAAGAGTCTCAAATATAACTTGGGAAGGTAAGACTGCACTCTGTGCTGACTCCCTACTGTTAGGAAACTCAAAACATTTTGCAACCTCACTCAAAGTGCCCTGTGACCGCCCAGACCTCTGATTCTCCTGCGATCTGCAAATTGTGCCATCACCTAGAGAGCTCTGGTTTTCACTCTGTAGCTAAACCTACCCAGCAATTATTTCTCATGTGAACTTTCTCTTGCTTTTCCATTTCTCTAGGCAGCCTTAGATGTCTGTCACATAGCTAAGTGAACGAAACAGTGCAGCTAGCAGCAGGATATGGCAAACACCTTTGTCACTGTTCCTGATGGGTATTGTCTTCCCGAGCCCCTGCAGTACTATGGTGAGTAAAGCAGAAGTTGTTATATTCTGAGAAAGTAGTACAGGAAAATAAACATCAGTAAGAATTCCCACAACCCATGTGAGTTTACCTTTACAAGCTCTTAGAAGCTACAAACTGACCTATCAAGCCCTTTCTGAAAGCAGATTGGAATATATTAGCTGACAGAGATTCTGTACACAGAGTGAGTACGCTGACTGATCACGTCATACAAACATCGCTGCTCCTGTCTCCCTTTGATTCACATAAAGAAGATAAAGATTTGATTATCTTCAGTGTTCCAGACACTTTATAAATGAATGATAGGACAAAGGGCAATGAGTGTGAGCTGGAACATGAGAGGTTCCACATAAATATGAGAAGGAACTTCTTCACGGTGAGGGTGACAGAGCCCTGGAAGGGGCTGCAGAGGGGAGTTGTGAAGTCTCCTTTTCTGAAGACATTTGAAACTCACCTGGATATGTTCCTGTGTGACTGGATCCAGGTGATCCTGCTCTGGCAGGGGGATTGAACTGGATGATCTTTCAAGGTCCCTTCCAATCCCTAATGTTCTCTGATTCTGTGATAATTCTATACCTTACATTACTGGAATTGCAGTAACTACTTTTGGATGAGCCAAAACAGCAGCCTGTGGTGCTGTAGTGGTAGTGTTGTGGATCCTTCTTCGGATGTCCCTATGTCCCACCTGGGTGGCCATTAATGTCGTGGGTTAGAGGCCCCGACCATATTTCAACCTAAAGCGTCGGACATAAAGGGAGGGTTTAACAAACCCCTGATGGATCTGCAGGGCAGTGAAACAACTGACTCAGTTTGGAGAAGAAAGGCACCAAGATATTTTAAATCCCTCCCCACTTCTTCAGAGAAGAACTCCACGCAAGACTTAGGCACAGACAGCGTTTCGTCACACTGCTCCTACACTGAAGTGAGTTGGAATGTCCGAAATGCCACCGTAGACAGTTCCTGCTTCTCTCTGAATCAAGGCAGTTATTCAACTGCAGTCTTGATCTTCATAAATCTTCAAAGTTCAGAATTCTTGCAGTCTCTCCAGTTGAACACAGATCAATTAGCAGACTTTTGTGGTTCCTTCTGCACGTAATCAGAAGTGATAATGTTTTCTCTGAGCAGCAGTGTTGCAGCTCCATACAGACACCAAGAGGGAGAAGAAGTGAAGAAGGCAGAAGTCACCAAGGGGAAGCAAGAGGGAGTGAAGGGGGGGTAGATACTTTTGAACTTTTAAAACTCAAACTTTAAACTTTTCTGCAGAAAACACACTAATTAAAATCACAGATTCTGCTCAACTTTAAAAGCTGAACAGACCTAAAGCTCGTTGAAAAAGAACAGGACCTCCAAACTGCTGAAAACCCCCACCTTTCCAATTTGTTTTCAGAGAGATTTGAACAACCCCAAAGGAAGAACAAAACATGCTGCACATTGCACAAGTTTTCTTCAGTGAACATTTAAGAGAGGTTGGATAAAACTAAAACTAGAGACAGAAAGACAGAAAGAAGGTCTCTCCATAATACTGCATCTACATTTTGCTAAAATACATTTTCATGACAAAAAAAGGATTAAATGTGGAAAATTACTAAATGCAACAAGTCTCTGCTTTTTATTCCAATAAATTTCAACTTTAAGACTCCTGTCACTGTAATTTTTACCAGTCTCTGATTTCTGGACCATCTTTCTCTGACTCTTGTGCAGGGTTTTCAAAACGCCTGAGATATATATTGATAGAAAATTCACTAACAAATTCACTTACTGATGGGACTATTTTTCTGCAGTGTGGATGGCTAATAAAACCAACCTTTAAGAGTAGGACCTAGAGTTAGTTATATCGTCAGTTGGCAAGTGATACTCACTTATGTACAATCAGAATCCAGTGGCACCCACAAGACCCTGACAAAATTGTTATCAAGCTGTTAGAGTGGTCAGGCACTGGAATGGGCTGCCCAGGGTGGTGGTTGAGCCCTATCACTGGATGGGGACTCAACGATGCTTAGATGTAGTGTTGGGGGATATGGTTTAGGGATTAACTTGTAGAGTAGGGTTGATGGTTGGATTCGATGATCCCAAGGGTCTTTTCCAATCTGAATGATTCTGTGATTCTATTATTACTACATAAAAAATGCTCCTTAAAAACATTCCAGGTAGCACATTGAAAAATAATGTGTCAGACTGTCCTTACACTATGTTCCTCCTCTAATATTTGTGCTTAAATATTTAACCTATAAAGTATTTAAAAACTCTCAAGTAGTTTGTGTACTCTTCAGGTTTTCATTTCATTTTCAATTTCTTCTGTGTTTAGATGTTTTACCAGATCACATCAACTACCAGCTGCCAGACACTGATTTTCAGACCGCGTCGTACTGCCAATACTCAACAGTCCAAATTCCTCCTCCAGTATTACAGTCACAGCCTTCTCAGTCCCAGTACAGCACCTATGGCCTGGACTCCCAGTACAGTGACGGGCAGGGTGTCATCAGCAGCTGTGAATTAAGCAAAACCCCTTTCATTTCTCCCCATGTTTACGACAGTGGATACCAAGGGTTAAAACGTCCCAGACTAAGCCACTCTTCTCTGAGACTGAAGGGGCAGGAGGAGCTGTGCGTTGTGTGTGGTGACAAGGCATCAGGCTACCACTACAACGCGCTCACTTGTGAAGGCTGTAAAGGTAAGAGGAGAACAGGCTGACCTGTACCTTACACAGGACCAGCGCCCCGCAGAGCTCAGCATGATGTCCCGTGTCTCTGATTTCAGGAGATGTCATCATTTAGAGGTTGATCTTTTTAAAGAGGGTTTCAGTTTGACATCAGGAAAAAATTCTTCATGGAAAGAGTGGTCAGGCACAGGAATGGGCTGCCCAGCATAGAGGCTGAGTCCCCAACCCTGGATGTGTTTAAAAGACACTTAGGTGTAGTGTTGGGGGATCTGGTTTAGGGGTGACCTTGTAGAGTAGAATTGATGGTTGGACTTGATGATCCCAAGGGTCTTTTCCAACCTGAATGATTCTATGATCTGTCACTCTACGATCTACGATTTATCTGAGGAAGCCTTTATCTAAGGCTTTTACCCCTGATCTAAGGCTTTTACCCCCGATCCATATTTTTATAGCATTTTTTGAATCAATGCTTTTACAGTGCTACTTAATACAAGTGATTTCATGCCTCTCATTTTTGCCCTGATTATTTACTAGAGTAGTATCTGCTTAAGCAATTTTCTCATTACAGATTTACTTATGGGCTACCCAGAGGGGTTGTGGAGTCTCCTTCTCTGGAGAGGTTTCAAACCTGCCTGACCATGTTCCTGTGTGACTGGGTCTGGGTGATCCTGCTCTGGCAGGAGGATTGGACTAGATGCTCTTTGGAGGTCCCTTCCGATCCCTAATGTTTTGTGATTCTGTGATTCAGTATTATTAATTTTCATTATTATTAAAATTAAGTAAAGACTAGCAATAATTACCTGCTACTTGTGTTTTAACCTGCTATATGGAAGCTGTCTTGATCAGGTAAGGAAAAGGATGATTAATTTTAGCTGGCAAGAGCAAGCCATAACTATGCTGCTAAAAAGCAAGTTTAAAATCAAGGTCATGTTTCCATCATAAAAATACACAACCCCCACAAAAGCTCTTTAATTCTATAAATCTTTATGACATAAAGCTCCTTAGACTCCTTCAGTCATACTCCTTCCCTTGCCCGTAGGCTTCTTCCGACGTAGCATAACCAAAAACGCAGTGTATCGCTGCAAGAACGGCGGTCACTGCGAGATGGACATGTACATGCGAAGGAAGTGCCAGGAGTGTCGCCTGAAGAAGTGTAAAGCCGTGGGAATGCTGGCAGAATGTGAGTGCTCCTTCCAAGCTGGCTACTTTCCTAACTGGATAAAATCTTTTCTAAAGCCAATTCCTTCTCTGCATTAGAGCACAATGGTGTTGGGGCTAAACTGGGAGAGAATCCCAGGCCAACCACAGTGTGGCTGTTGGCAGTTCTGAGTCAGGGCAGATGCCCAGAGCAGGCTACGGGTGTATTCTATCCCACAGACATCACACTCAGCATAAAGGAGGATGTTTGAAATGAGTGAGGCTTCCCCTCCTCCACTTCATCTTTAGCAGGGGGCCTTGCTCACTGCTCTGCTTCTCCTGACTGCTTTCCCATTTATTGTGACTGCTGAGCATTCAGTTCCTGGGCTGAGTATAGGTTTATAGATTTTATATTGGCCTGAGCATTGACTGTGGCTTTGTTGTTTCATCAAACCCATTTTCATTTCACTCTATCGGTCTCCTCTCCTTTTTTCAGTCCCCTTTCTTGGCTGCAGGGGGCGCCCTTGGATGATGGAGCAACTGCTATAGTTTCTAGTAAATGTAGACAAGTCTGTAGCGCTGGTAGCATCTTCACATGCAGAGATCTCCAATGCTTGGGAATCATTTCCTGAACTTTAGTGGGCTGCTCTTAAATTACAAGAGAAAATCATTTTCTGTGTCATTCTCTGTAACTAACTGAAGGGAGGTTGTAGAGAGGTGGGGGTCAGGCACCCAGGCAACCAGCACCAGGATAAGAGAGCAGGGCTTGAAGCTGCCAGGGGAGGGTTAGGTTGGATGTTAGGAAGCCCTTCCTCCTGGAAAGGGTGATCAGAGCCTGGACTGCACTGCCCAGGGCAGTGGGGGAGTCCCCATCCCTGGAGGTGTTGAAGGACAGCCTGGCTGTGGCACTTAGTGCCCTGGTCTGTCCACTGTGGTGCTGTTAGGTTGTGGGCTGGGCTGGCTGAGTTCAGAGGGCTTTTCCAGCCTTAATCATTCTGGGATTCTATGAAAAAAAAACAAAGCAAGAGAGAGCTAAACATCCTAGACCTTGACAGGATGGCAGTGAAGTCTACAATACCAGCTGTTGTGTTTGGGAAAAAAACCTCAAACGCTGGACAATAGGTTTTCAAGGAAAATTCTCACACTTGTATGTCACAGAGCCACAGGCAAGGCAACGTAAGACTGAGTCCTCAGGCCTTTGGTGGATACTGAACATGAACTTGTATAATGAGTTCCTGTGATGCATCTTTCTATGACAATAAAAGTGGTTCTTTTAATTTCTAGCTATTTACAAACACTGATACCCACTTCCATGCCTTGTAGGTTTGCTGACTGAAGTACAGTGCAAGTCAAAGCGACTCAGGAAGAATTTCAAACAGAAAAACAGTTTTCTTTGCAACATAAAACTGGAAGATGAGGGACTGAATAGTAAACATGTGTCATCTACAACAAGAGCTGGAAAAGTGGGATATTTTTCTATTTAAAATATTTTTCATGTTGCCTCCAGGTCACTGTCACTTGATCAGTTTACTTTTTTTAACAGATGCCAGAGAAGATGGAACTTACTCCAGGGGAACATCAGCTACTTGACCATATTGTAGCTGCACACCAAAAGTACACAATTCCTCACGAGGAAGCAAAGAAGTTTGTACGTATCCAAAACAATCAGTCTGCATTGCTAAGCTTGTGTTCTCCTAAGCACTGTAACGTGGTTGTATCAGATGCACTGGACTGCCCAGGGAGGTGGTGGAGTCCCCATCCCTGGAGGTGCTGAAGGACAGCCTGGCTGTGGCCCTCAGTGCCCTGGTCAGGCTGATGGGGTGATGTTAGCTCCTGGGCTGGGCTGGCTGAGCTCAGAGGGCTTTTCCAGCCTCAATCATTCTGTGACTCTTGATGTTCAACTTCTTTGCACAGCTACAAGAAACTGCAAGTCCTGAGGAAAGTTTTCTCCGTCTCTCTGAGGCAGCGGTTGTCCATGTACAAGTGCTAGTGGATTTCACAAAACGACTTCCAGGTAAGTGTCTGCCTTTAGGAAATTTTACAAAGTAGTGTGAGTTTACACAGATCTACAGCTCATTAGGAGGTGGAAGGGACCCTCAGGGTCATCAAGTCACAGAACATTAGAGATTGGAAGGGAACTCAAAAGATCATCCAGTCCAATCCCCCTACCACAGCAACCTGCTTGCTTGAGTAGGACCATAGAACCTAGGGCAGGTCACACAGGAGCACATCCAGATGGGTCTTGAAAGTCTCCAGAGAAGGAGACTCCACACCCTCCCTGGGCAGCCCATTCCAGTGCTCTGCCATCCTTACAGTAAAGAAGTTTTTTCCTCCTATTGAGATGGAACTTCTTGTGCTCCAATTGACACCCATTGCCCCTTGTCTCTTTTTTTAAGAGGCAGAAACCACACTGATAAATTTCAGAAAAATCTAGGCTTCCAGGAAACTCATTCAACTAACTACTTTTAATTCCAACTCCAGCCATCAGGGTTACCATTTTCTTGTCACAAGGCCAAGTTAGGAGCATTCAGTTCAAAAGCTTGTTATGATTAGACTTGTTTTCCATTCCTGGCATGGAGTAGAGATGTTTTATGAAAGGACATGGACTTCCAAACACCCTCTTGAGAGTATTCCTATTTCAACACATTCTTTGAAATCCAGCTCACTTTGCAACGTATCATAATCACAAAATCACTGAATCACAGAACATTAGGGATTGGAAGGGACCTCGAAAGATCATCCAGTCCAATCCTCCTGCCACAGCAGGATCCCCTAGATCCAGTCACACAGGAACATATCCACAAGGGTTTTAAACATCTCCAGAGGAGCAGATTCCACAACCCCCCTGGGCAGCTGGTTGCAAACCCAGATGTTCCTCCAAAGGAGAAAGCAGCACAGAGGGGACTAACCAGGTGCTCTCATACTTTTCTTTAATGAAAAGAAAGGGAATACGCAATTAAATTCACTGCCTTTCAATGTGAGGTTATTCAAAAGAACAACATTTGTCAAAGGATAATAATTTCTCATTACTCATTACATTACGTAAGTTGTAAACTTAGGGAGAAGTCAGTCGATGTGTCTGAAGCAGATATTTCAAGTAATTTATTGCTGCTGTGGAACAACGCTGAAAGAATGGATGAGCTGTTGGTTTTCTGCCTTGATCAAGAGAAGAATCAATAAGTTCCTTTGCTCTTGAATTGCAAGTGCTAGTAAGGAGTTTGTCAGGAGATGAGCACAGTTTAAAACAAAGATGAGAAATCGACGAATAAGGGGACTATCCACAGTCACTAGGTGATGCAGTTGATTTATAGAGTATTAGGCCTGGTGATAAACATCAGATATTTGACATTTTTCAGAAAGGTTTGCTCAACACTGGATACTGACAACTGCAACTGTCTTGTAACCTGCAAGCTAGGAAGAAAGATCACAATAGTGTTTGGTGCACACAGCTTTTAACTGTGGCTTCTCCTCTCCAGGAGGAAAACTCATTATCCAAAAAATCATTATTTAAAAATCATTATCCAAATCATTAGCCAAATAATCATTATTTAAAAAATCATTATCCAAATCATTATCCAAAAATTCATTATTTAAAAAATCATTATCCAAATCATTATTTAAAAATCATTTTAAAAGAATCATTTTATCTACTCATCTTAGGAACTTAAAAGGCAGCCACCACCTTCCTTGATTGTTAACATGGACCTTTCTTTGCAGGATTTGAGAGCTTAGCTAGCGAAGATCAGATCGCGCTGCTAAAAGGGTCAACAGTTGAGGCAATGTTTTTGCGTTCAGCCCAAATATACAACCAAAGAACTAGCGAGTGCCAGCCGTCGACTAGTGAAAGTAAGTTGTCTAGCAAGCTTTCACCAGGTGGTTCTGCCATTTTAAAACTACTTTTATTCATTTCAATGCACTTAATTCTTTCCTCTTCAAGCACAGTGGTATGTAGAATACTACTGGTATTGCCTAGACACCTCCTGTAGACTTAGAATACTACTGGTATTGCCTTTGTGCCTCCTACAGGCTTGGAATACTACTGGTATTGCCCACATAGTGCCTGTAGACATTGAGTGCTACTGGTATTGCCTAGATACCCCCTGTAGACTCCCTGTGCAAGTTGTGGGGTGGAAGAATAACAACTGCTGGGTTAATGACACAGGACACATGGGGTCAAGTTTAACACAAGACAATGTGAGCACTGAACTTGCTGCTGAAGGCCAAATGTGTTTTCCTACCTGCATGGAGTTGGGAAGAACTGTCAGAGGGTACCTGTAAAGTCACGTTATGCTTGTCTGGAAACTGTCATCTCTCACTGGAATGGGTGGTTCAGAGGTGGCAGAAGATTCATGAGATCAGGCTTGATGGTACTTTGAGCCATGTAGTTAAAAATGTCTCTGATTGCTGCAGGGGGGTTGGACAAGATGACCTTTAAAGTTCCCTTCCAGCTCAATACATTCTGTGATTCTCTGTCTCGTTCCAGGTCATGTAAGTCTTTCCAATTATGGGTCGTGTTGTCATGTTCAAAACCTCCATAAAAACATTTACTGCATGGAAATGTCTCACACTGAAGAGAGTCCAACTTCCACTACTACCACAGGTAACAAAAAATCTTGGAAACAAAGTGTTTGGGAATCTTTTGCTTTGCTGGCAGCCCCCTCACTCACACTGGGGCCTCTTCTCTCATTTGAGCTGCCCTACAACATCTGCAGGCAACGCTGCCTCCTTCCTTCCCTGGGATAAAGTCTTGAGCTGTGTATGAAGTGGTGCCACCACCATCCCTGGGAGTGTTTAAAAAATGAGTAGCTAGAGCACTTGAGTCCATGGTCTAGGGGTTAGGGAGCTGTTAGGATGAGGGCTGGGCTTTGTAATCCTGGAGGTCTTGTCCAGCCATGATGATTCTATGAAAAGCTCCACAACAAAACTGCAGTACTCAGTCTGTTACTTCAGAAAGAGTTCATTAAATTTGTTGTTTGGGGTGATGGACTAGCCTGGAGGTTCAGAGGCTTAAACTGCATCAGGGGAGGTTTAGATTGGATCTTCACAAGTAGTTCTTTCCCGAGAGAGTGGTTGGGCACTGGAACAGGCTGCCCAGGGAGGTGGTGGAGCCTCCATCCCTGGAGGTGTAGCTATAGCACTTGAGGCCATGGTCTAGGTAGCTGTTGGGCTGACAGCTGGACTTGATGATCCTGGAGGTCCTTTCCAGACAGGATGATTCTAGGTGGAACACTCTGAGCACTGCAGTAACACACTTTTCCTTCCTTTTCAAGGTATCACCGAGGAGTTTATTACTGCCCTATTTTACTTCTACAGAAGCATGGGGGAAATGAAAGTCACTGAGGCCGAATACGCCCTGCTCGTGGCCACCACTGTGTTTTTCTCAGGTAAAGATAAAGGGAAAAGCACTGCCCTGGGCTCTACCCTGAGCTCACCTGCTAACAGCGCTCTCCTGCAGACCGCCCGCTGCTGAGGAACCGTCTGCGCGTCGAGGAGCTGCAGGAGCCGCTGCTGGGCCTCCTCCACAAGGCCTGCAGGATCCGCCACCCCCGCGACCCTCAGCGCTTCGCCCGCCTCCTGGGGCGCCTGACGGAGCTGCGCAGCCTCAACCACGCGCACGCGGAGGTGCTGGTCACGTGGCGCACGAGGGAGCCGCGGCTGCCCGCGCTGCTCCGCGAGGCCTGCGACCTCCCCTAGTGGGAAGCGGAGGAGGCGCCGGGGAGCCGCGCGAGCGTTTCCGCTCCCGCCTCGCTCAGCCGTCTCCGGCGCGCGCTCTCGCTTCCCGCCTTTTTGCCCTCCCTCAGCGGTGCCGGGGCGGCAGTGGCTTTGTCGTGAGGCGCCGGTGCCGGAACCAGCCCCTCTCTGTGAGGCCATGGAAAGGGAAAAACCGTTTAAACTGTTCCTGCCGCCGCGGCTGGGCGGTAGTCAGGTGTCTGCAGTGAAGCCCCAGACGAACTCTCGGGCGACGGGGCTCTGTCAGGTAACCGGCGCGGGCAGTCGCTCTGGAAGCGACTGCTGATGGCTGACGGGAGGTAGAAGGGCCCTGCAAGGGGCAGGGCGGGTGTAGACCCCACCGGCTGGCTCCAGGCGAGGGCCTGACCTTCAGGCCTGCCCGTGGAGGCGGCGGGAGCGTGGGCGCCGCACTCGGTAGAGCGCACGGTGAAGGTTGTTGCTGGGAGGGAACATCCCGCGTTTTCCTTTCAAAGACTTGTTAAAAATAAAACCCAGGATAACCATCTTGTGGAGAACCTGCAGCATGTTTGAACTGTTCACTGCCCATGAGAGACACGTTTGGGGTGGGTTATTCAGAACAGTGAGTGGGACGTGCACCACCCGGGTACCTGTTCTGGTCCATGCAACAAACATGTTCTTAGCTTTGCTCTGAGTTACATGAGTTTGACTTGTTAATTTTGAAGGTCTTTATTAAATACATTTAGATTTAAACGTGGCATCCTAGTAGGAGATGAGAGATGCTATTTACGACATGAATTCCTGTGACCTAAAACAACTTGTAAAGTGACTCTTGTAACCAGATATGTCTTACTACTATGCTTGGTAATAAAACAAAAATAAACATGAAGTACTGGACTTGAAAATAAAAATTGGCAAATGAGCCCTTTACCATGCAACTGTGTACAGGCATACAACAACCAGTAAGTTCTTGTCATCAAAGGCTTCCTTTTTGGCCATGGTGCAGGCTACAAGTCACCAACAGTTTGGGTTCTCGGCCTCTGAGTTCAAGAAAGACACAGAGCTGCCTGAGACAGTCCAGCGCAGAGACACAAAGATCATAAAAGGAGTAGAACATCTCCCTTATGAGGAAAGGCTGAGGGAGCTGAGTCTCTTGAGCTTGGAAAAAAGGAGACTGCGGGGTGACCTCATTAATATCTATGAGTATGTGAGGGGTGGGTGTGAGGAGGATGGAGCCAGGCTGTGCTCAGTGTCATCTAATGATAGGACAAGTGGCAGTGGGTGTGAGCTAGAACAGAGGAGGTTCCACATAAATGTGAGAAGGACCGTCTTCCCAGTGAAGGTGACAGAGCACTGGAAGGGGCTGCCCAGGGGGGTTGTGGAGCCTCCTTCTCTGGAGACATTTCAAACCTGCCTGGACATGTTCCTGTGTGACTGGATCTAGGGGGATCCTGCTGTGTCAAAGGGATTAGACTGGCTGATCTTTTGAGGTCCCTTCCAGTCTGGAATGTAATGTTAATCTGTGAAAAGCCACGTGAAGTAAGAACCAAGCCAGAGCATTCCAAAGCCACTTCCGATGCCTTGGGCTTTGAAAAGAATAGATAGTTGATTTATTAATGGAAAATTCTATTTTCACATTAGCTGTGCTTTATTTCCTGGGTTTTGCAATCCTTCTCTACAAATCTATAAGAAACTAATGCTTAAATTCACACAGGGTTTTAACAAGCGCCCAGATGATGATTTTAATTTGTCCCGTGTAATGATGAGTACGCCAAACTGTGGTGAAATCTCTGATTCAGGTAAGGCTAAAATAAGGATTTACCTTTCATGCTCTGTAAACTTTAAATGCTGACTTTTTTTGAATAGTTTAAAGGTTTTATGGCTGTAACATTGTTAAATACACTTCTGCTGTTATTTTTTTAGAAATACATGGATCAAAATCCCTCCACATTTCAGATGCCATGTCACAGCAAGTAAAGCTTTGCTCTGAGCTAGGTGAAGAGGTCAGCTAAGTATCAACTTTGCCTATGTGATTTCTTAGGGCTGCTTAATTTGTTCCCCAAAGAGGGCCTTATGCAGTAGGCAGTAGTTACTTCATGATTAAAGGAAGATAGTCAGAGGGGAGTTATAATTTTCAGTCTCTTGTTTAAAACTAAGTTATTTAGAGGAAGTATTTGTGATTCAGTGAACGTGTCTGGAGTTAGGTTTCTTTTGGTGTTTTGTGTTCTTTTTGAAGTGCTTGCGGGGGAGTCTCCTCCTCTGGAGGCCTTTAGAACCTGCCTGGCTATGTTCCTGTGTGACTTAGTCTAGGTGGTCCTGCTCTAGCAGGGGACTGGATGATTTTTTGAGGTTCCTTCCAATCAATAATGTTCTGTGATTCTGTGAATCCTAATCAGAATAAGATTTAGGGTCTCAATTTTATAAAGGTGCTTCTGAATAGTCTGTTAGAAAGGCCTTTAGTATAACTTTATTATAACTCAGTAAAACTGAGTGATAGCTTTGTGTGCTCCACCCATGACAGATTCCCAAATAGATTTTATTTGCTACAGAAAAATGGAAATTCTTGCACGGCTAACGATTTTCATGTCCCTCAGCACTGGAATAAATCTTTAACCCTCGCAGCTGTTAAAGTACAGGCAGGACTGTGATATCACAATACAAAATGTGATAGGCCTGTGGGATAAATAATGTAATTATTCATTAAGTAGCATTTGAGATTAAATTGTGGAACCTGTTTTCGTAGAGTTTAGAAACAGTGAATGAATTGTATTCGAAACTCTACAAAGAGGCTGAAAAGATCAAGCAGTGGAAACTAAATGTAGAATCGGAACTGAAGCAGAAAGAAAGAAAACTGCAAGAAAATAGAAAGATTATTGAAGCACAGCGTAAAGCCATTCAAGAATTGCAGGCCAGTATTTTACAATATATTAAGGCTTATAAATATGTGAAGGATTGGTGTCAGGAGGATGGAGCCAGGCTCTGCTCAGGGCCATCTAAGGATAGGCCAAGGAGGAATAGGTGGGAGCTGGAACAGAGGAGGTTCCACATCAATGTGAGAAGAACCTTCTTCCCGGTGAGGGTGACAGAGCACTGGAAGGGGCTGTCCAGGTGGGTTGTAGAGTCTCCTTCTCTGGAGACATTTCAAACCCACCTGGCCGTGTTCCTGTGTGACTGGATCTAGGGGATCCTCCTGTGTTGGGGGGATTGGACTGGATGATCTTTCGAGGTCCCTTTCAGTTCCTAATGTTCTGTGATTCTGTGAAGCAGTGTGCTCTGCTTTATCCCACTTTCTTCTTTGATTTTAGTGATGCAGAGCTTTGTGACTGAAATACACATTTCTAAACAATGTGTTGGTTGTCTTTGTTGTTTGTTGCTTTGATAACCTGGGTCATCTTGGATTGTTCAACTTTAACCTTGAGAAAATGGTGGTTCTGAGAAGGGGAGCGCACCAGTAGTGTGTGGGTGTCTGTGTCAGTAAGGTACCTCTCTGTCAGCTGCTGGTAAATGACTGTAATGATGCTTTTCATGCAAACTAGCAAAAGTTGATGTAGGATGCAATACCAGATAAAACAATTTCTGCCTTCTGATGCAGCAAATGACTTATTTCTGTGAGATTTGAGATGTGACAGTGTGTTTCACGTGTATGTTTTGCTAACACTGTGTTTTTTGTATTCCTTATGAAATCAGTTTGAAAATGAAAAACTGAGTTTAAAACTGGAAGATGAGATATGTGAAAACAAGGATCTGCTGAAAGAGTACGTGAAGTAGTCAAATGTGTTTTAGTAACAATAATTAGTTTTCTTGCTGCAAGCTGTATTTTCTTGCTGCAAGTGTGGAAAACTATGTATAGCTGTTGAATTTAATTATCGTTGAGACATTTACTTTGCTTCTACTTAGGCATGCAAAGCTCCCTGCCTTTGTGTGACTACATACTTTGCTATTTTTCTCTTTTAGAAACAGTGCTGCAAGGCATCTGTGTAATAAGCTCAAGGAAACCTGTACTCACTTCACAGAGAAGTCCACCAAATGTAAATGCTGTTTGCTTTATTAACGTAGATGTACTTATGGCTTTCTCTAAATTGAGGAAGGAAAAAGCTAGCATTCTGTTACAAATACGTGCTCAGGTTGAGATAAACGATGTGGCTTGGCATCACAGAGAAATTAGAAGTGAGGCCGTAGGTCTGCCAACGTATATTTGTAATGCTGTGTCAGATGTTTTCTGAAGGCAGTGTGTTTGCTGTAAGGTTAGATGTCTGGGAGCTGTTCAGGTGCGTCGGCGCTTACACAGGTTTAAGGCAAGGTAAGCAACCCTAATTAGCCACTCCAGGCACTCCAGAGGCATGCAGGTCTCCTGGATTCCTTTTAGTCCCATCCTAAGACCTGTGGGGTGGAAGCAGTAGAACCTGCTCTAGTTACCTTTCCCCGCTCTCTTTAATTATTTCCAGAGTTGGTGTTACCCTCTTTGGAGCAGTTACAGATTCATGGGGAAAAGAGGTACAAACCCCAAGACAGAGCAACTAGCTTTCTTCTCACCGAACTGACCTAGCCAAGACAGCTCCTGGATAACTTAATGTTCCCATTCTTGAGGTTTTAAAGTACCTTGTTGACTTGGGATTTTATTCTATATGAAATTCAGAGTTGCTCCTGCAATCTCTTAAAATGTTGCTGACTTGATCCTAGACACTTCTCTATTTCTTTTTAGCCTTCTTTCTGCAAACATCTGTGTATAGATGTCATCCTTCACTAGCTGTTTCTTACTAGGTTGTTTTCTTAAGAAAAAGAATATTAATTACAAACATGAAAGTTAAAAGTTGGAGTATTTTTGCAGTTCTGTAATGACAGTTACGGTCATGGGTGTCTGTCCTGCTTCAGTTCCAAATACTAGCGTTTTTGATGTTAAATATTCAGCAGCGTTAATACTGTTCAACTTCGTAGTTATGTAAATAGTTACCAGAAATAGTTATATAAATTGATTCAGAATTACACTGTTGACAAAAAAAATGAGACTGAAAATGAAACGAAGACTGCTTGATGTTTAAATGGAACATGTTCAAATGAAATGGCTTGGACTGCTGGCATTCTTTTCTGAAAGGAAAGCTTTATGGTATGTTCCTTCTTTCTTTGATAGATGAACATGAAAGAGAAGAAACAAGACAACTTTACGTGGAGCTTAATACCAATGTTGAAGTGAGTGATGTAGCTCGTTAGAAGGCTCAGATGTGGACAAAGGTGTGAGCTGGAACAAAGGAGGTTCCACATCAATCTGGGAAGGAGCTTCTTCCCAATGAGGGTGACAGAGCCCTGGAAGGGGCTGTCCAGCAGGGCTGTGGAGTCTCCTCTGGAGATGTTTCACGCTCACCTGGCCATGTTCCTGTGTGACTTGATCTAGGTGATCCTTCTGTGTCAGGGGGATTGTACTGGATGATCTTTTGAGGTCCTTTCCAGTCCCTAATGTCCTATGATTCTGTGATGTGACTAGAGGTGCATGGGTATGTTGTGTGAGTGCATGTGCTGAGATACTGTTTGTACCAAGAAAGTTCTCTGGTAGTTACTCAAGCTGCTGTGTCTGATGCAGAAAGTCTGGTTAGTGCCCTGAATTTTATTTTTAACCATGTTTTTCCTACAAATATGGATGAGCTTGTAATACTGCCTGTTTACAAACCATAAACATAATTCTTCATTACTGAAAGCATGTGTATATTGGGTTTTATTTTTAGAAAATGGTCATTGCATTTGAAGAGCTTCGAGTGCAAGCGCAGAACACCAGATTGGAAATGTCTTCCAAATGTGAGAATGCTGTTTGTTGTGTTTATGCTGCAAGCCCAGTCATTTAGTACTTCACAGGTTATATTGCATGCAGTTTGGGGCAGGAAAGATGTGAAGTGTAGGAGTGGCGTGAGGAACAATGAACTCTGTGGCAGTCTGGACCCTCTGTTTTCCATGCTGCCTGCTATAAATGCCTGAGCCGTTTCGTTGCTTTCCTGGGGGGTCAGATTTGAAACTTTACGTAGTTGGCTTATTTGAATGATAATACACTAATGTTTATCTACATAAATTTTAATGAATTATTAAAAAAATGAGACTGAGGGGTGATCCCATTAATGTTGATAAATATGGAAAGAGTGGGTGTCAGGAGGATGGAGCCAGGCTCTGCTCAGGGACACCCAATGATAAGACAAGGGGCAGTGGGTGTGAGCTGGAACAGAGGATGTTCCACATCAATGTGAGAAGGACCTTGTTCCCAGTGAGGGTGACAGAGCCCTGGAAGGGGCTGCCCAGGGGGTTGTGGAGTCTCCTTCTCTGCAGATGTTTGAAACCCTCCTGGATATGTTCCTGTGTGACTGGATCAAAGGTATCCTGCTGTGTCAGGGGGCTTGGACTAGATGATCTTTTGAGATCTCTCCCAGCTTCTAACATTCTGTAATTCTATGTGATTGTGATTAGCTTTATGCTCATAGTACTCCTTTCACTTCTACATGTGCATTTCTGTTATCTTCTTATAACAATGTTAAGCTTGTTGCCTGCAGTAATGGACTCATTCTTTGGAAAGCTTGAGCAAAAATTACTTTATCAGACTAAAAAACAATTTCAAATACGACTTCAACAAATATTTTTTTAGGGAATAAAATCTATAGCTGTGTCATTATAAACATTCTTAAACTGGAATTTGTATTTAACATGGAATGTATTTTAGCTGGTTATATTAACTGGTTGATGCTGTATCTCAAAAGTAAAAGAAGAATCAGAAAAAACGGAGAAGTTTGAAAAACAATGGAAACTGGACTTGAGCATGAAGGAAAAGCAGGTTTGCTCAGTTTTACAATCTAATGCGTTCGGCTTGTTTTTTGAAACAAATCTTTTAGCTTTAATATTTAAACTTTTGCTGCTGTAACTTATTGAGGTATTAAATGAAAATTATTTTTAAAATGCTTGTGTGTAAAATGCTTGTATTTTGGAGGAATGGGAATTAACATGGCAGAGTAACTTTTCCTTCTGGGCTATTTAACTGGAATAAAATGCATATTAGGCTGCTCTGTGGTAACAAGGAGGTGACAGGGTTTAAAAGCACCACGGAAACCCTGAGTACTCTTGCCTTTATAAAGTGCATTTGCAGAAGCATAAAATCAGCAAAGCAGTCTCACTTACAGTTAAGAAAAGTGCAGTTTATATCTTGTAAGAAGGAAATTGAGAAGGACCAGGGGGGTTGTTAAGTTTCTTCTCTGGAGATATTTAAAACCTGTCTGGACTGTTCCTAGGTAATCCTGCTGTGTCAGGGGGATTGGACTGGATGATCTTTTGAGGTCCCTTCCAATCCCTGATGTTCTGTGATCATAATGCTTAACATTCATTATTCATTTATTTTCATTTTGTTAGATTTCAGCTCTCATCACACAGAGTAATGAAAAAGATGGTTTAATAAAAGACATCAAGACTCAGCTGCAGGAATCAAAGAAGAAGATTGCTGACTTAGAAGAAGAAAAAAGTAAGGGTGATCTCTGCTCTGTGAAAATGTAAATGGTTACAGGAGTATAGGAAACTAGAACATGATTATTTGACCCTTAGTAGTCAGCAGCAGAGTTTTGGAGCTTCACAGGCCATATTTTATTTTGGAAGAAAAGCTGCTGATGTGGGACGAGGGCTGATAGGGTATACTTTGCATAAAGATAAAATCTGGGTCCTTATTTCTTAGCAAAGTTGTTCTCCTCAGGCTTACCCTACCCTTTTTTTCTGTTGACAGCTTCATTGTGAGGGATTTTTCTGTTACTCTTTGATAACCTGTAGTGTGAACTGTCTGTGCAGTGGCTGCAGTTTGTTAAATTCTGTACATGGGAAATTTTACATCCAGGCTAATGTTAGAGAAGTTGAATAATAACCTTTGAGGCTTTTTTCCCTTAACACTGACATGAATGCATTGTATAAATAGATTAGATTGTAGGAATGTATTTATCTGTAAATATATATATGCAAACATTTCCAAATACCCTCATTTTCTTAAATGTCAACATGTGTTTTTTACTTAGGACACGAAGGAGAAATGTTGAAGAAATCTCAGATCAGCCAAGAACATTTGAGAGCAGAACTGGAAGAAGCCAAAATTTCATTGCACAAAGGAGAGGTACAGCTGGCTTACAATTTTCCAATATAAATAGATTAGAGAAGTAGTTGATTAAGTAATTATTGATGCTTTGGATATGAAGCGATTGTGGCTGTTGTTTGTTGCAAAACATGCTTAGATACTCTATGATTTATTTGAAGGTTACTCAAAAGAGCTTAGAAACTGAATTACAGACTGCAGTGAAAGCATTAAATCAAGTGATTGGAGAAAAAGAAGCACAGGAGGAAGAATGCAGAAAAGCTAAGGCTTTGCATGCATCCGTGGTAGAGGAGTTAGAAGCTTCTGTTTCCAGTTTGAAAAGCTTGCTGCAAACAGAGCAAAATAGGTAAATTAAACAGTAGAAATTCAAAGAATTACAGGTTAGAGATTGCTGAGCTTCTGGGAGTAAAACCTCAACTTCTTACATGATCTGGTGGAATTTCATTGTTCTGTAATCACTGATAACTTAAAATCCATCACCTGTCTGGCTGTTTACATTATTAGCACTTGAAGGCAGTTATGCTGTTTGGGTTTGTGTGGATGCAGCTCTTAACTTAAGAGAGCAGGACTTCTGTTTGGTGCTCAGCAGTTCTTCATTGGTGGCACATTTAGTGAGGAAGATACTCCCTATGCTCGTTATTATAGACTCATCATGGCTGCAGATGACCTCCAGGATAATCAAGTCCAACTTAATGTATTTAAGGATTCCTGTAGTTGTAACAACTAAGTACTTGTCGAAGAATCTGATAGCAGCTAACATGAACATTCTTACAACTGACAATAAAGCAGTAAAGATGCATTTCAATAAATTATCACAACTGAGTTTGTCAAGAAACAGTGATTTTAGGTTATATGGCACTAAGGTCCCTTCTAAGTAATTGCAGTTTATGACAAATCCAAGAACAACGATAAGTAGAGGAAATTTATAGCTTTTTTTGACAGTGGGCTGAATGCAGAGAATTTAATGTCTTTTGCTTCCATTGCTCTGGTTGATTCTGATCCGTAAAAGTAACTTTTTGCCTCCCTTTTCCTGGCTTCAGTAGTTGTATTTTTATGAAATACAGATTTATCTCTCTCTGTTTACTTTTATAGCTGCTATTCTGGAGATGTAAAAGTGAAATTTGATCCTTGTTGCTTGCATATAAATAAGCTGCCTGTTGAAAGGCAAATGTTCTTCAAGTGTTTGTGTTAAGACTTTATCTTACAGTTGTTTTAAGTTTGAAATCCAGTGCTTTTATACTATCCAACAGTTTATCACCATTTTCTTAGGGTGGAGAAATATGAAGATGAGACAAAACTACTTACCTTGGAGCTCAGAAATAAATCTGCTGAACTGGGTAAGTTACATAGAAACAAAACAAGCTGTTTTCTGGAAGTAGGAAGTACCCTGTACCTTAATTTGATTCAATTGCTGTGATTCTGTAAATCTAATTTTATGAGTCTGACGTGCTGTTTTATTTGATGATCTTAGTAGCTGGCAGCAGCACAGGGCAGTGTTGTGCAGATCTCCAGCAGTTAAGATCCCACATGGATTCTCCTGAAGTCATTTTGGCTTCTCTGTGCTCCTTCAGTAAAGGCTGTTAACCCTGCAGAACTGTGTGACAAGTGGTGTTAAACAGTTACTCTGGAACAACAGTAGGAGTTATGTAGCTTGTAGCACAGGCTGGCAGTTGGCAGTTAAGGTTTCCTGCACGCCTCTCCCCTCATGTGGGATGTAGAGTCACACTGACAGTGCCTTAAATACTGCTTTGATAGCCTGTGATTTCTAACTGTGTGTTTCTTAGCCTCCACAGTAAGAGATGTGTCTGTAGCACTCTTGTCTCAGTGTGCAGCATATGTGTCTAGCCCTGATATACTAGACAAGAGATATAATTTGATATCCTGTAAGCACCAAGGGCATCTGAAAACAGTTGTTAAAAAGTTAAATTGCACACTGGGGTTGTGGGGTCTCGTTCTCTGGAGACTTTTAAAAACCCACCTGGATAAGTTCCTGTGCGACTTGATCTGCGTGATCCTGCTGTGGCAGGGGGGGTTGGACTAGCTGATCTTTTGAAGTCCCTTCTGATCCCTAATGTTCTGTGATTCTGTGACCTGTTAATGCTTGTCTCAAACAAGGTGAGAGGTGACCTGTTACATTCCAGAGTTAAAGTGACTTTGTGAACTTAATCCAACAAGCTTTGAAAGATGGGAACCAAAAAGGGATAAGTGCATTGTACTACCCGCTAAACATGTGCGATTGTTTTTCTTCAATTAATTTTATGTTCCACGTGCTGTAGAAGAGATGACTAAACTAAAGTGTGACAAAGAAGAGCAACTGGAAGAGCTGTCAGAAAAGCTGGTAAATGTTCATTTCACTAGTTTCCTAGCATTTACTTCTTCTATGAACTCTCTTGCTTTGAAAACACCTTAAATACTGTATTTAACACTGGCTAATTTGTCCTAATGCTTCTCATAAGCTTCTTTAACCTGGCTTTTAGATGTTTTCAGAGTTTTCTTTGAAGTACTTGATTCTTTGCAGTTTCTCTTGTATTATTTTGCTTGTCAAGGTTTCTGATCATTTCCTTCCTTGTTCACACCTATTCAAACACCATTTCCTCTGAACATAGATTTCCCTTTTTCTAGGTGTGCCCAGTACTCATTCTGTCCTCATTCTGAACCTTTGTTCAAAATACTTTATTTTTGAAAGAATGTTGGCTCAATGTTAGCACCATGCATGTGACATTTAGGGCTGAGGGAACAACTGATTTTCATCACTAAAAGAGAGAACCACAAGCAGCTGCCTTTCTTGATGATAATCTAAAAATTTGGCCTTACAAAAGCTGGGTGAGTTTTAGCTTTTAAAGACTAGCAAAGTGTCTCAGTCCACCCAGAAAAAGGAGTGGAACTTGTGGAAAGCTGTGAGTGACAAAATGAGAAGTAATAATTTGATAAGTTTATCAATTCACTGGTATGTTACGACGTATTTTGTTGTTTGTGGGATGAGAGTTATGATGAGATGTTCTAAATACTGCAGTTTTTAGTGTCTAGACTAAAGTGCTCTGTGCTCAGTCTGTATGTTTCAAAGAGTCTGCAGAAAGGTCTTTGGGGCTGTAACACCCCACCCCATCCATTCCCCTTATCCTGGGTCCTCTTTTTTTATACGGAAGTTTCCTGAGGCAGTTAGCTCTGGTGTCTGTGAACCATAGTGAACTGTGACACAGCCCCATTTGCTGTCAGGGAAGACCAAGCTAAATTAAGTATGCTTTTAATACTTCATATTAAAAGGGGTTGTGTTACTTAAAATCCTGTGTCTACCAGAGTAACAAAACTGCATGAGCTGGAGGAAGATGTTGTGAAACCAAGTTTGCATTTTGCCACGTGTTTGTTTCTTTACTGTGCATGGAATTTTCTGACCTGAATTTCACTAATGTTCTTAAACAGGAGAAAGTTGAAGAGCTTCTCGTGAAGAAGAAAGATCTCGAGTCTACTGTAGAAAATTTGCAAGAAAGAGAAAAAGAAATGGAAAGTGTTCTGCAAATCAGAGAGGTCTGAATAAAGGGTGATAAAAACATGCTTTTATAACTGCTCCAGTTACCTGTTAGCACTCATTGTATAATAACATAATGAGTATCACAGTCTGACCAGTGCTGCACCCAGTGCACTGCTCTGCTTGTGACAATGACAGCAAGATCCTGTGTAGTAGAGAAGCCTGACTGTTCTCTGGTCCATTGCACTCACATTCCTGTCACAGCTGTATTGAGGATGTTTGAGGACACATCCCCATCAGTTGTCTTTGTAATCAGTTTTTGCACTTGTTTATGTTCAGTAGTCTTAAATGTTTCTGAACCTCCTCATGCCGTTTGCCTCCAGAGCCTTCTGTGATATGTAACTCCACGTGTTCATTTTGTGCTGTGCTTCAGAACTAGTCTCCCTCCCTCCCTCCCTGACACCCCTTCTGAACTGCCTGCCAGTGCCTGTGGTATCAGTGGGTCACCAGTTATTTGGAAGACAGGATACAAAGCATTAAAGTATTACAAACTGTGCCACAGTACTAGGCTTGGTTGGGGTGCATCTCAAATACATGCTGATTCTGTCACGTAGTACTGGAGTTCTGTGATTTTATTGATTTATTTAGGTGGATGCACAAGCTCATGTGTGAAAGTGTCTCTAAAATACTGTCCAGAGACAGCTAATTTTTTCAGTGATTTAACATACTCGTTACAATAGGGGACATACTTGGCACTCCATCAGAGTTCAGTGTCTTACAGTACTTCCTCATCACACCAGAGAGATGTAAACATACAGTCTGGCTGACTTGTAGCACGTGTGTAGCTTTGATTCCCCTTAAAGCTCTATTGTTGATTCATTTCTGACAGCTTGCGTGACTCGTAGTTTACGTTCCTGTACTCAAAGCCCGTGATTTTTCTTCCACAGAAAGAAATGACTGAATTGAAAGCACAGCTGACTAGCACAACTGAAAAGGAGCAGAAGTATTTAAAGCAGCTTACGGTGCTGAATACAGATATTGAACGAGAGGCGTATGATCATTTCTGACAATATACTATTGATTTAATTTAATGTGGTTTTTACAGAGCAGTTAAATGCAAACACTGTAAAACACCCATGATGTTTATACATTACTGAAATGCTCTGTATTTGTACATGTGTAATCGATCTGTAGCTGTCTTACTTGGGTTAACATGAAGAGAAAGTTTCTGAATTCATTGGTAACACTGCTGTGAGCTGGGTGCTGAACTACATCTTCATCAACCATTATGCAGATGTTAGCTCTCACTATTCTTGTGCTGCCTTTTTGTGTCACGAACTTTGCTGCAAGGGTTAGATGTGTAGATACAGGTGTGGTGGACTGCAAGGTGATCGTGAGCCAGCAATGGGCCCTGGTGGCCAAGAAGGCCAACAGCATCCTGGAGTGGATCAGAAGTAGGGTGGTTAGCAGAGTGAGAGGTTCTCCTCCCCCTCTACTCTGGCCTGGTGAGACCACATCTGGAATGTTGTGTCTGGTTCTGGGCCCCTAAGTTCCAGAAGGACACAGAGCTGCTGGAGAGAGTCTAGTACATAGCCACAGAGATGGTGCAGTGGAGCATCTCCCTGCTGAGGAAAGGCTGAGGGAGCTGGGTCTCTTGAGCTTGGACAAAAGGAGACTGGGGGTGACCTCATTAATGTTGATAAATATGGAAAGGGCAGGTGTCAGCATGGAGCCAGGTTCTGCTCAGTGGCATCTAATGATAGGACAAGGGCAATGTGTTTGAGCTGGAACGGAGGAGGTTCCACATCAGTGTGAGCAGGAACTTCTTCCCAGTGAGGGTGGCAGAGCCCTGGTAGGTGCTGCCCAGGGGGGTTGTGAAGTCTCCTTCTCTGCAGACGTTTGAAACCCTCCTGGCCACGTTCTTGTGTGACTGAATTTAGAGAGATCCTGCTGTGTCAGGGGGATCGGACTGGATGATCTTTTGAGGTCCCTTCCAATCCCTCATGTCCTGGGACTCTGTGAACTTTGCTGCAAAGCTTAGATGTGTAGATGTGTGAAGTAGCATTTTGTAACAGCTAAGTGTAACTGAAAAGAAGATTTCAACATAAATGTTCTTCTCTTGACCACTTCTTTTAAATTAGGCTGAAGAACAAACAGCTAACAGCAAATAGCAATAGGCTGTTGTTAGAGAAGGAGCAGATAGCACAAGAGAAAAGTAGTTTGGCTGCAGAACTCAAGAAACTGAAAGAAACTGATGAGGCAAGTTGTAAAAGTGTAGCTCTTCTTAGAGGGCAACACTGAATTGAAAATACAAAGCACATGGTAAAGTGTAGTGTGACATGGTTCCTGTCTGAACAATTTTTCTGTGTTTAAAAGACAGAGGAAGTGCAGTGACACTTCTGTGTAAGGCAGGTCCTTGTATTGATGGAGATGTCTTTGAATTTTTTAAGACGCCTCTTTGAATGTTACTCATTTTACTTACATGAGTCTTTATTTAGGATAACAGAAAAAAAGCAGAGAATACAAAGCAGGTGGTTAAAAATCTGGAGGAAGCGAACAGCCAGCTAAGGCAAGTGTAATGTGATTATATGACAAAGTATAAATATTAATGGCAAATATTAATGTGCAATATTATTAGGAGGAAGCAGATTCAGATCCCTTCTGTTTTATCTAAATATGTTCATATGCTCTGGCAGGGGGATTGGACTAGATGATCTTTCGAGGTCCCTTCCAATCCCTGATGATTCTATGATTTCTGTGATTTTTACATTAAAGGGTTTTTTTTAGGTTAGACAGCTAAAGAAAAACTACTGAGTATTGATGTGGCCCTGTAGACGCTCCTACAAATTAATGACAGCTATTGCTATGGAAACAGTTTTTGCCATAGTTTCATGTTGCATAGAGAGAGCTGTCCTGTTCTGCTGGGATGTATTAGGTGTCTCGGAAATGAAAACAGAAGTTAAAGGTTATGGATTGAATGTGAACAGGTGAAAGTGGTTGTTACTGTCTGAAGTAGTCTCTGTACCATAAAAGACAGGCAAGTCTCAGTTTTTGAAGATGCATTAGGATATTACAGAGAATAATTAGTCAGGTAAGGAGGGCATCTTTCCATACTTCCAGAAAGCACGTGCAGGTCATGGCATCAATTTACCAGCTTGTTGCATAATTCTTAATTGAGGAGTTTGTGAAGTTCTTGTCAGTTAGCAGCTCTCTTACTGAAATATAGCCTGGGTGCATTTAGCAGTGGCATGAAGTCGTAACGACCTTTTACAAATGTTTGTACTAATTTACTAGTGCCTGTTGGTTTTACATTTAGAAATGAACTGGAGGCTTTAAAGGAGAAGATGACAAAGAAAGGCGAAGAGATTAGAAGCAAACTGGATGAAAGAGAAGGCAACGTATGCCACGTCGTGTGCTTTGTCGTAAAAACACGTCACCTGTAGGACAAAGTCTGAACAGAAACCTTCTTTTTCTGTTTTCCTCTAGGCTCTTACAGACACTTTATCCTTTCAGTGTTGCTGCAAGTTGAGTGAACATATGTGTGCTTGTGGAGCCTTTTAGTTTTTTAAAGACAGAGCTTTGCTTAGGTGTTTGCCCTCTACATGGACATTTAAAAGTCCATTTATGTTAGATTTCAGGCAGACAACCCCATTTTATATATTCCCATATATTGCACACTTGGGTTTTTAACAGAATGGATTTCAAACTTCTAAAAGCCAAAGATTTACAGTTCTAGGCTGAGAGTTTTTAAAATGAAATTTCAAGAAAGGAAAAGCAGTTGAGGATTCGAGAAAATAAGTTAGAAAAATTGTGTATTTTTCATGAGAACTTCACACAAGGTGGTTTTTCAAAGTGCAAAGTTACTGCTTCTTTCTAAACTCTACAACCACTGTGAGGAACTGGTTCGCTGATGCTGATATTGGTGGTACTGGCCTAGCAAAGGTCTTGTTTCCAAACCCTGTAACATGTTCAGTCCCATTAGAATTAATCAGACTTGTGCAAACACATGTCTTGAATGCTGACAGGAATCTGTAACACAGTGAGTTGTGTATTAGTTTATTAATTAATATTCGAAATCTCTTCTAGCTGAATAATTTAAAGAAACAGGTGGAAAATAAAACCAAATGCATTGAAGAGCTGCGACAGGAGGTATGTGTTAAATGTCACAAATGCATAAAACCTGGTGTTTTGTGGTAACTGCTGCTGTTCAATGATTTTTGTCTGCTGTGATATGTTTAAGGTATTCTTTATAATGTCATTTATAATGTTTTATTTATTTTTTGTCCTAATTTGAGACAATTAAGGAGTCACCTTTCATGTTACTTGATTACTAAAGTTGTCCTTGGTTTTGAAGTAACACGATTGTGGGAATATCTTTACTATACCTTGATTGTTTTAATTTTATATGTGGTATCTCTGAGATAATTGAAATAGTGGCCTGTTCTCAGTTACCAGCAGTAGAAAAGTACTGGGTGTTAGGACAAATTGTTAGTAACTGGACTATAAAAATAACTTGGGTTTTTTTTTTTGTCTGACATCTGCACCACTTCTGGTGCAGATCTGCATCTTTGTTTTTCTGTCCATTCTGCACCCTCATTTGTTACTCTCTGATGTTGCCCACAAGGAGTCTTCCTTAAAGTCATGAAGTAGCAGAACTGTTAAAGCAGGTGGTTGAGCACTCTTGTTTGGAGAACAGGTATTGGACCTGAACTGCACATCAAGAAGAGTTTGTCTTCACTAAAAGCTGGAATTGTGAAGATGCAGACCTATGTGATACAGTTTAAATCATTTCATAATTCTGTGAACTTCCTGAAGTGTAGTGTTCATTCTTTTGTCCTTATCCTCTTTATCCTTGAACAGAATAAGGTGCTGAAAAAGAAAATCACTGCAGAAAGCAAGAAAACAAGTGTTTATGAAGGGAAGGTAGGTCTGAATAGCTTCATGCACAGGATAAGGGTAAAACACAGACTGAATGTTTTAGGTCCCATCATAGCTGATGATAACACAGGTTCAGCACATTCTTACCTGTTCTGTAGATCAGAGACTGATTTTTACAGGAATGAGCTCATAATTTTTGGAGGATTCTTCTTTTTCTCAAAAAGGAAGGATCGGATATGGACTGGGCTATCAGATATTTGTAAGAGATACAGCCACGTGTCAATCTGATCTCTGTGTTTTTCAGTTCATCGTGTACTGGACCTGATTCAGTGCCTTATTCAGTGCTGCAACCCCATTGAAATAGAAAATCAGTTCAAAGAAATGCTTGTGTCATTCACTGTAGGCAGTTATTTTACCATGTTCTGCAGTGCTGTGTTTCTGATGGAAATACTGTCTGGTTGCACCTTGAGTGCTGTGTCCAGTTCTGGGCCCCTCAGTTTAGGAAGGACATTGAGGTGCTTGAGCGTGTCCAGAGAAGGGCAACGAGGCTGGTGAGAGGCCTTGAGCACAAGCCCTATGAGGAGAGGCTGAGGGAGCTGGGATTGTTTAGCCTTGAGAAGAGGAGGCTCAGGGGAGACCTTATTGCTGTCTACAACTACCTGAGGGGTGGTTGTGGCCAGGAGGAGGTTGCTCTCTTCTCTCAGGCAGCCAGCACCAGAACAAGAGGACACAGCCTCAAGCTGCGCCAGGGGAAATTTAGGCTTGAGGTGAGGAGAAAGTTCTTCACCGAGAGAGTCATTGGCCACTGGAATGGCCTGCCCAGGGAGGTGGTGGAGTCGCCAACTCTGGAGCTGTTCAAGGCAGGATTGGACGTGGCACTTGGTGCCATGGTCTAGCCTTGAGCTCTGTGGTGACAGGTTGGACTTGATGATCTATGAGGTCTCTTCCAACCTTGATAATACTGTGATACTGTGATACTGTTGTGGGTACCACCTTTCCAGGAACATGTGGTTTGTTTGGAGAGTTTTCTTAGGAGAAACTTCAGAATGAATTAATTCTTTTTACAACTAAAAATAGTCCTGTAAAAACACTACAGATAGGATGTCTTTTACTTCTTAAATGGAAAAAGAAATTAACTGTAAACATAATGCAGTCTTAGTGCTAAATCTCAGGAGACTGAAGGCTGTTGCTTACAGTCTGTGCTTTGCATTCCATGCCAGCTCTGCTAGCCCTTCTGTATTAAAGGCAAAACAGTGTCAGACTGCTAATGGCTCATTGGAACGATTGATTGTGATTGAGTAACCTCTTCCTTTAGGCCTGTTTTGCTGAGTGGGGGGCACAACATGAATATGGGCTGTGTTTCTAATTGTGGTGTTGCAGTTTTTCCTGTGAGGATTATCTAACTCACTTCAGGTGAGTTGCCAGGCTCTTTAGCTGAACATTAAATAACAAGCAGTTCAGTCATAGACCTGGAAATACAACAGCAGTTCTGCTCAAAACTGTGAGGTGAAAAAAAAAAATCATTGGCCTGTTCTTGAGTTAAATAACAGCTGTAATTCTGTGTCCTCAAAAGGTCAATAAATTAGAGTTAGAGGTGGAAAATATGAACAAACAACACAAGGAAACTGTTGGCATCTATGAAAAAGAGATTGAAGCAAAAAAAGTAAATGAAAAGAAACTTCTTGAAGAGGTGAGCCGTCAGTTTTTACTGCAAAGTTTAATTTTATCTGTTTGTTTTACAAAGCTTTATTGGCCAGAGTCCTTGCTTGTCACAACACCACAAGTGCAGCTTCTTGCATTTGCATGTAAGCAAAGCTTTAGTGCAGTTTAAAAGCAGCCTGGATGCATTCCTGTGCAACTTGGTCTTGTGGTCCTGCTGTGGCAAGGGGATTGGACTAGGTGATCTTTCAAGGTCCCTTCTGATCCCCAGTGTTCTGTGATGCAGTATCTCCTTAAGTTGAAGTGTTTGTGTCTGTCCTTAATCAGAACCCAGTTATTTTCACCAGTATATTGTTCTCAGAAATTAAACCCATGGTGTAAGTACAGGACAAGCAAATTAGACCAATTTTGCATAGTAGTATTTTCCTGCCCACACTTTTTTGATGGTAACATCAAAACACGTTAGGGCAGCAGTGCTTGAAGTGGTCATGTGGTTCAAAATGACACTCATTGCTCTGGGATCTGGATTTATTTGCCCATTTTAACAATATTTATAGAAGATGCAGAATTTGAAAACCATCTTGAAAGCAAATGAAGGCTACACCAAAAGAGACTGCATCGATATTAGGGTGACAGAGCCCTGGAAGGGGCTGCCCAGGGGGGTTGTGGAGTCTCCTTCTCTGCAGATGTTTAAAACCCACCTGGCTGTGTTCCTGTGTGACTTGGTCTAGGTGGTCCTGCTGTGTTTGGGGGGATTGGACTGGATGATTTTTTGAGTTCCCTTCCAATCCCTATTGTTCTATGATTCTGTGATACTGCACCCATAGGAGTAAGAAGAAACTTAAGATTTTAAAAACTGTTTTGGTAATTGTTAATGAATTAAATGAAACCTGTTACCAACAGGTAGAAAAAATGAGGTTGCTGGCTGATGAAGCAACGATGATACAGAGGGAAACTGATCTCCGATGTCAGCACAAGATCACTGAAATGGTGGCACTTATGGAAAAACACAAGGTAATGGGGTTGCACTGATTTCTGTGGTTTGTGCTGTGTGATAGCCTTAAGTAACAACCTTTCAAAACCAGAGTATTACTAATTACAAAGGGAAACATAAGAGCAAAGACTCGAGTCTAGGAAAACTAGTTTTCATCTAAAAATAGGTGATTGTTAAGGTTTTGGAAGCATGCCTGCCAGCAGATAAACTCCATTTATCTACATTACAGGATTTTTTTATATCCAGTCATCTGCTGATAGCATCAGTCTCCTCCTCTGGAGACGTTTAAAACCCACCTGGATGTGTTCCTGTGTGACTTGGCCTAGGTGGTCCTGCTGTGGCAGGGGGACTGGACTGGATGATCTTTCCAGGTCCCTTCCAATCCCTAATGTTCTGTGATTCTGTGATCCTATAGTGGTGTTTTTCAGTATCAGTGTGGGCCAGTTTTTATGAGATTAGTCACCTTCAGTCATTTAACTTAATCTACATCACTTATTACTCTGTTTTGCAATATATTTAGCAGACACTATTAATGAAAACAGTGCGGCTGCCTTTTCTGTGCTGCAACATGTACCACTGCTTAGAGAAAAAGCATTTTCTGTCAGCCAACAGAACAATACTGCTTGTGCTTTCCTGCTTTACAGATTCTGCTGAAGCATCAGTGTTTGTTCACAGTGTCTTCTCAGTCTTCAGAAGAGTCTGCAGCGATGAATAACGTTTAAAGACTAGTTAGATCTGAAACATTGAGCCAAATGTGTTGAGTTTTTGTTGTCTTTTTTTTTAAACAGTTTGAATATGATAAAGTTGTTGAAGAAAAAGATGCAGAGTTAAAACTCCATAAAATCAAAGAGCAGGAGTATTTGTCGTTGAAAAGCTCGTTGGTAAGGTGTGCTCTTCAGCACTAAATAATTAAATGGAGGGACTGCTGTCCTTAAAGTGTAGTGTAAATGCTGTATTAGTGCAGCAACAGGGTCAGGATGAGGGGCAGTGATTCTAAACTGGAGCAGGATAGATTTAGACTGGATGTTAGAAAAAATTCTTTACAGTGAAGGTAGTGGATCGCTGGAACAGATTGCCCAGAGAGGTGGTGGAAGCTCTGTCCCTGAAGGCATTCAGAGTCAGGTCTGACAGGGCTCTGAGCAGCGTGGTCTAATTGGAGATGTCCTTGCTCACTGCAGGGGTGTTAGACTAGATGACCTTTAAAGGACCCTTGCAGCCCAACAAATTCTATGATCCTTTCTGCTGAATGGGAAGAAGGGGTTTGGTATGTGCTTTAGCAGGACAGAATAGTAAAGATTAACCCATTAATTTGAATTTACAGTTTTCTCACAACTTTTACTGTCTGTCTTAAAAAAACCCAGGAAATTGGAGTAGCTGTGGTTTTCTGTCTGTTTTCCCAATAGTGCATCATTTTCTGACATCACTGTGAATAAGAAATTTGGTATTAAATAGCTGGGTTCCATTCCCCATCCTGTTCCCATGAGTGTTCTAAGTTCTTACCCTGAACAAGTCTGCTCAAGTACCTGTTTCTTAGTAGCACTTCAGCTCTTTTTAAAACAGACTCAAACCTTCAAAGCTTGAATTGCATCACTTTTTCTTTCTGGNGGACTGGATGATTTTTTGAGTTCCCTTCCAATCCCTATTGTTCTGTGATTCTGTGATACTGCACCCATAGGAGTAAGAAGAAACTTAAGATTTTAAAAACTGTTTTGGTAATTGTTAATGAATTAAATGAAACCTGTTACCAACAGGTAGAAAAAATGAGGTTGCTGGCTGATGAAGCAACGATGATACAGAGGGAAACTGATCTCCGATGTCAGCACAAGATCACTGAAATGGTGGCACTTATGGAAAAACACAAGGTAATGGGGTTGCACTGATTTCTGTGGTTTGTGCTGTGTGATAGCCTTAAGTAACAACCTTTCAAAACCAGAGTATTACTAATTACAAAGGGAAACATAAGAGCAAAGACTCTAGGAAAAGAGTCTAGGAAAACTAGTTTTCATCTAAAAATAGGTGATTGTTAAGGTTTTGGAAGCATGCCTGCCAGCAGATAAACTCCATTTATCTACATTACAGGATTTTTTTATATCCAGTCATCTGCTGATAGCATCAGTCTCCTCCTCTGGAGACGTTTAAAACCCACCTGGATGTGTTCCTGTGTGACTTGGCCTAGGTGGTCCTGCTGTGGCAGGGGGACTGGACTGGATGATCTTTCCAGGTCCCTTCCAATCCCTAATGTTCTGTGATTCTGTGATCCTATAGTGGTGTTTTTCAGTATCAGTGTGGGCCAGTTTTTATGAGATTAGTCACCTTCAGTCATTTAACTTAATCTACATCACTTATTACTCTGTTTTGCAATATATTTAGCAGACACTATTAATGAAAACAGTGCGGCTGCCTTTTCTGTGCTGCAACATGTACCACTGCTTAGAGAAAAAGCATTTTCTGTCAGCCAACAGAACAATACTGCTTGTGCTTTCCTGCTTTACAGATTCTGCTGAAGCATCAGTGTTTGTTCACAGTGTCTTCTCAGTCTTCAGAAGAGCCTGCAGCGATGAATAACGTTTAAAGACTAGTTAGATCTGAAACATTGAGCCAAATGTGTTGAGTTTTTGTTGTCTTTTTTTTTAAACAGTTTGAATATGATAAAGTTGTTGAAGAAAAAGATGCAGAGTTAAAACTCCATAAAATCAAAGAGCAGGAGTATTTGTCGTTGAAAAGCTCGTTGGTAAGGTGTGCTCTTCAGCACTAAATAATTAAATGGAGGGACTGCTGTCCTTAAAGTGTAGTGTAAATGCTGTATTAGTGCAGCAACAGGGTCAGGATGANCTTTTTTTTTAAACAGTTTGAATATGATAAAGTTGTTGAAGAAAAAGATGCAGAGTTAAAACTCCATAAAATCAAAGAGCAGGAGTATTTGTCGTTGAAAAGCTCGTTGGTAAGGTGTGCTCTTCAGCACTAAATAATTAAATGGAGGGACTGCTGTCCTTAAAGTGTAGTGTAAATGCTGTATTAGTGCAGCAACAGGGTCAGGATGAGGGGCAGTGATTCTAAACTGGAGCAGGATAGATTTAGACTGGATGTTAGAAAAAATTCTTTACAGTGAAGGTAGTGGATCGCTGGAACAGATTGCCCAGAGAGGTGGTGGAAGCTCTGTCCCTGAAGGCATTCAGAGTCAGGTCTGACAGGGCTCTGAGCAGCCTGATCTAATTGGAGATGTCCTTGCTCACTGCAGGGGTGTTAGACTAGATGACCTTTAAAGGACCCTTGCAGCCCAACAAATTCTATGATCCTTTCTGCTGAATGGGAAGAAGGGGTTTGGTATGTGCTTTAGCAGGACAGAATAGTAAAGATTAACCCATTAATTTGAATTTACAGTTTTCTCACAACTTTTACTGTCTGTCTTAAAAAAACCCAGGAAATTGGAGTAGCTGTGGTTTTCTGTCTGTTTTCCCAATAGTGCATCATTTTCTGACATCACTGTGAATAAGAAATTTGGTATTAAATAGCTGGGTTCCATTCCCCATCCTGTTCCCATGAGTGTTCTAAGTTCTTACCCTGAACAAGTCTGCTCAAGTACCTGTTTCTTAGTAGCACTTCAGCTCTTTTTAAAACAGACTCAAACCTTCAAAGCTTGAATTGCATCACTTTTTCTTTCTGGGCAGCATTCTGAGAGGCAGCATCCACCCAAGACAGAAGTTTGATTGTGTAGCACCTAGCTTAAAACACAGTATTTGCCTGACCATTCCCTTCACAGACCTATTATGCAGTTAGATGTTAGATTTTTTTTAATAGAAGATGTGACTCAAGTTTACATGTTTGTGGTTTTTTAAAAATTGGGTAATTACTGCTTTGATCACCTGTTGTTCTAGTGTTTTAACCATTCTGAAAATGAGCTGAGGTACCACTTGGCCTGCCAGCGTTATGGATGGATGAGCTCTGTTGAACAAGTGGAACTTTGTTTTGTTTATAATGAACAACCCTAGTATTTACTGTCTCATTTTGGACTTCTTTTTTCCCAGGTGAAGCATAGTTAACCCTGTATTTTATCCAACTATTTTTAGGAAAATGAGCTATCAACTTTGAAAAGTGAACTGTCATCCCTTCAGGAGCAACTTAAAGCAGAAATTGAAGAGAAGGTTTGTTTTCTGGGGGGTTAGGTTTTGGGTTTGTTCGTTACTTAAGTGTAGCAGTATGGGTGATAGGTTTGTCCTCATCTTATACACTATAGATGTGTTAGAAGAGAAAGGTCAGGAGTTTATTACCAGTGTGTATAAATACCTTCCACGAGGAGTAAAGACTGAGCAAGACTTTCTCAGTGGTTTCCAGAGTAAAGGACTCCTTCCCCTCTACTCTGCTCTGATGAGACCACATCTGGAATATTGTGTCCAGTTCTGGGCCCCTCAGTTCTTGAAGGACACAGAACTTCTGGAGAGAGTCCAGTGCAGAGCCACAGAGATGATGGAGTAGAGCACCTCCCTTACGAGGAAAGGCTGAGGGAGCTGGGTCTGTTTAGCTTGAAGAAGAGGAGACTGAGGAGTGACCTGATTCATGTTGATAAATGTGTGAAGGGTGGGTGTCAGGAGGATGGAGTCAGACTCTGCTCAGTGTCATCTAATAGTAGGACAAGGGGCAATGGCTGTAAGCTGGAACAAAGGAGGTTCCACATCAATTTGAGAAGAGACTTCTTCCCAGTGAGGGGTGATGGAGGGTGGAAGGGGCTGCCCATAGGTGCTGTGGAGTCTCCTTCTCTGGAGACATTTAAAACCCACCTGGATATATTCCTGTGCAACTTGATCTAGGTGGTCCTGCTGTGTCAGGGGGATTGCATTAGATGATCTTTCGAGGTCCCTTCCAATCCCTGATGTTCTGTGATGCTGTGTCAAGGCAGTGGGAATAAAAAGAGGTATAAGAAATAATATTTAAGCAGGAAAAAACTTACTCCTGTGTTCTATTGCCCTCACAGTAATACATTGCCCAAAGAGGTTGTGGAGTGTCTGTGCTCAGAGACAATCAAAAGCCTGTTGGACACAGTCCTGATGAATCTTCTGAAGTTCACTCTGCTTTGAGCATGGGTGTTGGACTAGATGGCTTGGAGAAATCCATTAAAACCGTAACCATTCTGTGATCTTGTGATGGGGACACAGTAACGTTCAGTTGACAACAAAAAAGAAGGCAAAATGGAATTAAAAAGACTGTAGTTAACAAGAATGCTTCCAGTTGTGGTTGAGTCACCATCCCTGGATGAGTTTAAAAGACGCTTAGATGTAGTGTTGGGGTGAACTTGAGGAATAGGGTTGATGGTTGAACTTGATGATCCCCAGGGTCTGTTCCAACGTGAATGATTCTATGATTCTGTGATTCTAACTGAAAAACAATGGTTTTTCTTAAATACACCTGCAATTAAAACTGCATCCTATTTTCTCATTAAAAAGGGAAGGTTTCCTCAGAGATAGGAAAAGTTATTCAAATGCAGTATTTAGTTCCTGTCACACCTCTTTTTTAGGAGAATCTCGCAAAGCAACTCTCCCAAAATGTGGTTCCTGAGAACGAAAAGAAGCACAAGGTACCTTTAACTTTACTAATTTTATAATTGCTGGTATTTATATGTGTGCAGCTTATTGAAATCCCACGATAAAATATGTTGACTCAACAAAGGACATTGAAATGCCTTTAATTTCAACCTTTTTTAATTGTAGAAAATACAAACTAGTTTTCACGAGACTCCTAAACCACATGTAGATCTGGATTATGATGCTGTTAATATAAAAACTAACAAGACTCCAAACAGTGCATCTGTAAAAGTCACCACGATGGAAAAGAAAAAGGTACCTCCTTCAGGATCTGCAAGTACTCCCTTGCATAGTCCCTCATTAAAGGTTTGTAGTTACTAGTGAGTTACCCTTTTTCTGCTTGTTTCTTGCTTCTCTTCAGGTGCTTACTCATTTTTGTTATGATAAGCAGGGATTTGGAAGGCAGATAGCCACAAAGAAAGGCTTTCTACTAGAAAGCTGTTTGTGAAAGAGCTCCAACTGGGTGTTTTTTTTCTTGTGCAGTCACTTCATTTGTCTGTTACCATTGATCAGTAACAGTTCCTGTCCTGGAGGGACTGTGGATTTAATAATGTCTCTAGAAATCTACTTAGACAACTCTCTTAATAGTGTTTGTAAGGGCATATTTTTATCTCTGAAACATTTGTCTCTATTCCTGCGGTTTAGTTTGTGTTTATAATGTTGGTTATAGCCTGTCTGTAGTGACTACAGAATAACCTGAATTTCTGCAGCTAAGCTTGAGGTTAGATACCATAAACCACTAAACTCACTTCTTCCATAGCTGCTTGTTCATATTCCACAGCTGCTTCTTCATTCTCCTTGATTTGCAACACAAAAAAGGGCTTTTATTTTCCCCTGGATCTTTCTTTCCATCCAAAACACGAAGCATAATTGGTCCACAGCATCTCTCTAGTGTCTTCCTGAAACAGCCTGTAAGTTGGGCTGTTAGATCGGTTCTAGGTGCTGTAGTTATCACTGAAAATCCAATTTGAAATTGCTTTTGCTTTCACAGACCTACATTATCAAGACTCCTCCTACACATAAACTGCAAGGTGAAAGCATGAATCTGCCTTCGGAACAGAGCGCAAGGAAAAAGCAGAAAGTGCTCCTGCAGCTGGATGCTCAGTCAGACAGCTCTGACCGCGGCGACCTCCTGGTAAGAGTGAGAGAACAAATGCTGCCTGGACAGATCTTTGTGCCTAGTGCTGTGTCTAAGGATGGATGTAAAGCGTGTGGGGTTCTGTATCCGAGACAAAACTTGTGTGTGTGTGTAGGTCACTTGGTTCTTTCTGGAATTGTGTTTCTATTAACATAATTAACAACTAATCTGGCAGAGTACTGCTATCACAGAACATTAGGGATTGGAAGGGACCTCAAAAGATCGAGTCCAATCCCCCTGCCACAGCAGGATTCCCTAGATCCAGTCACACAGGAACATGGCCAGGAGGGTTTGAAATGTCTCCAGAGAAGGAGACTCCACAACCCCTCTGGGCAGCCCCTTCCAGGGCTCTGTCACCCTCACTGGGAAGAAGGTCCTTCTCAGACTATGTGGAACCTCCTCTCTTCCAGCTCACACCCACTGCCCCCTGTCCTATCATTAAACACCCCTGAGAAGAGCCTGGCTCCATCCTCCTGACACTCACCCTTCACATATTTGTATACATGGAGCTTTTATAATGATCTCTGTGTGGTTTTTATTGCACTATTGAGGCTTCGTAGCAATATTTGAACTTTCTTTTATTTATCCTAGTATTCCTAGGGGAAAACAGTATTTTTTGAACATAGTGTGGTCAAGTAACTCTGTTTTTAATTTAAGAGCATCGTCTCAGAGGAGGAAGTGTTCAAAAAATTGTATGATGATTATTCTCACGCTTCACAGTTATTTGCTGTGACACCAAAAAAGGTACCTTAGCTCTTCTACATCTCCAAATGAACAGTTCATCAGATTACTTATAGGAACTAATGGGTGACTTTATTTTCCCTCTTAGAAAGCAACTATACCAACCATAAAAACTCCAAGCTCTGTGCTGAAGCTTACAACCATGAGGAAAATGCGAGAGGCTGGATGGACTGCAGTTTCTAAAATGGACAGGAAAAGGAAAATGAAAGAAGCTGAAAAGCTCTTCACTTGAAAAGAACTGCCTGCTTCCCCAGTGCTATTTGATTAGCACAACCGCAGCGTGATTATTCGCTCAGAGTTAGGACACTGTTGCATTTCTCTGTGTTACTCCGTTTGTTGAACACTACCTTCGTTTCCTTTCTACGTTAGATGCAGAAGCACATCCCCTGCAGAGCCTGTTCTGCCTGTCATCCCCTGTACTCTGCAGAGTCAGGAGACAATTTAACCTGTTTTCAAATGTTCAGATAATGTAGCAGCATAGAAACGGCTCCAGAAAGACAGTCTGGCATTAGAAATCCTGATTCTAAAGAAATTCAGTTACACTTTTAAAAATGTAATTCTTAGTGCAGAGTTCCTAATAGGATCTTATTTAGGGAAAGAAATGCTCAAGCTGTTAAACTGGTCTGAGGTCCTCTTGCTTTTCCATTCGTTTTAAGTGCAGTTAAACTGTCTTTTCAGACTGTTTTGCTTTCAGTAGCTGCCATTTCAGGGTGTTAGAAACAGTGTTGAAACTTCTAAAATTGAGGTTTTTAATAAAATTACTTTGCTTTAAAGAACATTTCTGTTTCGTGAGGGTCAAATTCCACTAACAGGCCTTCAGATTGTGACAAAACCTGTGAAGAGGTCATTACATTGTTCATCTGAAATGTGAAGAGTGGGACCAACTTTTGTTGCTTTCTGTATTAGAATCACGGAACACTAGGGATTGGAAAGGATCTCCAGAGACCATCCAGTCCAGTCCCCCTGCCACAGCAGGAACCCCTAGATCCAGTTGCCCAGGAGCACAGATCCAAATCACCTGGCAGCCTTCCTGAAGACTAACAGCTTCTGCGGCAAAAGCGTGAGCGTAGTTAGAACAACGTGTGTTTGCATGAATCCTTGGTTATTCTCGTTTCACAACCACCATCCAAAGCAGCTTCAGAGCCCAGAGATAACAAGGAAGCTACAGGTTCATTTTAAAATGTTATGAAGAATCAGAGTCCTGACTTCATCTGAAGTAGGTAGCACTGCATGTATTCTATATTTTCTGTGCAGCAACTGTACATGCAGGCCAGCAGTTTGGGTCCCTTATTTGTGCCCTGTCTGCTGAGCCGTGATGCTAATGTTTAGTAGTGTAATTAGTGTAGAAATCATAGAATCATAGACTGGCCAGGGTTGGAAAAGACCTTAAAGGTCATCCAGTTCCAGCCCCTCTGCACAGGCAGGGACACCTTCACTAGATCAGGTTACTCAGGGCCCCAGCCAACCTGGTCTTGAACAGTGCCAGGGATGGGGCAGCCACAACTGCCCTGGGCAACCTGTTCCAGCATCTCCCCACCCTCACAGGAGATAATTTGTTGTGTCCAACCTCAAATCTCCCATCTTCAGGTCTGGAACCCTTTCCCCTTGCCCTCACTATGCACCTAGCCATCCTCCAGCTTTCTTGTAGCTTCCCCCCTGCTTCAGATATCATCCATTTAAACCTCTCCAGATAGATGTAGATGTCACGCAAGGTCAGTTAAGTTTTATTTGTGAATGTTACTTAGTCATCTATTTTCAGCTACTTTGGAGGAAAAAATGGATGTAGTCACCAGAAACACAAGGTACGTAAGCAGCTTGTAATTTATTTTAGCTTATTTTAATATTCTTAATAGATGTTTTATACAAGATTGAAATACTTGACCAGTAGTTACTTCATTTCCATATAGCATGTTTCTGACTTCACCTGTTGCTGTTGTTGACCTCTTCAACAGATACTCATGGGCTGGTTACTGAACCATCAGAAAAATAACAGCAGTTCCTGTTGTTTCTGGATATCACGACAGTTGCGCCACCTCGTCTTGTCTGCTGTAGCTCATGTACTGATCTATGAAGTACAATTCTGCAATCTTGAAGTTAAGATTCAAGATCTCTTTTCACTTGCACCCTGCATGATAGGACAAAGGGCAGTGGGTGTAGGTTGGAGCACAGGAAGTTCCTCCTCAACAAGAGTAAGAGCTTCTTTACTCTAAGGGTGACAGAGCACTGGAATGTGGTGCCCAGGTGGAGTTCTCCTTCTCTGGAGACTTTCAAGACCCCTCTGGATGCATTTCTGTTTAACCCATCATAGGTTTTATGATCCTGCATGAGCAGGAAGGTTGGACTAGATGACCTCTAGAGGTCCTTTCCAACCTCTAGTGATATGTGTGTGTCCACATCAAGCCTGGCCTACCTACAGTCGTAGCTTTGATGATTGCAGAATGTGAAGTTTTAAATCCTTGCTATAAAGAACAGAATGGAAATGACTGTTCATTGAGCCTTTGCAGGACAAATTAATGTTTCTGTGGTGGTGATGAGTGTTCCTTCCTGAGCCAAATGGGATTTCCAGCACAGTGGTATAAATTGTGTCTGATGTTGTGGAGGAAACGACAGACGCAAGCAGTAAGAGTGAAACATGTTCATAAGTGTTGTAAGAGTTTCACTCCCGGTGAGTTTTGTGCTCAAGAATCACAGAACATTAGGGATTGGAAGGGACATCAGAAGATCATCCAGTCCAAGCCCCCTGCCACAGCAGGACCACCCAGACCCAGTCACACAGGAACATGTCCAGGTGGGTTTTAAATGTCTCCAGAGAAGGAGATTCCACAACTCCCTGGACAGCCCCTTCCAGGGCTCTGTCGCCCTCACTGGGAAGAAGGTCCTTCTCAGACTATGTGGAACCTCCTCTCTTCCAGCTCACATCCATTGCCTCTTGTCCTATCATTAGATGCCCCTGAGCAGAGCCTGGCTCCATCCTCCTGACACCCACCCTTCATGTATTTATCAGCATTAATGAGGTCACCCCTTAGTCTCCTTTTTTCCCAGCTCAAGAGCCCCAGCTCCCTCAGCCTTTCCTCAGCAGGAGGATGCTCCACTCCCTCCTCCATCTTTGTGGCTCTGCACTGAACTCAGTCCAGCAGCTCTGTGTCCTTCTGGAACTGAGAGGCTCAGAACTGGACACAGCATTCCAGATGTGGTCTCACCAGGGCAGAGTAGAGGGGAAGGAGAACCTCTCTCCTGCAGACAGCGATTCCAGTCTGTAGTGCCCACGTCTAGACTCAAATTGACAAGTAGTCCGTTGGGGCCAGTTGCTGCCAGAACGGTTATGGCAGGGTTGTGAGTCTGTGCTCTGTTGTGCAGTCCTGGTAATCAAATGTCATGCAGTGTGTGCTCTAAACCATCTGCACGTTACAGAATGCTGTCAGTACAGCTATCAAAGGGTACAGGAAATGCAAATACTCCAGGAATATCTCGTGTATCTTAAAATATAGAAGCATTGAGCAGTTTCCAAAGAAATCAAATACAAAGCTGTTTATCACAGGAGCCAGACTGCAAGTAGGATTATGAAGTATTTTCAGACCATAAATGGGGATTGTTGGTATATGATCCCCACTGTGAGAGCTGCTGTCTTCATCTGGGGTAGATAAGAAATGCTGCAGCTGATTCCAGGAAAGAGCAAGCAGTCGTCTGTGAGTCTGAGAGATGAGAGAATGTGTTTCAAGCTATTAGACCCACAACAGACAGATGAGCTTTGAAAATTCAGCACCCACGGTCTGTTTAAATGCAGAACCACTTGTTCCTATGGCAGCCTGTTAGGGTCTTACTTTAATCAACACAAGTCAGCAAGAGGATGGGGCTGGAAATTATCCTTCTACTAAAGTACTAGTCCTTCAGAGATCTAATTGGTTTTGTTTGGTGTTCCTCAGCACAGTTCCTGATTCCCCGTGGTTTGAGAGCTTGGTGGTGGTTTTCATGTTTCCCAGTGCTCTGTGCAGTGGGTGTTAGGTGTTCTGTGCTCTAAGTTAACCTGCTCATATGGACCAGTCCTATTCAATCTGTTCATTAATGACTTGGATGAGGGAATAGAGAGCTCTGTTAGCAAGTTTGCTGATGACATGAAGCTGGGAGGAGTGGCTGACACCCCAGCAGGCTGGGCTGCCATTCAGTGGGACCTGGATAGGCTGGAGAGTTGGGCTGGGAGCCACTGAATGAACTGTAGGGCAGTATCGAGTCTGGCATCTGAGTGAGAACAGCCCTAGGTACCAGTATAGGTTGGAGGCTGACCTGTTGGAGAGCAGTGTAGGAGAAAGTGACCTGGGGGTCCTGGTGCCCAGCAGGATGGTCAGGAGCCAGCAATGGGCTCTTGTGGCCATGAAGGCCAGTGGCATCCTGGGGTGGATCAGAACGGGGGTGGTTAGTAGATCCAGAGAAGTTCTCCTCCCCCTCTACTCCGCCCTAGCATCCAGATCTGGGCCCTTCAGTTCCAGAAGGACCCAGCTGCTGGAGAGAGTCCAGTACAGAGCAAATAAGATGACACAAGGAGCGGAGCATCTTCCTGCTGAGGAAAGGCTGAGGGAGCTGGGTCTCTTGAGCTTGGAAGAAAGGAGACTGAGGGGTGACCTCATTAATGTTTATAAATACGGAAAGGGTGCGTGTCAGGAGGATGGAGCCAGGCTCTGCTCAGGGGGACCCAATGATAGGACAGGGTCCAACAGGTGAGCTGGAACAGAGGAGGTTCCACATCAATGTGAGAAGGTTCTTCCAATGAGGGTGACAGGGCACTGGAAGGGGCTGCCCAGGAGTGTTGTGGAGTCTCCTTCTCTGAAGATGTTTAAAACTTGCCTGGCCATGTTCCTGTGTGACTGAGTGTAGGGGATCCTGCTGTGGTGGGGAGGGATTGGACTGGATGATCTTTCAAAGTCCCTACCAGTCCTTAATGTTCTGTGATTCTGTCATCACAACATTTTCATTGTGTTGTGTTATTACCAGAGAAGAGGGAGTAGGAATAAGGAGTGATAACGTACTGGTTTTGTTTTGGGCACTGTTCAGCGACAGAGAGTCCTGTTCAGTTACTTTTCCACAGCAGCATCTTGGCAGGTACTGAATTTCCGTAGCCACTACAGAGATTCCTGGAGAATGAACCCCAAGTCTGTGATTACTAACTCCTGTTAGAGCACTCAGTGAGGAACATGAGCACGCTGACATCATTTAATGAAAGTGTAACGGAACTGATGTCAGGGAAGGGATCGCTTTAGTTAAGAGAAAGGTTAAAGATAAATAATTAACAGTGTAACTGGCTGTTCTGGAACAGGGCCACAAAGCTGAGGGCTGTAGAAGCACATAAATTTCTAGCACTGAGTCACCAGGTCAACTGGGTGGCAACCAGAGAAACGGATCTGTAAGCACCAGGCTTTTAGCTGTGGATTTTAGGATGCTCTGTGAAAGAAGTCCTGGGCACTCAAATTGTCATACTGGACCTTCTTGTCCTGCCCACAGGGTTTCATCTTGCTGTTCCCAGTAGGTGGTGAGATGTCTCTCCCATGAAGTCAGAGGTCAGCAGCAAATTAACTCTGGTCGTATTGAGGACAATCAAAGAAAAGTTCTACCAGCTTAATAGTTTGTGTCAGTCACTGAAGAGGTATGGATGTGTTTCACCCTGGTGTTGTGTAGTGCAGCTCAGACAGGCAGACATGGTGCCAGCGTAGGCAAAGGTGGCCAAGAAGGTCAATGGCATCCTGGCCTGCATCAGAAACTGTGCATCCAGCAGGAGTAGGGAGGTGATTGTCCCCCTGTGCTCAGCACTGGTGAGGCTGCATCTTGAGAACTGGGTCGTTTTGGCACCTCAGTACAAGGGAGATATCAGGGTGCTGGAACGAGTGCAGAGGAGGGCAATGAAGTTGGGGAAGGGCCTGGAGAATGAATCTTCTGATGAGAGATGGAGAGAGTTGGGGCTGTTTAGTTTGAGGAAGAGGAGGCTGAGGAGAGACCTCGTCGCTCTCTACAACTATCTGAAAGGACAGCGTAGAGATGCTGGTGCTGGTCTCTTCTCACAGGTCATTAGTGACGGAAGCAGAGGGAAGGGCTTCCAGCTTCAACAGGAGAGGGTTAGACTGACCATCAGGAAGAAGTTCCTTGTGGAGAGAGTGGTCAGGCACTGGGATGGGCTGCCCAGGGTGGTGGTTGAGTCCCCATCCCTGGATGAGTTTGAAACTCGCTTAGATGCAGTGTTGGGGGATCTGGTTTAGGGGCAGACTTGTAGAGTAGGGTTGCTGGTTGGACTCTATGATCCCAAGGGTGTTTTCCAACCCAAAGGATTCTATGATCCTATGAGAAAGGGGTTCTGTGTCATAGAATCACAGAATCGTTAGGGATTGGAAGGGACATTGAAAGATTATCTAGTCCAATCCCCCTGCCACAGTGGGATCACCTAGACCAAGTCACACAGGAACACATCCAGGCGGGTCTAAATGTCTCCAGTGAAGGAGACTCCACAACCTCCCTGGGCAGCCCCTTCCAGTGCTTCTCACCCTCAGTGGGAAGAAGTTCCTTCTCATATTTATGTGGAATCTCCTATGTTCCAGCTGACACCCACTGCCCCTTGTCCTATCACTAGATGACACTGAGAAAAGCCTGGCTCCATCCTGCTGACACCCACCCTTCACATATTTATAGACATCAATGAGGTCACCCCTCAATCTTCTCCCAGCTAAAGAGGAGCTAACCTGAGTCTGAGGAGCAGCACTCACATGAATTTCAAGATCTTAGACTGACTGCTCCCAGATCAGTGGATTTCTGTTCTTCATACTTGGTCAAATGCACAGCAGAGGCTGGGTCAGAGTCACAAGGGGTAAAAGCACTGCTGAAACTGCCTGCTCCAGCGGTTAGCAGTTCCTGACTGGGCACACACAGCGTCAGAGCTGTGAGCCTTCATGACAGTAGGGCTCTGGACAGAGATCCAAGGACTCACTGTACCTTAACAACCAAATTTCTAATCGCCTAAGAATGAAATGAGGTTTGTGTGGCATGACCTATTTTATGTAACACCCTCTCGATGGGCATTATGTTCTCAGCTGCTATTACTTGTTGCTCAAATCCTGGATCAACTTTCTGTTATTTTACCTGGTTCTTCAGGGGTAGATGTCAGGCTGGTGGGTGGAGGGTTCCCTGTGGCAGAGTTCTCTCTTTAAATATTTGCATTGTAATAGTGCTTTTGTTACTGCTTGGAAATTGCCTCAGTGTGGGCTGGGGATTGACCTGTTGGAGAGCAGTGTAGAAGAAAGGGACCTGAGGGTCCTGGTGGACAGTAGGATGGCCAGGAGTCCAGTGCAGAGCCACAAAGATGATGAAGTGAGCGGAGAATCTCCCTGCTGAAAAAGGCTGAGGGAGCTGGGTCTCTTTACCTTGGAAAAAAGGAGACTTAGGGGTGACCCCATTAATGTTGATCAATATGGGAAGGGTGGGTGTCAGGAGGATGCAGTCTCACTCTTCTTGGTGTCAGCTAATGATAGGACAAGGGGCAGTGAGTGTGAGCTGGAACAGAGTAGGTTCCACATCAATGTGAGAAGGAATTTCACAGTGAGGGTGACAGAGCCCTGGAAGGGGCTGCCCAGGGGTGTTATGGAGTCTCCTCACTCTGGGTTTAAAACCCACCTGGAAGTGTTCCTGCGTGACTTGATCTAGGGGATCCTGCCCTGGCAGGGGAACTGGACTAGATGATCTTTTAAGGTCCCTTCCAATCCCTAATGTCCTGGGATTCTGTGATCTGTTCCCTGCAGAGACGCAGAGCTCCTCTGTGGTGTCTGCCTGGTAACGAGCAAACAGAGCAAAGGAGACTTCATTAAGTGTTGAATTTTTGATGTGTGATTCAGGATGGCTCCATTTCCACACTAACCTTGCTGTCACGACGTCGCTGTCCTGTGTAGCGATTAAATTCATCAATAATAACTCACGAGCAGTAGTTAGTTTAAAAGCCTGAGGAGGGAACGACTGTTAAATAATTAGAGTTCCGGCTCCGGTTTCCAGGTTAGGATATTCTGGACACATTTGTTCCTGTCACATTTGCTTTGTAGTTCAGTATGAATTTTCAATAGATGACTTGGCGATAAGAAAGCAGCAATTCAGATGCAATTATATAAACAATAAGATCAGCCTGGAATTAGCCTGGAGAGTATAAAGCACACACAGAGCTGGTGCTGGGTCACTGCCTCTCCCAGCTCAAGGCAGAATCAGGTTCCTGTAATAGGGAAGAATTCAGCTGACAAAGAGGTTGGTCTTTCCAGACTCGAATTGTTGCAGCTACAGGGTAAAGCAGACTCTGTAATGAAGGGCTTTGGCGATGGGAGACTTGACAGCCAGAAGAGTCTAGAGGGGATGTCCAGGGGTGGTTAGCAGATCAAGAGAGGTTCTTCTCCCCCTCTACTCTGCCCTGGTGAGACCACATCTGGAGTGTTGTGTCCAGTTGTGGGCTCCTCAGTTCAAGAGGGATGTGGAGCTGCTGGAGAGGGTCCAGTGTAGGGCAAAGAGGATGATGAAGGAGGTGGAGCACCTCCCTTATGAGGAGAGGCTGAGGGAGCTGGGTCTCTTCAGCTTGGAGGAGACTGAGGGGTGACCTTATTAATGTCTATAAATATTTGAAGGGTGGTTGTCAGGAGGATGGAGCCAGGCTCTTCTCAGTGTCATCTAGTGATAGGTCAAGGGGCAGTGGGTGTGAGCTGGAACAGAGGAGGTTCCTATGAATATCATCATCAATATGATAAGGAACTTCTTCCCAGTGAGGGTGACAGAGCCCTGGAACAGGCTGCCCAGGGTGGTTGTGGAGTCTCCTTCACTGGAGACGTTTGAGACCTGCCTGGATGTGTTCCTGTGTGACTTGGTCTAGGTTGCAGGGGGATTGGACTGGATGGTCTTTCGAGGTCCCTTCCAATCCCTAATGATTCTGTGAGCATTTAAAGGGTTTAGTTTAGGGGCTGTAAGAGGAGACCCCGGACTTGTCTCAGCGCTAAGCAAAGCTTTGTTCTTGGGATCCCCTGCAAGTCTGCGAAATGAGGTCAGCACAACAGGCTGAGAAAGTGGGGATTCATAGATTTGAGCTCTTTGCTGATGTTCTTGATTGTAATTTGCTTGAATCTATTCCTCTTGGCAGTGTTCCCCTTTCATCCTGCCTCTGAGGCAGCTGGAAAGTTAGGAAGTGCAGCGCTATGCTTGAGACGCACAGCTGGTTGTTTCTCTTTCAACATTTTATAAGATGCTTTCTGAAAGTGATTTTTAAACCAAGGAGAGGATTTTAGTGTCTCTGGTTAATTGTGGAGCTGTTCTCTCTCTGTCTCACACAGAACACAAGTACTTTAGCTCCTGTGATTTTTCTGTGTCAGCACTCCATCACTCATTAGTGAGAGGTTCGACTTAATTGCTTTAGTGGGAAGAAGTGTATTTGTTATGTTGCTAATGGCCTGTTTATCCTTGTTTTGTGTTCAGTGCTCTTTCATTTAGAGGTCTGAGGGGCAGTGGGTGTGAGCTGGAACCAAAGAGGTTCCACATCAATAAGAGAAGGAGCTTCTTCACAGTGAGGGTGACAGAGCACTTTCCAGAAGGGGCTGCCCAAAGGGGTTGTGGAATCTCCTCTGAAGACATTTAAAACCCCCCTGGACATGTTCCTTTGCAACTTGATCTAGAGGATCCTGCTGTGATGGGGAGGTTGGACTGGATGATCTTTCAAGGTCCCTTCCAATCCCTAATGTTCTGTGATTCTGAGAACGGCAATAAGTTGTCAGGATGCAGTTAAAGTTAAGATCAGTTCTAGTCTGTGACTGTTGTAACTGTTCTTGTCAAGTTCAGAGGGAAGGACTGAAAGGATGTCTGGGCTGATGGGAATTTTACTCAGGCTCACTTTATTTTTCCCCCTGTCTAGCATGAGTCCCTTCCTCGTGATGTCACTCGTCTTTGGCCTGACTTTTGGTCAAGCAGCATCGCTCTGCGCGCTGTCCGAGTACACAATCCACGTGGAGAAGCGGGAGTGCGCCTACTGCCTGGCCATCAACACCACCATCTGCGCGGGATTCTGCATGACTCGGGTACTAGGACTTCCTCTGCTCTGGGCAGTGGTTCCTAAAACGGCCGTCGTGACAAGAGCAGGGCCAGTTCTCACTGGAAGACTAGTAAATGGTGCAGGTCTGGTAGCACTTGTCACAGACATAAAAATCATTGTGTTTGTGAGTTGTCTTTTGCGAAGGTCTGGATGAGAACTGCCAGGTCCTCAGAACACCTCCCTTATGAGGAAAGGCTGAGGGAGCTGGGTCTCTTCAGCTTGGAGGAGACTGACGGGTGATCCCATGAATGTTGATAAATATGGAAAGGGCGGGTGTCAGGAGAATGGATCTAGGCTCTGCTCAGTGTCATCTAATGATAGGACAAGGAGCGGTGTATGTGAGCTGGGACCGAGGAGGTTCCACATAAATATGAGAAGAAACTTCTTCCCAGTGAGGATGACAGAGACTGGAACAGGCTGCCTGATGGGGTTGTGGAGTTTTCTTCTCTGGAGACATTTAAAACCTGCCTGGCCATGTTCCTGTGCAACTGGATCTAGGTGATCCTGCTGCAGCAGGGGGATTGGACTGGGTGACCTTTCAAGGTCCCTTCCAATCTCTAATATTCTGTTATTCTATGAACTGCTGAGTTTATGTCATCAGAGACAGCAGAGAACTGACCGCTGCTGGGGTCAGGGTGGAACAGGTGAAAATCAGATTCTGTTCAGTCACTCTGCTGTAAATGACTCAGGTGACTTTTACTCCCACATTCTTTTATGACAAATAACTCTAGAGAGCGTCTTGCAGATGGGCTTGCTGAGCAGTGCTTGAACTTCACTGTCCATCTTAGCATTTTAAGCTCCACCTCGCTCAGCAAATAGCAAGTAGTGCTAAAGTAATGCAGGTTAGTGCTCTGGTCTGGCTGATGTGGTGATGTCAGGTCCTGGGCTGGGCTGGGTGAGCTCAGAGGGCTTTTCTAGCCTCAATCATTTGGGATTCTGTGACTGTTAGCACTCAGCACCAAGCTGAGCCACTAGAACCATAGAAGAAGGGTGAACATATCTGCAGGGGTAGAGAGCCCTGGGCTGGTGCAGATTCAAAGGTACAGACCTGAACAGACATGCACTGAAATATCCAGGCTGGGCTGAGTGTAGAGAGGTTTTGTTTCTGTGTGTTTGGTAAAACATCAAGGGAATTCTTAGGGAGTTGGGTCTCTTGAGCTTGGAAAAAAAAGAGCCTGAGGGGTGACCCCATGAATGTTGATAAATATGGAAAGGGTGGGTGTCAGGAGGATGGAGCCAGGCTCTGCTCAGGGGCACCCAATGATAGGACAAGAGGCAATGAGTGTGAGCTGGAAAAAAGGAGGTTTTACTTCAGTCTGAGAAAGAACTTCCTCCAGTTGAGGGTGACAGAGCCCTGGAAGGGGCTGCCCAGGGAGGTTGTGGATTCTCTTTCTCTAGAATTGTTTAAAACCCACCTGGATGTGTTCCTGTGTGACTTGGTCTAGGGGATCCTGCTGTGGCAGGGGGCTTGGACTGGCTGATCTTTGGAGGTCCCTTTCAATCTCTAATGTTCTGTGATTCAGTGAAACAGTGCATTTCTTTTTCCTTTGTAGGACAGCAATGGCAAGAAGCTGCTACTCAAAAGTGCTCTGTCCCAGAACGTGTGCACATATAAGGAGATGCTGTATCAAACAGCAATGATTCCGGGCTGCCCTCGTCACACCATCCCTTATTATTCCTACCCTGTGGCTGTGAGCTGCAAGTGTGGTAAATGTAACACTGATTATAGCGACTGTGTTAATGAGAAGCTTAGGACTAACTATTGCACTAAACCACAGAAGCTCTGTAAGGTGTAAACATCCAACAGAATGTGGTCACAATGTACCTCTGCTCACCTAGTCACCGCTAAGCAGAAATAAAAGTGGGTTTCGTAACAGGTTTGCAAACTGGTGTGCACAGTTTTCTTGTGAAGATGCATCGCTAATTACTGCGGCTGAATGTGCTGAGGCCCGACAAAGCCAGAGAAGGAGACTCCACAATCCCCCTGGGCAGCCCTGGAAAGGAGGTGCTGGAGAGAGGGCAGAGAAGGGCAACTGGGCTGGTTAGGGGTTCGGAGAACAGGGCTGATGGGGAGAGGCTGAGGGAGCTGGGGCTGTTCAGTCTGGAGAAGAGGATGATGAGGGGAGACCTCACTGCTGTCTACAGCTACCTGAAGGGAGGTTGCAGTGAGGTGGGGGTTAGCCTTTTCTCCCTAGGGACTGGTGATAGGACCAGAGAAAATGGGGTCAGGTTGTGCCAGGGGAGGTTGGATCTTAGGAAAAACTTCTTCCCAGAAAGAGTGGAGAGGCCTTAGAACAGTGGCTGCCCAGGGAGGGGGTGGAGGCACCATCCCTGGAGATATTCAGCAACGGGGCAGCCACGGTGTTTCAGCAGATGGGGTAGTGGTTGGGGGTTGTAGGGTAGGTGGCCAGACTGGGTGATCTTGTAGGTCTTTCCCAACCCTGATGATTCCATGACCCTTTAAAATTCAACCTAACACATTCAGTCATGCTGATGCATCTACTTAAGGTCACGTTTATGTGCCCTGGGAGCACTTTGTCCCTCAGCCTTTCTAGCAGCATCTGTAGTCGACTTTGAAGCCTCTCAGGTCCAGTGGCAGCCATTTGTGGAGGCGACGGCTCCTCGGGGCCAGCTGCCAGTGGCTGGCGATGGCTGTGCTGCCAGCTCTGCCCTCTCTGCAGGGCCCGGCCCTGGGGAGACCCGGGTTAGCGCAGGGGTCCCGAGTACCAAGGGCTGGGGTGTGTGGGGGCTGCTCCGCGCGGGAGGCCCGAGCGCTGACCCTCCCCTCCTCGAGACCCGGCAGCCGCCGCCGCGAGGCCACGATCCCGCCCGCGCTCGCTGCCCCCAGCCAATGCGGCGCGAGCGCGCTGCCCGCTGCCCCTCCCCCGCTGGGCGGGAGCGGCCCGCCGCGCGCGACCCCGAAGGGAAGCGCGAGGGCTGCCCCCTCAGGTTGGGTCCTGCCCCAGGGCAGCTTTGTTACCTGGGGCCATTCCGCCGCCGGGAGAGACGGGCGAGCTCAGCCCCGCCTGAGGAGTCCCGCTTCGGGCAGGGGCTCCGCGGGCTCCGGTGACGCCGCCGCGGGACCGCTCGGCAGTGAGCACTGGGGTGATAGAGGTGAGGAGACGGCGGGCCCGCCGCGGTGGGCCGGACTGTGGTGGGCGCCGGGGCTCCGCGGGGAAGGGAGGGCAGGAGGCGCGAGGGCGAGAGGACAGAAGGCGGGAAGGTAGGAGGCGGGAGGGCCGGGCCAGCCGTCGCGGGGCGTCTGTGATGCGAGATCGGTGGGTGTAGGGGACACGGACACATTGGCCGTATCAGTGCTCGAGAGTGCGGAGACCAGTCCTCCCTGGCAGTCGTTTCCATCAGGTTATGTTTATTAGGAAGTTGTGGCAAATTCAAGACAGAAAAGCCCGTAAAGCACCACCTGAGAACGCGTTAGGCTGTTTCTGTGGTGACAGCTGATTTAAGCAACAGAATAAGGTTTTTATGCTGCCACAGAGGTAATTGTTGAGGCAATAACCTCAGACTCCATTTCTGCCCAAACTGAGGTTTTGTGCTACAGAAATCAATGTTGTATTGGAAGCAGTTTGTGTTTTGGACAACCTTAGTGGCAGAAGCACCAACAGAGAGGAAGAAGATTGAACAGCTTTATTTATGTACATTTGCTCTGATCAGCATTTGATGCTGTTCATCAGCAGCATCCCGTGGCTGTAAAATAGAGCATTTGAAGGCTTCGGGTAATTCAGTGCCTTTTTCAATACATATTTTGCTATAAAACTATCAGTATGAAGAGCAGTGAAACATGAATCTTCGTTGTAGCGATATTACAGGGCTGTGCTTCAGCATGTGCAGCCTCTGCAAGGTATCAAAACTGGCTGAGGTTCTCCTGTAACAAATGGAGCTACCACTGAGATCAGTTACTTAGAAAAATTAGACAAGGGAAATGTGAATGAAGCATGTTTAGAGACATAATACATCAACAATTTACACCTTTGTGCTTTAGAACAAACAGTTTGACAGGAGACGTGTGTGTGATGTACTGTCAGAACCATCACCTGGAGGGATCTGATGGACAGCACTAAATGACTACTTACTTCTGCTGGCTTGTGTGGCAGTGACTGTGCGTCTGGTGCATGGGAGCATTAGAGTTGGTTAATCACCTGCAGCTCTGCAGTGTGAACTGTGAGGAAGTTTAGGTACTGATTTGGATTTAGTTACCTTTTCAAAGCTTTCGTATTGGAGACATACAGTCTAGTTGCTTGGAAATGATTTTGTACTGCTGACAAGGGTTTTGCACTATTGAAAAGCTGCAGTGAAAGAGCAGCAGCACAGCAACCCAGGCACAGTAAGGTTGATAGCCTTAATCCTCTGCCTGTGAGCACTTAAAAAAGGCTACTCAGTGAAAATCACAGATTTTCAGTGGGATTGGAAGGGGCCTCGAAAGATAATCCAGTCCAATCCCCTTGACACAGCAGGATCACCTAGACCAAGCTGCACAGGAACATATCCAGATGGGTTTTAAATGTCTCCAGAGAAGGAGACTCCACAACCCACCCTGGGTAGCCCTTTCCAGTGCTCTGTCACCCTCACCATGGAGAAGCTCCTTCTCATATTGATGTGGAACCTCCTATATTCTAGCTCGTGCCCATTGTCCCTTGTCCTATCATTAGATGAAATTGGAGATGTTAGCTAGCTACGATCTAAAAGCAATGTGAAAGAGTTCTTACAGCTTTGACAGGGAAAGATAATCAGCACCTGCTGTCCCTTTATGAGTTAAAAGCCCTTCAGTTACCAAGATGCAGCGAAAACTGCAAATATGCCCCTTACAACAAAAGGGAACAGCAGGAACCAACACAAGAGGCTCTATCTCTGGATTCTGTTAAAGGCATTAGTAGATGTGTAACATGGTGATTTCCAGCTTGAATTACACTGATAACTTAGTGAACTAACCCACTAACCAGTATTATTCTGTTCCCAATACGCAGTGCAAGTACTCTGTGTACCTCAACACCACTAAACCTAGAGCATTAGCAGGAATTACGCTCAGAAAAACAATCTCACTCTTCAGAGGAAGAAAAAAACCAAAAGACTTGAGCAGAAAGTTAGGTTGTTCAAGCTTGGAGGTGACAGAAGAGGTTTTTTGGTACCATTCTTCTGTTTCCACAAGGCACTTTGATGTCTTTGTACTTCTGGGGGAGTGAGGGGCTGGAGAAGCAATGGAAGTTTATGCAAGCAACCTTTTTATTCAGTGCATCTCGAAAGCAGCAGTGGGCATCTAGCAACTTAGGAAACAGTCAACAAAGAAATAAACTCTGGTGCTATCATTACATTCTGGTACTACAAATGGTTTGTCATTCTGAAGGGGGGTGTGACTAATGGAAGTAACTCTATTTGCTCTGAATTACTATCCCTCTGTGGCAATACTCTTGGAACCCGAGCCTCTGGCTTCTCTACTGTACTGTCTTTACTCATTTTCTTGGAAAGCTGTCTGACTCTGAGTGTCAAAAGTGACACTGCAGACAGGTTCCTTCTTTCTGTCGGTACTAGCTTGGGAGAAAATACCCTGATTGCATACTCTCCTACTATCTGTTTAGAGCCAGTTGTAGGGGCAGTCTCTAGAGTACCTAGGATCCAGGAAATTGCTTTGGGGTTGTCTGGCATGAGAAGCTTTCCAAGTTTGAGCTTTGAGACCCTCGTGGGTTTGCTGTCAGTGTCTCACTCTCCCAGATAAACCTTTCTTAGGATCTATAAGACAGCGTATCTATGCCTCATTTCCTGGTCTGATGCTTGGATATTAAGGTCCCAGGCCCCACTTTTACAAGACATTGGCTGTGAACAGGGTGATACCAGCCTGACTCTTCGTTGGGACAGGGCATGAGGTCTCCCTGTCAGATGGGTACCTGGAGCTCGGCCCAGATGCTGCTCAGTCAGCAGTGCCTGCTGCATACCCAGCATTTAGTGCATCGCTGTCTCAGAGTCATAGTCTGTGGTTGAATGATTTGAAGAGAAGGATGGATGCAAAAGACAGCCAGATGTGTCAGTTAAGTTGGATGAGTGGAACAGCAAGAGCATCTCCAGTCCTGAAGTATCGGAAAAGTGATGGGAGTTAAATTTCTTCAGGAAATAAGAAATAAATGTCGTGTGTGTTCCACACAAATATGAGTGCACACAGCTTCTGAAATCCCCTTTCATCGTGTTTCAGTGCAATAAAGACTCTGTGACTTGTGAATGCCAAGTCCTGCTTGACGTTAGGGACCATTTCAGTGAGATACTGTAGTATCTGCAGTAGTTGAGCTGAACTTTTCGCCATCATGTATGGAATAACCACATCAGAAATCCAACCTAGTGAGCATCAGAGAGACAGAGCTGCTCTGGGGATAACTGTTAGCAAAAGCCTCTTCTCTGAAACAGTGAATTATCTCAAGCAAACTTCTGAGCCTATGATGTCATTTATTCTCCCCTTCTGGGGACAACCTTTCTCCCTCCTCGGCTGTTTTAAATTGAACATTCCCTTGTGAATAAATATGACAACTAGAAAAATAAAACCATAGAAGTAATTGGTGTAAACGTGAGCCCTGAGGTATTTCAAGCACATAGCGTGGTTTTTGTACCTGACTGGCGATCTAAGCAAGAAAATGTACTTTATGGCTCTCTAAAAATGTCCCTTCTTTCTCTCCTGCCTTACACCCAACAAGAAAGGGTGAGAGGTTGAGGTAAGAGTCCCGTCGAAGCTGTGATAGTCACAGAAGCAGAAACAGAGGGTATTAAAGTGCTGCGTGCCTTGTCCTGACCTTTTCCACTCTTCAGTTGGCTTCCACAGGCCAGTTGGTTTCTAGAGTAGCTGACAAAACTGCTGATTTCGGGATGTAGGCTCCACTGCTGCACCATATAACCTGCACATACACCACAGAGAGTCTTGCAGGAGAAAGGGACTTCTGAGTAAAGGTTTTAGTGGCCCCTTTACCTCATATGTTGTTATGTGTCTGTATGTCTTGCATAAGCTTGGGAAGCACAGGCACACTGCACTGCAAATGCTCCTAAATGACTGCGGTATCTTACCAGCTTCCCACCTCATTCTCCCTCTTCCTTTAGCCTGAATCTATCTGGACATGTTTCCTCCCTCAGAGCTTTCTGCATTTGCATGAAGTCATTAAAACCCCCCCCCCCAAATCCAATTTCTGCACGACAGTGAAGTCACTAGGTCTGCTAGTACAAACTAAAGGTGGCTGGAGCAGTCCCTTAGGCACTACATCTTTTGGTACATAAAGTCCAAATTTATTAATTCTCCTCTGTGCTTCGGGAAGAATAGTTACAACAGGGATTAGAGGCCTGACGTTTTCAAATGGCATTTGTTCCTCTGCTCATTCTTGGAATACAGGGGCTTAATATGAAAGTGTCTCAAGGACTGTATCCCCGCGGGTAAGCGCACACTCCTGCACAGCGAGACTGCGAGAAGCCGCAGGCAGATGTGTATGCACACCCTACTCTGTGTGCAGGTACTTACCTATGTAAGGTACTGCAATACACAGGTACCTGCTCATGTGCAGGTGTGTTTGTAAGGAGAGATGCGTACGCTCACGTGGTGTCTGTAGGTGTGTAAACTCTTAATTGTACATAAACAAACATTAACAATCAAATTAGTTACAGATGCACTTTCTTCATTAAAAAGGACATTTAAAAACCCCTTTGTGGTTCACAGTGGTTTTACTGTAACTAATACAATTTGCCTGCTCACCTAATGGGATGTTTTCCTCTCAGAATGTTAAAACACAAATTAAAATGCATTACAATTATTAACTTGGGTAGAAGAGCACTTCTTGTAAAGTTTAGTCTGGAACTCCTGGAACACAGCTGTGCAGTACAAGTTTTAGAGCATGTCTCTTGCGCTACGGATCACACAGCATAGAATCATGCTGAATATCATGCCAAAGATCTAGAAGAGAAGGGATGTGATTTAGGGATCCACTTTCAGAACAATTATAAAATCAAAGTATCACAGAACATTAGGGATTGGAAGGGACCTCGAAAGATCATCCAGACCAATCCCCCTGACACAGCAGGATCCCCTAGACCAAGTCGCACAGAAACATGGCCAGGTGGGTTTTAAACGTTTCCAGAGAAGGAGACTCCACAACCTCCCTGGGCAGTCCCTTCCAGGGCTCTGGCACCCTCATTAGGAAGAAGTTTCTTCTCATATTTATATGGAACCTCCTCTGTTCCAGCTCACACCCACTGCCTCTTGTCCTATCATTAGATGCCCCTGAGCAGAGCCTGGCTCCATCCTCCTCACACCCACCTTTCACGTACTTCTCAACATTAATGGTGTCACCCTTCAGTCTCCTTTTGTCCAAGCTCAAGAGACCTAGCTTCTTCAGCCTTTCATCATCTTTGTGGCTCTGCACTGAAGTCTTTCAAACAGCTCTGTGTCCTTCTTGAACTGAGGGTCCAGAACTGGACACAATACTCCAGGTGTGTTCTCACCAGGGCAGAGTGGAGGGAGAGAAGAACCTCTCTTGATCTGCTAACCACCCCACTTCTGATCTACATTCAGTATAAAACTCTATTCATATTAGGGAACTAGTTATTTAAAGTGAATGTTGAAAGCAGAGAAAGGAGGGTGTTGCCAGAGTCTCCAGAAGGAGACAGCTGACCATGAAGGGGCAGAAGCACAGAAAATGTGCAAACATGTTTCTGCTGCTACAGTTTATAATTTCATAACTTCTCTTGTGTCTGAGAAGAGAGATCCAGATTTCTAGTGTATCCAGTAAGGGTATCTGAACTCTATCCTGTGTTGATTTGCAGTGCTTTTGAGTACACCTTCATGATTTTAGCAAATCATAGGACTACTTAATCCCCTTTACCCACATCACGGTTTCTATTCATCTGCTTTTAAGTCTCCACATACTCTCATAACCTGCTGCTCTTCAGTGCTGCTAAAACTGTATTTCTTTACTAATATTCTAGCTCCTCTTGCTGCTTCAGACTGCTGCTGGTTTCTGAATCTGGAAAATGCTTTCGGTGTTTGACACAGCCTGCCTGCTCCTGACCCATCTCTGCCTCAGGGTGACATCTATTGGTCACAACTCTGTCAGCAGTAGATGTTGGGAATACATGCCCACGCGCTTGTGGGAGGAGGCAGACTGGAAGGAAGGTTACTGACACTCCAGTGACACCATCTGATGAAATAGCTGCCTGTAAGTTGCTCTGTGCGTTTAGAAAAGAAATTCTGTTCTGCAAACTGGGCAGTTTAGATCCTGCTGCTTTAACAAAACAGATCACTGGATCTCAGACCTAGAAAATATGTTGAAGGAACCTTACCAGTTGCTGCAAAACACCTTTCAGAAAGCTTTGAGTAAGGGACAGGGTGTGGGGCTCAAACACAGATTTGAGAGAGAGAGCATGGATTTACTCACTGTGATGCCAGCAATTGCAATTCCAACAATTCCAACTAAATGCAGATTAGCATCAATTACATTCTGGATTTCCACTAGGCAGTTCTATTAAAAACGAAATGGAAAGATTTTTACTCCTAGAAAAATACAGTCTCCTCAACACTGTCAGCAGTTCTCCCTGAACAACAGATTAACATATTGCAGTCACCATCAGAGAATCACAGAACATTAGGGATTGGAAGGGACCTCGCAAGATAATCCTGTCCAACCCCCCTGACACAAGAGGATCCCGTACATCAAGCCACACAGGAACAGGTCCAGGCAGGTTTTAAATGTCTCCAGAGAAGGAGACTCCACAACCTTTCTGGGCAGCCCCTTCCAGAGCTCTGTCACCCTCATTGGGAAGAAGCTCCTTGCAGATTGATGTGGAACCTCCTCTGTTCCAGCTCACACCCACTGCCCCTTCACCCACCTGTCATTAGGTGCCCCTAAGCAGAGCCTGGCTCCATCCTCCTGACATTAATGAGGTCACCCCTCAGTCTTCTTTTTTCTCTAAGCTAAAGAGACTCAGCTCCCTCAGCCTGTGCTCGTAAGAGAAAGATGCTCCATTCCCTTCATCATCTTCATGGCTTTGCATCGTTGTACTGTCCCAGTTCTTGTATCTATTCCCTGGGTTTTGTTGGACAATTCTCACAGCATATTCCCTTCTCTAGTGGGACATCTGTACCTCCTACCTGTGCAGGCTGACACACATGCAGAGCATTTTCTTACAATGTGTTTTCTCTGAATTTAAAAACCTTTGTATGTTATTTCATGCTACATGAGGAAGTTTGGCCCTTCATACTGACACTGCACCCGCAGGCAGATTCTGTAAAAGTTTCTTGACACCAGCAGAGGTTCTAGCCACGAGTTTCCACGTGTGATTAGGGCAGGCACTTGCCAAAACTCGGCTTTCACAGGGCTTTTCATTCAGCATTCCTTTTCTGCCCTGGCCTTCCTACTTTTCTGATGATGTCATACTGTCTCAGCTACCACGAGATGCTACAAGCAGGCTTCAGAAATGAGAACTGGGCAGTATGTCCTCCAACTTACTTCTTTCTCCACTCTGCTCCTTTTCATGGGATTTCATGCTGCAATTTGCAAGGTAAAAATGAAACTCTTCCTTTTTTACTTACAAATTGCCTCTAATTTTACTAACCAATTGTCATGAAGAAGTGATTAGTACAGCCAGAACAGAGGACACTTGCCTTTGGCAGCTGGATATTCTCTGGACAGGGTAATCCTGTTTGTTGTTCCGTACTATCTTTACCACAGCACTGGAGCTAAATGAGAGACAGAGAAGAATCAAAGGGGAAGGCCATAGACTTGATACTGAAAGTTAGGCAGTGACTAAAAGAAGAAAGAATCAATACAGTTAAGTCACAAATTTATTCCCTTTATGAACTGCTGCCTCTCCCAGAGTTCCAGCACTGTGGGCCAAAATTCTCAAGAATAACTCTGGCTGAAGCTGTAACAGCCACAGCAGTTTCTTTAGGGATTTTAATCACAGTATCTCATAATGAAGCAAACAAGTGGGATTTTGAGAAGCATAGCTCTGGTTTACAGGGAAACAAGAGCTGTTAAAGGCAGAAAGTTCAAATGGCACACAGAGAATTATGAGCAACAGAGAATGCTGGAATCTTTACTTCTGACAAAACATAGTGCTGGGTTAGGAGACAGCAATAAATCAGAATGTTTTCGGAGAATTTGTTTTTCCTGTTTGCCTATCTCCCACCAAATATTTGGAATTCTTCTTTGGGTCAGAAATAACAGCTATGGGAGAAGGACAAAAGGGTCTGAGGTTGTGAAATGCTAGTTCTAAAGAACGTGGGAATGCTGTAAGAAGCGACAGTTTGAACTTGATCTCTGTGGGAGGCAGTGTAGATACAGTACAGACACAGATGAGATTCAGGAAGTCACAGGTTCTAATTCTGATCCAGACAAAAACATTTTGGGTGGTCTGAACTGTCACTCCTCTTGGTTTTGGGTTTTACCTATTTGGTTCAGTCATTTGACAGCATCAGCCACACTGCAGGTCTTCACACACACAGATCACAGTTTGTTCTCTGACAAATGCAGAGAGGTCCAGTCCTTTCTACCTCTCTCTGCATTTGTGAGTATTTACTCCTAGATTTTAATATCCAAAAGGGCTATAACAGTCCTATAATAGTAATAATTTAAGAGCTGGGCTGTTTTCCCGTACAAAGGTAGGGATTGCTTGGAATCTGACAGCCAGAATTCTGACAGAGCCATTAGGAATTTGAGTTGTGAGCATCTGGCTCCATGTTAAGTTTGATCTGATTATATCTCAGTGGGAGACATTCTGAATTTTAGAAGGGAACGTGACAGTAGTAGTGAGAGATGTTAAAGGTTAGAAGGGCTACTCACAGCCACATGGTAGTGATAGATAGTCCTGTTGACCTTCCCGCCTGGGTTTTTCATATAGTCATCATAAATGTCTTCATAGATTTTCTGAGCTTCCTGTATTGCCTGCAGAAATCAAACTTTCCAAGTGAGTGGCAAAGAAGTTTCACTCCCACTCCAGTGCAGACTTCCACCTCCTGTCATCAATGTCCAGAGCAGAAAACTATCCCTGGTAAACTGAGTTGGAAAGACAGTAGACTTTTGGCCTGACGGCATTCACAGTGACTCTGCATGGGTCTGACTGTGCATACGCTGTGTTTCAGTTAAAAACCACTGGCTGAAGAAGTTTGGTGCTTGAATGTCTTTGCCCTTTTGCCAAGCAACACTCTGGTATCATATAGTTCTCTTTGATGTTGCTTGTGGATGTAAGGTTGAGTGAGACCTAAGGATTTTCTTTTATAGAGGCAGGCAAAAACTGCATCTTGTTCTGGACTTGTGAGAACACAAGCTCTTGCTGACTCCAGGTCAGAACAGTAGTCTTCCTGGGAAAAGTTTGGAAAGTTTTCCCAAGCAAGAGCCAGACTGTAAGTCAGTCAGCACTGCAATCCCTCTGCCACATTATCCCATTAGAAGCTACTTACCACCTTCTTGCCTATGAAGGCAAACACTCCAGCAGTGATCTCCGCCGCAAATATCACCAACAAGCAAGCAAAGAACTGCAGAGGAAGAAGAGACTCTTAGATTAATATCCCTTGCACACTTCCACTTTCTATGGACTGCCAGGCAGTCCCTTCTCGTTGCCCAGGCTCAACAGCCCACACAGTGATTGGAGGAAAGCTGGTAAGCAGAGGCCACAAGAGGGTCAAGTCAGGCTTCTTGTAAGATGGACACAAAGGTGGAAATGGCAAGGATGTGGCTCAGATGGCAGCTTCAGAACAGACAAAAGGGAGCTGCAAGAAGCTGTCCCATGAGACAAGCAAAGGAACTACTTCTGGTGTGGAAGCTCTGCAATAGCATCATAGCTAGAGGTGCTAGAGTAACAAGGACATAAGGCATACAGGTCTTGGACAGTAAAGATCTTTCCACTGACATGAAGCATATGCTTTTGAATTATTTTCCTGTGCAGCCTGGGCTCTTGAAACCTTTTACTTACTGCTCCAAGCAAGCACTGAGACTCCCGCGCTGCTCCACAGCACCCAAAACACCCAACTGTGGTCATCAGAATCCCTGCTCCCACCAGTACATAGAGTCCTGTGAAAAACAGAATCAGACAAGGATTTAAGAAGGATTCGTAGAATCACAGAACATTAAGTATTGGAAGGGACCTTGAAAGATCATCTAGTCCAATTCCCTTGCCAGAGCAGGATCACCTAGACCAAGTTGATTCTCTTACCAAAGTCTGCTACGTGTTCCGTAGAAACTACACATTCTTTGGCTCTCAAAAGGAACAACTATTGCACAGAAAACTTTCAACGCAAAAGGAGACAAATGATTTCTCCACAATTCTTGTAGAATCTCATGAAGACATCTTCAGACTAAACACATTAAGAGGATAATGAAGCAATCTGGGATGAAACGGCCAGCAAAGACCAGGCCTGACACAAGTTTGAAACATGGGAGATGTCAGTATAACCCCAAACATAAAGATCTGGAACCCCAGCTGTGTTCAGCACTTGACAAAACTCTAGGTGAGTGGAAGAGTGTTTGTCTCTGCCACAGAGCTGGCTGTTTGGTTTTCTTATTTTTAAAATGGGCTTTATTTAGGATGAAATGAAACCAGAGAATCAGAATCACTGAATCACAGAACATTAGGGATTGGAAGGGACCTCAAAAGATCATCTAGTCCAATCCCCCTGCCAGAGCAGGATCATCTAGGCACAGAATCTTATTCCTTCAGTTATAGGTGACATCCTTGATTGGTGCTTAGGCGACAGGGTCACCCATGAATGTGTGGTGTCACTTCCCATCAGACCACAACAACTCTGTGCCCTGTCTCTGGGTACCATGTCAGCCCAAGTAGAACAGGCTCAGGGCAGTGCCTTGTAATTCTTGTCTATGTCTGGAGTGGGCAACAAGGAAGACACGCAGAAATTGCCACACCAGTCCACTGCTAGAAAAACCAGCTTTGTTTCTGACAAGGACCTTCTTCCCAGTGAGGGTGGCAGAGCACTGGAACAGGCTGCCCAACGGAGTTGTGGAGTCTCCTTCTCTGGAGACGTTTCAAACCCGCCTGGCCATGTTCCTGTGCAACTTGGTCTAGGGGATGCTGCTCTAGCAGGGAGATTGGACTGGATGATCTTTCGAGGTCCCTTCCAGTCCCTGATGTTCTGTGATTCTGTGATTCCCCCCCGCAGTTCTGAGGGGACAGCGGAGCTCCAGACTGTGCACACTAGAGGGCGCAGCGAGCCTCGCTCCCTGGTTTGGCTACACAAACTCACGGAGAACTTGTACTGTTCTCAGTAAAACAACCTGACCCAAACCTTCCCGGAGCTGCTGAAATGTACTGCTAGCAGACCCTGTGCAGCCTAGACTAGAAAGCCCTACAAATGACAGTTTGCAGTGATGGCTAGGAAAATTAAAAATCAAATACACAATAAATATACGCGTGCAGAGCATTGTAGCCACACCGATCTGTCACACAGATGCTGCCTGCTTGTAGAAAGCAAACTCCTGCCTGCATGCCTGTTCACTGGCACATCACTGTCCAGCCACTGTGTATCCATCACATTTCTGTTGCAGCTATTGTCATCCTTTTCATCCCCTCCATCCTCCTTGCCCCAGTACTTTTACTGTGCATAGGACTGCTACTGAGGAACTCATTCTGCCAAACAGCAAAAAGTGAATTATAATTAATATGGTTTTTCCAGCTCTGTGATGCCAGATATGTGGAATTTGCTGCTGACTGTGCTGGCAGCTATTACTCGGTGTTCTCTAGACCTTTAATATTCAGCATCTTGTGACTTAGTAGGACTGAGCATTCTTCAGGCTAATACTTGTACACGTCCACATGGCTCGGGAGAGAAAGGTCAGCCCCTTGTGGAAACTGAAGTGAAACAGGCAAAAAAATCTTCTCTCGGGTGCAGAACCTGCTCTTTTGCTGCCAAACACAAAAACTGTTGTTTCCTGAGACCTCCATGGTTACACATAGACTGTAATTGTAAAGATGTTTCCTGGACCCTCTTCTGTGTGTGGCTCCCTAGTCCACTATCAGGCAATGTAGCAGACAGACTTGTTGATGAAGAAGACTGAAAAGATGTCTTCCTATTCCTTTTTGTTGCATCCATCTAGCAAAGACAAAGCTCAGGGATGAGACCACTTTCAGGAGTTTGGATTTGCTTTCGTCGGACAGACTTAACATTTCACTTGAATGACTCACAGCTAAACCGCTGCCTCAGTCAGGACTTCCCTTTTAAGGCGTGTTACAGGAAGAACTCGCACACCAAACAAAGCTGAGCTGGCTGAGTGTCAGCTGAGAGTTTAAAATCCTTTTCTTCCATCTTCTTTTCAGGAGAGGTCATTCTGGACTTTGTCCTTTCTCATCCTGGGACTAGCAGTTGCTGATACTCAGACAGCTAATCACAGAATCACAGAATATTAGAGATTGGAAGAGACCTTGAAAGATCATCCAGTCCAATCCCCCTGACACAGCAGGATCACTTAGACCAAGTCGCACACGAACACATCCAGGTGGGTTTTAAATGTCTCCAGAGAAGGAGACTCCATAACCTCCCTGGGCAGCCCGTTCCAGGGCTATTTTGGGGTGGAAAACAATGACAACACTTTAAAAAAAAAGTCCACAAAACTCACAATGTTTGTCCTTTGCTAAATATACACAGGCGTCTTCTGTGACTGCACTGAGACACTTGGCCACAATTCAAAGGGACCAGATCGTTCCGTAGTTTGCACTGCTGCCCACGTGCAGCTACACTCAACTACAGGGGATCAAAGCAATAGATTCATAAACTTACTAGATGGTGTAAATGTGTAAGACAGGGAGCTGGTATTTCACAGAATCTGAATGATTCTTTGGAATTCTTTCTTGGAAAAGAACCTTGGGATCATCAAGTCCTACCATCAACCCTACTCTACAAATTCACTCCTAAACCACATCCTCCAACACTACATCTAAGCATCTTTTAAACTCATCTAGGGATGGGGACTCAACCACCACCCTGGGCAGCCCAGCCCAGTCCCTGACGACTCTCTCCAGAAGAATTTCTTCCTGATGTCAAATCTAAACCTCCCCTGTTGGAGCTTGAAGCCATTCCCAATGCTTCTGTCACTAATGACCTGTGAGAAGAGCCCAGCACCAACATCTCTACAGTGTCCTTTCAGATAGTTGTAGAGAGTGATGAGGTCTCCCCTTAGCCTCTTCTTCCTCAACCTAAACAGCCTCAACTCTCTCACTCTCCTCATAAGATTTCTTTCTGTATTGACCTCTGTGCAGCAATGTTGGAAAAACCACATCAAATTCTTAATAGGAACAGACCTAAACTGAAAAGTGAGACTCTCTAGAAAGCAAAGAAGAAGGGTGACAGTGTATGGTACCCATTAGAATCACATCCTTGCTTGGAGACACCATATATTGATAGCCATCACAGAATGATTGAGGCTAGAAAAGCCCTCTGAGATCATCCAGCCCAGCTCAGGACTTAACATTGTCCAGACCAGGGTACTAAGGGCCTCAGCCAGGCTGTCCTTCAACACCTCCAGGGATGTGGACTCCACCACTGCGCTGGGCAGTCCATTCCAGATTCCGATCACCCTTTCCACGACGAAGGGCTTCTTAACATCCAACCTAACCCTCCCCTGGCAGCCCTCAGGCCCTGCCCTCTTGTCCTGTCCTTGGTTGCCTGAGAACTCACCTAGTTAGCCTCGTTAGGATCAGAAAGGAGATAAATCCAGGAGTTGGGTGGTGTTAATGCCAGGCATTGCCATGCAATAGTATCATCTGTCACTAAGCTTCACTAAAGCTTGTTTCTTTCAAACGCAGCAGGATGGAAAGAAAAGACTTAAACAGCTTCTATTCATAGGCCCTTCGACTGTAAAACACAAAGTCTTGGCACAGCCTCCAATCTGGAATCTACGGTGCAGCAGAGAAATTAAAAAGTTAACTGAGTTTATAATCATAAAATGAAATGCTTCTGATGGCTAGAAACAGACACAAAAACATTCACCACAAAGCTCACCATGGCAAAGAGAAGCAGGCAAGTCTTGTCAAGGCAGATCACTTGTCTTCGCAGTGAGCGTGACAGAGCAGTCGAATGGGTAGCCCTGGAGGGTTGTGGAGTCTCCTTCTCTGGAGACGTTTAAAACCCACATGGGTATGTTGTGTGACTTGGTCTAGGTGATTCTGCTGTGTCAGGGGATTGGACTAGATGATCTTTTGAGGTCACTTCCAATCTCTAATGTTCTGTGATTCTGTTTTGGTGAATGGAAAGCTTTGAGCCAGGTTTTTGTGTGGCAGAAGTACACGGGTACCAAGTAGAAAGGAAGCGGAAGTTTTATGGCTTGTGTGAAATTTTTCCTCATACCTCTTCTTGCCTTTGTCCATTTCCTGATTCTTAATCTTGTCAGCTGGGTCTCTGTCTACTAATGGAGAGAGACTTTGAGTCTCTGAGCTGACTGGTAGCACACAGCCCAACAGATGAGGAGAGAATGCTGAGAGCAGAGAGCAGGCACACTGCTGTGGCTGAAGGAGAGCCTGAAGGATCTGGCCTAAGGGCAGAAATCTGCCATCTGTGTGACTGCCCACAGCTCAGGGATTATTACTGCACCTGCATGCAGGTACACAGAACCAGCCCCTCTCAGCCCCTGAATGCAAAGGGATGAAGTGGCACTTTCCAAAGATTTAAAACTCATGCAAAATGCAATAGAAAACAAATTGATCAGAGCGGATGCAGCCAGGATACCAATGACTGTGAGGGGTACTGGAGGAAATATGGGAGTCTTTGTAAACACAAGAGGATGAAAAACAAGTGTCATAGGACTGTGGTGTTTGTGGCTTCTTTTTTTTTTTTTGCTTGGACAGAGCGTATTCTCTTTTTATTTATTTGGTTTTGTGTTAAAACACCTCTAACCCTCCGGATTTTTATAAGCTTTGGAGAGAAAGTAGCACTGTTAGCAGTAAGTCAAGTGAGAGAACACATAATAACAAACTGGTTTCCTTTCTGGCTAAAAATCAGAGTGTAAAAGGCAGGGGAAGCCCACACTTCAGCCATCATTTAGTTTTGGGCATGACAAATTTGGAAAGCAGTAAAGCAGCAGCTTTTCTACATACTTCATATTTTATTCATCCCATGTGGAAACTCATTTCCTGAAAGGAAAGCATCAGATGGGGGTATTCCTTGTGGAAATTCCTAGAGGAGGGATTCCCATTTTCTAGAAGACTCTGCTTTGCAATGAAAAGGGGAACTAAAAAGTTTCTGTCACGAGTATGGAGCTAATGATAGAACAAGGGGCACAGCTGGAGCAGAGGAAGTTTCCACTCAATATGAGAAGGAGCTTCTTCCCATTGAGGGTGCCAGACCCCTGGCAGGGGCTGCCCAGGGAGGTTGTGGAGTGACCTTCTCTGGAGACATTTAAAATCCACCTGGCCATGTTCCTGTGTGACTGGATCTAGAGGATCCTGCTGTGTCAGGGGGATTGGACTAGATGATCTTTCGAGGTCCCTTCCAATCCCTAATATTCTGTCATTCTGTGAATCTTAGAGCAATCTATGGCTACCAGTAGTGAAGAATGACAAGTCCTCAACTCAGTAGAGACCTCTAGATCTGTGTTCACAGCACACAGTAATTCTGTGAGATACTGTTTCCTCTGGGTGTGAGCACACCCCCCCCACTGTACTTGGAGCCAGTGGATCTATAAGTGCGAAGAGGCTTCTCAAGAAGGATAAAGGATGCTCTGTCTGTAATTTCTGGATAAATGAAACCTTTGTGATTAGCAGTCAATGCAGGATTTAATCATTTCAGACTAGGTAGAAGAGAAGGATGGAGTTTTCTAGCTGCTGACTGCAGTATGTCCTTATATATATGTCAAGAGTGAGGGAGGGAGCAGCTCTGTCATTTTTCTAATGGCAAAATGACAGATGAAATTTGCAAGACATCTACTCTTTGTTCTTTAGAGAAATTAAAAACCACTCTCAAGGTAACATGCAGAACTGTGCATAACTAATTAAACAGCCTGCCCAGGGAGGGAGTTGAGTCCCCATCCCTGGAGGTATTTAAGCAAAAGGCAGATGTTGTGTTAGGAGACAGGGTTTAGTGGTTCTGATAGGGCTCATTGGACAACATGATCCTGAATAGCTCTTCCTGCCAAAACTGTTCTATGATTCTGTGAAAGCAAATTTCACCAGTTTTTTATTAGCAACTGTATCCTGAGAACCAAGAGTCCCTCTTATTACAGAGAATAATGTGATAGGCAAAGTGCACACTATCCCTGCTTTATGAACAGAAGTGAAACATTGCAACACAAACCAGGCAGGTAGGAACCTACTAATGTGAATGTTAAAACCATTCTTACTTGAGACACTGAATGAACCATCACCACCACCACCACCTGATACACTGGGCCACCTGCCTAGGCTGTGAGTAATCTAATTTCATAATCTGGATAGAACCTGCTCCCAGAGTTGGGTTTTGGTTTTTGAGGTTTATTTCTTCAGTTACACTGAGATCTGTATCTGTGTTCAGAGCCTGCTGCAAAGAGCAGGAGCAGACAAACATACACTTTCTGTCTGCCTTTATTTCACATGTTTCTTGTTTACCTGGCTGCTATGGCCCCTTTTCATTTTAAGTAATTCTTCTTTTTCTTTCTTTGGACTGAGTAACTAACATGGAACAAAGGGCCAACTGTTCAGACCTCGCTGCGAAAACAAGAAGTTCTTGCTATAATGGATCCAGAGCAATGCTAGGAGTTGTGTGAGACCCAGACTGGACTTGAAGGGATTTTCCTGAGATTGTGCATTAACAGTCTGGAAGGCAGATGTGCTCCTCCATGGGACTGAGGCCCTCAAGCCCTCAGGACAGCACCAAGGAACCTCTAGCGCAAATGCACTTTTAGAAAGAATTAGAAACGTGTGTAGGAGTTGGAAATAACAGGCCAGACAGGGCCAGTAGTGTATGTTTCTGAAGGAGGTTTGAGACTAGAGGTTGTGGAGTGTCCTCCTTCTCTGGAGACGTTTAAAACCCACCTGGATATGTTCCTGTGTGACTTGGTCTAGGTGATTCTGCTCTGGCAGGGGGACTAGACTACATGATCTTTCGAGGTCCCTTCCAATCCCTAATGTTCTGTCATTCTGTGATTTCTGTGTTGATAGATTTTTAGTCTCTTTATCTATAAAACACATTTACAGAACGGGAGTAGAGAGGCACAGTCCTCTGAAGGAAGAGAAATGTTTGGAGTATTGGAACGTACCTCTTATTTGAGCATAATGCACAGACCCAATAACATGGCTTGTGTGAGTGAATTCAGGGGGTTTGTAGGCTTCTGCTGATGAACAAATCCTGAATTTCAATTTAAGAGCAGCCTCACTATAACGTGACATCCCAGTCCCCTTCCTGCCCCTTCCCACAGAACACCAGCACTTGGTATTCTTGCTCACATGTGTCTTACAACCCAAGTTCACATAAACCAAAGTATTTCATCTGCTCCCTTCCTGGTAGTTTCAAATGGCTCCATCAATATCTACTTCACCAAACTTTAGCGCTGTATTAGGGGGATCTGTAGAGTTGTGGTTGATCTCACAGAATCACAGAACATTAGGGACTGACTGTAAGGGACCTCAAAAGATCATCCTGTCCAATCCCTCTGACACAGCAGGATCCTCTAGATCCAGTCACACAGGAACATGGCCAGGCGGGTGTGAAACATCCCCAGAGAAGGAAGAAATTCCTTCTCATCCTGTGACAATGGATTCACACTACAAATAGTGTGAAAAATTTCCTATCATGTATAATAATTTTCTAAAACTTGTTAGTACTTTTTCTAGTTTTAATCATCTTTTCTGACCAAACACAGTGCACTAAGTTTACTCATCCACATTAAATTTTGTTAGTTGAATGCTGATTTCCTTTTTCACTAAACCTTGACATTTCTGTGCCTTTAGACTACAGCTAAGCAAGACATTTTTGTCAAAAGCAACTGACAGTGAGTCTGAAGTCGCATTCTGGAGTGGTTACAGCTAATGTGAGGTCTGTCTGTGTTTCTACTACTTGGATTAACTGCTACCACTCGTGTCGCTTTGCTTTCTTGATACTGAGGTGCCTTTTTAGCAGTCATCTGAAATCCTCTCAAATTCACTGCAGTTGTCTCTAGATTAGGACACCCTGAATAATCCTTTGTGTTCCAAATACATTCCATGCAGAGATCAACAACACTTACACAGTTCTAATGCTTCAGCGCACGGGCTCCAGCCATCCAAACCAGAATATGGCCACAGAAACCTGCAAGGCCTCCAGGAGCAAGTCAGGACTGTGCAGATAGCTGTCTTTACCCTCCCAAATGCAGATAACACAACAACCCAGCTCGATCAGAACTCTTTCTGTAGATAATTTTAAAGTCACCTCCCAAAAAGGAGCTAAAGGCTTCTTTTTTTTGTTGCTGGTTTTTTTTTTCCCAGCAAACTGCTTCCCTCTTACTAGCTTCGTAGTGGACCTTCCCATTGTATTTCCAGCTCTGTCAGAATGAAATACAACACAGGACATTTCCATTAAGACACAGTGGGTTATACTGGTTTATTTATTTTTTCTAGAAGCTGTCCTTCTGGGTAAACCTAAAGGCAGAGACTGGTATAAACTCACCTAGACATGTTCCTATGTGACTTGGTCTAGGTGGTTCTGCTGTGACAGGGGGATTGGACTAGATGATCTTTCAAGGTCCCTTCCCATCCCTAATTTCTGTCATTCTTCGACTTACAACAGTTAGTTCTATTTAAAGAACAAAGCATGCAACTGAGAAAGCCTGAGTGTTCCTGGGGTTTAGTGTGCTGCTACAGCAAGAGGAACCATACTGATGTCTTTTTACTTCATGCAGGACAAGAGACAGGTGTATCCCCAGTCACCTAGGTCACTTGCTGTGGCTGTTTCTGATCCAGACTCTGGGGTGCTAGACTCTGGCCTGTGCATGGGCAGTGTGACCAGAATCAGGTACAACTGCTGCTTGATTGCTCACTTAGGTTGAGGGAGACCCCACGTACTCAGGGAGCAGTGTTGTCAACGCTCAGCATTCACAACAGTGTGACCAGCGTGCGGGCACCAGGGTGACTTGCAGCTGCCTACAGGAAGGAGAAGAGGGTGTATCAAAGGAGGAAATGACTTAGCTGTCAGTTTGACTGCTGCTGTGTGGAACTGGCCAGCTTTCAGATAGCTACACAAGGGGAGAGGGAGAAAGGTTTACTCAGGAGGACAGTTTAACAGGCAAACAGCATAAATGCTTATTATGCTTAAGAAAAAAAAAGCCTCCTGAATGTCAGTGTAGTGCAGGTCCATAACAATTAGCCTAGGACAGATGGACAGACTATTCCATTCAGCTTAACTGGCTGTGTTGTCAGAATTCTAACTCTGTGGTGGCCTTGCCTTCACTCTGCCAGGCAGGGTACTGGCTCTTGGGAACTGATTGCTAGGTTTGATCATCCAGACTGAGCACTTTTGAACAACTTTCATTTTGAGTAAGGTTCTTTTTGGGGGTGGCAGCGCTGGCGTACCCCAACAGAACCATAACAAAATGAGGCAGAGGAGCAGAGAACTGCAGTTTACATGTTTTTAACAGCTGGCCAGCTCCTGTTTGTATGGGCACCCACTACTATGGAGAAAAACTACTAATATCCTTCAGCTCCAGACATGACTTCATATCCTAAGGCATGCACCATCTCACTGTACCTTTCCAAGCCAGAATGCTCACTCATGCTCTCACAGACACCAAGAAAATGCCACAGCCACCCTGAAAGATCTATCCACAAGTGATGTGGTCCCAGTGAGTGTGTAGGCCACAGACTGGATCATGGAACTGGAGCAAAGAGAATGTAACACAGCAGAAAGTTTGTGATCCCTGGCTACAGAGGAGAAGCAGTGCTTCAGTAATGGCAGTTATGAGAGAGTCATCCAGATCGATTCATTCACATTAATCAGTTTTGTTACCGTTCCTGTGCACACTGCATTTTCTATTGCTACTGGCAGTGATGTGACCTCTGTACTCCACTGAAGAGGTGCAGGGCTAGTACGTTCACTGTGTTGCCTAAGGAACCAGAACAGACTTCCTCTTCACAGAATTACATAACTTTACGGATTGGAAGGGACCTTGAAAGATCATGTAGTCCAATCCCCCTGCCACAGCAGGGTCACCTAGATCAAGTTGCACATAACCATGCGGATACATATCCAGGCAGGTTGTAAACATCTCTGGACAAGGAGACTCCACAACTACCCCGGGCAGCCCCTTCCAGGGCTCTGTCACCCTCTTCATGAAGCAGTTTCCTCTCATATTTATGTGGAACCTCCTGTGTTCCAGTTTACTCCTACTGCCCCTTGTCCTGTCATTATGTGCCACTGAGCAGAGCCTGGCTCCATCCTCCTGACACCCACCCTTTCCATATTTATCAACATTAATGAGGTCACCCCTCAGTCTCCTTTTCTTCAAGCTAAAGAGGCCCAGCTCCTTCATCACCAAAAGCAAGGAGGGGAGAACAGGTGTCTTCAACTCACCCCTAAAAGTCCCTGTGAGTGTTTTTATTTCACAACTGCTCATCTTGCACTCCAATGTCACTTTGTCTTCTGTGCTTTAGGTATTTTTAAATTCAAGAACAGCACTACTACATACAGAATCAATTAAGGACCATTTAATTGTGAGACAGCAACGCTGACATCTTGGGTTCACAAGAGTATCTCTCTCTCTTTTCCTTCTGACTGTTGCAAACTTTCCTGCTCAGTAAAAAACTTGGCAGCGTCTTGGTACAGAAGTCTTCAGAAGGACGAGCAATCGGAGGGAATTACCTTTATCTTTTAACTCCATTTGGTCAGTGTAGTGTCACAGACAACTCAGAGAGAAGAGGTAACTGTGCAGCTATTGATCTTTCCTGAAATTACCTGTTCTCTTTGTTTTCTTTTTGTCTCAAGTACAGCTGAGGGAAACTACCAGAGCTGAACCACAACGGAACGCGAAAGCTCCAGCTTTGCCTCACCGCTTGAATCACAGGCGTGAAAACTGTACTGTGAGATGGACTAACAGAAAAACTTTGTCATGCCTGCCACTGCACTGAAAACTCAAAAAGCCTCAGAGAGAGGCTGTCCAATTTTAGGAGGCTGCTCCACTGAAGGACACCTGGTAAACTGGACAGAGACTGCAGGGGTCGGAGAGGTACAACTCCAGCCCTTTATGTTGTGTGTCAAACTGCAAGTGGCAGACAGCAATATGCATCACTGAACACAAAACCACAAGCAGAGAAAACTAAGAACACATATGTGCTTGACCTCAGCGCTGCTGCCTGTAAGTTGCTCTCAAACCAACAAAAACATTTCAGTGGTTGGAAAAGATGAAGAAGCCTGGTTGCCAGGATGTGGCCCTAACTATTCCAGGGGGCAGAAAAGACAGCTGGACTGCTGGTAAAGAACAAAGCTATTTAAGGAGACTTGTTCTGGACTAATGGAAAATGCAAGGATATAATTATCAATTATTTTAAACTTAAACCAGTTTTTCAGATCCAGGAAAAAAAACAAACCTTCACAAGGAAGTACAAAAGAGAAGCTGGTTCAGTTCAACTGGCAGCTCAATCCAGGTACAAGAAGAGCAGAATATGTGGCTCTTCAGAAGCAAGAAAAATGAGACGTTTTCCACAAGATGGTGATTCTGGACAGTGCTTCAGCCTACACAGCAAACTGAATGCAGCTGCACTGTTGTTCCAAGCAGAGAACACAAAGCTTGAGTTATCCCAAGGCAGCCACAAAAGCAATCAGTGGAACAGAGCTAAAGAAATGATTTTGAAGTATCCAGCCATATGTTTGTATCTCCAAGTCACATTGATGACTGTGGGTATGAGCTCCACAGCGTTCCATGTTACCCAGTATAAAGTTCTTTCACCCTTTGTGTGTTACAGAGCAAACACACAAAGCAAAATCAACCCCATCCCAGAGTCTCCGTGAGAAGGGCCCAATACACTACTGTAATGGGATGGGGGACTTGGAGCTCATCTCCTGGAGAGGTAAAGCTCTTGAGTGCCAAGTGCAGCCTTTGCTGCAAAGACAGCACTGGTACTGAACTTAGGCCCATTCTTGTACCATGGCCTTTGGCACAGACTATTAGCAGCCCCAGACTTCTGAATGGCTGCCACATCAGATGCTCAGAAGTCACAACAGCATTTAACATGATTTGTAGATTTGTAATGAGGGAGGGTAGCAGAAAATGTTCTGGTGCTTTTGAAGAAGAATGCTCTATTCAGAGCACAGTGCCTAGTACAAAAGGGTTAAAACCTCTGCTTTAGAATTCAGTCAAAATTACAAGTTTAAAAGAATTCTTCTCATACTTAGGTTCTGCTCCTTAGCGCTTCACAGAATCCCAGAAGGACTGAGGCTGGAGAAGCTCAGCCAGCCCAGCCCATGACCTAACAACACCCCAGAGGCCAGACCAGGGCACTAAGGGCCTTCAATACCTCCCAGGATGGGGACTCCACCACTGCCCTGGGCAGTCCAGTCCAGGCTCTGATCACCCCTTCTGTGAGGAAGGGCTTCCTAACATCCAACCTAACCCTCCCCTGGCCGTTTCAGGCCCTGCCCTCTTGTCCTGTCACCTGGGAGAAGAGCCTGACCCCCACCTGACTGCAACCTTCCTTCAGGGAGTTGGAGAGAGGGAGAAGGTCCCCCCTGAGTCTCCTCCAGGCTGCATAACCCCAGCTCCTCTGCTGGCAGGTACGTATTGGAGCACACAGCTCTATAAATACACGCGACCGCCCAGAAGTTGAATGGCACGGCATATGATGAAACTTTTACAGGAACATACTGCAGGACTTCTCCAAATTAACAACTCTGACCAGCTTTAGTAACTCCCATTTAGGATTGAAGTTGATCAAATATTTGAGAGATGTAAATACACAGGCACCAAAGACTATCTTGTTTACACAGTGTTAGAGTCTGCACTGTAACACTGTGAAGCGACTCTGGTGCTGGTTCACATCACAGGATCCATTACTTTCTGGGTTCTAACAAACCAGTAGTACTGCATTTTGAGAGCCACATTTCTCTGTGTCGTGGAATCTGGTTCCAGCACAGGTGGGTGAGGTACAGAAGAGCACTGAGATACAGCACAAGAAACTCAGCAGGTACAAATTGGATCTGGAAATGAAGTTGATGATCTAATATGCTGCTGGTGTAGCAGCTCAGATAGAAAATGCAAATCACACTTCCTGGCTGTGTGTGTGTGTGTCAGAGGAGGTGCTATAGGGCTTTTACTTTCAGGCAACTCAGGTCCAAATAAAATCTTCATCTGAACGTTATCTTTCAGCTTCATAAACTGCCGCAGAATCTTTGCTGGACATAACCTTCTACCCATCTCTTCCCACTGTACTACACAGTCAGCTCTGTGCCTCTTGCCTGTGGAACTGTCAGGTAATCAGAGTCAACATCTTGACCAGGAGAGCTGAGATAGTTAAAGTAACTGCAGAGCACAGACAATACTCCTGTGATGGGTAACTGCCTGCTGCAGGACATCTTGGGTCACTTCCATTGCTGGCCACCTTGTCAGAGTGGCCTGATTACAAAGCAAGCTGGGGTAGTCTTTCATACTTGGCATCTGCAGATGGCAAAAATGTTTGCAGCAGTTGGAAGTCCCTCTTCAGCAGTGATATATTAGAAAAATATCTGAGCCTGCTGGTATAAAGACAATTGCCAGCGGATGGAGAAATGCAGTGGCTGGCAGGACATCCCAGACAGCTGCTATTTAAGGATGTCTGCAGATATGTAACACAGGTGACATTTCCAGAAAACCCAGCTGTAAATCCCATGGAGAAAAAAAATCATCGTAAATGCCTAAAATTAGATGTGACAATAGCAGTTCTCTAGGCTAGGATTCCTGCCTAGGTTGGACAAACAGTTCTTGAGATGACTGAAAACTGTAGTTTTAAGCCATGAAAGGATTTGCTCTTGCAAAGTCACACCGAGGGCCTCTGTGTGCAGAACTGGTCATCAAAGTTTTTACTGCTGCTCTGGCACTACAGACACTCAGAAGCTGCACTGCTGTTTAATTGGCTGGCAGCTACACGGAAAGCTCTGGAAGGATATATTGAGAGCCTCATGTTTAATGTCCTCAGCCTCTGATCCATCTGAACTTTTGACAGGAGAAGCACAAGTCACTTTAGGATACACGAGGACTGCATCTAACATGAGAGAGGGTCCAGTTAGGCCTAAGGAAGTTGATAGGCAGTAGAGAAGGGACAGAAGCCATCGCGCACATGACACATAGCAACACAATGTCCAGGAATTGTTTACCTTCATATAATTCAATGGATAAAGTGTGTCACATGCTCCAGGGTGAAACCAAGGCTAAAGGCTACTGTCATCACAGTCATGAAGAACTTACCCATGAAGAAATACTCTGGAGACTTTTTGTCAGAAGCAAAGTCTGCCATAACCCCACCGAACCGCAGCCACAGACCGAAGGCAATGACAGCCAATCCTGCCAGCTGGAAGATAAACAGACCAGTCAATCCTTTAGTAACAACTGGCTCCAGACCAGCAAAGAAGTGTCAGCAGCACCTTATGCTTTCTTGAAATCCTGCATCTCAGGATTGCACCATCAGAAAATCCAGGGAGCATTTACTAGCGTTTGATGATGACTTTGAAACCTTCTCAACAGGCTCATTTAGTCATCCAAACTTGGCCTGAATTGCAGTGGGGAAGAGTGGGGTGTGGTGGGGCTTGTTGGGGAAGTGAGTGTCCATGAGAAGAACAGACAGGCTGTGAAACTAATGAGCAACACTTTGCCCTCCTTTCTAACCGCCAAAACTGCACTGTAGTCAGGCTACAGCCCGGCTCTGGAGCCCAGATGTGGTTACTGTAGGAAAAGCACCTTATGTGGAGGTGCTGCATGATCTGGAGTAAAGCCCTGCTACCTTAAGACACACGGAATTTCCAGAACAGAATTAATGGATTTTTTGTAACCCTCCCTGTGGTTTTAGGGCCTTTGGGCTGAGAGGTGGCACCCTCTTCCCTCAAAGTATCACAGGTTCAGCTCAAGTGTCACCAGATATGTGATGCTCTAGAGACCAGCTGGACATCACCACCACACCAATCTACAGGAGACCATCTGCCATTTCAGAATTGCTGCTGCTCAGTTGCTCTGTACAGAGGATTAGCAGAGAGAGAGGCTTGTGGTGTTCTTCAGGATGGGCTGAGGTTAAGTGTGTTTGGATGTGTGACAGGGTCACATCACCATGGGACACCCTGTCAGAACTAGGAGGATTATTACAGAGTACCTTGGATCAAGAAATAATCAAACAAGTGATGGATGCTGCCAGAACTAGGAGGATTATTACAGAGTACCTTGGATCAAGAAATAATCAAACAAGTGATGGATGCTGTCAAATGCAAGCAAAAATTTAATGTGTACACTACATCGAAAGGAGTATTGAGAAGGGACGTTTGAGGGGAAGGATCTGTAGTCAGTGGTCTCAGACACACCTCGTGCCAGATGGATTTATACCAGCCTGGCACACTGGTGCTGTGTGTCTTGGCAGACAGCTTCAGCAGAGAATCATAGAATCATTATGGCCAGAAAGGAGCTCCAGGATTATCAAGCCCAGCCCTCATCCCGACACCTCCCTAACCCCTAGACCATAGCCTCAAGTGCTCAAGCTACTTGGTTTTTAAATACCTCCAGGGATGGCGACTCTACCACCTCCCTGGGCAGCCTGTTCCAGTGCCCAACCACTCTCTCAGGAAAGAACTTCTACCTAAAATCCAATCTAAACCTTTCTGGATGCAACTGGAGGCCATTTCCCCATATCCTTGCATTAGGAATTTGGGAGAAGAGACCAGCACCAGCCTCACTACAATCTCCTTTGAGGTAGCTGTAGAGAGCAAGAAGGTCTCATCTTCCCTAAATAACCCCAGTTCCCTCAGCTGCTTTTAATGTTTTCCAGCCTCGTTGCCCTTCTCTGGCCCTGCTCCAGCACCTCAATGTCCTTCTGAAACTGTGATGCCCAAACCTGCACTCAGTACTCAAGATGCAGTCTCATGAGTGCCAACTACAGCAACTTGTAGGACCAAGCACAGTGCTCTGCAGAAGACCTTGAGATCACAGCTTTCCAGCACAGCACTGAGTGTTAGGGTCCCCTGCCACCCTGGTCCACAGCAGTTGAACCTCCCTGCTTGCAGCTCTAGGCAAAGCATTTGGACTGCCAGATCACACTAGCAGTCCCATCCTATCACTCTGGGCTTCTAAGTGCCTCTGGTAGTTCGGATGTGTTTGAAATCAATGACCCCAGCCAGCTGAGGAGATGGTTTCTTCCCTCTCGGTGAAAAGGCAGATAACAAAACACAGTGGTTGTCAGTGACATAACACAACGCTTTGTCCTTCTGCTGACTTGCAGCTGCAGCTGGGCACCATCACTCTGCTCTTATAGCTTGAGCACAGCAGCACTGTGTCCCCGGAGCTCGCAGTGCTGTCACCAAGAGAGAAAAGCATTTGGTTTAACTGTGCTTCAAGCATAAAGGAGACAAAAACTGTGTCTGAACAGGATTATTTTGTGACTTCTTTTTAAAAAAAACCCCTCCAAGAATCAGAAAGAAAGAAGAAGACCTTTAAGAAGAAAACATTAATTGTCTGCCAGTGTGAGAAACTGGAGAGAGAAGAGTGTGAGGGAAAGTGAAAGAAACAAAAGCAGCTTGAGTTCAATTCAGTCAGGAAACCCTGAGACTTAAGAAACGGAGAGTGGGCAGAGCAGAGGAGTCTCCACATCTCTCACCCTTCTGCAGCACTCAGTGCTCGCTGCCACATTAGCGTTCAGCAAGTGCAATGTGATGCAAGAACTGTCTCTCTGAACCAGCTTTTAATGGCAGCAGCTTTGAAATGAGTTTATTAAAAAAGCATCGTGAGGCTGCGAAGAAGTGCCCAGCTGCAGTAAGCTCTGTGGGATGCTGGGAAGTCCTCTGAGAGCTAACTGTTGTCTGAAGTTTAGTGCTTGTTGATGAAATGGCCACTGAGTTATCAGTTAGGAAAGATGTTCTCAGCGGTGTCATCCTGCATCATTTTTGCAGAAGAGCTGTAGCTTCGCTCAAGCGAGCGCCGGTCGAGAGCGCAGACAGAGCCCCGTGCTGGGGAGGTTGGAACCCGTACCCCGACTCGAACTGCGGCTCCCGGACCCCGCAACCCGCCGGCTGCCTCTGCTGTCCTCGCTCGCCTCGGGGTCCCCGGGCCTGGCCACCGCCCCCACGCGGGAACAACCGCGGCAGGTGCCCCAGCCCGGCCCCGCTAGCCCAACCCGGCCGCGCTCGGCTCGGCGCTCACCCAGAAGGTCAGGTTGAAGATGAAGAGAAGGATCTTGATGCAGCGCATCCGCCCGTACACCGAGCCCATGGCGGGCCAGCAGCTCCCGCGGCGGCCCGGCCCGACTGGCCGGCGGCTCCGCGCGGGGCGGGAGCGGGGTGGCGCCGAGGGCAGGTGCAGGGCTGGGCTGGGCGCGGCGAGGGGCGGCCCTGGGCCGGCGCTGCCCGGGGACTCCCGCTGGCTTGAACCCCTCCCGGGGGGGCGGCCTGGGCTCGGTGCCCGCGGCGGTACCTGGCGGGGCTGGGCCGGCGGCCGCAGCAGAGGGGGCGCTGCCCGCCCGAGGGTGGCAGTCAGGCCCTGTCACGGTGCTTCCCGCACGGGCTGGGTGACAGCCCCCTCGGCCTCTGGGCACGGCGTTGTGCCTCAGGCCAAGTGTTTAATCAGACACCGAGATCTCGCAGGTGCTAGAACGTGTGCCCACAACATTATCAGCGAAACTGGGAATTTGATGTGTTGAGCCAGAGGAGGTGGCCCTTAGTGCCCTGGTCTAGCTGCTGTGGTGAGCTTAGGTCATGGGCTGGGCTGGATGAGCTCAGAGGGCTTTCCCGGCCTCACTATTTCAGTGATTCTCCTTTCAGCTGATTTTGCTCACATTCATAACCTCAGAGCCTCTGAAGTTAGTTTTCCTATCGCTAATATTTCAACTTTTGTCCTCAAGATTGGACCAAAAATGCCAGCTCTGTTGTAAAAGCCCTACCTCTTCCTCCTCTTAAAACTCTTGTTTTCCTTCACAGAATCACAGAACATTAGGGGTTGGAAGGGACCTCAAAAGGTCATCTACTCCAATCCCCCTGACACAGCAGGACCACTTTAGACAAAGTCGCACAGGAACAAGTCAGAGTCTTCAAGAAGCCTGAAGCTGCCTGCAGAGCTTTGCCAAGGGAGCACAAGGTAAGGTACAGTATCTTGAGAAGAGGGTTTCTGTGTTTAAACTTTTATTCTCTGTATTTAACGAATGAAGCAGCTATTTCCTGCTTGTTATTCTGAAAGCAATTACACTCATACAATGAGCGAGCAGTGCTGAAGGATGTTACAAGTGGTTTCTAATTGGAACTTACATTGCTGTTTATTTTCAGCTGCTTTAAAGCCTGGCAGCATCTGGGGAAAATCATCCCAAAACGTAGTTCATTTGAATAATAAAATCATAGGCTTGGAAGGGACCTTAAAGATCATCGAGTTCCAACCCTCCTGCACAGGCAGCAAACACTTTCACTAGACCAGGTTAATTGCAATGGCAGAGTTTTACTCAGAATTTCTTGTTCCATTTGCTTCCAAGTGATGTTGTGCTAAATGGCATTGACCTACAAGGTCATAGAATCTTTAGGGATTGGAAGGGACCTCAAAAGATCATCTAGGTCTGCCAGAGCAGGACCCAATGTGTTCCCTCTAAAGTAACAGAAACATGAATCCATTTGAATAGACAAAACAACTTAATGAAAGTGAGAGGGATCAAGCAGTAGGAAAAGACTTCATTATCCCCACATACATTTGAAGCAATAAAAACATCTAGAAGAGGGAGAAGTTTTGCAATGGTTTGTGAAGGTTTGTGATGGTTTCAGCAGTAGGTCTCCTTGTTACGTAATTCTTGTACTGAATGAAATCCAATTGAACTGATGCTAAATTTATCAGGAAGGTGTCACCTTTTCCAGCTGGCCGTTTCCCTTTGTGTCATCAGCTTGATACCCTAATTTATGTGGCTGGGCTGTTCCAGTCAACAACTGTTTGTTGTTGGAGATACATTCATGTTAATAATTCCATTGCTTCTGGAAGGAAGTAATAATCACAGAACATTAGGGATTGGAAGGGACCTCCAAAGATCATCCAGTCCAATCTGCCTGCCACAGCAGGATCCCATAGATCCAGTCACACAGGAACATGTCCAGGTGGGTTTTAAATGTCTGCAGAGGAGACTCAGCAGCCCCTTCCAGTGCTCTGTTACCCTCACTGTGAAGAAGTTTGTTCTCAGATTGATGTGGAACCTCCTCTGTTCCAGCTCACACTTGTTGCCCCTTGTCTTGTCATTAGATGCCCCTGAGCAGAGCCTGGCTCTATCCTCCTGACTTCCCCCCTTTCCATATTTATCAACATTAATCAGTCTCTTTTTTTCCAAGCTCAAGAGACCCAGCTCCCTCAGTCTTTCCTCATCAGGGAGGTGCTCCACTCCCTTTGTCATCTCTGTGGCTCTGTGCTGGACTCTCTCCAGCAGTTCTGTGTCCTTCTGGAACTGAAGGACCCAGAACTGGACACACACTAATGGTTACTAGAGGCTGTGCTCTTGTTGTCTAGCTCATTTAACTGCACTCAGGAAGTGTGAGGTGACTCAGTGAGCACTTGGTTCAATTTTTTGTGATAATTTTTTCTCAAAAGCCTTTCAAGAATGGATGTTGTAGCTGCTTCTGTCTTGTTCTTTCCTAAAATATATTCTGAGGGCTGTTGCAAGGGAGGCAGCGGTGAACCTTCGGTCTTGGTCCGAAGCTCCTCTCATTAAGTTTCTTAAAGCCCAAGCTGTTGTAGACATTCTGTAGCAGAGATAGCAGATCAAAAAGCAGATCTTTCAGAAACAGGCCTTTAGAACTCCACAAGTTTTCACAGAGCTCTGGGCAGGATTTGTAAGCTCCTCAGTATCTCACAAAGTCTGTTCCTAGGAGCCACAGGCAGTTTTCAAGAGCTGTGAAGAAAATTCGTTTCATTTTTATCTTCCATTCAGAACCAAAAATCTGAACTCTAACAAACACTATTTCTTGGTTGCAAATTGCAATTCAGGTTCCAAGGGCAACTAATGACACCTACGATTGGGTTTTAATTTAGCTGTCGATAAAGCCTTTTAATCTAGGAGACAGATGAGTGGAAGGCAGAAGGCACCTCTGCCTAAATTAGTATCCACAGCTTTACTGGGCAGACAGTGAACTGGGTCATGATGGGGTCACACTATCTATCCCGAGCTCTGCCGTGACAGTGCCTCCCTGTGTGATCCAGGGCACCTGCTCCGTGTACACCCTTGGCATGGCAGGGACTCTTACGTGTGTGCAGTGAATCACAGAACATTAGGGGTTGGAAGGGACCTCGAAAGATCAGCCAGTCCAATCCCCCTGACACAGCAGGATCCCCTAGATCCAGTCACACAGGAACACATCCAGGAGGGTTTTAAACATCTCCAGAGAAGGAGACTCCACAACACTCCTAGTCAGCCCCTTCCAGGGCTCTGTCACCCTCACTGTGAAGAAGTTCCTTCTCATATTGATATGGAACCTCCTCTGTTCCAGCTCACACCTCTTGTCCTATGACACTGATTAGATGCCCCTGAGCAGAGCCTGGCTCCATCCTCCTCACACCCACCCTTCACATATTTATAAACATTAATGGGGCTACCCCCCAGTCTTCATTTCTCCAAGCTAAAGAGACTGAGCTCCCTCAGCCTTTCCTCAGCAGAGAGGTGTTCTAAATCTTGCTGCTTCCTAATGGGTAGAGCTAACCAGGATTAAAGCTAAAAGATAAAGGTGTTCTTGTAGAACAGTATTTTTCTTTTAATATTTATTTATATTTACATTAAGAAGTATTTGTTACATTGTCGGAACTGGAGCTCATTGTGAATTTATGATACTAAAACAGATTCAAGGAGGGCAAAGAGAGAATTTGATTATATAGAGAGGAGCGGTTAGGAGAGGACCTCTATACTTTGGAGGGCAGAACTGGTTCCCGATCAGATTCAATGAGCTGCTACTGTGATCAGCAGAGAACACAGTACACAGAAGAGCTGATTTAATCAAGTGATGGCACAGTCGCTCTACAGAAAGAGGAGACACATTACACAGCATGGTAGCTGAACTGTGCGAGCTCTGTATTTTGCCTCTTGCTCCCAGCCTTGTTTGTGAACTCCATCATCTTGGTACTGGCTCACAGCATCACTGAATGTGTTGGGTTGGAAGGACCTCCAAAGGGCATCCAGTCCAACCCCCCTACACCAAGCAGGGCCACCACTCACCAGACCAGCTTGCCTAGAGCCCCAGCCAGCCTGACTTTGAATGGCTCCAGGGATGGGGCCTCCACCACCTCTCTGGGCAGCCTGTTCCAGGGATCCCCCACACTCGGGATCAAGCCCTTTCTTCTCCTGTCCAGCCTTAATGTACCTTTTCCAGCTTCAAACTGTGACCCCTTGTCCTGTCGTTCCCTGCCCTTGGGAACAGCCTTCCCCAGCCTTCTGAGAGGCCCCGTTCAGGCACTGGAAGGTCGCTAACAAGGTCCCCTTGGAGTCGTCTCTCCAGGCTGAACAGCCCCAACTCTCAGCGTGTCCCCAGAGCAGAGGGGCTCCAGCCCCCTGGGCATTTAGCAGCCAGCCTGCAGGACGACATTTGCTCTGCAATCTGCGTTGCTGCCAGCTTAATCCTGAGAGGCTCTGCCCTGGGAAGCAGGGCATTTGGGGCGGCGCCCCCACCGGAGGAGCCTGCTCGCAGCGCAGGGCGGACCCGGAGCTCCGCCGTTTCTTTCCGGGCCCCGCGGAGCCGCTGCTCGGGCCCCGCCCCGCCCCGCCCCGCCCCGCCCCATCGCGGCTGGGCCTCGCGTTTCGCGTGCGGCAGCGCCCTCTGCTGGGGAGCAGCGGAAGCTGCGGGGGCGCTCCGTCCGAGCCCCACGGTGGTCGGCTGCATCAGCCCCTCTTGTCCAGCCTGTTGACTGCCCGCTCCACGATCTCTGTTTCTCTGGTGAACGGCGGCTACACAACCCTGGCCTTTATTATAATAGTGATTTCAAGGTTTTCTACCCGTGAAGAGATTTCTGAGTAAAAGTACAGAGGTGACTGGCGCTGGTGTGGAACAAATCAGTATAATTCAGGAAAGAAGGAACTCAGCATTTTGTCAATGGGATGATCAATCACACTGGGAGGAACAAATTCATAACATTATTTCATGAGCTGCACTCTTTCTTCATATTTACTGGGAAGGCTGATATTTTATTTCCATCTTCAACTTGTCCAGCTTCAAAATGCATGGATTTTGTATTTTGTATTGCTTTACATTTACAGAGCCTTCTATTATCGGTACCTTAGGAGGTTCCACATAAATCTTAGAAGGAACTTCTTTCTAGTGAGGGTGACAGAGCCCTGGAAGGGGCTGCCCAGGGGGGCTGTGGAGTCTCCTTCTCTGGGGACGTTTAAAACCTGCCTGGATATGTTCCTGTACAACTGGATCTAAGGGATCCTGCTGTGGCAAGGGGATTGAACTGGATGATCTTTCAAGGTCCCTTTTAGTCCCTAGTGTTCTGTGATTCTGTGATTCTCCCCTAGACTCTTACATGGTCTATGTCAGATGAAACAAGCATATGGGTATTTGTAACAGCTTTCTAGGCTGGACCTTTCTTTGCAGTGAGGTTTACAATTATGCAGTTCCTAGGGCAAAGACTGTTTGGTTTGGGTTACTTTCTCATTTTAGATGTTGGAAGAGTTTTGAAAGAAGTGTTATCCAACCACAGCATGAGCTGTTTAGATCCTGCTGAACATGGATTTGCTTTTATTGGTAATAACAGAGTAAGAAACTACCCCTGCGTGAGCAGAGTGCTGTTTAATTTTGGTTACTAGAAGAAAGCCTGAATTTTTTAATCCCATAATCTCTAAACTGACTTCAGAATTTAAATATTTTAAACATATGTGTACAGGCCTGAATAGTTCTGTTCCCCTTCTAGATGTGACCTACCCTTCCTCTGTTCTCCATTGTTTGCCAAATTGTTCTCTTTTTGTTCTCCTAATCTCTGGGAGATTAGGAAGGCACAATATTGTTGTTTCCTTCTGGTGTTGAGCTGTTTCTGGTTTCACAAGCGTGTGCCTACGTTATTCTGGCTTTATGAACAGCAAAACTTTCACCGACATTCCTCTTAGCTCTGCAGAGGATTGTTCAGGTTTCTCAGAATCATAGAACAGAATCATAGGATGGTTTGGCTTGGAAAGGATCTCAAAGATCTACATCCACCCCTCCAGCTATGGGCAGTGACATCTTCTACTAGACCAGTTGCTGGAAGCCCTGGCCATGAGTACTTCCTGGCATCCCCAGCTTCCCTGAGCAACCTGTTCCTGTGCCTCATAGTGAATAATTTCTTTTTTCTATCTAATCTAAATCTACCCTCTTTCAGTTTAAAGCCCTTATACCTTGTCCTGTCTGTTCCCTGTTTCTCAGCTCCTTCTGTTCCTGCTGAGCTCAGGTTTGCCGTTCAGGTCCAAAACAGCCCTTCAGAGGTCAGGGAATGAAGAGGAGCTCCCTTAAAGCACATCAACTCTTATTTCCTGGCTGAAACATGTGGCATACATGGAACTGCAACTAACTTTAATTCCAACCAAACAGCCCAGAAACCTTTATGGATGCCCAGTCTGACAGAGACAATGAAACTTGCATCATACTGTTGGCACCTCTGTTGCTGTTTCCATTTCCACTGAGTAATTGCCAGAACACAAGGCCTGGCAACACTGCCTCTGTCTCAGAATGCAGCTCTGCAGTTGCTTCCTGGACTACAAAGAAGGTCAGAAGGGACTGGGATTCTCCAGCTGTCTGAGCAAATAGTCTGCTCCTTTTTTTCCCTTCCACAGTGTTTAATTATTAAAATATATTTACTTGCTTTGTATCAGTCTGCTAACTTACACGAGGCTGTTTAGAACCACGGCTGGGTCCCCTAACAACTGCATGGACCTGGTTTTCCCTTTCTAGGAGTATCTAGAGTCTGCTGTTCTGCACAGCCTGGCCTCTCCCATGAGGCTGCTTTTCAGAAGCAGCGTTGCAAGTCTGTAAAATCACTGAATCCTTCAAACTACAGCAAGCACATTCCAGATACTATCCCCTAGCACTTACCTGTAATGGCCAAACTGGGAATGGCAATAGAAGAACACCTCATTTTCTTTTCTGTTCTCTCCCAGTAAGCAGCTTTCATTCCCAGTTTAGCTTTTTCAGTTTTCTTCCAGCTCTCTAGTAACCAAATGACAGGTATTCATCCAATTACCCATCAATAGACTCTCTTTGAAGATTCATTCTGCTCCTTGGGCCTCAGATTGCTTTTGTGGGAATGGAACAAACAGAATCACAGAACATTAGGGATTGGAAGGGACCTCAAAAGATCATCCAGTCCAATCCCCCTGCCACAGCAGGATCCCCTAGATCCAGTTGCCCAGGAACATGTCCAGGAGAGTTTAAAACATCTACAGAGAAGGAGACTCCACAACTCCCCTGGGCAGACCCTTCCAGTGCTCTGTCCCTTCTCAGCTCACTGGGAAGAAGTTCCTTCTCAGATTGATGTGGAACCTCCTCTGTTCCAGCTCACACCCACTGACCCTTAATTCTTCCTACTCAAGTAAATTCCTCTGCAAGGAGGAGTGAGTTGTCCTTAGTATTTATATAACCAACCACCCAGACCCATGTTTGAGTTCAGTAAACAGGGTGTTTCTGCAGGTCGTGTGATGATGGCCATTACAGGCATGTTTTGACCCAGTCCAGGGAGCAGGGCCATCAGCAGGAAGCACAGAATCACAGAACATTAGGGATTGGAAGGGACCTCCAAAGATCATCCAGTCCAACCCCCCTGCCACAGCAGGATCCCCTAGACCAAGTCACACAGGAACACATCCAGATGGGTTTTATACATCTCCAGAGAAGGAGACTCCACAACAGGTCAGCCTGTTCCAGTGCTCTGTCACCCTCAACATGAAGATGCACAGTTTAGTGTCTGTCTTTCCATCATGTAGGGATAAGATCATGTAACCCATCACCATCGAAGTAAAGGAGAACTCGCTGACCAAAAGCACCCCAACAGAAAACTGAAGGGTGGTGAGAAAGACCATAAGAACAGAAAAATCCACCCACACCGATCATAGAGACTGTGTGTCAAGCTGACAGTCCAGGTCTTTAGCTGAGTTTGGCCCATTCCATCTGCAGCAGCCTGTCTGCAGGGAGGGAGAAGGAGAATCCCGCAGAGAGACAGCACCACTCTGTCTCCCTAGGGGTCTCTGCTGGCAGCCTCTCTTTTATATTGTGGTGCTGCTTCAACAACTTCCCCCTTGAAGCAGACCCCTGTAGTTATCCAGTCCAGACTCTCTCTCTCAAGGTTGCTGAGTTCTGGGAGAAAAACCCAGGGGAGTATTTTTCTCCACACTTCGCCACGAGACTCTGAGTGGTTTCTCATAGGAAAAAAGGAATCATCCATGTGTCACCCTCAGTTCTCAGCACTTGAAGGCAGCACGCACAACCTTTCAGGCATGATTACCTGTCTTCTGAAGGAAGGTTTAAGCTTTCTCTAGCTGAGGAAAGAACAGAAATAAGGTTCCATATCATAGCGGGACTGCCTGGTGACATCTTTAACTTAAAAGAATGTGGTCCACTTGAGAAAATCAAAGTTAGAATTATAGAATCGTTAGGGATTGGAAGGGACCCTGAAAGATCATCTAGTCCAATCCCCCTGCAACAGCAGGATCACTTCACTGGAGAAGTTATGGAATCAAGGTGGTTGGGTCACCGTGAAAAGTGAGGTGTGCAACTGGTTTTATGATGAGTCATAGAGGGTCTGGAACAGCTGTAGAGGGATAAACTTATGGGGCCCAGGTCTAGAGCCTCTGCTGTGTATTCCAGTGTGACCAACTACTGACTGAATGCTTAGACCACAGAAGTGAATAGCATTTGCCTGTTCACAGCTCTGTTTCATGTCACTGAATGCACATCCAGTTAAAACACAGACCCCTTACATAGCTTACAAAACACACCAACAATGATAGACTGTGAGGTAGCTTCTTCACATGGCCTTTCTGTCCTTATGAAACAGACACTTTCCAGGACATAAATCATAGTGCAGTGCAAGCTTTAAACACAAAGTTGTAGAAGGTTTGAAACCTATACGGTGAAACTCACTCACCCTAGAGTGAGTCTTCAATGAGCCTTGATTTAAAGACATGAGGTGCTCTCCCTGAAGCAGAACAGATTCTGGCACTGTCTACCTGCTCTTTTACTCCCTCTTTCGTATGTGATCCTTAGACTCCCTCTCCATGGTCTCTTTAGATGTCTGCTTTATGCTCTTCTGCATCATAAATAAAACTGTTCAGGGGCTCAGGCAGAATTCTTCATTATAAGTATTCCAAGAGGAGCCATCCTCACTGTGCAGTTTTGCAGTGGAGAACCTACTGGTCTGAGGTAGTAAACACTTTTCCTTGACCTAAGAGGAGAGGATGCAAACACCTGTTTTGGGTGCTCTGTGGTTTGTTCAGTTACACATGAAAGTTACAGAATAATTGTGCTTTTGCATTCCCTGCACCACTAATAAGAGTGATCCCAGAATCACAGGACATTAGGGATTGGAAGGGACCTCGAAAGAGCATCTAGTCTGATCCCCCTGCGACAGCAGCAGGACCACCTAGACCAAGTCGCACAGGAACATATCCAGGTGGGTTTTAAATGTCTCCACAGATGGAGACTCTTCACCTGAACACTACTCCTCTGAAATCAGCATGCTGCTGTTCACTTTGAAGCTAAATATACCACAGGCAGAAGCTAGGAACCTTGCTGTGCTGGGAAAAGCACAAAGATAGAGCCTTAGCTTTGCATCCCATTGTAGAGTAAGATCTCAATACTCCAAAATGATCTCCTAATATCCTTTCTCACAAAGTCAGGTAATATTCCATTCCTGCAAAGACCATGGCTCAAGCATCAAGCCTTAAACATTACTTTTATTCTTCAGATATGTTCTATGGGTCATGGGAGAAAGTGTGAGGTAGGTACAAGAGTTTGGTAGGGAAGGTTGGCACAGGGTTGGGAGGTAGGTACAAGAGTTTGGTAGGGAAGGTTGGCACAGGGTTGGGAGGTAGGTACAAGAGTTTGGTAGGGAAGGTTGGCACAGGGTTGGGAGGTAGGTACAAGAGTTTGGTAGGGAAGGTTGGCACAGGGTTGAACGCTGTCTTCTATAGTAAACTATTCTGGGACTGCACATACCAGTGGCTGTACTTACAGCGTGGAAGACTGACATTTTAATGCTCATTCTTACAGACAGAATGACTTGAAGTACTGCCAATGCCTCTTGTTATTAATGCCCAGTGACTCTGGGCTTTAAGTGCTTCTGCAGAGACTGGACTACTGGAGTAGCTCTAAGTTCTATAGTCCTTGTCCTAGCTCCACCTCGTGGTTTACTCCCATGTTATAGCTGTTCTTCCTTCTAGGAAATTAAAATCTAATACATCAAAAAGCCTAAAAGTGACTTACTTCGTAGTGGTCTGGGACTATTTATTAGAGGAAGCCTGAAAAAATCTCTCTCTGCTGGTCTTAGTACTGTGTGCCCTGATTTGAGGAGGTGTGCAGTGCTGCTCTGGGCCTGGAAAGTGACAGGATTCACAGAATCACAGAACATTAGGGATTTGGAAGGACCTCAAAAGATCTAGTCTAATGCCCCTGCCACAGCAGGACCACCTAGACCAAGTTGCACAGGAACATGGCCAGGAAGGTTTTAAATGTCTCCACAGATGGAGACTCCACAACCCCCTTGGGCAGCCCCTGCCAGTGCTCTGTCACCCTCACCATGAAGAAGTTTCTTCTCAGATTGATGTGGAGCCTCCTCTGTTCCAGCTCACACCTGTTGCCCCTTGTCCTTAGCTGATCCTGCTGTGGCAGGGGGTTGGACTGGATGATCTTTCAAGGTCCCTTCCAATCCCTAATGATTCTGTGATTCTGTGATTGGGTGCCCCTGAGCAGAGCCTGGCTCCCTCCTCCTGTCACCCTTCACATATATATAACATTAATGAGGTCACCCCTCAGTCTCCTTTTTCCCAGCTCAAGAGACCCAGCTCCCTCAGCCTTTCCTCATCAGGGAGATGCTTCACTCCCTTCATCATCTTCACAGCTCTATGCCTGACTCTCTCTAGCAACTCTGTGTCCTTCTTGAACAGAGGGGCTCAGAACTGGCCACAGTATTGCAGATTTGGTCTCACTGGAGCAGACTAGAGAGGGAGGAGAACCTCTCTCCATTTGCTAACCACTCCCCTTCTGACCCATCTCAGGATGCTGTTGACTTTCTCGGCCACAAGGGCCCACTGCTGGCTCATGGTCATCCTACTGCCCACCAGGACCCCCAGGTCCCTTTCTCCTACACTGCTCTCCAACAATTCCTGTCCTGTGTCTCAGCAGCAGAGATTCAGGGCACTGCATGATACTGTCAGCCATTCCAGAAATGCCTCCGGAGCAGTTGCCTGGGGGCACATGTGGTTGCATCCAGTCAGCAGGGACGTCCTGAAGGCCCTGAGTCACAATCTGCATCACAGGGTGAGACGTGCTATTGCCACTGTCTTGATCTGAACATTTTTTTTTGAGCCAAGCAGGAAAGGGAAACTCTTCCAAAGAGGATTGGAAAAAAGCAAGTTGCTCAAATTCAAAGCGTATGCCTCAGGATCAAGGAAGTTTACTAGACAGGTTTTAAACTACACATTTCTGCGGTCCTGCAGACATGCGTCAAGACTGGAATGTGAAATAAGAGACCAGAGTGCTGAAACGTGACACATATTTTCTGCATTTCACTTCACTGACATCAAGGACAGTGGTGATTCGAAACATGATGAAAAGTAACAGCTCCACCAGCGAGTTCTGAAAGGCGGGGCGGCTCCCGGGGAGTGCTCGAGCGATGTTATTGCCTGGCCTGCTCCCAGCTCCAGGCTCTGGCTTCAGTTCAAATCTACCTCTAGCTGGCATAATCACTGCAGCAATGGAAGATGAAGACCATAAGCAGCAGGGATTGAATTGCACTTGCAGGGCTTGCGTCTCATTATGACGATGGATGGGGAAGCCCAGCAGACATAAGAAGTGCTTAAAGTGGAGTGTCTGCTTCCAGAGAAGTTCTTTAAGCTGGGGATTAATCACAGAATCACTGAATCACAGAACATTAGGGATTGGAAGGGACCTAGAAAGATCATCCAGTCCCATCCCCCTGCCAGAGCAGGATCACCTAGACCGAGTCGCACAGGAACATGTCCGGGGGGTTTTAAATGTCTCCAGAGAAGGAGACTCCACAACCACCCTGGGCAGCCCCTGCCAGGGCTCTGTCACCCTCACTGTGCAGAAAGAGATGGTGCTCCTCTGACTGGGCTGCTGCTTTACGGCTGCTGTGAATATTGTGGGAACCATATGGTCAATAGCCTAAGCACAAATTAAATGTGAGTGTCCCTGCAGGATGAGCTCTTTGTGAGGAAGAGAATTTCATTCACTGACTGAGAAGTCTGAGTAAGTTTTCTGAATTTTAACCTTAGTTGTTCCTTTGCAAGGAGAAAATAGAAAGGAAAGGACCAATACGATCTTCACTCTGTCATGCAAATAAAATGATGCTGAGTTTTGTGCGATCTTCCAAGGAAATTTGCTAGGAAGCAGGTGAACTGAGAAGAGGAGGAACTGCTAGTAAGTTAGACATGTACAGAGTGTTCAGGGCCTGACGCTGCCCAGGGAGGGTTGGGTTGGATGTTAGGATGCCCTTCGTCACAGAAAGGGTGATCAGAGCCTAGACTGGACTGCCCAGGGCAGTGGAGGAGTCCCCATCCCTGGAGGTGTTGAAGGCCAGCCTGGCTGTTGCCCTTAGTGCCCTGGTCTGGCCTCTGTTGTGATGTTAGGTCCTGGTCTTTGCTGGCTGAGCTCAGAGGGCTTTTCCAGCCTCATTCATTCAGGGATTCTGTTGTTCTTCCAGAGCAAACACACTCAGAGAAATTCATAGATATTTGGCAGCTCATGAAGGTGCCCAACTGTTTGTGTATCTGGATGGAAAAGTCACATAGTTCTTGTTTTAAAACTCCAGTCTGTTGCTAATAGTGACTGTTTTCTCTTCCATTCACACGCCTCCGTGAGCACTGTTTTCTCCTTCTGACTTGGAAATTTCACAGATCTGGTCAGGGGATTGAAAAGAAGAAGAACAAGAATGAAAGGAAAGGCATCCTGCCTAACAGTCATAGAAACAAATTGATGAAAGGACTTAGAAAACAAGAGAAAAATAGAGTTGACAAGAATGAAGCATGTCTGGGGAAGTCCTATTCAGAAGCAGGGAGCTGGAAAAAAGGGAACTTTACTCTCACACCCGACTTGCTCAGAATTTTTTAAAAAGGGAATTTTGATGAAGCAATTGTTTTAAGGAGATCCAAACAGGCAAAAGGGGAGAGAGTCCAGCGCAGAGCCACAGAGATGATAAAGGGAGTAGAACATCTGCCTGATGAGGAAAGGCTGATGGAGCTGGGTCTCTTGAGCTTGGAGAGGAGACTGAGGGGTGGCCTCATTATAAATATGTGAAGGGCGGGTGTCAGGAGGATGGAACCAGGCTCTGCTCAGGGGCATCTAATGACAGGACAGGGAGCAGCAGGTGTGAGCTGGAACAGAGGAGGTTCCACATCAATCTGAGAAGGAACTTCCCAGTGAGAGTGACAGAGCTCTGGAAGAGGCTGCCCAGTGGGTTTGTGGAGTCTCCTTCACTGGAGATGTTTAAAACCCACCTGGACGTGTTCCTGTGCGACTTGGTCTAGGCGATCCTGCTGTGGCAGGAGGATTGGACTGGATGATCTTTTGAGGTCCCTTCCAATCCCTAATGTTCTGTGATTCTGTGATTCTAAAATGATTCAGCAGTACTGTTGATATCCCATGCCAGCTGTGGGATAGTAGGATTGTTACTCGAAAGACACCCAGTGATCAGAAAACACATCCTACAAAGAGGATTCATGTCTGATTTGCTTCAGAATTGATAGCTGACTTTTAAAGTTGGTTAATATTCTCATGGTGTGGAGGATTCACTTATTTCTGATCTCAGACTATAGAGTGGGCAAAAATGTGTGCATGCCAGCTTCTGGGAGGACAACAGGCTGCCCAGGGAAGTGGTGGAATCCCCATCCCTGAATGTGTTTAAAAACCGAGTAGCTAGAACCCTTGAGGCCATGGTCTAGGGGTCAGGGAGATGTTGGGATGAGGGCTGGACTTAATGATCTTGGAGGTCCTTTCCAGTCATGGTGATTCTATGATTCTATGTAGGTACATGGTGATGTGAGGGAAAATACAACTGAACAGGCCCTATGGGCATCCAGACACATAAGGAATTAGAAAATGGAGTGTGTGCAGGAGTTCAGGGCAAAGAAGGTGCAGAAGGGTAGGGATAAAAAGACATGAAACAGGGCATCTCAAGGAAATACACTGATGTGATCTCACTGTGATGGTGTTGGGTACAACAAGAGCACATTTCTGTCGGGGAGAGCTGCTGATCCCAGCCACAGCTGCTGCTTCTGGTTGGAAAGTTGCCAGCATTTGAAATAGGCCTCAACATTTTCCCAGGTTTTAGATGTAATAGAAAAGGCCATTAGGAATGGACTAGGCTGATGTGGTTAGAAATCATGGCATTAAAAAAAGTGTACTGGGGTTTCATTACCATCTATGAACTGGACAGGAGACTTTGAGAGACCCAGTTTAGTGGTTGAGTTTGTTTGTGTAAAGATGGGCCAAATGGCAGGACTCCCCCTTTGAAATCATTCCTCAGCTGGATCATTTGCTCTCTCTTATTTCCATTATTCTTACTATACATTTTCTTTTCCTGCTCTTAAAACAAACATCACTGAATTCCTGAAGGCTAGTACAAGGAAAGTACTCCCCCTGTCCCTACATTCTCAAGCTGTTTCCTTAATCTTTTACTGGCAGCTACTGATAAAAGTAGATGGACCACTGGTACGACCAGCACATACATTTGGGGAACTGGCATTTTTTTCAAGTCAGTTCTGAGAATTTTACTACTCTGCAAGATGTCTGAAAAAATATTAGTCCACAGTCTGTGCTATTCCTGTTGCCACCTTCAGTTGGGATGAAAACAAAACCATTGAGCTGCTCTATTAGCTTTCGCTGTGTGCACACTGCTGAGGCTAAATGGAAGTATTAGCCTAAATAGGAAGCTTATTTCAAAGGCTGCTCACCACAGCCAAGGCAGCTTCCAGAAACATATGCTCTGTGATGAGCTAAGCTGGTTCATTATTCTGCCTCAGAATAGCTTGAAAAGGGCCAAATTTCTTAGGATTGAATCAGCTGGGAAAGCAATTCAAATAAAAAAGTGAGAAGCAGTTGAGTATCTCATAAAAAATGGTATTGTGGCCAGAAAGCAACTAGAAATGCAGGAGAAAGAAAAAGAAAATGGACTTTGATAAATATAGAGGAAATGTTTGGAAATACAAGCAATTGAAAAAGTGAGTACAAGGGAACTTCTTCCCAGTGAGGGTGACAGAGCACTGGAAGGGGCTGCCCAGGGTGGGTTGTGGAGTCTCCTTCTCTGGAGACGATTAAAACCCTCCTGGATATGTTCCTATGTGACTGGATCTAGGGGATCCTGCTGTGGCAGGGGGGATTGGACTAGATGGCCTTTTGAGGTCCCTTCCAATCCCTAATGTCCTGTGATTCTGTGACCATACATTTTTTCTCATCATCACAGTATTATTGGGGCTGGAAGAGACCTCTGAGATCATCAAGTCCAGCCTGTGACCTGACACCACAGCATCAGTTAGACCATGTCACAAGGTGATGCTCTAAGTCCTTCTGCATCAAAACCCCCCAACAGCAGCATCACTCTATAAGCGGATATAATGGACACGAAGCACCAAGACATGTTTAGCAAGTGTTGGTATTTTGCATCCCCAGCATCAGAAGGACACAGAGCTCCTGGAAGGTGTCCAGAGGAGAGCAGCTCAAATGATCAGAGGGCTGGAGCACCTCTTCTGTGAGGAAAGGCTGAGCAAGTTGGGGTTGTTCAGATTGGAGAAGAGGAATCATAGAATCATTAGGGATTGGAAGGGACCTCGAAAGATCATCTAGTCCAATCCACCTGCCACAGTAGGATCACCCAGACCAAGTCATACAGTCAGTCTGGGTTGGAAGGGACCCCCTAGGAGGCTCCTAGGTGACCTTAGAGCAGCTTTCCAATCTGTGAAGGGGGCTACAAGAAAGCTGGGGGAGGGCTTTTGACAAGGGTGGTAATGAGAGGACAAAGGGAAAGGATTCCAGACTTGAAGAGCAGAGATTAAGGTTAGACATGAGGAACAAATTCTTTCCTGTGAGGGTGGTGAGATGCTGGAACAAGGCAGCTCTGGCTGCCCCATCCCTGGCAGTATTCGAGGCCAGCTTGGCTGGGCCCTGAGTAGCCTGCTCTAGTGACAGTGTCCCTGCCTGTGCAGGAGGGTTGGAACTAGATAATCTTTGAGGTCCCTTCCAACCCTGGCCATTCCATGATTCCAAACTGTATCACACTTTAGATCACAGCATTCAGTGCCTACACCTACTGCCTGTGTTTGCTTCGAAAAGACAGTCCCAATACTTCCAGAACACAAGTCCCTTTCAAAGCCGGCCGTTCTATGATTCTATGATTTTAGGGATAAATCAGGCAATATAGTGAAACTAACCATAACTGTCATTCAGCAATTTTGAAAAAAGATCACAGTCACCATCAATTTTTCAGTGGAATTTTATCTCACAGCGGCTTCTGTCCTGAAAGTCTCCGGGCTTGAAAAATTTTTCAAGCCAGGTATAAACTGTCATTTAGCCCCATGAAAGTGAGAAAAGCACGGACTAGATATTCTGAAACCACACTAGAGGGCACTTGAGCTGTTTCTTCGAGGGTAGGTGAAAATCAGAAGAGTAAGGTGCTTACTCAGGAGCAGCAGTGGGCAGAAATGAACGTGGAATTTAGTAGGATTTATTGCTCTTGGGTTGGTAGAGAGAGCAGCCCCAACAGGCTGCTGGGAGGGGATCAGGCCCAAATTTCCAGGTGTAAATTTTGCTCGTGAGTAACACAAGCAATTAGGAGGAAATAATCTAAAGATTGCTGAGTGATCGTGACAGTGTTTTGTGTTTGTACAGAAATATGGGATATTTGAGGAGTGTAAAATTGAGTCTAGTTTCAAGTAGAGCTGATGGCGAAACAATTGAGCTGCTCTTTGTCGTCTGCTCCCACTCTGCTGCTCTTGATCCAGTTTCTGTCTCCTCAACTACAGCCTGATGCCCTCAGATTGATTTTGTGGGAGTGGAACAAGCAGAGTCACAGAACATTAGGGATTGGAAGGGACCTCGAAAGATCATCCAGTCCAATCCCCCTGCCACAGCAGGATTCCCTAGATCCAGTTGCCCAGGAACATGTCCAGGAGAGTTTAAAACATCTGCAGAGAAGGAGACTCCACAACCCTCCTGGACAGCCCCTTCCAGGTCTCTGTCACCCTCACTGGGAAGAAGTTTCTTCTCAGATTGATGTGGAACCCTCTCTGTCGCAGCTCACACCCATTGCCCCTTGTCCTATCATTAGATGCCACTGAGCAGAGCCTGGCTCCATCCTGCTGACACCAGCCCTTTCAGTATTTATCAACATTCCCTCAGTCTCCTTTTTCCCAAGTTCAAGAGACCCAGCTCCCTCAGCCTTTCCTCATCCATCAGGGAACTTCCACTCCCTTCATTATCTCTGTGGCTTTGCACTGGGCTCTCTCCAGCACCTCTGTGTCCTTCTGGAACTGAGTGGCCCAGAACTGGACACAACATTCCAGATGTGGTCTCAGCAGGGCAGAGTACAGGAGGAGGAGAACTTTCCTCTATCTACTAACTAACCCAGTTCTGAGCCACTCCAGGATGCCACTGACCTTTTGGCCACCAGGAGCCCATTGCTGGGTCCTGGCCATCCTGCTGGTCACCAGGACTCTCACGTCCCTTTCTCCTACGCTGCTTTCAAATAGGCCAGTTCCCAAACCTATACTGGTACCTTGGACAGCCTTACTATAAAATACCAATAATAAAACCTAGAGATTAGTAAGGTGGTACCAGCCTGCCAGTAGAACCCAGCAGTTCAGGATCTCTGAGACTTAGCTAAAAGTAAAAATTGAGGCACTTGGTGCCATGGTCCAGCCTTGAGCTCTGTGGTAACAGGTTGGACTTGATGATCTATGAGGTCTCTTCCAACCTTGGTAATACTGTGATACTGTGTGATACTGTGATCTGGTTCCTGATGTCAGAAACAGACATAGAAGTTTGAGTAAGGATTTGAGCTTTCATTTGTATCATGGCCCAGCTATTCATTGTTCAGAAACATGAAACAAAGACAAGGACTTTGAGCTGAATCACTGTCCATCTAGTTGAGAGAACATCCCTAGGCCCAACGGTTCTCAACTGGTTTGTGTTTCCAGCGGCTCTTGTCCTGGTAGCTTTCTTGCACCCGGTCCTGCAGCCACTCACTCCTGCTCAGCTTAGTTCAGTTGGCTAAGGAGTGTCCTCCTTTGGTAGAGGAAAAAAGTCTTCATGGAAAGAGTGGTCAGGCACTGGAATGGGCTGCCCAAGGTGGTGGTTGAATCACCATCCCTGGATGAGTTTAAAAGACACTTCGATGTAGTGATGTGGGATCTGGTTTAGGGGTGACCTTGTAGAGTAGGGTTGATGGTCGGACTTGATGATCCCAGGGGCCTTTTCCAACCTGAATGATTCTGTGATTCTGCGAATTTGGGGAAAAGAAAAAACCCCAGTTGTGGTGCTGACTGATCCCCTTTGGCTTTCTGTGCATGTTTCCTCATGAATATCAAGTCAAAGTTGGAGCTGTTCCTGTTCACAATAGCTCGGGGTAGGATGTTATTTGACAGCCTGACACGTGTGCGTGACGTTTCTTGTAGCAAGGGAAAGCTGCGTGCACAGGAGATAAAGCTTTGCTGATAGCTGGCCAAAGGCTGTTGGACAAGCCCTCACAGGATCTCTTTGCATTCCATTCAAATGCAAGGTGTGCTCTTTTGATCTCACTCCAGTATCGAGCTGGGCACACTGAACTGGGAGTACCTCCATCCGTTTTCCCATGGATAAAGAAAGGAGGAGACTGTTTTGCGGCAGATGTTGGTTTTACTCTTTAGGGTGGTATTGAGTTCTGCTTGGAAGCTGTTCATGCGATTAGTGCAAAGACCTCACCCATTCCTTTTCCTGCAACTTCTGCCCAGGGGGGTTGTGGAGTCTCCTTCTCTGGAGACGTTTAAAACCTGCCTGGCCATGTTCCTTTGCAACTCGGTCTAGGTGGTCCTGCTCTGGCAGGGGGATTGGACTACATGATCGTTTGAAGTCCCTTCCAATCCCTAATGTTCTGTCATTCTGTGATTTCTGTGTTGATAGATTTTTAGTCTCTTTATCTATAAAACACATGTACAGAAATGGAGTAGAGATCTTTTGAGGTCCCCTCCAGTCCCTAATGTACTGTGATACTGTGATCCTGTGTAAAACAACCTGCATCGGTTACTTGTGCGTGTTCTCTCATAGGAGGGTGTAGCAAGTGAAGTTATCAGTGTAAATAGCCTCTGGTCTTGTGTTGGCCAATATTTCCTTTAATATAACCTGAATGATGTATTAAAATGTATTTCAGGGTGGTCATTGAGTCCTCATCCCTTGATAAGTTTGAAAGACACTTAGATGTAGTGTTTTGGGATCTGGTTTAGGGGTGAACTTGTAGAGTAGGGTTGATGGTTGGACTCGATGATCCCAGGGGTCTTTTCCAACCTGAATGGTTCTGTGAAAACCTCTACAAGCATTTTACAGTGACAGAAAGCTGCCAGAGTGGAGGAGGACAGGACTAGAATTATAAAGGGCTGATAGATGACAGAAAAACTCGAAAAGAGTAGCTGTAACTTAACAATAACACAGAATATCAGGCATTTGTGTGGCAATAAGCATCATCACACGTGTGCAGAGTTGTAGGTAAATGGCCAGGTAAGGGCTAGTTAAGAATTTGGGAGCTGAGCAGAAAATGTTACAGGAAATGTTTGGAGGTTCTCCTCCCCCTCTACTCTGCCCTGGTGAGACCGTGTCTGGCATGTTGTGTCCAGTTCTGGGCCCCTCAGTTCCAGAAGGACACAGAAGTACTGGAGAGAGTCCAGCACACAGCCATGAAGATGATGAAGGGAGTGGAGCATCTCCCTGATAGAGAAAGGCTGAGGGAGCTGGGGCTCTTGAGCTTGGAAAAAAGGGAGACTGAGCGGTGACCCCAGGAATGTTGATAAATATGTGAAGGGCAGGTGCCAGCAGGATGGAGCCAGGCTCTGCTCAGTGTTGTCTAATGACAGGACAAGGGGCAATAGGTGTGAACTGGAACAGAGGAGGTTCCACATCAATCTGAGAAGAAACTTCTTCCCAGTGAAGGTGACAGAGACCTGGAAGTGTCTGCCCAGGGGGTTTGTGGAGGCTCCTCTGGAGACATTTAAAATCCACCTGGAAGTGTTCCTGTGTGACTGGATCTAGGGAGTCCTGCTGTGGCAGGGGGATTGGACTAGATGATCTTTCAACGTCCCTTTCAATACCTACTGTTCTGTGATTCTGCTTATTACAGACAGATCACAATTTGCAAGGTGAGCATGACGATCAGCACGCAGAATATTTGGGGTTCTGCTTCCCAGGAAAGGTGGGGACCACTAGGGGACAATCCAGACCAACATTCAGCTTTGAATTTTAAACATGAAGATAATTCCAGAGCAACTCCTCATATGCCCTGCATATGTCTCAATTTTTATGCTGTGAACTTTGCAAACAAATACTACAAAGAATAATCTTGAAGGGCAGCCCAGATGAGGCAGTAACAGGCTTAGAACACACACAGAACTATACAAGCAACAAACCAGGCTGAGTGTGCATGCCCATCGTAGCGCTGCCATCAGAATACTGCTTTCTGTCTTGTTTCAACTGCTCAACGTTGTGGGAAGCCTGAATCCATTTCCTTTGTTCTCATAGTATCAGATTAATCCCTTTTTTATAGGTTTCCTCTGCATTTCTAATCTGGTTAGGTAACTTTTTGTGGATGCTTGTGGAAGGTGGTGATTCAGAACGCCTTTGAAAAAGTACTGTTGTCTGCGGTGCTGTTCAATCACAAGAATTCTCTTCCTTCTGATGCTGGCCTATATCCAGCTCTGCTTCATGACTATTACTGATCCTTGACAATGAAGCACTTCTGGCTAATGCTGTTGGAATTAAGATATTGGGAGAGAGTTGGCGTTGCCAAATCACTGGTTTGTCTGTACACACACATTCCTGTTGGGTGTTTGTGTAGCTGCTGACCATACACCTTGCAGGCAGGTCCTGCTGCAAACAGCTGAGGATAAAGAGATCAGGCTCACACACAGAATCACAGAACATTAGGGAGTGGAAGGGATCTCGGAAGATCATCTAGTCCAATCCCTCTGCCAGGGCAGGATCACCTAGACCAAGTCGCACAGGAACACATCCAGGTGGGTTTTAAACGTCTGCAGAGAAGGAGAATCCACAACCCCCCTGGGCAGGGTTTGTTTGGATTCACTGTGCTGTTTTCATGCTTTGAAGGTAGAAATGATTTTTACTGTGGTGGTAAAAATAAGATCATCTCCTGGCCTTTTGTGACCTGACTGCACAACTAGTAGTTCCTTCTTGTTCTTCTTGTTCCAGCACAGCAACAGGACAAGAGGGCAGGGCCTGAAGCTGCCCAGGGAGGGTTAGGGGTTAGTTGGATGTTAGGAAGCCCTTTCTCACAGAAAGGGGGATCAGAGCCTGGACTGGACTGCCCAGGGCAACGGTGGAGTCCCCATCCCTGGAGGTGTTGAAGGCCAGCCTGACTGTTGCCCTTAGTGCCCTGGTCTGGCCTCTGTTGTGATGTTAGGTCCTGGTCTGGGCTGGCTGAGCTCAGAGGGCTTTTCCAGCCTCAATCATTCTGTGATTCAGTAATTCTGTGATCCCATCTCATCAGTGCCTGTTCCTGAGGGTGTTTGGTTTGGGTGATCTTGTAACGAATTCTAGACTGAGTTCACATCTCTAACTGTATTACTGGTGAAGCTGTTGGCTAACATTTCAATGTCTATTGTGTCCTGGCTGATAAACCTAACACTTGGCAGCTTCCCTAGAGTGACACTGCCTACAGCAAATGCTTTTAAAGCATTTTTAAAGCAGTATATTCTATTCTTTAGGTTTTGTTTCTTTCAGGATAACAAAGCCCTCCTCTGTTTGCAGAGGTCAGGGGGCTTTGCTCTCGGCAAGAAATGCAAACTATTTACTAAGAGTAGAGCCTCCAGTGTGAGCAGAGATATAGTAAAAAGAACCATAAAGCTGAAGTAAGCTCCTTCAAGGAGGAAAACGGCTGGAAACAGCTCAGGTCTCTGCACTGAGCTGTTAAAAGTTGAACTTCTGAGTGTCTAATCAAAAGCTGAAACCAGATGGAAGTAAAATGTGAGGAGTAATATGAAAAATATGTGCAGGGAAGATCAAATGGAAGAAAGAAAATGAAAATGTTCTCAGCTGACTGCAGAGTTCCTTCAGAAGCAGCTTCATAGGAGAGTTGCTGTGTTCATAGTGCACCTTGATGTTGTCTCTAGGTATTCACAGGTGAAACAAAGGAGTGCCTGATGATGCTGAGGATGTGCACTGCAATAGTTCCACATCAGTATGAGAAGGAACTTGTTCACAGTGAGGGTGACACAGCCCTGGAAGGGGCTGCCCAGGGGGGATGTGGAGTCTCCTTCTCTGGAGATGGTTAAAACCCACCTGGACATGTTCCTGTGTGACTTGATCTAGGGGATCCTGCTGTGGCCGGGGGACTGGATGATCTTTTGAGGTCCCTTCCAGTCCCTAATGTCCTGTGATTATGTGACTAGCTGAGGGTTTTGTGTTACTAAGTTAGATTTAGAAAACTAATGGCCTTTCTGTGGTCTCTGAAGGGTCTCTCTGCAGTATCCAGGTGAAAAGACAAAAGACTGAAGCAAGCATCTCCTCTGCAGGTGTAATGATGTTCCTACTACTTCTGCTTAGAGGCTGTAGGATGACTTCTGTGCCCTCATGTGCAACAGCAAGAGTTAGAAGGATTTGAAGTGTCGTGATCCAAAGATCCAACAATTAGAGAAGGAGTGGGGAATATAAATAATGAAATCAGTCGGACGAGCGAGATGTGTCCTTATTCAGAGAGCAGGAATACCATTCTTTCCTTCTTTGGGGAATACATGGGCAGAAAAATGAACGGGGAGACAATAACATAAGAGTGTTGTCAAAGTATTCCAGAAAACAACCGAGCCTTGTGCAGATGCCAAGTCCAGCTTTGGCTGATACTCCTTTAGCAATTCTGTACAGCAATTTGCTGAACTCTATTAATATAACTTCAACAGACTAAATTAAATGAACATCGACTTTGGATGCTCTAGGTCTATGTTGTGGGAAGTAAGGGTGACGTGTTGGTTATTTTTCAGAGGGCAAGAGCACATACTGCTTTTGAAATACCAACTTAAATGTTATGTATAAATTAAAAGATGGTGAAATGGAAAGGGAAATGCAAGGGGAATGAAAACAACAGCAGAAGTGGAGCCAATTTGCAAATGCAAGAGTAGTGTGATGACAATATCTAGTATTCCTATCCAGCTGTAGGAAGTGTCTTTGATGCCTCCATACCCAACATTTGGAGTTTTGCATTAGACTGGGGGGGAGATTGGACTAGATGATCTTTTGAGGTCCCTTCCAATCCTTAATGTTCTATAGTTCTGTGATTCTGTATCATAAGAGTGCACAGCAGTGTGTCTGTGCTGCCAGCGATGTGAGTGGGGCTCAGTCTTGTTTAAAATAGGAAAGGATTGTCCTGTTGGTTGAACAAACAGCATAATCTGTTGACAGTGTCATGTATGTTAACCTACCGAGTGGTACAGCTCCAAGTTGTTGATAGCAGAGTTACTGAGAGTATGACAGTCTGCAGGGGCTGTGCTACCTTCTGATTAGAGTGATTTATTCCACACGTGCCACCATGGCAAGAGAGATTCTGAGGGGGGCATACACTTGTCTCTTGGTAAATCACTTTCTCTAGCATTTTGCCTGCTGCTGCACTAAGGTTGTGTCACACAAGGGAGTGCTATGTCCAGTTCTGGGCTCCCCAGTTCAAGAGGGAACTACTGGAGGGTGTCCAGCAAAGGGCCATAAAGATGACTAGGTGACTGGAATGTGTCTTGTATGAGGAAAGGCTGACAGATCTGTGGGCTCACGTTTGGCCTGGACAAGAGAAGACTGAGGGAGGCTCATATCAATATGATATCATTATCAATGTCTAAAGAGGGGAGTGTCACTGATGCCCAGTGACAGGACAAGGGGCAATGGTCACAAACTAGAACGCAGGACATCCCATCTGAACATAAGGAAAAACTTACAGCTGTGATAATGATGGAGCACCAGATCAGGCTGACTGGAGAGGCTGCAGAGTCTCCTTCTCTGGAGACATTCTGTGTCCTTCTGTGTAGTTCAGCACTCTGAACTCTTTCCACTCTTGCAGTGCATTTGTCTTTCCAAGATTACATACGTGTTTCCCAGACTCCTGGTACCATTAGTGTTATCATCCAGCTCCAGTTCCAGTTACAAAAGCATAGTGGTTTTGGTCGTAGTGCAATTAATAATGCTGCATCTAGACTGTTTTCACTCCAGGCCTGTTCAAGAAGGCAAAGATTTGCCTGAATATCCATGATCTGTGAGCTCAGAAGGCTAATAAAGTCTGTTCCTCAGGATTTTAGCTTGTAATTGCTGAATACAAGTGTGCATTTGTAATTTAATGTAATTGCAGAGGGTAATTTAATAAAGCAACTGCTAGCTAGGGTCATCTTCTCTCACTGTATTCACAGAATCACAGAACATTAGGGATTAGAAGGGACCTCAAAAGGTCATCCAGTCCAGTCCCCCTGCCACAGCAGGATCACCTAGATCCAGTCACACAGGAACATGGCCAGATGGGTTTGAAATGTCTCCAGAGAAGGAGACTCCACAACCCCCCTGGGCAGCCCCTTCCAGGGCTCTGCCACCCTCACCATGAAGAAGTTCCTTCTCACATTGATGTGGAACCTCCTCTGTTCCAGCTCACACCCGTTGCCCCTTGTCCTATCACTAGATGCCCCTGAGCAGAGCCTGGCTCCATCCTCCTGCCACCCACCCTTCCCATATTTATCAACATTCATGGAGTCACCTCTCAGTCTCTTTTTTCCCAAGCTCCGTTCTTTTTTCATAAATCCTGAGATCTGATGATAAGATTTTCTAGTATTTTCCCTCCTCCTGTAAAAACGTAAGAACTATTTATTGAGTGATGAGATTTATGCTATAGATTAGGTTCAATAGATCTTAGAACCACGGGAGTTTTAGTGCTTTATTTTGTTTGGGGCTTAAATTGTATCCAGATCTTTACAGCTATTTAGCACCTATGCACATTGGTCTTTCTTCTCCATAAAGACACATTTTTGGCCGTGGTTAGAATCTAGGTGCTTTGTTCTGACTTCAATACCACAGATTTTTTTTTTAATGGTCTAAATGTATTTTGAAATGTCCATCGAAGCTACAGGCAGAATGGAATTTTCAGGGAGCACTCATTTTTCAGTTTGAAAGGGACCAGTACTGGACCCAGTTGTATTTGACATCTTTATTGGTGACCTGGATGAGGGGGTCAAATCTACCCTCAGTAAATTTGCAGGTGACAGCAAGTTGGGGAGGAGTCTGCTGGAGGAGAGGAAGATGCTGCAGAGGGATCTGGACAGGCTTGGTCAATGGGCAGAGGCCGATGAGATGTAACAGGGCCAAGGGCAGGGTCCTGCACTTTAACAACAATAACCCCCTGCAACTACAGACTGGGGGATGAGTGGCTGGAGAGCAGCCTGGCAGAGAGAGACCTGGCAGGACTGGTTGACAACTGGCTGAACAGGAGCTAGCAGTGTGCCCAGGTGGCCCAGAAGGCAAATGGCATCCTGGCTTGGATCTGCAATAGTGTGGCCAGCAGAACTCGGGACATAATTCTCCCCCTGCAATGGGCACTGGGGAGACCACTCCTTGAGTACTGGGGGCAGTGCTGGGCCCCTCACTTCAAGAAAGAGGTTGGAGGGGCTGGAGTGGGTCCAAAGGAGCAATGAGGCTGTGGAAGGGACTGGAGGGAGAGGCTGATGAGGAGAGGCTGAAGGAGCTAGATATTTTTAGCCTGGAGAAGAGGAGACTCAGGGGGGACTTTCTCCCTTTCTGCAACCCCCTGATGGGAGGTTGTAGTCAGGTGGGGGTCAGGCTCTTGCCCCAGGCAACCAGCGCCAGGATGAGAGGGCAGGGCCTGAAGCTGCCAGAGGAGGGTTAGGTTGGATGTTAGGAAACCCTTCCTGATGGAAAGGGTGATCAGAGCCTGGACTGGGCTGCCCAGGGCAGTGGAGGAGTCCCCATCCCTGGAGGTGTTGAAGGCCAGCCTGGCTGTGGCCCTTAGTGGTCTGGTCTGGCTGATAGGGTGGTGGTAGTTCCTGGGCTGGGCTGGCTGAGCTCAGAGGGCTTTTCCAGCCTCCACAATTCAGTGATTCTGTACATCAGAATTTCTTCAATCTGCATTATTTAACTTCAAGCCACTGTATTTATCTCAGAAAACAGATCTTTAAATTGAGGTGAAATGATGGTGCATTTATATCTCCTGGTGCTCTGCTACATAAAATGGGGCCTCACTTGTGCAGCCTGGGATGTTTGTGTGGGTGAGTAGGATGGACTCCTGGCAGTATCTTAAGTAGGTGTCAGCTCCCAAAGGTGGAAGAAACAGTCTTTAAAAGTGATGAGCACATGAAAACATCTGGAACACTGTGTCCAGTTTTGGGTTCTGCAGTTCATGAAGGACAGGGAACTACTGGAGAGAGTCCAGCTCAGAGCCTCTAAGATGATCAGGGTGCTGGAGCATCTGCCTAATGAGGAAGGGCTGAGAGAGCTGAGACTGTTCAGCCTAGAGAGGAGGAGACTGAGGGAAGACCTCATACATGCTTATAAATATCTGAAGGGCCAATGTCAGGAGGATGGGACCAGACTCTTCTTGGTGGTGCCAAGTCACAGGGCAAGGGGCACTGGGCACAAACTGGAACAAAGGAGGTTCCATGTAAATATCAGGAAAAACTTTGTCGGTGAGGTTCCAGAGCTGCCCAGAGAGGGGTGGAATCTCTTGCCCTGGAGACACCCCAAATCTACCTGGGCTGTTCCTGTGGGATCTGCTCTAGGTGATCCTGCTCTGCTGGGGGGGTTGGACTGGAGGATCTCCAGAGGTCCCTTCCAACCTCTCCCATTCTATGATTCCCTGATAATGCCATTATATGCTTTGTGGCTCCTGACTGCACCAAGGGAGCCATGGTTGGATTTTGCCCATTCCAGCATAATTCTGCAGTGCATGGGAAGCAAATCTGTCAGAATCTGTAAGTAAAACGTGAGTGCAGGCCAAAATGTTTGAGGGGGTGAAACTAGTTAGGTGGCAGATTGGCAATGCCAGGCAGCCAAAGCCAGCTGCTCACTAAGTTCTGTTTTTACCTACTAACTTTGTAGTTGTGGCTCTTCCCAGCGGTGATTTTGATTGTAGTGGTCTCGCTTTTCATCTGTTTCTTTGCTGTGGGAGCAAAGAATATAGAGAAGTAGTGTAGAGAGAAGTAGTTGCTTTTCTCAGCCTGTGGTTATGCTCTGGCTAGTGCAGCACAGAGGAGGTGCTAAGACTGCTCTCCTGCTTCCAGTCCCATGCTGCCTTTATGCTTTCCAGCTCCGAGTACANACATTCCTGGGGTTACTCCCTCAGTCTCCTTTTCTCCAAGCTCAAGAGACCCAGCTCCCTCAGGCTTTCCTCATTTTCCACTCCCTTCATCATCTTTGTGGCTCTGCACTGGACTCTCTCCATCAGTTCTGCATCCTTCTGGAACTCAGGGGCCCACAATGGAGGATTACTAATGAAATAAGGTAACTATTGCCTAACCCATAACTGAGCTGGGAGGGAGGGACAGTGCTTGAAGGAGAGGGTTAAGTGATGGCTTTCTTGTCCCATCTTCTCAAGTGCCTCCTTTCTTTTTCTGCTTTCCATTCCTGAACTGTCATGATACTTGAGTCATAGAGAGCTGACCTAAATGGTTGATGTTAGAGATGATGAGCAGGACTGCGCATCGCTGTGTGCTCAGTTTATTTTGGCTTGAACACTCTTTTGATTATTATTCCCTGCACACAGGTCATTCAGTTGGAAGCAGACAGTCACATTGTGCCATTGTTTGACGTCTTTCCGCAACCTGACTTTCTCTTACAGGCAAACCACAGGCACATCTCTCAGGAGTGTTGTTTGGTGCAGTACTTTGTCTAAACATTTTCCCACTGGAAGCAATCCAGTCTGGGATCGCAACTGTCGTGAGAATGCAACAAATCATTCTGGGAAGGATCTAAATTTGCCCCTCCCGGTCAAAGCAATGTTTATGCACAGCGAGAGAACCGCACGACAGAGGAGAGGGCACTCTTGAACGCTGTTAGTAGTATGTGCTCGCAAATACCAAGGCTCCCAAACTTTTTGTATGATTAAACTGCAAAACTACTGTTTGCTGGTTGGCCCAACCCAAGCTGAACATCACTGGAAAACGGCCAGGAAAGAACTGGAGGCAGCCCAGTAACATTTTTCAATCCTAGCCACTTTATTTATTCAAGTAAACAAAAAAACCCCCTCGACTGTCTCTGACCTGCTGCCCCAAGCCTTTTAAAAATGGCCGTTTTCTTTGAAAGAGTATTTTGGGGCTTTACAAGAATAGTTTAGGAGAAAGGGATCTGGGGGTCCTGGTGGACAGCAGGATGACCATGAGCCGGCAGTGTGCTCTTGTGGCCAAGAGGGCCAACAGCATCCTGGGGTGGATCAGAAGGGGGGTGGTTAGCAGATTGAGAGAGGTTCTTCTCCCCCTCTACTCTGCCCTGATGAGACCACAGCTGGAATGTTGTGTCCAGTTCTGGACTCCTCAGTTCAAGAGGGATGTGGAGCTGCTAGAGGGAGTCCAGCATAGGGCAACGAGGATGATGAAGGAGGTGGAGCACCTCCCTTCTGAGGAGGAGACTGAGGGGTGACCTCATTAATGTCTATAAATATTTGAGGGGTGGGTGTCAGGAGGATGGAGCCATGCTCTGCTCAGTGTCATCTAGTGATAGGACAAGGGGCAATGGGTGTGAGCTGGAACAGAGGAGGTTCCATATAAAGAAGGAAGTTCCTTCTCCACTGTGAGAAGGAACTTCTTCCCAGTGAGGGTGCCAGAGCCCTGGAATGGGCTGCCCAGGGTGGTTGTGGAGTCTCCTTCTCTGGAGATGTTCAAGACCCGCCTGGACATGTTCCTGTGTGACTTGGTCTAGGTGGTCCTGCTGTGGCAGGGGGATTGGACTAGATGATCTTTCAAGGTCCCTTCCAATCCCTAATGATTCTGTGATTCTATGATAATTGCTTGAGATGTGGTACCTCTGTGGAGACTGCCAGTAGAAAACTGCCAGACATAAGTGTTGTAAATGTACACAGCAGGAGTGGGGAGGTTATTGTCCCTCTGTATTTGACACTGGTGAGGCTGCAACTTGAGTGCTGTGTCCAGTTTTGGGCACCTCAGTACAAGAGAGATGTGGAGGTGCTGGAGCAGCTGCAGAGGAGGGCAACTAAACTTGGGGACGNTCCAATCCCTAATGATTCTGTGATTCTATGATAATTGCTTGAGATGTGGTACCTCTGTGGAGACTGCCAGTAGAAAACTGCCAGACATAAGTGTTGTAAATGTACACAGCAGGAGTGGGGAGGTTATTGTCCCTCTGTATTTGACACTGGTGAGGCTGCAACTTGAGTGCTGTGTCCAGTTTTGGGCACCTCAGTACAAGAGAGATGTGGAGGTGCTGGAGCAGCTGCAGAGGAGGGCAACTAAACTTGGGGACGGCCTGGAGAATAAATCTTATGAGGAACGACTGAAAGAGCTGGAGCTTTTTAGGTTGAGGAAGAGGTGGCTGAGAGGAGACCTCATCACTCTCTACAACTACCTGAAAGGATGTTGTGGAGAGGTTGGTGCTGGCTTCTTCTCACAAGCAATTAGTGATACAACAAGAGGGAATGGGTTCAAGTTAAAACAGGGCAGGTTTAGAGTGGATATTAAGAAGAATTTTTCAACAGAAAGGGTGGTCAGGCACTGGAATGGGCTTCCCAGGGAGGCGGTTGAGTCGCCATCTCTGGATCTGTTTAAAGATCGTTTGGATGAGATGCTGAGGGATCTGGTTTAGGGGTGGACTTGTAATGTAGGGTAGATGGTTGGACTCAATGATCCCAGGACTCGATGATCCACTCCAACCAGAGTGATTCTGTGATTCTGTACCCATTGTTGCTCATTTTCAGTCCTGCCCCAGATCAGCATAGATCATTGGTGATTTCCTGGACAATAACTTCCTCTCATCTATAAAGGACCTGGAAATGATCAGCCTGGCAAAGAGTGTTGGTTTTGTTGTTATTATTTAGCAGTGGAGTGAAGAGCAGAGCTCTCATACAAACAGGGCCGGTGACCAAGGAAGCATTCTGTCTCCATGGATTGCTCTGAACACTCTATAAAGTTATGGGTTTGTCTCCAACTGTGACTTGTGCTCAGATTGCAAAATGCAGCATTTAATACCTGAGGGAAAGAGCTGAGGTGCTTGGGTGGCAGAGGCTCTGTCAGGCAAAGAGTGAAGTGTCTTGGCAGGAAGCTCTGCGTGAGCTTTGGAGAGTCGAATCCTGCTCTGGCAGGGGCATTGGACTAGATGATCTTTCAAGGTCCCTTCCAATCCCTAATGTTCTGTGATTCTGTGAATGTGTGTTCATTCCTCCACCTGCCTCTTTATTTGTCCAATTGTCCTTTCAATTTAGAGTATTGACAGGAAAGATCCTTTAGGTGAGGAACGATAAATTATTTTGAAGGCCCAGATTGACTGACTGGACCCCACAGTGCAGAGTTACCTCCCCAGTGAGTGAGATGCAGCATCTCCTGTGCCTTGTGAATCAACCTGACAGCCTCAGGAACAAACAGGCACCAAAATGAAGATTTATGGGATTAGCTGGGGTGGGAGGGTGAACGAGATAGTCTTCAGAGATCTCTTTCAGCCCCTTCCATTCTGTAAACCTGTGACTAAACTCTTAGAATAAACATTTTTCAGGCTGGTGCTGAAGAATTCAGGAGCAGTTCCAATTGATAAAATCTCATTTATTAATTTGATTACACCTATTTGCCTTGGCACAGCTTTGATGTTCAGAAGGCAGTGCTTAAGCCTTGCTGCAGATGACAGCTGTGTTGGAAGTTATTAATCACTGAATGAGTCATTTGTTTAAGTGCATCAGACAATGTCTGAGCAGTGTGATAAAGCTAAGGATGATCTGAGTTTAGGGAAGATGGGATAAATCACAGAATCACAGAATCATTAGGGATTGGAAGGGACCTCAAAAGATCATCTAGTCTAATCACCCTGCCACTGCAGGATCCAAGTCATAGAGTCAGTCAAGGTTAGAAGGGACCACAGGATCATCCAGTTCCAACTCCCCTGTTTCTCCCAATCCGTTGTAGATAATGGGCCACAAAGATGATGAAGAGAGTGGAACATCTCCCTGATGAGGAAAGGCTGAGGGAGCTGGGTCTTTTTAGGTTAGAGGAAAAAGGAGACTGAAGGATGACCCCATTGATGTTTATAAATATGCAAAAGATGGGTGTCAGGAGGATGGAGCCAGGCTCTGCTCAGGAGCACCCAATGATAGGATGAGGGGCAGTGGGTGTCAGCTGGAACAGAGGAGTTCCACATCCAGATGAGAAAGAACTTCCTCCTGGTGAGGGTGACAGAGCACCGGAAAGGGCTGCCCAGTGGGGTTGCCAAAGTGTCCTTCTCTGGAGACATTTAAAACCCTCCTGTGTGACTGGATCTAGGAGATCCTGCTGTGGCAGGGGGATTGGATTGGATCTTTCTAGGTCCCTTCCAATCCCTAATGTTCTGTGATTCGATGATTTCCATTGGGACTCTCTCCTCCCGGAGCTCATTGTGGAACTTGTAATCAGAGGAACTGATTCAACACAAAGCCTTTAACATTTGTCAGAAGCTTTAGCACTGCAATTCTCCCAGCTGTGGGGATTCTCTTACAACTGCAACAAGGAGGAAGCATGAAAACTTGAACAGATGACTGTTAATTACAAACCACCAAACCTTTTTTCCCCCTCTTTCATATGTCAGCAGTTAGTCATTAACTGAAACAGGACCTTCAGTATGTAGTCAACTCCACTGCATAGGTCACTACACTTACGTGGCAAGGAGTGAAGCAAGAAGATCTCGTGTGCTCTACATGGCTTTTCTGCGTTAGCTACCAGGGTTGTGTCCAAAACTAGATGCATATTGGCCTCAAGTTGCACCAGAGAAAGTTCAGGCTGGATATTGGGAAGAAGTTCTTTCCTGACAAAGTGGTTGGGCACTGGAACAGGCTGCCCAGGGAAGTGGTGGAGTCCCCATCCCTGGAAGTGTTTAAAAACCGAGTAGCTAGAGCCCTTGAGGCCATGGTCTAGGGGTTAGGGAGCTGTTGGGATGAGGGCTGGACTTGGTGATCCTGGAGGCCTTTCCAGCTATGATGATTCTATGGTTTTCTCTGTTTTTTACAGTTCAGTGGCCCAGCTGTGCAGTAATACTGTAGTTGGCAAATAACTCAGCAAGAGGTCCCTGTTGTATGGCTGTTGGAAATGGTGTTAGTGCCTAGCTGTGCTCAGTTTAGCCTGTCTAGTAACTCACTTCAGCCAGACATCTGAAAAGTTGTTTGCTTCAGACTAACAATAGCCCTTGCAAAGTTTGTTGTGTTTGGCTTCAGTGACCTGCTTTGGGAGTGCACTTTGAAAGAGAACTTCAAGAACTCTCAGCTTCTTAGAATGAGAGAACTGAACTTCCAGCATCAGTCAGTAAACAGTCCCAGTTTAGAACAGCATTTTCCCAGTAGCTACTGCCTTTCCCCTGTCACTAGTCCCCTAAACTTAGTTTGTGATGCTAAAAACTCATTCCTTCTCTCCTTGTCTATTCTGATTGTACAGTCCTAGGAAGCTAATGCAGGCCAAAATGACTTGTCACATACTTTTAGTTCTTCATCTTCACAGAATCACACAACATTTGAGTTTGGAAGGGACCTTGAAAGATCATCTAGAATGATCCCCCACCACAGCAGGATCCCCAAGATCCGGTCACACAGGAACATGTCCAGGCAGGTTTTAAATGTCTCCCTGGAAGGAGACTTCACAACCTCACTGCCCAGCCCCTTCCAGACCAGCCCCTTCCAGTGCTCTGTCACCCTCACTAGGAAGAAGGTCCTTCTGATATTGATGGAGAACCTCCTATGCTCCAGCTCACACCTGTTGTGCCCCTTGTCCTGTCACTGGATGCCCCTGAGCAGAGCCTGGCTCCATCCTCCTGACACCCACCCTTCACATATTTATCAACATTCATGAGGTCATCCCCCAGTCTCCTTTTCTCCCAGCTCAAGATCCCCATCTCCCTCAGCCTTTCCTCAGCAGGGAGATGCTCCACTCCCTTCATCATCCCTGTGGCTCTGCACTGGGCTCTCTGCAGCAGTTCTCTGTTAATTATTTACGTTCACCTGTTCTGATTCAGAATATTTTTAACCTCAGCCTTTAGTTTCCCATTTCTAAGTAATAATATGGCTAAAGTTTCCTATAATCCGTGTCAGTTGGTGTGAAAGCTATTGAAGAATTTTTACAAAGTCTTTCTGTTCATTTTTTTAGCACCTTTAATAGGAAATAGCTTCTCATTACTTTCCAGAAAGTGTCCTTAGCTTTGTGTGAGAAAACAGAATCAAAACTCAGATCTTATGATGACAAGTTTGACCCAGTGGACATTATCTAGTGAACTGCACACACTCTTCAGTTGGCTCCTAACTCAAAGGCTCTCTTCTATGTTCAGCATGCTCCACCCCTCTTAAAATATCACCCCATGGTGCCTAAAGATGCACAGTGCTTGTATTTGTAGGAATTTGAGTTTGTCTGTGCGAAGAACATAGAACCAAAGACATCTTTTGCAGCTGGTGACTTCAACATGTCATTCCCTTTCCTTCATTTCACTCTGCACCAAGTCAGCACAAAATGAAAACAGAGCTGGGATGTAACTACGACAAATCAAACTGAATTTTGGAATTAGTTGATCTCCTAAATTGGGCAATTTCTACTTTAATTAGGACCTGCAATAAAAGCCTTGTTATTTATTGTTTAACAGATCTCTCACCAGGGAATTCAGCTTGTGCACGTTCCTTCCTTCCTGCCACAAGTGAACTTGTTCTCAGAGTTGGATTTCCATCCAGTAGGATTGGAATCCAACCAAATCAAATGATTCAAGAGGAAAAAGCAAAACAGAACGAAATCCCCAGAGGACACATATGATCAGTAGCAACAGCAGATGTGCTTTTCATTGAGATGCCTGGAGCATCTGTGCTGTGTTCATCAGAGGCTAAAGGTTATTACCTTTAGTAATAAGTTGAATGTTATGGCATCGTTTACAACTCTGTGATTCATTTCTCAAAGGATCACACTTTGGATCACAAACTTAAGGCGAGATCTTGCTAAACATCTGAGAGGGCAACTCCGTCGGATTATGTAAACAGAGTGACACGACAGACAGCGCGTGAGTCAGTGCAGTCAGTACGGGCTTGCCTTTTCCAGGCAGAAGGAGCTGTCGTGCAGTCCCTGACTTAGAGCAGTGAGTGAAGCCTTCCCTTTTCTTATTTGGATCAGTACTGAAAGCTGTGAGTTGATGGGGCTGAGGAGAGCACATCTCTCCATGGTAGCAGGTTCACAGAGTCACATTAGGGATTGGAAGGGACCTCGAAGCATCGTCTAGTCCAATCCCCCTGAAACAGCCAGATCCCCTAGACCAAGTCGTTGTGCACTTAATGCCACCTTTTCTTTAAACCATTACGGAACTGTTTGACTCTTCAACACCAACCAAACCAAAGGCAAACATCTGTTTTTCTCAAGAGATGTTAGTCCTCTCATGATTCCCTTACGCTGTGTAAAACTGACATCTCCTGGTCAGATTGGAGCATCCTGGGGTGGATCAGAAGGGTAGTGTTTAGCAGATCACGAGGGGTTCTCCTTCCCCTCTACTCTGCCCTGGTTCTCACCCCCTCTACTCTGGAATCTTGTGTCCAGTTGTGTGCTGGTTCCAGAAGGACATAGAACTTCTTGAGAGAGCCCAGTGCAAATCCCTAATGTTCTGTGATTCTGTGATCCTGCTGGATCTCTTTCTTTAAACACTACAAGTGGAACACCCACCATACAGCACCTCACACTGTGACACTGTTCAGCGTGCCTTGGCCTTTGCCAGTTTCACTTCCTTAAGCGAAGGTGAAGGTGCTGCTGAAGTGTCAGTGTCCTATGAGCAATGTCTGGACAGACCAAGTGCTGGAATTCAGGACTGAATATCAGCTCCAGTGCCTGTTACATAACCCGAGAGATATCCTATCAGAACAGCTTATTTATAGGCATCCAGAGGCTGACTTTTCTAGAGCAAAGAATTCCTCTGTGAGACAGCCTGAGAAAAGTGAAAATACAATCCATGGCGATTACAAGCCCGGCAAGTAATTTCCCTGTGGTTGCAATTGCTTTAATGAGAGGTGTTGCTTACTGGAGAAGATGGCAAGGGTGTGGCTTCTGCAGAGTTTCTCTCTCTTTAATCACAACTTTAAATGAGGGATGAGATAATGAAGCAGCAGTGTCGTGGAAGGGCTGAAGGGCAGCATATAGCGAGAGCAGGGCTTATGTAACATGGCTCTTTCTCTGTCAAAGTCAAAATTTCCTCTCTGTGTTGGAGCTGCAGTTAAAATAACTGAAGCAAGGCTCAATGAAGTTAGGCATCAGAATGGACTTTCTGGCATCCCAGCCTTTTGGCATCAACTCAGCAGCAGGAACGATTGTGTAACCAGTAGTATTTCAGACGTGTTGTGGTCCCCCTCCCAACAAAACCCACCACCAAACCAAAACAGTAATAACAGCAGTGACGAGAGGATGAGTCCCCAGTTAGATGATGGAACCTGATTATGGTCCACACCTTCTTCATCCTCCTAGAGGACGATCTGTTTTCCTCCAGGCAAAATTTAACCTGTGCTCCTTAGTCAGACCAAATGAGCAGTAGTGAAATCACTGATGTCATGCCTGAGGCATTTGGCTAAAGGTGAAACCAAGTCTGCTCTAATTTGCTTTTTAAATATAGGGATCTTGGTTTGCTTTCCCCAGAGTCTAAAGAGATGAATTTCGGATTCTTGTAAGAGTGACTCTGCAGCTCTTCCGATAAATCTGTTCCACAGCAGTCCCTCTAGCTCATCTTGCTTCATACGAAGTAGCTTTCCCTTTTCTTAACCTCAGTTGTTTTCAATCCTGATATTTATAAGGCTTTAAGGAGAAATGAGGGCACCACTTGTTTAGGGAAGCAGTTGGTTTTCAACTTTGTACAAACGATTAGAACTTGGTTGACTTCTATCACAGTCAGAGGAGAATCCAGCAAATGTAGCACTTGCTTCAGAAGAAGTAGAGAAGCTGTGGGGACCCGAGGTGCTCTTGAGAAAGGAAGGGTGCTGCAAGCTAGCAGTTCACAGAATCACAGAACATGAGGGACCTCGAAAGATCATCCAGTCCAGTCCCCCACCAGAGCAGGATCACCTAGATTATATTCTACAAAGCTGATTTGCTGACATCTTTCCTCACAGGTTTTTCGCTTGCTGTGTCCTCATACAAGTAAGTGAGCAGGGTTATCAAGACTCCAGTGCAGAGTCATGAAGATGGTAAAGGGAGCAGAACACTTCCCTCATGAGGAAAGGCTGAGCAAGCTGGGTCTCTTGAGCTTGGAGAAACAAAGACTCATGACCTCATTAATGTTTATAAATATGCAAAGGGTGGGTGTCAGGAGGATGGAACCAGGCTCTGCTCAGTGCTATCTAATGATAGGACAAGGTATGAGCTGGAACAGAGGAGGTTCCACATAGGTGGAGAGGGAGATTCTTCACAGGGAGGGTGACAGAGCACTGGAAGGGGCTGCCCCAGGGGGGTTGTGTTCTATGGAGACGTTTACATCCCGCCTGGATATGTTCCTGTGCAACTTGGTCTAGGTGATCCTGCTCTGGATTGGACTGAATGATCATTCAAGGTCCCTTCCAATCCCTAATGTTCTGTGATTCCATCTCAGAATTCTCCACGCTGAGCTGCGGTCTGGAATCACCATCTATGTTCAGACTGGAGCTATTAAAAATGAAGGTAACTTGTGGATGCTCTTGTCATTCCTTGGAAGCAGTGGAAACAGCAGCAAAATAAGCCCTTCTCTTAGTAGTGTTTGAGCAGTGTTAGTTGAGCCATGATGTAACCTGGCTTTTTAGTCCCTCTAGCAGTAGTAACGTAGGTCTGATCATATGAGATCTCACTTAGAATCCAGGAAGTTCCTGCTGAGCAACAGTCCTGTAATTATTTTCCTCTTTGCTAAAAATCACATGAGAAAAGAGATTCTCACTGTCGATCTACTGTAAAACTTCCTTGTGTGATTTGCTGGAACTGCCCGTGGTCTGACTTCTCCAGCAAATGCACTTGCAGGGAGATTGGACTGGATGATCTTTCAGGTCCCTTCCAATCCCTAACGTTCTGTGGCTCTGTGATTCAGTAACTAACAGATGAGGTGGCAGTAACTCTAAGTAACTCTAAGCTGCTGAGAGAGGGCACTGCTGATGTCTCAGTCAGTAAACATTTAACACTGGCATTGCACAGGAATGGGGGTAAAAAACTCCCAAACCACTACACCCAGACACTTTGTGCCTGACTCTGCATCAGCACAGGGTTCTGTGTGTTCATCAGAGTGTGAGGGGCAGCCAGTACAACTACAGACTGCCCCATGTGAGTACTGGGGCCAGTGCTGGGCCCCTCACTTCAAGAAAGAGATTGAGGTGCTGCAGTGGGTCCAGAGGAGCAGCGAGGCTGAGGAAGGGACTGGGGGAAAGGCTGATGGGGAGAGGCTGAAGGAGCTGGGGGTGTTCAGCCTGGAGAAGAGGAGACTCGGGGGGACCTTCTCCCTCTCTGCAACTCTCTGAAGGGAAGGTGTAGTCAGGTGGGGGTTGGGTTCTTCTCCCAGGCAACCAGCACCAGGACGAGAGGGCAGGGCCTGAAGCTGGCAGGGGAGGGTTAGGTTGGATGTTAGAAAGCCCTTCCTCGTGGAAAGGGGGATCAGAGCCTGGACTGGGCTGCCCAGGCCAGTGGTGTTGTCCCCATCCCTGGAGGTGTTGAAGGACAGCCTGGCTGTGGCACTTAGCACCGTGGTCTGGGCAATGGGGTGATGTTAGGTCCTAGGCTGGGCTGGCTGAGCTCAAAGAGCTTTTCCAGCCTCAATCATTCTGTGACTCAGTGATTCTGTGCATGGTTGGTTGTAGGAAAAAAAAACAGCCCCAAAAAATGAAAGTTCCTGAAAATGTTTGCAGCCTTCAGGCTTCACACAACTGTTGGAAATTGATCATGGCTGTCACGGCTTCCCAAACAGTGGCAGAGAATCAATTCATGTGAAGTATTTGTAAAATTTCTTACTTCAACACTGCCAAGATGGGTTTCCATTTAGATTGGGTTTGCATTCCTGTTTGTATTTAGTCTGTGTAACTGATATCTAAAGGTTAGACCCCTTGTGTTAGTCTGCTACTCCTCGTGGACACACTTTCCAGAGAGGCAAACTGAAGACAGCTGTCTGGTTTCAGGTTTGGATGCACAAAATAAAAGCAGCTGAAGGGATAAATGTGGAATGGATCACATCAGCATCTGCAGGATTCAATACACTTTCCCCCTCTAGTGAGTAGCTGTTTATTAATAGAAATGTTAATCAAGGTCCAGATCGATCAAAGTAGCTCATAGAGCTTTTAATTACAGCTCTTCACCCCTCAGGTTGGGTGCTATTGATCGCAGTACTTTATTCTTGGCAAGGATGTGCTTTAAGGTGTAGTCAGAGGAACTCCTAACTGGGCTGCTTGTGGAAGTAGTGTCAGCTCCCAAGGCTGCCTTAAGAAGAAAGTCATCAGTTTCAAGGCTCTTTCAAGAAATGCCAAGCCTTACACTTGTGGAATTACCCAGTGCATTCCTGAGACACCTTCAGCTGCACTGTTGTTGCCTCAGTGGTAAAAGAATGGCCCTCTCTGCAAACCTGGAAGTCCTGGATGAGTAGTAGCTTCATGTTTCCCCAGTCACATAGTGTCATGTATGGGAAAGAGCACTTCTGAAGCAGTGTGGTTGCTTTTATCTGCTGCTGTAAGGCTGCTGGAGAGCACAGGAGAATCTCTGCTCCAGTTCTGCACTTTAGTGTCCTTCAGAATACAGTGTGTGTGGCTGATCTCTCTCCATCTCTCCTGTGATGACAGGCAGGTGTCTGCTGCTGTCACAGAATCACAGAACATTAGGGATTGGAAGGGACCTCAAAAGATCAACCAGTCCCATCCCCCTGCCACAGCAAGATCCCCTAGATCTAGTTGCACAGGAACATGTCCAGGTGGGTTTGAAGCGTCTCCAGAGAAGGAGACCCCACAACCCCTCTGGGGCAGCCCCTTCCAAGGCTCTGTCACCCTCACTGGGAAGAAGTTTCTTCTCAGATTGATGGAAACCTCCAGCTCACACACGCTGCCCCTTGTCCTGTCATTAGATGCCCCTGAGCAGAGCCTGGCTCCATCCTCCTGACACCCACCCTTCACATATTTATAAACATTAACGAGGTCACCCCTCAGGCTCCTTTTCTCCAAGCTCAAGAGCCCCAGCTCCCTCAGAGCAGCTGATGCTGACAGCATTGCACTGCAGGTATTCTTAGATCTCCCTACTCCAGAGCAAGCTCTCCTTGGCTTTTCAGATAACCAAGTATTTGCTCAAACATTGCAAACATGTTGTTCTGGAGAGAGCCAAACGTTCCCACTGGACTACTGCTGTCCCACACCATAACTACCTACTAGAGGGGACTGAAAAGGGACATTGACATACCAGTGGTTATGAGAAATGGCCTCTGTCTCAGTGCCTTCCACTTGACACAGGCTGGCTCTCTCATACCAGAGAGCAGATCTCGATGAGGTTTGTTTATTTCCACTGGTACTGTTTTGCCACAGTGCCCTTTCTCTAGAGATCTGCTGCCCTTTGCTGTTTCTGAGGAGGAAGAGAACGTCAGGTCTGCTTTTTTCACGACAGAAATGGCTGTGCAAGAGGGAAGGCAGGGGTGAGCATGTGCCCTCAAGGGTTTGGAAGAGAAAGCTTAATGCTGTTTGTTCTGAAACAGTTTCTGCAGCGGCTAACAGCTGCTTTTCCAAAGGAAACAATGAGGGAAACTACAGCTTCACTGTGCAGGGACTGAAACACCCATCACTGGCCTCAGGCTCCACCTTGTACTTCTAGAGACCAATGTTCCTCCAAGCACAGGAATGTTGAGCAGAGGGTTATTTTGGGGCTCCCTGCTAACACACACCCTCTGTGACTGATTTATTTGCTACATGTTCTTCTGTGATGCATGAAACGACAGAAAACTTCCTCCTACGTCAGGTCCCCGCTGCCAAAACACCAGCTTGAGAAAATTGTCAAACGTTGAGGATAAACCACGTCAGCTCTTTAGAGTTCTGCTTGTGTGCTGTCGTTACAGCCCCGCGACTCCAGTGCAGCTCCTCAGGGATGAGCTGCAAAATGCCATTTATTGCACGCACACGTGCACCCACGCTCTACTCTGGTGCTGGTAAATGTTCCCAAAGCGTTCAGAAGAGATTGCCTTTCCAGTGAAAATAAACACAATTGAAATAAATTCCTAAAAAATTAATAAAAATAAACAATAACAACGTGTGACTTGGTCTAGATGATCCTGCTGTGGCAGGGGGATTGGCCTGGATGATCTTTTGAGGTCCCTTCCAAACCCTAATGATTCTATGAATAAATACAAAACAATAAAAACAAAGTAAAAATAAATGATAATAAAAAATAAAATGCAATGTCAAAAAAGACGAAAAATAAAATCATGAACATAAAATAATACAAATAAAAATTAATAAAAATCAATAGCACCAATAAAATAATAAAAATAAAAACAAGTAATACAAATAAAATGGTAACACAAATAATAAAAAATAAATAAGTAAATAAAGTTTTTGATGTGCAATTACAAATTAATAAAAGATTATATTATGCAAATAAAATGAAAACTGATACTAATAAATAATACAAATAAAAGTCACACTGGATGTGTTCCTGTGTGACTCGGTCTAGGTGATCCTGCTGTTGCAGGGGGATTGGACTAGATGATCTTTGGAGGTCCCTTCCAATCCCTCATGATTCTATGATCTGTGATTCTGTGAAAATCATTGAAATCAAATAATAAAAATCAAATGATAAAAATAATAACAAATGCACTTAGAAAGGTATCTAGCAGTGGAAGAATTAGTGCTCCTGTCAGGAATTCACTGAGAGGGTTCATTCTGTGTTTAGTCACCTCACAGATGATTATTGAAGCTGGAAGCAAGTCTGGAAAGGTCCCTTTCAGTCTCAGTAGAAACATTTCAATTGAAATTGAAAGTACAAGGTTTTCACGGTGAAGTGGCAGGTTTTTTTTGAGGAAATCTCTTTAGTTGTGGGAGAGAGGAGCACGTGTGAGCCTGCGTGGCCAGCAGGGATTGCTCAGTGGCCCTGTGAAGAACTCAGAGCTGTTGAGACCAGAGGAACTTCTTCTGAAGGGCTCTGCCAGTAAATAAATTGCAAAACACAAGAGGTTTCCAAAAGAGTTTAATAAATAATGAGGTTCTTTCTGTACTGTATAAACTATAAATATACCATGCAGTCCTTTATAACTTAAAATAATTTACAGACTGAGGTAGGGGGGTACGAGGATGTCGTTGCGGGGTGTAGGTCCATCTCAGGGTCTCCCTGACTTCCTGCTGAGCACGCACACACAGGCTGTGTCGATCCGGATGAACCTCCAGGCTGCTTGCTTGCCCTCCATCGTCAGCGCTTTGACAAAGGTGTGAGTTGTGGTGCAGTAAGAGTTCCAGTGCTTTGCATCGATCCCTCGGCACCCGCTGGAGACCGGCTTAGGGTCCCTGCACTTGGTCTCGAAAAAGTACTGCTTAAAAACGTTGTTGTTAATGTTGACTTCTCCCAACACTGTCACCTCTTTGCCCTTAATGTCCGTGGCTGTGGTTTTGTCCCCGACCCACATGCTGACGCTGTCGCACACTGAGAACTCTCCCCGGTGTAGGACGGGGTGCGTGGACCTCTTGGTCCTGGCAGTCCTGTTGAGAGAACCCGCGCTGCTGAGAGAACCCGTATGGTGTCCTTGCTCCGACACCGGGGGTGGCTGCGTGCTGAACAGCACCCGAGGAGACCGGAAACGCCTCTTCTTAAAGATTTTGGGGTCCATGGTGATATTGATAGCTTCTCTTCTACCTGTTGTCCAAGTAGAGTGGCTGTGGGAAGTCTGTGGCACCGCCTTGGGAATATGGTGTCTGTTACTCAGGTGGGGATTGAGCGGGGAGTGTTCTGCAGGGTACTCCAGTGGAGCATTGTCCTCTGACTTTGGAGCTGCCTGTGTGCTGATCAGGAAAGCTGTGATCAGAGTGTAGTACAGCATGGACATTACGCTCTGCACCTAGGGCAAAAGAAGAAGCAGCCTGTTACTGTACACCCTGTTGGTACCGGCAAGATGCCAGTTCTGACAATAAACTTACAAGATACCCAGGATCATACAGATTTCATCAGAAAGTCATGTGGGTTCCAGATGTTGTTCTTCCAGAAAAGTTCATTCAGACAACATAAATGTGCTTAATAAAGCGAGAACATTAGAAAATAATAGCTAGATTATTATTAATTCCTCTGGTATTTGGTATTAGAACACTGTTTATGAAGCACTTGTTTGGTGTTACTAATGTGGAGACCATATGGAGACGGCACGTTCCCAGGAGTAAAATCTCCAGTGATTTTTGTAGCAACCTTTTTGGCCAGGGCTGGTCTCTTGGCTGCAAGTAGTCTGCAGAATATTGAGAGCAGAAGCCATCCCGTGGCTAAAATAGCTGTTCGTTCACTTAATATATCTGCAGAGGTGTCCTTGGGGCTAGGGCGGGGACCACCAAGACAAAGCTTGTAGAAGGGGGAAGCCCCAGTGGATCCTGCCGTTATTACACACTCAAGAGCCAGGCTTAAGTGGGCAGCCCTACCACTCTGGCTGGCTCAGCTGCCTCCAGCAGCCTCCATCTATGCTATCTGCCCTTTTGGGATAGATGGGATACACATCCATGGATAGATAGCATCATCCCTCCTACCGCACTGCGGATTCGGGGCAGGTAGAGCTCAGGCTCCTTCCCAGAAGAGCTCAGTTATCACAGGCCACAAGGACAGATTATATTTTATTATGTTTCAGCTGCTTATTAGGACAAATAGGGATGTTAGGATCATTGAAGGTGACAGGGTGCTTTTGGACTGGCACTGTAGGTACAGCAGAATGATACTGCAGTGGCCATGGCACTGGGAATTACATACAGGGAAACATCTTCCTTAGTTCAGAAGCATCTTCCTTGCCCTGAGCAAGGAGCTCCACAAGTGCTGAAGTGATGGAGTGGAACGTGTCCTGTATGAGGAAAGGCTGAGGGAGCTTGGAAAAAAGGAGACTGAGGGGTGACCTCATTAATGATTATAACTATGTGAAAGTTGGGTGTCTGGAGGATGGAGCCAGGCTCTGCTCAGTGTCATCTAGTGATAGGACCAATGGCAATGGGTGTGAGCTGGAACAGAGGAGGTTTCCACATCAATCTAAGAAGGAACTTCTTCCCAGTGAGGGTAACAGAGCCCTGTAAGGGTCTGCCCAGGGGGGTTGTGGAGTCTCCTTCTCTGGAGAGGTCTAAAACCCGCCTGGACGCGTTCTTGTGCGACTTGGTCTAGCTGATCCTGCTGTGGCAGGGGGATTGGACTGGATGGTCTTTCAAGATCCCTTCCAAGGTCTGAAACTGCACTCCAAATAATTTCAGGCCAGGAGACCAGCAACAGTGGTACTTTGTTAGGTAACGACCACGTGTTGATAATTCAGCCGTGTGTCGGGTTAACAGATCAGCAGCCGGCGTTCTGGGAATATGAGACATGAAAATTGCAGTGAAGGGCAGACGTTATATTTCCTCTGTAAAGACTTAATAACCAGCGACAGGGGATAAACAGAAAAAAATTACCAAGCGAGTCTCCTCCCCTGTCTCTCAGCCTTGTTTTGCCTGACATGTCTCAGCTGGCCCCGAGTTGCATTGTGTCCGGCCAGCAGGCAGGCAGCCGCACACAGACTGGACAAACAGGGTTTTGTGAAAGAGGAATCGGCCCCGGCAGTTCGCTGTGATTTCCCAGCACGTCGCAGTGTTTTTTTCTGGGTGTGGGTCAATTACTCTTGAAGTTTCTCCTTTCTCCTTTCTGTTCAGCTTTCTCAGACTAGAATCTCAAGCAGCGCTGAAGCACCCAACCAGGGACCTGGCTTTGCTAGAACAAGAGCCTTGTAGAAAATACAGAACCCTGTGGCGTCGCTTTGGATCTTGCCTGGATAATCACAGAATCACAGAACATTAGGGATTGGAAGGGACCTCCAAAGATCAGCCAGTCCAATCCCCCTGCCACAGCAGGACCACCTAGACCTAGTTGCACAGGAACACATCCAAGTGGGTTTTAAACGTCTCCAGAGAAGGAGACTCCACAACACCCCTGGGCAGCCCCTTCCAGTGCTCTGTCACCCTCACTGGGAAGAAGTTAATCCTTTATCTCCGACCAGAACTGAAGTTAAATAAACAGCAGTGCTTGGGCATGGCTGGGCAAGCATTTAAGACACCAGCAGGAGCTGCCAAGTAAAGGTGGTGACTGAGGAGGGTAAAGATGCCACAGTCATCATGAGGAGAAAAGGAGAGTCCAAAAGCCACGTTAGCAGCTGGCTGCAGAACACTTGCACTGGAAGAATTGGGGACAAAATGGTGATAATGATGAGGGTCAAAACTCTCTCACAGAAAAAATACTCACTGTTCCAAAGCAGCTTTAATTTACTTTAAACACAGCTTAGGTTTGCTGCTTTCCCACATGCTGCTCGTGCTTGAGCAGTCATCATCATCTGTATAAGGAAACAGAGCTGGGTGTAGCTTGGCTTCGCACAATTCAGAGAGTAACACCTTGTTCTGCAACCAAATTAAAATCAGATGGTTGTTTCCATCTCTAAAGAGGTAGTTTTCCTGACAGAAATGTTAATGGAAAAGGTTTGCAGGACAAAATTCAGGCACAATTCAGGGGGGCCAACAGCAGCCTCAATCTATCCTCTTTGTACTTAACCCCATTGTCTGTTGTTTCCTTCTATAGGAAAGAGATGTTGCAACACCTGCAAGGAGCTGACTGTGGGTTTGAGCTGCAAGAGATTCAGTGCTCAGAAATGCAGCTTCATTTATCTCCCTGCTTAGAGTTTCTTATAGTTCATGTGCTGAGCTTGTTGCTTGAAGGCCATTGACACAGAATCAGAAGGATCACCCCTACTTATTTTCTTCCCTTAAACTTGGCTTTATTTGGTGAAGCTTGTTGTGGGAGATGTGGCCCAAACACAGACAGAATGTGTTTGGGTTACCTAATAGCTCTCGTGAAGATTCAAAACGGAATCTTTTCATAAGGATGACCACGGGCCAGCAGTGTGCCTTTGTGGCCAAGAAGGCCAGTGGCATCCTGGGGTGGATCAGAACCTGTTTAGTTAGTAAATCGAGAGATGTTCCCCTCCCCTTCTGCTCTGCCCTGGTGAGACTGCATCTGGAATCTTGTGTCCAGTTCTGGGCCCCTCAGTTCCAGAAGGACACAGAACTGCTAGAGAGAGTCTTGCGCAGACCCACGGAGACGATTAAGTAGGTGGAACATCTCCCTGATGAGGAAAGGCTGAGGAAGCTGGGTCTCTTGAGCTTGGAGAAAAGGAGACTGAGGGGTGATGTCACTAATATTGATAAATATGTGAAGGGTGTATGTCAGGAGGATGGAGCCAGGCTCTGTCCAGGGGCCACCAATGATAGGACAAGGGGCAATGAGTGTGAGTTGGAACAGAGGAGGTTGCACATCAATATCAGAAGGAACTTCTTCCCAGTGAAGGTGACAGAGCACTGGAAGGGGCTGGCCAAGGTTGTTGTGGAATCTCCTTCTCTGGAGACGTTTAAAACCTGCCTGGATATGTTCCTGTGCAAATTGGTGTAAGTGATCCTGCTGTGGCAGGGGATTGGACCTTTCAAGGTCCTTTCTGATCCCTAATGTTCTCTGATTCTGTGATTCTGTAATAGAAACTGGCAGAATAACAGTCGAGTAGACAGCACAGGCAAAAAAAAATTCTCTCAAAGACCAGGTCTACCTTAGTCTGTGAGGATTGTGGACTTGATTGTTGGCAAGTACAGATCTTTTAGAGGCTTCTCAGGAGGGATTATTTCTAAACTTTGTCTGTGCTTAGTTACCAGAGCAGTTCGTGGTGCTCTCCGAAGTGTTCTCAGTGCCTGCTGCCTGAACCTCCAGGGAGAAGCAGAGTTGCCAAGTCTAGTGCAGGCATTGCACAGGCTCCCATTCCTAATGTTGGCCACAGGCATGTCAATGCCAAAAATACAAAAGCCAGGACTAAACCAGAGGATATTTCATGAGAATGGTGACTTCTGAGTGGATTGTCTTCAATTAAGTGAACATTACCCACAATGAAAGAAGGCAGAATAAATGTGAACTCCCATTGTAGCTGGGCAATAGCTGGTTGGTCTCTGTCTGTGAAGCGATTTAGTAAACCAGTAAGTTTCTTTAGAATCACGGAACATTAGGAATTGGAAGGGACCTTGAAAGATCATCCAGTCCAATCCCTGCCACAGCTGGATCACCTAGACCAAGCCACACAGGAACACACCCAGGTGGGTTTTAAACATCTCCAGAGCAGGAGACTCCACAACCCCCCTAAGGCAGCCCTTTCCAGGGCTCTGTCACCTTCACTGCGAAGAAGTTCCTTCTCATATTGATGTTCCAGCTGACATGTGTTGCTCCTTATCCTATCACTGAGTGCCCCTGAGCAGAGCCTGGCTCCATCCTCCAGACACCCACCCTTCCCATATTGATCAACAATCGTGGGGTCACCCCTCAGTCTCCTTTTTTCCCAGCTCAAGAGCCCCAGCTCCCTCAGCCTTTAGAAGAAAGATCTTGTTCCATTCAAAGTGACAGCTCCCTTCCCTACTGGTGTGTTTATCGCCATCTGAACACTGGTACAGATGTTCAGACTGCTGTGTGATGGTGGTAACAGACTGCTGCAGTCTGTGCAGGGGAGGGGGTGCACGCTGTGCTTACCTCTGAGTACACTGCACAGAAAACTGCTCTCCCAACAAGGTCTTTATTTCATCCAGATGCTGAGCAGGAGTTGGCTGCAGCATACCACCGTGCCAGTTTGACTGCGTTGCTGGGTCTGGGAGTTGCGTGTTCTGCGTTCCACTAGAAGAAGAAGTATTTCTTTCAGTAATTAGCCAGCAGATAATTGTTTGCAGTACCATTCCCCACTTGTAGCAGACATACAGGGACAAATGCACTTGCCTTTTTCACTGTTACAGTGCAGAGGTTGTCTAACATGAAGTTCTGGACTTTCTGGAGCAGCACATCAGTAAAACAGAGCCACCTTTAGTCAGCACCTTTACTAGACCATGTTTGACTCATCAGCAGCTCTGCTTGGTTGTCCAGATTGGACTAGACAGTACTATCACCAGGCCTGTGTCCTTTACCTGTCACAGCACCTAGAGATGCTGCACTGCTTTTGTCAATACTCACACCCAGAGATGTTGGTGGAGCCTGCAGGGCATGAACCTACTTGTTCTCTATCCACAATCTGCTATCCACACACCTTGGTTATGCAGTTTGTGCCTCATGCTTTTTCTTACAATGCCCCAGCTGCTGGAGGTCCTTTCAAGACACAGAATCATTCAGATTGGAAAAGACTCTTGAGATCATTGAGTCCAACCATCAACCCTACTCTACAAGTTCAGCCCTAAACCAGATCCCCCATCACCACATCTAAAAGTGTCTTTTAAACTCATCCAGGGATGGGGACTCAACCACCACCCTGGGCAGCCCATTCCAGTGCCTGACCACTCTCTCTGTGAAGAATTGCTTCCTGATCACAGAATCACACAATCACAGAACATTAGGGATTGGAAGGGACCTCGAAAGATCATCTAGTCCAAACAACCCTGCAGGATTGCCCAGATACAGACTGCTGTACATTCTGAACAGCCAGCAGATGCTAACTTGCTTCTCCTTCAAGTTGCTGTCAACACGACGGTTACGTGTTGTAATAGTCTACATGAAACACCAGCTACCTGCAGGGCAGTTCTAGCCTCCCCCACCCTCCCATGGCTCCCTGAGCTGAGTGTGAAGAGATGCAGTTGCTAAGTTGGCCAGGCCAGGCTGCAGTAGCACCACATCTAGAGAAAGGGAGTGGAGGAAAAAGAAGGGGATGCAACTCCGCAGGCTGGAGCAGCAACAGGTTGTGAAGTGATAGCAACTAGACCGGCGATGTTTGGATCATGAGTTACACTTGAGTAATTTTCTAAGAGACTGCTGAGGGTGTGTTTGAGTGAGGAGATGGTGCCTGAGATCTTTCATTCACACATAGAAAAAGAAAACAAAACCAAAGAGCCTGTTAAGGCTCTTACACTTGCCAGAGCAAGGAGCCACTATCTGCTAAAAGCTAGCAAACTGCTCAGCCTCAGCGTGGGATGGCTGCAGCTTGGGGTAAAAACCAGGAGATTGGAGTGCTGTATGAATCAAAACTTGGAGACTAGCTTGGAGTGGTGCTATGGGAGGTGAACCAAGCGTGTCCTTACCTGATGGAATCACTTGATCAAGACCTTTGGGAAACTAGCACTGCTGAGGTGAGTCACAGAATCACAGAACATTAGAGATTGGAAGGGACCTGGAAAGATCATCCAGTCCAATCCCTTTGACACAGCAGGATCCCCTAGATCCAGTCACACAGGAACACATCCAGGCAGGTTTTAAATGTCTCCAGAGAAGGAGACTCCACGACTCCCCTGGGCAGTCCCTTCCAGGGCTCTGTCACCCTCACCATGAAGAAGTTCCTTCTCAGATTGATGTGGAACCTCCTCTGTTCCAGCTCACACCCGCTGCCCCTTGTCCTGTCACTGGGTGCCCCTGAGCAGAGCCTGGCTCCATCCTCCTGACACCACCCTTCACATATTTATCACCATTAATGACATCTCCCCTCAGCCTCTTTTTCTCCAAGGTAAAAAGACCCAGCTTCCTCAGCCTTTCCTCCCCAGGGAGATGCTCCACTCCCTTCGTCATCTCTGCGGCTCTGCGCTGGGCTCCCTCCAGCAGCTCTGTGTGTTTTTTGAACTGAGGAGCCCAGAACTGGACACAATATTCCACATGTAGTCTCACCAGGGCAGAATAGAGGGAGAGGAGAACCTCTCTTGATCTGCTAACCACCCCTGTTCTGATCCACCCCAGGATTCTGTTGGCCTTCTTGGCCACAAGGGCACATTGCTGGCTCATGGCCATCCTGCTCTCCACCAGGACCCCCAGTTACCTGAGCCTTCTAGGCTTAGGAGGGAATCTAAAGACCTTTCAGGAGATAATGACCTTAAACTTTGAGGGTTTTTTAGTACCTGATTCAAAATGGATCCACATGAGCTATTTGGCTGTGATCTTGTTTTCATTGAGGCAACGTAAATGGTGGACCTGCTCCCAGATTTAGGAGAAGTTGGCCAGAAGATAAGAATAGCTGATAAACCCTGGTAGGGAGAGGAATGCAGTGGGCTGAAAGCAACAGCTCCAACAGCAGGGAAACATCTTGGTCAGCGCAGTAGGTAAGCAGAAGGAGAACAGTGGGCTGCCACTTGCTGGCAGAGAAGTACCTGATCGTGGTCATCATTTGAGAGCTGAAGACACAGAACTTGCAGACTGGCAAAGGCACACTCTTAAATGTTTGCCCCCTGGTTACTGCAAGGGCAGAAATCACTCCAGCCTTAGCTACTGCACTGTGAATGGTCAGACAGGCCCCAGCTCCAAGAAAACCTCTAACTTTATTCACAAGTGAGCTCCAGCGTGCTGCGACCTTCTCAGCAGACTGTATTTCTGAGGAAACACTCATGAGTGCCACTGAAAGTGATTGAAAGGGTGTTTGATTACATATTTAGGTAGCTTACCTGTTCTGTTTAGTGAAAGTGGGATAAGGTACTTGTGTACTGCTAAAGACCCTGCTGGACTGAGCGTGGAGATTCGAGCGCGGTTGCTGAGGAGAACAGGCTGCTAGTGCCAGGACACGAACTGGATTGATTTTACACCTGCACAGTGTCTGTCTGCAGGAGAGCTGGGTGCCAGTAAATGTAGCCAGTGGGTTTGGCTCTTACTGAGATCCAAATATACAAGATACTTAATTTAAGAAAAATCAATCTGGAGTCTCTCAAGCCTGTTTGCAAGCATTGGACTCAGTCTGTTCCTATGCAGGGCATAGGAGTCAGTTTGTTCTGTGCTCACAGTATCGCATCGTGCACTGCTTCAACAGTGATCATAGAATGGTTTGGGTTGGAAGGGACCTCAAAGATCAGCCAGTTCCAAAACCCCTGCATAAGCAGGGACACCATCACTAGATCAGGTTACTCAGGGCCCCAGCCAGCCTGGCCTTCTACACTTCCAGGGATGGGGCAGCCACAGCTTCCCTGGTGAAACTGTTCCAGCATCTCAGCACCCTCACAGCAAATAATTTGTTCCAAATGTCCAACCTCAATCTCCCCTCTTCAAGCCCAGAATCCTTTCCCCTTGTCCTCCAGCCCTCTGATAATTTAAGTTGCTCCTCATCTGGACCCATCCCAGGAGCTCTGTGTCCTTCTGAACTGGACACGAGACTCCAGGTGGGTTCTCCCCAGTGCAGAGTAAAGGGGAAGAATCACCTCCCTCGACCAGCTGTCACTGCGTCTTTTCATGCAGCCCAGGCTGGCTTTCAGGGCTGCCAGTGCTCACTGAGGGCTCAGTGAAGTGGCCACTCGTTGGGTTTGCTGCTGTCTGTAGCTCAGGGCTCATGCTCTGCTGTACCTGTGTAGCTGAAGCATGTAGGAGTAACACTAGTTACAGTAATTGGGTGGATCAGAGAGGTCAAAGTTCTAAAACCCAGCGCTCCATGCTGCCAGACTGAGCACGCTGTATTTTAGTAAGGAAGCACTAGTCAAGCAGTGACCCTTTCAGTAAACTTTTGACAGTTTAGTAACAGTAATGAGAGAGCTATCATGTGCCGACCGCTGCCAAAAATAATCCAACAACTTTTCCAACTGTTCTGCCACCCTAAGAAAACACTGTTTCATTTCCAACTAGTTGGTTTTTTAACCACAAAAGGGTTTATTTTCAGCAGGGCTTTTTAAAAAGTTTTTTTACTGTCTTCTTCCCGGATTCCTGGTTGTGGCAGAATCCAGTAAGTGATGCAGTGTTACTCAAATGATGCCCAAGGCAGCATCTGTATCCTCTCTACCTGCCACTCCCCAGCGTTCATGAAATATCCTAGCAGAGTGTTTATTCAGACCTTGCATGCACTGAGGATTACAGAGCTGGGAGCTCAGGCTGGAAAAGACCTTTGGGATCATCAAGTCCAACCATCAACCCAAGCTCACCCCTAAACAGATCCCCCAACATTACATCTAAGCGTCTTTTAAACTCGTCCAGGGATGGGGACTCAACCACCACCCTGGGCAGCCCATTCCAGTGCCATCTGCACATGAACCCTGGTAAGAGTTCACAGTAAAACAAAGACAGCATCCACCAGCTAATCTAAGAGCTGTCTGAAAATGGTAATAATTGAAATGTAGGTGATTGGTCTCCTTCTTTCTTTGCTTGTTTGCCAATCATACAGCAAAGATGTCACTGGAATCACAGACTAACAGCATGTATTGGGTTGGAAGGGACCTCCAAAGGTCTAACCCCCTTACAACAATCAGGGACATCCTCAACTAGATCAGTTTACCCAGAGCTTTGTCCAGCCTCACCTCGAATATCTCCAGGGACGCAGCCTCAACTCCCTCCCTGGGCAACCTGTTCCAGTGGTCAATCCCCCTGCTGCTAAAGAAGTTCTTCCTAACATCAGTTTCAGTCTGTCCTTCTCCAATGGGAAGCCACTGCTCCTCATCCTATCCCCACAGGCCTTCCTAAACAGTCTCTCTCCAACCTTCTTGCAGCTCCCTTCAGAGAAAGCTGAACAGTCTAAAAGCAGAGTGAGAGGAGAGAAATGCATCACAGCAAACAGCGAGTGCTTCTGTGTTTTTGAGAACCTTTTCTTTGCAGGCACCTGTTAGTGAAACAAGCATCAAACTCCTGAGCCACCTGCAGAGGCAGGGACACCGTCACCAGATCATGTTGCTCAGGGCCCCAGCCAGCCTGGCCTTCAACACTTCCAGGGATGGGGCAGCCACAACTTCCTTGGGCAACCTGTTCCAGCATCTCAGCACCCTCACAGCAAATAATTTGTTCCGAATGTCCAGCCTCGATCTCCCCTCTTCAAGTCTGGAACTGTTTCCCCTTGTCCTCTCGCTACCACCCGTGTCAAAAGCCCTACTCCAGCTTTCTTGGAGGCTACTTCAGCTGCTAGAAGGTCTCCTGGGAGCCTTCTCTTCTCCAGGTGGAACAACTCCACCTTGCTCCACCTGTCCTCATAGGGGAGGTGCTCCAGCTCTCTGATCATTTTGAGTTGCTCTCCTGTGGACGCTGTCCAGGGGCTCTGTGTCCTTCTAACGTTGGGAACTCCAGAACTGGGCACAAGACTCCAGTGGGGTCTCACTAGTGCAAGAGTAGAGTTGTTTTCTATTCTTGAAGTTGTTGGTGCATTTTATGGATGTAGAAAAAATAAACAGAAAGGATTTGAATCCCCCAGTCTCTGAGACAAGGCTTGTGAGAGCAGAGAGCTCTTTGGCCGGTGCTGTACTTCAGATTACAGGAAATAGAAGAAAGCCAGCATCATCACAGCAGGAAATAACAGCCTTCAGAGCATCTAATGAGCCAGTAGACTTTCCAAACTATTTGTTTAGATTCCTCCATTTCAGAGACGAGAAGTGGCTGCTTTATTCAGTGTCAAAAGTTCATTAAACTTTTAAATAACAAAGTCAGTACTGCGTAGGGGCTGACTCAGCAGCGGAATCAGTGCAGTTCTTTGCAGTGATACAGTGTGCAGCGTGTGTGCTGTTCTGGGCTACTGGGAGCAGATGGTTTGCAGCTAGTAAACCACCACCTGTTTTCTGGTATGTGCAGTGATGGATGATCTGTGTGACTGTCTGTGCAGCACTGAGATCACGGAGGTCATCAAAACAAGCAACAAGTAGTGTTTTAGTTTCATCTCTGCTTCCGGTTGTTAGAGAGGGAGGCAGTTGCCGCTGAAGTTGCTGTTAAAGAGAAGGAGTCTACTGCTGTATCTTCCTCACTGATACATTTGAAGAGACATTTGAATTAACAGCAATTAAAAAAGAATAAATCTGATTGCTGAGAAGCCTTGAAGGGAATCCTTTGGCTCTTATGACTAAGAGCCGAGTCAGAGGCACTGCACTGCCACTTTCCCTTGATCTTAACTGATGACCAATAGAATGGAAATTTCTAATGGACTGAAGATTTCATTTCTCCTAAATCTGCAGTGACTCATCCCGTAAATTAGAGCTTTACATATGCTGGGAGAGCCAGTTGGGAGCTACCTGCGTCTCATAGACTTCCTTTTGTTCCCAATGCCTGTAGTACTGAAATGTTCCACTGAGTATTTCCAGGGAGAGCAGCAGACTGATAAAAATGCTGCCCTGCAGCAAGGAGCATGCATCACGTCACCGTGATCATCAGCAGCGCAGGATGGGCAGCAAATGTCTACCTCTGGATTTCTGACTCAGGTTTAGTCTAGGCAAGGCTAATAGCAGGGTGCAGGAGAGCCCGTGCTGCATCTGCCCGTTGTGGGCTCTTAAGGGAAAACAGCACCATGAAGTCTGCATCTGCAAGGTGAGGATTCAACAAATCAGAAAGCAATAAGGCTTTGGAACACATTTCTTAGGGTTTATTTTATGCTTAGTGGGGTGTAAGTAATGGTAGTGGCTCATTTCCACAGCCAGATTTTATCATTTCCATCCTCCTGAAGCAGTGCATAAATATTTCAATCCCTAGTGCCTTTGCAGAAAAGCCCCCAAAGAGGAAAACAAATCCAGTGCCCTTCACCTTCCTTGATATTCCATTCTTGCAGAGCAGAGCATACCAGGTGAGGCTACCTGATGGGAGACACCCCACCTGCAGGAACATCTGGTGGCTTCTTCCAGTAGGTGACGGAGACAAGAAAGACACAGAGCTGCTGGAAAGAGTCCAGTGCAGAGCCACAGAGATGATGAAGGGAGTGGAGCATCTCCCTGCTGAGGAAAGGCTGAGGGAGCTGGGGCTCTTGAGCTGGGAAAAAAGGAGACTGAGGGGTGACCCCATGAATGTTGATCAATGTGTGAGGGGTGGGTGTCAGAAGGATGGAGCCAGGCTCTGCTCAGGGGAACCCAATGCCCCTGAGGCAGCGGGTGTGAGCTGGAACAGAGGAGGTTCCACATCAATATGTGAAGGAACTTCTTCATGGTGAGGGTGATAGAGCACTGGCAGGGGCTGCCCAGGGTGGTTTGTGGAGTCTCCTTCTCTGGAGACGTTTGAAACCCACCTGGACATGTTCCTGTGCGACTGCATCTAGATGATCCTCCTGTGTCAGGGGGTTGGACTAGATGATCTTTCAATGTCCCTTCCAATCCCTAATGTTCTGTGATTCTGTGTGAATTGTGACCCAGGACAACCTTCAAAAGGCTAATATTTTAACTACTGAGTGGTAAAACATTATAAAGACTTTCATGTCTAAGAATGTTGTTTAGTATCATGATGCTCTCACATGCAGAATATGCTCATGGGAATTCAGTCATCGACTGTCATCTAAAATGTGATTCCCTCTGGAGAACAAGACTATGATAATCAGGCTTTGATGGCCACATCAGTAAACGCTCGCGAGGGGATGCAGCTCTTGTTGTGACATGAGCTGTCAGTACAGCATTAAACAGGCACGGAGCCACCCTGATAGAGAGAGGAACGTTTATCCTATTTAAGAAAGCAAAGTGACAGCCATTAGATGAAAGGGGAAGAAATTGTTAGGATAAAAATCTCATTAAATACAGTGAAGTACAAATTAATTAATGGCCATCTATCAAAACCAGTGACAAATCTCTCTGCAAGTGGTAGAAAACAGCCTTAGAAGGAACGTGTGGGTCTGATTCTCCTGAAATATGAGAAGGACCTTCTTCCCAGAGAGAGTGACAGAGCCCTGTCAGGGGCTGCCCAGGGGTGTTGTGGAGTCTCCTTCTCTGGAGAAGTTTCAAACCCTCCTGGCCATGTTCCTGTGCAACTGGATCTGGGTGATCCTGCTGTGTCAGGGGGATTGGACTGGATGATCTTTCGAGGTCCCTTCCAATCCCTAATGTTCTGTGAGTCTATGAAATTGGTGGCTTCAATGGAATTAAAGCTAGAAATAAAAGTGCTGCCTGGAAAGAAGTTTTCTGAGTAAACTAGGGTTGTATCCTCATATTATCCTACTAAAATCAATGATTGAAATGTGATGATTACTTTGGAACTGGGTAATTCAGACTTCAGGCAGCACTGTGTTTATTTTATAGGGCTCCAGTGTTTCATCAATCCTAGTTCACTGACACAAAAGAGCGACTCAAGATCTCAGGCACTAACTGCCAGGAAAACTCCTACAGCATAGGAGTTTTCCCACCCATATAAACTCGGGCACCTTTGAGGTCTGTGGAAGCAGATGCCTTCATCCTACACAACTGCTGGCTAGCAGGAAATATTGCTGCTCACCTGCAGTTCCTGTCCAAACACAAGAAGAGGATTTCTTCTCTAGCTGATGCTTAAAACATCGAGCCCAAAAGAACTACATGAAGCTGAATTCACAGCCTTTCCTTAGAATCATAGAACCATTCAAGTAGGAAAAGATCTTTGTGATCATCGTGTCCAACCATCAACCCTACTCTACAGGTTCACCCCTAAACCAGATCCCCCAGCACTACATCTAAACGTCTTTTAAACTCATCCAGGGGTGGGGACTCCACCACCACCCTCCTCTCCCTCCACAACTTTCCCAGATGGATTTAGAGCTGGTTCTGTTTGCGGTAGTTGGTCCTGGGATTTCCAATACAAAATAGACAGTGAGGAAAGAACTGGGATTTCAGCCTTTGTGAAAATATCCAAATCCAACCGGAATTCATCTGGGAAAATAAAGCATGAGGGCAATTGGATTACAGTGTCACCTCCCCATCTTACAGCCAAAAGCAGTTAAGACAGAAAAAGTCAATATTTTCAAGGGCCAGTAAACTTCTCCAACTAGTGATCTTATTCCAGCTATTCACAAGGGACGATAAATCCTCATCCTCGTCCAAATCCCGATTAATAAAACCCAGCTGAATCCTAACAGCACTGCTAACTTGAATCTTTATTCAAGCTCCTCAATTTCAGTGCTGTTGTCCCTTTTCCCCAGCTCTGTAGAAAGAACTTTGAAGCAAATGAGCTTCTGAATGACTGGACACGTGTGATGCATGTGGGGACACCAGGAGTGGATGCCGGTACCTGTACTCCTTCTCTAGACCGTGGATTAGGAAAAGAACATGATGTAAGGACAAAGAGCATCCAGAATTTATGGCCAAGACCCTCAGGACTTTTAATACTCGACGCCTGTGTGTTTTAGGCTTTCCTGTTCTATTAATCACCTCCATCCAGAAGGAATTTTACATTCTACAAATCTTCCAGTGTTTTTATAACTATTTGAAAAGCCTCAATGATTTTTTAATTTTAAAAAGGACCTGAGTTCTCAAAATAAGAGAAGGAGGCTTTCCTGTACTTGGCAAGTCAGAGTGCTGGAAGGATGTAGCAAAGAAGCTCAGAGTTAGGGTCAGGGGTAGGGCTAGGGATAGGATGAGGGGTAGGGTTGCCCTTGATAAAAAGTTCAAAATGGTCTGCTGGATATTTTATCCATTAAAAAGATCTTGCAGGATATAGACAAATGACTGTAAAATAAAACTGCCCTATGTAATGGAGATGTTGTTGGGTTTCATAGGTTTGAAGAGACCTTAGAGCTCATCTCCCTCAACCCCCTGTCATGGGCAGCGACACCTCTCAACTAGACTAGGTTGCTCAAGGCCTCATCCAGCCTGGCCTTCAATATCTCTAGGGAGGGGGCAGCCACAGCTTCTGTGGGCAGTTGATTCTATAGTCTCTCCACCCTGGCACTGAAGAACATCTTCCTCACATCTAGTCTTGACCCTCCTCTCCTTCAGCTTAGAATCATTTCCCCTTCTCACACAGAGACACAGATCATTAGAGGTTGGAAGAAACCTACAGGGGTCATCAAGTCCAACTCCCCTGCTCAAGCAGGCTCATAGAACCTCCTTTAGAATACAACCATAGATGGGTTAAACAGAAATGCATCCAGATGGGTCTGGAAAGTCTCCAGAGAAGGAGATTCCACACCCTCCCTGGGCAGCCCGTTCCAGTGCTCTGTGACCCTTACAGCATAGAAATTTTTTCTCGTATTGAGATGGAACTTCCTGTGCTCCAGCTGACACCCACTGCCCTTGTCCCGTCACAGGACACAAGTGAAAAGAGGTTGTATCTTTCTTCTGGATGCTCAGCCTTCATGAATTTATAGACAGGGATTAAATCTCCTCATAATCTTCTCTCCAAACTGAAAAGTTCCAGATCTTTTATCCTCTCCTCATCCAGATATTTCCAAGACAGTGGTGACACAATCAATAATGAAGCAGAATAACCACCTTGAGTGCAGACGATTCTCCATCCACAAACCTCCAGTTATTTAACAAACACTTAATCAAATGAGACTTGCCTCTAGTTTATGGTCTGCCAGTGAAAGTGACTCCTTTAATGAGTCAATAACCTGAAGCATAGCACAGGACTCTTATCCAGCAATAGCTAAGTTACTTCCTCCCTTGCCCCTTTTTCTTCTCCTTATTTAATAAACCCCCAGAGATCTATCATATGCTTTTCTATTTCTCAATCTATTTCACCTATGGCATTCAGTTACCTTTACAGTGATCTGCTTTATGTGACAGTATGGAAACTGTGATGAGAAAACTCAAAGAAGAGCTTTAGAAATGGACTTCCTTATTTTCATTGCAATTTACAATGGGGACCGACCCCACAGCAGACATCTGCCCTGCACCCATCTTCTGGCAGCTACATTCACCTCGTTTTGGTAAAAGCCCACGTAAGGTAGGGGAACAGCACTTTTTCTCAACTTAAAATCTGAGCATCTTGCCTTAAATCAACATGCCTCAGCCTGAATTGAATGGATTACAAAAATGAGTGAGTGGGCTGTTGCTCATGAGGGTTTTGAATCCTGTATTCATTGACATATCCTGTATATTTGAGAAGTATATAATTTGCAGATGAGTGTTGGACGTAAGCGATGAAGATCAGTGAGCTGTGTCCTGCTGTACATGAGGGGGCACGCAAAGATTAGGGCAGATATTTGTAGCTTCTCATTGTAAAGCCTAAGCTTGTTCTGCAGACTGTAAAGATGTAGTGATGCTCGAACGCTAGTCACAGAATCCCAGAATGATTGAGGCTGGAAAAGCCCTCTGAGCTCATCCAACCCAGGACCTAACATCATCCCATCACCCAGACCAGGGCACTAAGGGCCACAGCCAGGCTGTCCTTCAACACCTCCAGGGATGGGGACTCCACCACTGCCCTGGACAGTCCAGTCCAGCCTCTGATCACCCTTTCCATGAGGAAGGGCTTCCTAACATCCAACTAACCCTCCCCTGCCAGCTTCAGGCCCTGCCCTCTGGTCCTGGTTGCCTGGGAGAAGAGCCTGACCCCCACCTGACTCCAACCTCCCTTCAGAGAGTTATAGAGAGGGAGAAGGTCCCCCCCGAATCTCCTCTTCTCTTTTCCATGAGGAAGGGCTTCCTAACATCCAACCTGACCCTTCCCTGGTGCAGTGATGCTGAAACTCTTGCCCTCCACCCACCTTTCCCATTTAACTTGTGTTTCTTTACAAATCCTAAGTGCTCCAGTGCAGCCATGTGAATTACAGTGCCACCTAAACTAAGCAAGTAGTGCAAGAAATACTTTCCACTTTGAAGGCTTTTTAAAGTAGTTTTCGGTGACTTGAAAGTGCAAAGTTACCAAAGAGGTGGGGAAATGGGTCTTTCTTTCTCGGCACACCATGATCCTTTCTAAATGTGGTGCTGTTTGGAAGGCTGAGGGTTCCACCCCTTAAAAATAGAGTCTGTAGTAGACCTGTCCACAGAAACATCTGGCAACTCTGCCAAATGAAACAGAGGACAACCACAGAAACCCTGACAGGGTTATCGGATTGCAGTGTCATCTGTGTAACTGTTGTCGTGGTCTCCGGAAGCACAAGTAGTTCTCACAGGAGAAATCAGCGTCTCCTAACATCTAGAGTAGTTTACCAAGAAAAGCATGAGGTTCTTGCTGCTGCTTAGACCCTCAAGCCATTTTTGCTAACTCTTTGGCTCATCTGAACATGATCAGGAGAAGGAAAGAAGTAAATAGGGTTTCATGGTTTCATCTTTGAGTCTAGCACTTCCAAAGCAGAGATGCTCTATCCTTTCTATGAAGAGACAGAGCTGTTCTGCAAACTATGGTGCTGCTGGAATTGTTACCTATGTGCTTTCATACATCGTGTCTTTGTGCTCAGGGCTAACTAAGAATTAAAGTAGGGGTTCTCTGTCAATGTGTTGACATGATGCAGAGTGCTCCATACCTGGAGGAACATGTCCAGGCAGGTTTTAAATGTCTCCAGAGAAGGAGACTCCACAACTCGCCCTGGGCAGCCCCTTCCAGAGCTCTGTCAGCTTCACCATGAAGAAGGTCCTTCTCAACCTCCTCTGTTCCAGCTCACACCCACTGCCCCTTGTCCTATTATTAGGTGCCCCTGAGCAGAGCCTGGCTCCATCCTCCTGACACCCACTCTTCACATATTGATCAACATCCATGGGGTCACCCCTCAGTCTCCATTTCTCCAAGCTCAAGATCCCCAGCTCCCTCAGCCTTTCCTCATCAGGGAGATGTTCCCCTCCCTCCATCATCTCTGTGGCTGTGTGCTGGACTCTCTCCAGCAGCTCTGTGTCCTCTGGAACCCAGGGTAGTTGTGTGTGTGTGCACCTCAAGTGGCAGGAGAACTGGTGTGGTTGTCTCAGTCTCTGTAATCCGAATGAGTGCCGGGTCTTTCTGTCTCTACCGTAATCATTTTTTACACGTTGCTCTGTGGAATTAATGGATTAAGAAGCAGTAGGACAATGAATTTCCACCCCCAAGTCCAGTCTGTGACTGCTGCTATGACTAAGAGGTACCGCCGCAAGCACACACGAGACACACTTGCACTAAGTAATTCCTTCAGGGCCAGACAGACTCGAGCGTTTGCTGTCGAAACAGAACAGCTGTTTTTTGCAACAGTTAAAGCTGCTTTGATAATGATTTGCTGGGCAGCACATTCAGGGGTCAAGCCATATATTCCTGCTGGTAAAATGTCACCCCCAGTCCTGCCGCTGGTCATGCCTGTGTCCTGACATAACTCCTTTCTGTTTCCTCTCCAGCTCCAAGTGTGGTTGCTGCACATGCCTTCCGACTGCGTCCTCTCGTTTATCTACAAGTCTCCCTGCCTCCTCCTTTCACACATTGAGACCAGCTGCTTCAGAGGTGCTGTCTGTGCTGCAGTGCATATTAGACCTCTTGTCACCCTAAGCATCTCAGCTTTCATCTTCTGCAGAAGGTATTTATTCATCGCTGTATTAACCTGTTGCACAGTGCACAGACTTGCTCAGCTGCAACGCTGGGCAGCTAAGGCAACTATAAAGAAGGGAAGAAACAAAGGTAGGGGATTCTGAACGTTAGCAATGCAATATAAAGTCAGGAAAACTGATTCCAAGAGCGTTTCCTTGTACTCAATGAGCACACTGACTGATTTATGAGATTGCTTCATTCCTGTGCGCTGAGAATCCCAGCTCTGCTGTAGCTGAGGCTCTGACACAAAATGTATGAGGACGGAAACGTACAGTCCGACCTTCTGCACTGTGCAAAGCTCTCAGCATCCCCAGCGTGTCAGACTGATGCTTTCAGAGAGCAAGGACAGTTTGAACCAAGCCCGTGCTGTATGGTGCAGGCTTCTGGGCACAGACCCAGTGAGCAGTGGGTGAGTAGGAGTTTTCTGTCTTTCTGTTCTGTCAGAGTTTGAGGAGAGGCAGCTGCTTGAATGTTTCAAGATAGGAAGTTTTTCTTCCCCACCCAGATATTTAAGGTGAAATGGAATTTAAAGTGAAATTTAAGTGTGAGAAGGGGTTTGTCTGGATCTTGATCCAGCAGCCTCTGGATCCTAACCCCAACTACTCTGCAACACAGCACCCTGGCCTGGATCAGGAACAGGATAACCAGCAGGAGCAGGGAGGTGATGGTGCCCCTGTACTCTGCATTTGTGAGACCACACCTTGAGTACTTTGGGGTGCCACAGTTTTGGAAGGACATTGAGGTGCTGGAGTGGAGCCAGGGAAGGGCAACGAGGCTGGGGAGAGGTCTCAAAAACAGGCCCTATGAGGACTGGCTGAGGGAACTGGGGTTATTTAGTCTAGAGAAGAGGAGGCTGAGAGGAGACCTTCTTGCTCTTTAAAATTACCTAGAAGGAGGTTGTTGCCAGGCTGGTGCTGGTCTCTTCTCCCAAATTGCTAGTGATAGGACATGGGGAAATGGCCTCAAGTTGTGTCAGGGGAGGGTTAGATTGGAACTTAGGAAGAAGTTCTTTGCTGAGAGAGTGGTTGGGCACTGGAACAGGCTGCCCAGGGAGGTGGTGGATTCACTGTCCCTGGAGGTGTTTAAAAAATGAGTAGCTAGAGCACTTGATGTCATGCTCTAGGGGTTAGGGAGCTGTTGGCCTGAGGGCTGGGCTTGATAATCCTGGTGGTTCTTTCTAGCCATTATGACTCTATGATTCTATGATTCTATCCTTATCTCACACAGAGCTTGAGCCACAATTGGTGTAACACGCTGAGCAGAGAAGTGAAATGATGATACAGACTGTAAGGTGTCCTCTCCTGCTGGGAGGCCACAGCTGTTTGTGTCTTTGAACAGCTCTCCTGGTCATACAGTTAGTCTGTGCAAAAGGACAGTTAAACAGAACCCTGTTTGTAACGACCAGATCTGATCCTGTCTCACGCTGTCACACGGTTCACTCCCTTCTCCGTGCAGTGTCTATGTACACTCCTTGCCCTTTAAGGACAGAACAAAGTGCCAAGAAGTTTTAAGTGAGGTTCAGGCTTCATCAGCTCCTGCTTGAGAACAGGAAACAGGGAGTTGGAGTAACCTGTCAGCCTCAACAATTCCTATAAGTCTGCATTTGGCAATGCACTAGTGCTAGGAGCAGCTGGAGGACCCCGACACGTTCATTTGCTGTTCTCCGGCATCGTCTGAGAGCTGAATGCAGTGTTTGCTGCACTCAACAATTAGAGCAGGGAAGATGCATCTCTTTCCCTTTAATTGTGCACATTACCACCACTTTTTCGAGCACTCTCTTTGGCCTCATTCTAAGTCCAGATAATCTGAATGCCTACATGGTGAAGCTATGCTATTTGTTGATGTCATTGCACGTCCTTGCGCTGCTCAGGCTTCAGTTTTCTGTGAGGTTCACTGACTTCCCCAGGACGCAGAGTTTGAAACGTGGGAATTCAGGCCAGGATTGTAAGATAACTGGGTTAACCAGGGTATCGCTTTCCTTGCTGTCTTTTAGCACATCAGGTATTAATATTTTTTCAATTTCCCTAGTGAGAATAATCAATAAGTCATTGTTATTATTTAGACTGGAATAGACCTCCGAGCTCAGCCAGTCCAGCCCACAAGCTAACATCACCACAGCAGCCACACCAGGGCACTTAAAGGACACAGCCAGGCTGTCCTTCAATACCTCCAGGGATGGGGACTCCCCCACTGCCCTGGGCAGTCCAGTCCAGGCTCTGATCCCCCTTTCCATGAGGAAGGGCTTCCTAACATCCAACATCTAACCCTCGCCTGGCAGCTTCAGGCCCTGCCCTCTTGTACTGTCCCTGATCGCCTGGGAGAAGAGCCCAACCCCTGCTTGACTCCCTTCAAGGACGTAGAGAGGGAGAAGGTCCCCCCTGAGTCTTCTCTACTCCAGGCTAAACACCACCAGGTTGAATGTGTAAACTCTTGGCACTGGGATGACTAAACGGCTGTAACAAGTTCTCTTACCCTCCATTCATCAAAACAATCCTGCAGAGACAGATTACACTAAAACTTCCTTTAGCACCGTATCACACACGTAGAGAAGACACAGGGGAATGAGTCAGAGTGGGAGGAAGCTCTTCAGAAACTGTGGAATGGTAACTTGATAAACATATGAGAAGCTACAGAAATAATAGTTATAGTATCATTTAAAGGCTACAGCAGGTAAGTGCAGTCCTGCTGCACAGAATCACAGAACATTAGGGATTGGAAGGGACCTCAAAAGATCATCCAGTCCAATCCCTAGGATCACCTAGACCAAGTCACACAGGAACATATCCAAGTGGGTTTTAAACATCTGCAGAGAAGGAGACTCCACAGCCCCTCTGGGTAGCCTGTTCCAGTGCTCTGCACACCATGCTTCTTCCAATTTAATACAGTTTGACCTTCTTACAGTTTAACACAAAATTCTGCTGGCCAATGCACGCATGTTCCCAGCGTAACACGATGTGGGGAGCCTTTGGTTGCTTAAACTAATGAGAAAGGGAGCAGTTGCGAAACCTCTAAGCTCATCAGCTCGAGGCAGCATTGCAGCCAGCCACGGTGTGCAGATGCTGTAGAACAGAACATGTTATTCAAACCACCGTGGATCAAGAGTTATGGCCTGCTGGAAGAATGCTGTCTTTGTGCAGAGTCTGATGTTAAAAAATGATAATTTAAACTCACAGATAGACTGATTACCCTGCGACAAGAACACTTTGAAACTCTTCCCAGAAATACAGCTCTTTAATTGGAAGAACGTTAGCAAAGGCTTAATCTTGTTAATAGGATGGACTCAGATAAGGCAGAAACAAATCCACAGCAACGTAACCTAAACATGGAAATCAGTGGCTGGAAGGCTAGGAACAGTGCTAGCCAGGGCAAAAAACCCTGCTGAGTCTCCTTCTCTGGAGATGCTTAAAACCTGCCTGGCCATGTTCCGGTGTGACTCGGTCTAGGTGATCCTGCTCTGGCAGGGGGATTGGACTGGATGATCTTTCAAGGGCCCTTCCAATCCCTAATATTCTGTGAGTCTGTGAATAAGCTTGACAGTGAGTAAGTTGGGAGAAATACCTATTTTACAGTGTAAGCACACACAGCTGTTTGAAAATACGAAGCTGAAACATAGGGAAAGGTATTTTAAATTTACAAACCAAATCCACGTGTGATTATTTTCTTTCCATTTCCTTGTAGCTCTTGTACGTTCATAGAATCATTCAGGCTGGAAAAGATCCTTTGGATCATTGAGTCCTATCGTCAACCCTACTCTACAAGTTCACCCCTAAATGAGATCCCCCAACACCACATCTAAGCAACTTAGACCCCGGGATCATCGAGTCCAACCATCTACTCCACAAGTTCAGCCCTAAACCACATCTCCCAACACCACATCAAAGCATCTTTTAAACACATCCAGGGATGGGGACTCAACCACCACCCTGGGCAGCCCATCCCACTCCCTGACCACTCTCTCTGGGAAGAATTTCTTCCTGATGCCCAAACTAAACCTCCCCTGTTGGAGCTTGAAGGTCTTCCCTCTGCTTCTATCACTAATGACCTGTGAGAAGAGCCCAGCACCAGCATCTCTACAGTGTCCTTCCAGACAGTTGTAGAGAGCGACGAGGTCTCCACTCAGCCTCCTCTTCCTCAAACTAACCAGCCCCAACTCTCTCCGTCCTCATCAGATTTATTCTCCAGGTCCTTCCCCAGCCCTTCTCTTCTTCACTGCCCTTCTCTGCCCTCGCTCGGGCACCTCCATGTCTCCCTTGTACTGAGGTGCCCAAATCTGGACACAAAGCCCTTGTGACAGTCAAGGCTCATTACGACTCATAGCTGTAGCTGATTCTGACAGATGTTAATCTTTCCCTTAGCTTTGCCTCCCGCTTGAGAAAGCACCTCTTTCTTTACGTTGAGCCCCTGGCAATGCTTACTGGAGTTAGGATTAAAGTGTCCAGTGAATCCTGTTCCTCCTGTCATTAACTTTCTAACTATTACCCATAGCTGGCAGCCTTTCTGTGCCTGGAAATCTACTTAGTGGGAAGCTGGGGGAGTGAAGTCTTTTGTGTCTAGAACCACTGTGCCTTTAATTGAGATTTAACTTTATCATTAAAGTCCATTTATGTCACAGGCATTTCATCACAGTGATCACAGACTGGCTGTGTTTCTCTTGGGATTTACCTATTAATCAAAGGAAAAAAGAGCTCCATGTTTACACAGGGTTTTTAGAAGGAAAAATCTTTTCTTGTTAACTTAGTTAATAAATTCAGCAAATGTTTGGATTGGAACTTAGGGAAATCAATCAGCTGTAGGTTCTGTTCTAGCTACTGGACTTCAGTAGGGCAAGCTTTGGCCTTTTTAAGCAATTGCTAGGGGAAATCTGATGGGACAGGGTACTGTCAGGTAAAAGGGCCCATGATAGTTGGTTAACATTCAAAGACCACTTCTGGGCCCCTCAGATCCAGAAGGACGCAGAACTGCTGGAGAGAGCCCAGTGTAGAGCCAGAGAGATGATGAAAGGAGGGGAGCATCTCCCTGCTGAGGAAAGGCTGAGGGAGCTGGGGCTCTTGAGCTGGGAAAGAAGGAGACTGAGGGGTGACCCCATGGATGTTGATCAATATGGAAAGGGTGGGTGTGAGGAGGATGGAGCCAGGTGTCATGTAGTGATAGGACAAGGGGCAGTGTGTGTGAGGTGGAACAGACGACGTTCTACATCAAGATGAGAAGGAGGGGGGTTGGACTCGATGATCTCTTGGGTCCCTTCCAACCCCTAACATCCTATGATCCTATGATCCTGTGATCCTATGACCTTCTTCATGGTGAGGGTGACAGAGCCCTGGAAGGGGCTGCCCAGGGGGGTTGTAGAGTTTCCTTCTCTGGAGACATCCAAAACCAGCCTGGCCATGTTCCTGTGCAACTTGATCTAGAGGATCCTGCTGTGGTGGGTGGATTAGACTGGATGATCTTTGGAGGTCCCTGCCAATCCCCAATGTTCTGTGACTCTGTGATACGGCAGTGCCTAGCTTTAGCCAAATGCTCTGGTTTCACTCACTGCTTCTCTAGACAGCAGTTGATCCTGCTGCCAGAACCAGCTAAGTCCTGCATTTATGGTTGACTCTAGGGACAAATCTTGATCAGCAAGCGCAGGGGCAGAAACCTTCGTCCCCCAAGCGACAAGAGCTTTACGGTGAACAGAAAGCACTTGGTTGAGGATCACTACCCATGTTGATCAGTCACAGGGCTATTTCACAGACTGTAGGTGACAGGTTACTTTCCTTCTCTTCGAATATGAGTCAGGGGTGACCAAAACTATGTGAGTTGTGACACGACAGCGATTGCTTTAGCAGCTGGGGAGGCCAAATAAATTGCTCCTTAATTAGAAAAACAGAAAGCTGATTAATCAGCTGAGTCATCCTACTCCGCTCCAGGCTTGGTATGAATGGCATTCCCTATGGATCAGTCTACACAGAGGGGACTGATAAACCATCAGCAAGACTGACTGAGTTTAATAAAATGCTTTTTATCACCCACGAGTGTTGGATAAAATGAAAGGTGGGGATATTCTTAGCCAAGCACTTAATTCCATCCTGAGAACTTGCACCGTGATAATGTGAAGATTTTCACCAGGGTTCCCTCCACGCAGAAGAACTTCCTTTCCATTTTATAGGTTTCCATGAGGTTCCACTTTATAGACTAACAGACTGGAACCCTCTCTCACGTTCTTCTTCCTAAGTGATGCTCTAATGCTGCCTTATTTCTGGGACTGATCACTTGCAGAGCCTCTAGGGGCCAAACCAATTTTTTAAGGAGCTTTTATAAATAGTAATTTTTACCAATCTGCCCAGCCTCTTCCAGCAAAAATCACACCTGAAAGGGAAGCAATGTGTTTTAGAGTAAAGTCAGGAGGTTTTCAGTCCTGACAGCCATAAGGATGGAGGATGAAGCCAGGCTCTGCTCAGTGGCATCTAATGATAGGATTGAGGTTCCACATCACTCTGAGAAGAAACTACTTCCCAGTGAGGGTGGCAGAGCCCTGGAAGAGGCTGCCCAGGGGGGTTGTGGAGTCTCCTTCTCTGGAGACACTTCAAACCCACCTGGACATGTTCCTGTGCAACTGGATCTGGGGGATCCTGCTGTGTCAGGAGGATTGGACTAGATGATCTTTTGAAGCCCCTTCCAATCTGTTAATGTTCTGTGATTCTGTGATTAATTTTACCAACCTGCCCAATCTCTTGCAGCGAAAATCACCCCTGAAAGGGAAATGATCTGTTTTAGAGTAAAGTCAGTAGGTTTTCAGTTATCTTTAGAGAATGAACTGCAAAAGGATATTTCAGTGGGGGTTTGTTTCTCGTATCTAGCAAAAAAATGTTTGAAATAGGAGGTAAAGACAGGTTGTGTCAAGTTTTTTGCAAAGTTGAAAGTTAACGGTGGTTGTTTGAATACTTGTCTCACTCCTGATGCGCCCCAGGTTGTGTGCAGGGATGAGAAGTTTATCACCAGCACATCTGGGAATGAATCATCTTCTTTCCTGCACCCACATGGTTGCACAATCTCCCTGACTTGCTTTGATGAGCATTGAGTATTTATCATGTGAAGCTACTCTATCAGACTTGTACTATCGCTATCTGCGCTGCGTTGCTTCTACAACAAGTAATCTGGAGCTTCTCCATGGGAGTGGGGAAGGTGGAAAGGGATATAAATTCTCATTCCAAACTCACACTGGACCTTTGACGAGCAAGTAGAACCTGTTACTAACTCACTCGGTGTTTATAGCGCTCGCTTTCCGTTGGTGCTGGGCAACGTAAACAAAGAATTGCTTCTTTTTGACAGAATCACAGGACACTAGGGATTGGAAGGGACCTCAAAAGATCATCTAGTGCAGTCCCCCTGCCACAGCAGGATCCTCTAGACCAAGTCACACAGGAACATAACCAGGCAGGTTTTAAACATCTCCAGAGAAGGAGGCTCTACAACCCTCTTGGGCAGCCCCTTCCAGTGCTCTGTCACCCTCACTGGGAAGAAGGTCCTTCTCAGATTGACGTGGAACCTCCTCTGTTCCAGGTCCTTCTAACTCTAACCTTTCTATGGTTTCTATGATTTCTACGTTCAGTCTTAGGCAGTGCTCTGCAGGCAGGCCAGCACACCGTCTCTGCTCTCCACACCTTCTCTAGCTCTACAAAGAGCATTAAGAGAAGTCTCATTTCAAATCTGCATCTCCATGCTTTGTGTGCTGATATTCATGAATTCAGATAACCTGATGTGTGTGAAATTCACTGTCACTGTAGCACTTAACACCATAGGTGACCCTGTATTGCCTTTGTCCAGAGATTTGATGTGTGCCTCATGGTTAGGTTTTACAATCCTGCTTGAGCAGAGGGTTGGACTTAAAGGCCCTTGGAGGTCCCTTCCAACTGCTAATCATCTGTGAGCTCTGTCATCTGAGTATTTATAACAGTATTGCTTGTTAGTGCTTTTGTCTGAAAGATCATCCAGTCCAATCCCTCTGACACAGCAGGATCCCCAAGATCCAGTCGCACAGGAACACATCCAGCTGGGTTTTAAATGCCTCCAGAGAAGGAGACTCCACAACCTCCCTGGTCTACTTTTCTGTGTGGGATTTTGGGTTTAAAAGTAGATTGAAAGCAGATAACCAAGCTGTACCCCTTTCAAGATCATTTCCTGCTCAAAATCAAAACAGAAGGAAGGTTGTGATCATTTGGTGTGCATCTAATTCCTGTGTACCATGCCAGAATCTAAATGTGTGTCACTTGGAAAGGAACTTTTTATTTCAAAGGTAGAGAGAGGAGTTTCATATCTGGCCACCAATCCAGCACCAGATTTTCTGTGGCTTTGAAAATGTGTTACTTTCTTAGAAGATATTTCTTCTCAGTGTCATCTAATGATAAGACATGGGGCAATGAGAGGTTCTACGATGGAACATGAGAGGTTCCACATCAATGTGAGAAGGAACTTCTTAATGATGAGGATGATGAAGCACTGGAAGAGGCTGCCCAGGGTGGTTGTGGAGTCTCCTTCTCTGGAGACATTTAAAACCCACCTGGATGCGTTCCTGTGCAGCTTGATCTAGGTGATCCTGCTGTGTTGGGGGGATTGGACGGGATGATCTTTCGAGGTCCCTTCCAATCCCCAACGTTCTGTGATTCTCTGACTCTCTCACAAAACACACAGAGCAGAAGGGTCTTTAACAACATTAGCCAGTTTCACAAAGGCAGTTTCCAGTGCAGGAATGTGCATCTTGGGAGAGCTCAGGGGTCAGAGTCCCTCCAACACAGGTGATTCCTCAAGCTTTGGCAGAGCCAGAACCTCACGCCGTGGGCGTACACGGGGTATCCTGGAACGCGCCGCTCCGCAGTGAACTTTTGTACCCCTCTGTTACAGCGTGGCCTGAGCGAGCGGTGAAAGGAGGGTCTGGCAAGAACGACTGGGGCAGGGAGGATTTGGATCTAGGAACAAAAGCAGAGATGTTGGATATTTACAGCAGTGATAAGAAACACCAATAAGAAGGAGAGGAATGGATTCCAGCCATGGAAAATGAAAGGGTGCCTGGGCTCTGCAGCTTCCCATTTCCCTGCCCTGCTAAGCAAGGGCAGCGCATAGCCGAGCGCAGGATTCTCGGGCGCTGTGTAGACTGCAAACTGGGTTCAACAAAGAGCATCACCTGGTTTGAGTCTGTTTTGATACAGACATCCGACACTTGTGGCATGACCCCGACTTGTGACCCCTTGACTCAAAGCCCCTTGAAATTGTTGTGTGTCAATCACATCTGACAGAAGGCTAGAGGGTTCAAAGCTGAGAGTTTTCTAGGATAAAGATAATTTTATACAAAACTGATGAAAATGCAGGATAGAAGGAGGTCCTGACCAGAAAAACAGCTCTGTTGGTTGAGTTCCACTTGATTAGAGGATATGTTAGGGGAGCCCTGCGTACCTGAGCATGCCCAAAGTTATTCAGACCTCACACATGTTTGCAAATTTAGCAGCCATCAGAAACTCTTGGTGACCACAGAGAACAAGGTTTCATTGTCTCTGCACTGCTTGTTTTAACGTGGTGGACTGAAGTGAAAATAGAGTCATAGAGGAACAGAGAAGGGTGGACTCTGAGCTATTGAACGTGTGTCTGTGACCTGCAGGCACACATAACATTTGCAATTAATGCAAAGGAAAAGTATAATGAGCAAAGAGGAGGAGAACATCTTCTATGGAGCACTAAGGATTGCTTGGTAAACAGAGCAAAAGCAGACAGCAGGTTACGAAGCAGCCAGTGAGTACCTACAGATGAACAAAGAGCCTTACTGGGGGTCCTGGTGGCCAGCAGGACGGCCAGGAACCAGCAGTGGGTCCTTGTGGCCGAGAATGCCAATGGCATCCTGGAGTGGATCAGAATGGGGGTGATTAGTAGATCAAGAAAGGTTCTTCTCCCCCTCTGCTCTGCCCTGATGAGACCTCATCTGGAATCTCGTGTCCAGTTCTGGGCTCCTCAGTTGCAGAAGGACACAGAGCTGCTGGAGGGAGTCCAGTGCAGAGCCACAGAGATGATGGAGGGAGGGGAGCATCTCCATGATGAGAAAAGGCTGGGTGTATTGAGCTTAAAAAATGAAGATTAAGGAGTGACTCCATGAATGTTTATAAATATGTGGGTGTCAGGAGGATGGAGCCAGGCTCTGCTTAGGGGCACCCAATGATAGGACAAGGGGCACCAGGTGTGAGCTGGAACAGAGGAGGTTCCACTTCAGTCTGGGAAAGAGCTTCTTCCCAGTGAGGGTGACAGAGCCCTGGAAGAGGCTGCCCAGGGGGGTTGTGGAGTCTCCTTCTCTGGAGACATTTCAAACCCTCCTGGCCATGTTCTTGTGTGACTGGATCTAGGTGATCCTGCTGTGGCAGGGGGACTGGACTGGATGATCTTTCGAGGTCCCTTCCAATCCCTAATGTTCTGTGATTCTGTGACTTACAGGACTGGAGTCTTTATTGTGGGAGCAGTTGAGGATAAAACAATTCTGAATATAGATGGAATAACTGATTGAAACCTAACTGGCTTCATGCTGTCCCCACAGTATAAAGAATTAAAACAGGATAAAGAGTCAGACTTGTCTCTAGATCCGTTTCTTTATCTGGACAGTTTGTGCCCTTTTTCATTGTAGAAAGTGCAATTGGAAGAAAGGATGATCAGCTTGTTCCCTATTAAAGACAGCCCCTTTAACACACTATCAGTACTTAAGAATGGCCATGCTGAACCTGATAAAAGGCTCATCTTGTCAATCCTACCCCTGCAGAGGCACTCAAGAGCCTTAAGGAAGGGTTTAGGAGCAAGATCAGCACAGAGCAGTGCTTTCTGAACCACTCTGCTGTCCTTCTGCAGAGTGCTGGATGAGCACCTTGCTGAGCCAGAGGAGGGTTTACAGTGCTCAGTGTAGTCCCTTCCATAGAACTATCTGGCTCCTCCCTGAATCTATTTACATCTTTAGCAGCAAAAAGCCTTGTAACTAGGAGTTCTGCAGCTTAACCACATAGTGGATGAACAACTGCTTTCTGTAAGTGAACCTGTCATCAGACGGATCTCTTTGATGCACTCAGCTTTTGTAGTGGAGCAGACAGCCAGCCTCTGAGCCTTCTGAAGCTGGCTGTGATGTTAAGCTCTTTGGAGCTTTAATGTTTTGCTTAAGTCCAAAAATTTCATTATGGGGAGAGCTGAGGGGCTGGGCATAATAACCAGAGCAGCAGACAAACAATAAGGGAAGAATCTAGCCTGTGACAGGACATGATTTATGGGTGATAGAAGCATTCGTAATGAACTCTTAGTCATAGAAGCATAGAATCATGAGGGATTGGAAGGGACCTGGAAAGATCATCTAGTCCAATCCCCCTGCCACAGCAGGACCACCTAGACCAAGTCAAAAGCAACATATGACAAAAGAGAAAATACTACAGCTGATGTCTGTGACCTGCAGCCAGCTGGAGAGGAGAAGCAAAACGAAACCCCTAAAGCAAAACCAAAGCCCTCAAACTGACTAATAAGAGGAAACACTTTCTCAGACAGAAACCCTTGTAGGTGTCAAAACAGTAATAAATAGAGCCATTAGCATCACGTGGACATCATCTGTCATCAGTGGAACCAAACTGAGTCTTATCTAGGAGATGAAACCTGTCACAGAACCACAGAATCAAAGGACATTAGGTATTGGAAGGGACCTTGAAAGATCATCCAGTCCAATCCCCCTGGACTCTTTAACGCTGTTCCTAAGTTCTGAGGTACTTCAAAAGCTGCTGTGTGGTTGCACTCTGCTCATCCTCAGAATTCTGCACTGATCATCCCCCTCCAAGACAACAACATTGCGGGGCGTTTGCTAATTGTTACTGATAGCCCAATCCTAATCTTCTACTAGTTGGTACATAGAGCCTTCTTTGAGCAGGAAGCTGGACAGCTGATCTCTTGAGGTCCCTCCCAATTTCACAGAATCACAGAACATTAGGGATTGGAAGGGACCTTGAAAGAACATCTAGTCCAATTACACCTCTCCTTATACAAAGACCATCTCCCTCTCAGGCAACCCTGTGTAACTGAGCTGCTTAATTTGTTCTTACACTGATTTTTAACAACAAAGTGTTTGTCTTTGAACTTGGAACTGTTTTCCGTGTTGACAGCTGGACACAAACCATCGTCCTTTTCTAAGGAAGACATTTGCAAGAATTAAAACCCAGCTATGCATTTGTATTGCCCTGCCACTTGGGAACTCTGAAGAGACAAAAACCAAACAACAAAAGTATTCAGATGGGACATTTTCTGATGACAGTGGGCCAGGCAGCAGAGTAGAGAGCGCTCCCCTTATTCCTTTGCAACTGCAGCACAGCAAGGTACCTAGTGGGAAATGGCAGTGAAATAACCCTGTACTTGGGTTATTGAGGATAGAACCCCCTCCTCAGCACTGGTGAGACCCTGCCTCGATTACTGGGGTCAGTTTTGGGCACCTCATTACAAGAAGGACGTTGAGGGGCAGAGAGGACCTAGGCTGTGAAAGGCCTGGAGAACCAGCCTTACGAAGAGCGGCTGAGGGAACTAGGGCTCTTTAGTCTGAAGAAGAGAGTGAGGGGAGACCTTCCTGCTCTCTACAGCTGCCTGAAAGGACATTGTAGAGAGGTAGGTGCTGGCCTTTTCTCACAAGTAAGCAATGACAGCACTAGATGCATCAAGAGAGGTTTAGACTGGACATTAGGAAAATTGGGGTTGTAAAGCACTGGGATGGGCTGCCCAGGGAGGGGGTTGGTCACCATCCCGTGATGTGTTTAAAAGTCATATAGATGAGGTGCTTAGAGATCTGTTTTCACAGAATCACAGAACATTAGGGATTGGAAGGGACCTCGAAAGATCATCCAGTCCAATCCCCCTGCCACAGCAGGATCCCCTAGATCCAGTCACACAGGAACATATCCAGGAGGGTTTTAAACTTCTCCAGAGAAGGAGATGTTTTAGGGGTGATAAAGATAAGAGTAGGGTTATAGGGTGGACTCGATCATCATACAGATCTTTTCCAACCTAAGTGATTCTGCAATTCTGTAAATCTGTTGAAGCCTTATATGATATCACAAACTAGAATAACATCAGTGGCCACTTTGGAATCTCTATATCCAATACTTAGTTTAAGATCATGAATGAGTTAACACGATTCAGAACATCTAAATCCCCCTAAGACAACATGCATGTGTGTTTGCCTCACTGGTTATGAGCACTTCACACTCCCGGAGTACTTGATTCCTTGAGATTTGTAGAGATAAAGAGCAGGGACATCATTATCCAGTTTTACTAAGTGTGAGTTCTTAGGGTTCTGCTGTTCACAGAGGGATTTGCCCTGTGGTGAATGAGGCAGCCTTCAGGACAGGATGATTTCTGAAGCCATGAGAAACAAATCAACATTTACTCCTTTGCAAACAGACAGCTGACTGCTTCAGTGAGCTTTTCAAGCAGAGGGTGCAGGGATGTGGAGGGAGGTTGAGTGTAACCACAAACAATGAGGGGCAGCACTTCCCAGGATGTGGTGAGTTTTCCTAATTAGAAGTAGGATGGCTTCATAGGTAAATGAGGACATAAATATGAACTACAGTACAGCTAGGATCTCTAAAACCAGATCATGTTCTCCATTGGGCTAAGGCACCAGGAGATTTTCCTAGAATTAAGGTGATATTTAAGGGAAAACAAAGCCCCTCCAAACAACAAGGCAAAGAAACTGAAACTAAACCCAAACTCTAAGACTCAAAGAAATGTTTTCCTTGGCCAAGTCAAGCTACACAAGTATAAACAAAGAATAATCACCCTAATTTAAATTATTGATTTAAATGACTTCATAGTGAAACATTTTTACTGAAAGGGTTGTTTATTTTCTCAAAGAAAAATGAGCTAAACCTGATAGTGACGAGTATTTACATTAGAATGTCAGATAGATGGCTGCTGTTGCTGCTGAAAGTTGTGTTGTCTTGGAGTCTCCTTTGGAGACTTTCACAACCCACCTGAACATGCTCCTGTGTGGTCTGCCCTTGGTGATCCTGCTTCTGGCAGGACACCTGGACTAGATGACCTGCAGAGGTCCCCTCCAGCCCCAGACACTTCTGTGATTCTGTGATCTACACAAACCCCCCACTGCGGCTCCGGCGACAAAAGCTGTCCCTGCTCACACAGCTTGACAGCTAACTCCTGCCTACTGACCCGCTGCAGCTCACACGTCCCGCTGACCCTCCCTGCAGTCTCCAGGGTAATCTCTTTCCTGACTGGTGAAAGTGCAGCTCCTGTGTATGTTCATGCAGTGTAGGAAGCGCTGAATAGCCGCAGCGGGCGATCTGCGAACACCTTGCTGGGCTGGGGCCGACCCATGGTGTCTCCAAAGGCTCGTGACCTAATGGGCAGGAAATGATGCACTTTGGAAACTGCAGGCTGTGTCATTCACCACAGGGCAAATCTCCTTTATGAACAAGCACAGGTCTTGTTTTCGTACCTGAGTCATCCTGCGCATTAAGGCTTCAAGAGCATAAAATGCGGATTTCAAAACAGCAAAGAGCAGATTCATCGAATCACAGAATCATTAGGTATTGGACGGGACCTTGAAAGACCATCCAGTCCAATCCCCCTGACACAGCAGGATCACCTAGACCAAGTCACACAGGAACACATCCAGGCGGGTCTTAAACACCTCCAGAGAAGGAGACTCCACAACCTCCCTGGGCAGCCCCTTCCAGGGCTCCGTCACCCTCACTGGGAAGAAGTTCCTTCTCATATTGATATGGAACCTCCTCTGTTCCAGCTCACACCCACTGCTCCTCATCCTATCACTAGTTGACATCGAGAAGAGCCTGGCTCCATCTGCCTGACACCCACCTTTCACATATTTATTGACATTAATGAGGTCACCCCTCAGTCTCCTCTTCTCCAAGCTCAAGAGACCCAGCTCCCTCAGCCTCTCCTCAGAAGGGAGGTGCTCCACCTCCTTCATCATCCTGGTTGCCCTACACTGGACTCCCTCCAGCAGCTCCACATCCCTCTTGAACTGAGGGGCCCAGACGTGGATNCTGAGGGGCCCAGACATGGATACATTACTCCAGATGTGGTCTCACCAGGGCGGAGTAGAGGGGAAGAAGAACCTCTCTTGATCTTCTGACCACCCCCTTTCTGATCCACTCCAGGATGCTGTTGGCCCTCTTGGCCACAAGAGCACACTGCTGGCTCATGGTCATTCGATGTCCCAGGCCTGTTAAACATCCTGATCAAAGTCATGTCTAGCAGGGAGGTGCTCAGCACATTCCCAATACAAAACTCTCTGAGGAACTCTTTTCCAATTTCTTATCACAGAACAGAATCACAGAACATGAGGGATTGGATAAGGGACCTCATAAGATCATCCAGTCCAATCCCCTGGCCACAGCAGGATCCCCTAGATCCAGTTGCCCAGGAACATGTCCAGGTGGGTTTTAAACATCTCCAGAGAAAGAGACTCCACAACCCACCCTGGGCAGCCCCTTCCAGGGCTCTGTCACCCTCACTGGGAAGAAGTATGTTCCTGTGTGACTTGGTCTGGGTGGTCCTACTGTTTGGGGGGATTGGACTAGATGATCTTTCGAGGTCCTTTCCAATCCCTAATGTTCTGTGATTCTGTGAAGCTGTCAAAGAAATCATCTGCTTCCCAGCAGGAGGGCAGAACCCTCGGAAAGTTTAATTTTATATTCATTTTCTGAGCAATTAACAACTAACTGAGCCAAAGCCTTCTCCTTTCTTGGAGCCATACCCTTTCGTACAGCAGTGCTTCTCCTAGATCTGGCAGTTCCAAATAAATAAGCAACCCTTCATGTAAAAAGCAGACTGATTTATAAACCAATCACTCATGTAATGAATTTTATTCCTGGAAGCAGCTTTATATTGCAAAACATAAATGTTCCTCGGGATTTTAGGTCCAAAACCAAGTGGAAGAAATTCTCTTACCTTCTGCTTGAATTTTTTCTGTCCTTGGGCTTGAATATTTCTCCACTGAAATCAAGGGGTGTTTTGATAGAGAAAAGTCAATGTGATCTTTTCTTAGCACATTGTTATGGACCCTCTGGGAATAGGAAATTTGATTTTGGAGCCAGGAACAAAAATGAGGGAAAGATTTTCTTGGAATTAGTTTAATGGTCTCTGTTCAATGTTCAGTTTCAGAAAAACCCCTGAACAAAAGAGGTCTTGAACTACATCAAGAGGTCTGCTTACTGCGGGTTTGGTTTCTGACAGTGCTTGGGGTTGCAGAGCCTGTGCTCAGGGTTTGGTTGTAAAGCTGAGGCCAGGCAATGCTCAGGATTTTTGCTGGGTGCTGTCACCATCTCGCATTTTCTTACAGGGATTCTGCTGTGAAATGTGGCAGCCATATTCCAGCGATAAAACTGATCCCAGCAACAGAGAATGTGAGGCTGATAGAGCCTGATTTGAGTCATCTGCTCGTGTCAGCTACCCTGCCATAAAATCTTAAAGCACTGCTGTAAACGCCAGAGTCAAGGAAAGAAAGGCAGAGTTTAGTGGGAAATGAACGGTGCCTCCGAGATAATCACAGAACATCAGGGATTGGAAGGGGCCTCGAAAGATCATCCAGTCCAATCCCCCTGACACAGCAGGATCACTTAGACCAAGTCACACAGGAACACATCCAGGTGGGTTTTAAATGTCTGCAGAGAAGGAGACTCCACAGCCCCCCTGGGTAGCCCCTGCCAGGGCTCTGGCACCCTCACTGTGAAGAGGTTCCCTCTCATATTGATATGGAGTCTCCTCTGTTCCAGCTCACACTCATTCCCCCTTGTCCTATCATTAGGTGCCACTGAGCTCCATCCTCCTGACACCCACCCTTCACATACTTACAGACATTCATGAGGTCACCCCTCAGTCTCCTTTTTTCCAAGCTCAAGAGACCCAGCTCCCTCAGCCTCTCCTCATAAGGGGGGTGTTTGATTCATTGAATGCTGGCCCCAGAAATCCAAACAATGCTTCAGCAGCCTGGTAGCTGAGCCACCACGTGTGTAATTTCAATAAAAACTAATAGTTACTTGCATTTTGGATCTAGACAAAGTGCCAGCTAAGTGTCATTGTGTGATGCAGGGCCTGATTTCCACCTGCACACAGCAATTTCCATCTCAGTAGCAGCACTTCACGTGCTTTTCCCGCTGTCCAGTGGTGGTGTAATCTAATTCTCTTCCCCTGAGTGTAGTCACACTCATGTTACGTGTGAAGGTGGTCAGGTACTGTTTCTGCCTCTCATTCATCTAAACACATGAAGGTGATTGTGCAGCTCAGGGTACCTGGCTGTGCTTCATGTGGAGCTGCTGCATTCAGCCACTGCTGGCTAGTGAATTGCTGTAGCCAGCTGTAAATCCTTGGTGACTTCACAGCTCCCTGCCAACGCAGTCAGCATCTTACATCTTCACTGGTGTGTCCATTACATTGTGTTTCATCCTGTCTCCTGTGTCCCCAGAATCATTTACTGCCAGTTGATGTTCCAGTGTGCAGTAACTCACCTGTAAGAACTTAGTCATCTCAGAGAATCATAGAATCATTCAGGTTGGAAAAGACCCCTGGGATCATCCAGTCCAACCACCTACTCCACAAGTTCAGCCCTAAACCACATCCCCCAACACCACATCAAAGCATCTTTTAAACACATCCAGGGACGGGGACTCAACCACCACCCTGGGCAGCCCATCCCACTCCCTGACCACTCTCTCTGGGATGAATTTCTTCCTGATGTCCAAACTAAACCTCCCCTTTTGGAGCTTGAAGGTCTTCCCTCGGGTTCTGTCAGCAAAATGTGTGGGCACAACCACCTGCTTGTACACGCAGGAGGTCCTGTGTAATTGTAGAGTTTCTTTACGCACGCTGCAGGCTGAAAACCACAAGGCAGCTGTGCTTAGGGATAGGTCAGCCTGGGAATACGCCGGCAGTTCACGGAGTTCACGCTTCTGTTTGCATTGCCAGCCTCTGAACCCGGTGTTTTTGCAGGGTGATGCAGTTCTCCAAGTGAAAGGTGCCTGGTCAGCGTAACGAGTGATGTCACATTTCCCTGCTACCCTTTACTTAGCTGGATATAACACTGCAGCGAAAGCATTTAGTGCTGCCCAGAGGGGTTGTGGAGTCTCCTTCCCTGGAGCCTTTTGAAACCTGCTTGGCCATGTTCCCGTGCGACCAGATCTAGGTGATCCTGCTGTGGCAAGGGATTGGACTGGATGATCTTTCAAGGTCCCTTCCAGACCCTAATGTTGTGTGATTCTGTGACCCTTCTGTGTCAGGGGGATTGGACTGGATGATCTTTTGAGGTCCCTTCCAGACCCTAATGTTGTGTGATTCTGTGACCCTGCTGTTGCAGGGGGATTGGACTGGATGATCTTTTGAGGTCCCTTCCAGACCCTAATGTTGTGTGATTCTGTGACCCTGCTGTGTCAGGGGAATTGGGCAGGATGATCTTTCAAGGTCCCTTCCAATCCCTAATGTTCTGTGATTGTGTCTGATTGCTTTTGTGACTTACAAGATGCTGTGGAAAGAAATCCCAGAGCTCAGTTATGCCTGGAGAGAGGAATCACCTTCTTTTAGTTGCCTTCAACTTGCCACCTGCTAGCTTTTCTTCCCTCCCCTTGATTTTTGAAGTGGGAGACAACAGCCATTTCCTTTAAAACATCTTAGGGACAATTACAACTATAAATATCTCCATTATTGCTGCCCTCAACCACCCCTTTTCCAGACTTAGAAATCATAATCTGTGTAGTTTCTCTAAATATGGAAAAATGTTCCTGGCTTTTCTTCATCCTGTGCTTTTTCTTGTTCTATTCTGTTCTTTTTCCGAGTCGTAAATAATGACCAGAACCGCAGGCAACACTCGGTGTGCGGAGACAGTAGAGGTTTGCACTGAAGGTCTGAGGTTTGCTTGCCCCCAGCCAAGTTACACAGCTTCAGTGTCAGTAGAACCAGGCAGGTAGGAGTGGACAGAACTCATTTTACGAGATACCAGGACCTCTTGGTGATCTTGCTTTGCTTGGCCACATCATTTTATACATAAATACAGCGAGAGAAATATTTAATGGATTCAGCAGCACTGCAGAAAGAGCAGCCACATGCACTCCATAGGACATCTGCCCCAGAACGAGGGACATCCCTGTCCTAGCAATGAGGAGAGTAGAACAGCTCCCTGATGAGGAGAGGCTGAGGGAGCTGGGTCTCTTAAGCTTGGAGAAATGAAGACTGAGGGGTGACCTCAGTAATGTTGATCAATATGTGAAGGGTGGGTGTCAGGAGGATGGAGCCAGGCTCTGCTCAGGGGCATCTAATGATAGGATGAGGGGCACCAAGTGTGAGCTGGAACAGAGGAGAAGGGACTTCATCACAGTGAGGGTGACAGAGTGCTGGCAGGGGCTGCCCAGGGGGGCTGTGGAGTCTCCTTCTCTGGAGATATTTAAAACCCACCTGGCCCTGTTCCTATGTGACTTGGTCTAGGTGATCCTGCTGTGGCAGGACGATCGGACTGGATGATCTTTGGAGGTCCCTTCCAATCCCTAATGCTCTGTGATGCTGTGAAGTCAAACACAGCACAGGGGGAACTCCCTTCTTGCTGCGAACGCCGTGCAGCTGCGGCAGGGTTGCTTCATGTCCCTTTCACTTTCTTTACCGCGAGGCAACTTTTGTGGGAAGAGCTGTTTTCTCACACACGCAATAAAGGTTTCGGTTCGCTCTCACTTGCTGAAGAAACCCTTAAAAACTGCTTCTCCTGAGAGGGCAGTTGCCAGCAGAGGTCCCCGTTGCTGTAGGTGCTCTGAAAGCAGCTCAGTTTCCACAGCTTTTATCGGCCTGAGCTTTGAAGGACACACAGACACTTCCGAAGCCTCCAATCCAGCGCTGACTTTTGCTCCTAGAGTGTTGAATCTTTTTGGAATTAACGCTTTCGTTTAATTAACCTTTCTTTTCATCAGCAGGGTTTGTTCTCAAAATACAGTGGCAGAATTATGTTCATGCCTGAAAATTACCACTTTGTTACATCAAATTCAATTAATGCCAATTGCAATCGATATGTTGTTGGTCCCAAAAGCATTTCATAAAGAAATAAAAAACTTAGTTAATAGATTTTGCATCTAAGGATCATTTCCCAGGGAGGCTGTGGAGTCTCCTTCACTGGAGATGTTTCAAACCCACCTGGATGTGTTCCTGTGCAACTTGGTCTAGGTGATCCTGCTGTGGGATTGGACTGGATGATCTTTTGAGGTCCCTTCCAATCCCTGATGATTCTATGATTTTCTCTGGCCCAAGCCATGGAGCTGTGTGGAGTTAGTGATTAAAAATATACATTTTAAAACTGTGCTCTGTCTGACCCTTGTTCTAGGGGTCCTGTTGGAGAGTTTGTACTGGAAACTGCTAATCTGACTGCATGGTTTAGGTATTTTTTCCTAACCTGATTTTTTAAATTAACTTCTGATGGTGATTACGTCGGCTGCTCAGTTATTCTGAGTAACCACTGTTTACTTAGCAGATGGGTTCTTGGTGCTCATTATAATCCTCCACTGAACTTAAACAAAGACATCTGAAAGGATAATTTAAACCTTTGATGAAGAAAATGGCCCTGTTCAGCTACAAGGACGACAAAAAGGAAGCCACGGGCGCTTCCTTTACTCCTGCAGTGTGGGACTGACAGATCCCTTTAGTGTGAGTGGCTGGGATTGATCAAGAAGTGAAATCACTGTTGCTCTACTACACAAATTTGTCAGGAGGGGCTGCCCTCCAGAATGAGCTTAACTTTGTTAGAAAATGATCAATATAGATAATTATTGATGCATTTAAAGGCCAAGTCTGTCGTATCACACTCATGTGAATGGTCCAGTTCACAGAATCACAGAACACTAGGGATTGGAAGGGACCTCAAAAGATCATCCTGTCCAATCCCCCTGACACAGCAGGATCACCTAGAGCAAGTTACAAAGGAACATTAAGGGCTGGAAGGGACCTTGAAAGATCATCTAGTCCAATCACCCTGCCAAAGCTGGGTCACCTAGAGCAAGTTGCACAGGAACACATCCAGGTGAGTTTTAAATGTCTCCAGAGAAGGAGACTCCACAACCCCCCTGGGCAGCCCCTTCCAGTGCTCTGTCACCCTCACTGGGAAGAAGTTCCTTCTCTTATTGATGTGGAACCTCCTCTGTTCCAGCTCACACCCACTGTCCCTTGTCCTATCACTAGATGCCACTGAGCAGAGCCTGGCTCCATCCTCCTGAGCCCCACTCTTCACATATTTCTGAGTTTTATTTGGTTCTTCACTCCATCACTAATCTCTTGAAGGTGCAGAAAATTCTACAACCTGACTTTCAGACCAACACCTGCAATTACAGTCATCAGGGTTATTTTGAAAAGCCTGTTTGTCACAACTGAAAGAGCTCAGAAGCACAGAGAACAGGACCACCCAGGCAAATCAGCTTTCCCTCTGTCTCTCTGCAGATAATTGTCACATGTGCGTTTGGCTTCGCGAGAGAAAGGGTCTGAAAGCCGTTCCTGTGATACTCTAAACCGCCCATAAATTACCCGTCTAACAGTTACAGAGCAACTTGTAAGTTGTGACAACTTGGAAAAACCAGCCTGACAAGCACGCTCACTTTTGCTGTTTTCCTCCAACTTCTTGAGCATATAAGGAGAATTTAAAGTGCAGAAAGCCACTGCAGCACAAACACGTTTGTTCGCAGCACACAAATTCCTCCTGTCTCCCTGCCTGGAGTCCCCATTTCTCGTCTGGGGCTGGTGTGTGGGATCGAGCAGTGCTAGCACCCGGGGTAAATCAATCCGTGGTGGTGTCAGATTGATCTTGTCACTGCAGGCAGGCAGCAGGGAGTTCGTAAGCCTTTCCGAGGGCTCATCCTGGAGTATACAGTCTGCTCTGCCTGTGGCTAAAAGGTTTGTGCCTTGGGCCAGTCGGGATTTTAACCAGGATATCTATTAATTTATATCAGTAAAGAAAGAGAGGGGTTCTTATCTGAAGAGCTTATCTAAAGTATCATTATCACAGGGGAAAAGAAAGGGGGAGGTTATTAAATAAACCTTAACATCCAGAACAAAGACAGTAAAGAATGTTCCTATAGGTGTTAAGTGCTGAGTGATGTAAATAAAGCTGAGTTCTCATCTGCCTGGAGAAAAGAATGAGGAGAACGCTGAAATTTCTCTAAGATCAAGCTGCTCTTCTCTAAGGATGTTTTTCAAGTTTCAGGGTTAAACACAAACGCTTGGTGAACACCTTCCAGATGTGCAGGCAGCTTAACCTGCTAGTAGGTGCAGTCGCCGGTCTCGCTAGCTCACGCTTGCCTGGCAAATGCTATTTTTAAGCCGCAAACACTCCGCTTCGCAGACGCTGAGAGAGAGAGCAAAAACCCACTGCACAGCAAAAACCACATTGGCTAATTTTAAAGATATTAAACTTCCACAACTGGTGCAACAGCCTCACCACTCGCTTAGTGAAAGCTGACTGTTGTGGGGTCACTCACCTCAGAGCAGTATCGCTGGACGCGGCGGGTACAGGGAATCCGGAGGGTTGCCCAAGCTGTTTTGTAGTCTGTAGCACCCCAGTCCGTGGACACTTTCCCAAGCCAGAAGAGCCATTCACATTCCCTCTGCCTTTCCAGCCTCATTCACTGTTCTCAGGGCTCAGCTAGCTGCACTGACTCACAGAAATAAGGCTCCCTCTGGGTCCTAGTGCTGTAAACGTGCGGGAGCTGCACGGACTCGTAGGAATTCAGTGTTTGGCACCGTGCCTAGTCCATGCAGTGATGCACAGATGTGCAGTGAAAGTTTCAAAGCGTGCACTGCTTGTATGAATATGCATGCATAATAGCGAGGGAGGCTTCCAACTTCCTGGTTCCACTGTCAAGAATGAAACCCTCTTCAAGAGACATTTTGTTTTCACCTTCTACTTTGCATCTTAATCCTTGCGCTCGGTTTAAAGACGGCCGCTCGCAGAAAGCGACTCGGAGTTGTCTGATGAATGGGTCCTTTTGAAAGATAATCTCTGGAGCCCTTCGCTCGTGTCCCCGAGTCTCTAAACAAACCTGTAGGGACACTAATAGTTAACTGGTGGAGCAGTGGATTCAGTTCCCTGCAAAGATTGTGCAGTCCTTATTATCAGCTCTCTTGAACAGGGGTCAGCCAAACGCTCATCTAGAGTAGCAGAGAAATATTTGACCCCGACTTGGGGCAGAGGAAGAGATTATATAAGAACCCTTCCAGCCATAATATTCTGTGTCTAACGTGGTTACCTTAAGCAAAGCAGATACGTTTGTGAAGGAGGATTAAGTGCTTTACAAGGGAACAGCGGGGTGCTTTAAGCGCTGACAAATATAGGAAACAAAAGCAAAAGTGAAAAAATCCTTCAGATACAAAAGAAATAGAGCAAGTTGGCTAAATACCCTAAAAAAAAAGTTGAGTGATTGTGTAGTGAATTATAAAGCAGCCCCTCGGAGTTTCACAGTTCTCATTCTGTCATGGTGCAGCCCCTGTGGTTACGCAGAGACAAGAAAACACTGCACTTGCCCCCCGCTGAAGAGCAGACCCACTGCGTTTTCTCCCTGTGGAAATACCCGAACGTTGGTTGATTCCATCCAGAAGAGGGCAGCCACCTGAGAGACTTGTCCTTGGAATCCTTTGTGGAAGGGGAAGGATGTGTGGAAGGCGCTGCAGAAGGTGGGCAGCAGGGCAGGGTATCACGGAATCACAGAACATGAGGGATTGGAAGGGACCTCATCCAGCCCAGTCCCCCTGCCAGAGCAGGGTCACCTCGACCGAGTCGCACAGGACCAAGGTAGCTGTGACATAATGACGCTTCCTCTTTGCCACTTTGCAGCTTCCTGAACCTCATATGTCCATATTTTATTGAAACTAGTAGGCAAACCTTCCATTTCCTTCCCTCCAGTGCCAGAGATATAACAGCAGCTTCAGTGCCAGACTTTCTTGAAGGTGCTTTTCATAGAATCACAGGATCATTCATGTTGGAAAAGACCCCATGGATCATCGAGTCCAACCATCAACCCTACTCTACAAGTTCTCCCCTAAACCAGATCCCCCAACACTACATCTAAGCATCTTTTAAACTCATCCAGGGATGGGGACTCAACCACCACAAACAGTTTTCAAATTGCCTGAAATATCCTTAAGGAAATTGCAGCACAAAACACTTGATGCTGGTGCTAGAATTCCCTCCCCAGACAGGAGGTGTTCCGCAGATCGCTTTGTTGTTGTAGAAGAAACATACTTTCCCCACATGATAGCAGTGAGAGGCCAAAGCATGATGTCCTCATTTACACAGAGTTTCTGCAAGTTTTGCCTGTAAAACCTGACCTCAGGTTTGCCCTCAGCTTCATGTTTCACTGCAGAAATGCCAGGCTATTCTTGTGCTCAGCATTTGTCTCGCTTCGTTAGAACATCCTCACATCAGGACCTCGTGCTGGAAAACTCGAAAGAGCACGCTAGCTCGTTGGGACTGTAGCAAACAGCATCAGAACAGCAGTATAAAAGATATCCTGCTGCTTTCTCTTCTTAAAAGTTAGTGCACCCTCGTGTTTAGCATCTCTGCTGTTGATTTCTTGGCTTGTGGTTGTAAATTGTGGCCACTGAAGTTCATTTGGACCTGGTAATGACTGGGTTTGTACTGAATCTGCATCAGAAGCACCTGCTTCTGTCTTGGAGAAATCCTTCTCTTGTCCCTTATTCTTGCACTTGTGGAGGAGAGGAACATCTCCCTGATGAGGAAAGGCTGAAGGAGCTGGGTCTCTTGAGCTGGGAACAAAGGAGACTGAGGGGTGGCCCCATGAATGTTGATCAGTGTGTGAGGGGTGGGTGTCAGGAGGATGGAGCCAGGCTCTGCTCAGTGTCATCTAATGAGGGGCAGCAGGTGTGAGCTGGAACAAAGGAGGTTCCACATCAGTGTGAGAAGGACCTTCTTCACAGTGAGGGTGAGAGAGCCCTGGCAGGGGCTGCTGAGGGGACCTGTGGATTCTTCTTCTCTGGAGATCTAGGCAATCTGTGATCTTTTGAGGTCCCTTCCAATCCCTCATGTTCTGTGATTCTGTGACACCTTGCCTTGCTGCTCACCTTCTGTAGTGGCTTCCACCCATCCTTCCCCTTCCACAAAGGGAAAAAAAGATGATTCTACATGAAAAAAGATGTATCCAACATAAGGGTTAGACTGGCCATCAGGAAGAAATTCTTCCCAGAGAGAGTGATCAGGCACTGGAATGGGCTGCCCAGGGTGGTGGTTGTGTCCCCATCCCTGGATGTGTTTAAAAGTCGCTTAGATGTAGTGTTGGGGGATCTGGTTTAGGGGTGAACTTGTAGAGTAGGGTTGATGGTTGGACTGGATGATCCCAGGGGTCTTTTCCAAGCTGGATGATTCTGTGATTCTATGAACCTGTTGGAGAGCTCTCTTCCTACAGTTAAATTGAATGCAAAGAGGTACTGAACTTCTTCAGTTCTCAGCTGCAGGAAGCTTAATGTTTGGCTAAGTAAAATTCAATCAGGAGGCTAGAAAGAACGATCACCATGTGAATCCCATTCTTGTGTTAGTTACCCACAAGTGACGAGGATGACACAGGAATTAAGAGGTCCGTCGTGTCTGTGTCAGTTCTATGGTAGAAGATACCAGAAAAAAGCTGAAGCTCATGGGTCATGAATAAATAGGTCAGACAAACAAGTTCATTACTGATTTGCTGTAGGACTCAGTCTCCTGTAAATATTTTCTTAACTGTTTCTGCCATCTGGCTTCACAGTCGGGTCAATATCTCATACAGAGTGTAGCCGGGATGCATCGGGAGATCGATCCGTTCCAATGCCCTGCAATTCAAACCAAGTGGTGATGAGAAACGTTTGTTTATGGTGAATTAGGGAAGCAATCTGCACTAATCTTTTATTTCTCCTTTGCTTAGTTGAGTAGTGCACAGTGGAAAGGCACCATTGCACTGTAAATGAAAACATCTCCAAAGCCTGAGCTTACTTAAAGCAAAGTATCTGGAAGGGGCTGCCCAGGGGGGTTGTGGAGTCTCCTTCTCTGGAGATGTTTCAAACCCACCTGGATGTGTTCCTGTGTGACTTGGTCTAGGAGATCTTGCTTGAGCAGGGGGGTTGGACTGGATGATCTTTTGAGGTCCCTTCCAATCCCCAATGCTCTGTGATTCTGGGATCTGTTGGCTTTTCAAGTGCTGCTGCAGAGTGAGACCGTGATCCTAAAGGTAGGACAGACAGTCAGAGGAGAGCTGGGAGAAAAACTTCACATGACTTTTCAGCCTCAGCAGAGATGTTGCCTGAGAGTTGTTTGGAAGGATAAAGTAGGTAACAAATAATTCTGGAACACTCAAGGCCTGCACTTCTCTTCAAATGGCTTTTTATTTGCAGCCAGCTCTTCCTTAGCAGTGAGAGTCTGCAGAAAATACCAAAGGAGCTATGAATCTTGACAATCAGCACTCAGGTGTTTATTTCATGCTCTTTTGTGAGAGGAGAGGAAGCGTTTAGATACTCTGCTTCGGAGCTGCAACGTTTATCCCAGGACACATCCTTCTGCACTGAACCAGACCTGGGTTCATGGAATCATAGAGTCATTCAGATAATGTTCTGGGTTCTGTGAAACACACCTTGTGAAAGTTTTCAAGCTGCTGCACCACGACTCTTCTTTGGGGACAACCACAGATCACTTCTCATTCAAGATTTAATTTCCTTAAGCTGAATTCAGTCTGTGGTAAAGAATTCCATCTACAGAGTTCTCCATGAGCAGTGCTTCTCCCTGATCCTAAGGAGGAGCACACCGAAGAGTTACTGTAAAAGGCTAGTGTGTTCCTGGCCCCATTGCCCGGCAGCAACTGCAAACCATAGGGCTCTCAGCTTCTCACACATCGACACCTCGGCGTGTGTATTCAGTGAGGAGTGGACTGCAGCAGGGGGATTGGACTGGATGATCTTTCGAGGTCCCTTCCAGTCCCTAATGCTCTGTGATTCTGTGTTTTGCTGTTTGTTTTGTTCTCCATTAAATCTTTAAGGACAGTGAAGAGGGTTTAATGGTAACAGCAGAATTAAATTAATAAAAAATGCACTTTGTCCTCAGCTGTGGCAGCAGGAGATAAGATTTACTCACAGTCACTGAAGAAGGGACATGGAAAGCAGACCCCTAGCTCCATTTACATCCAGGTGAACCTGCTGGCTCTGAACTTGCCTGCAGGTTTTTCCAGCTTGTCAGCACTATTTGCCTTCCACAACCTTTTGTGACTCCTTAAAGTGACTTTTAAAGTGCTATTCTGACCTGACCTCATGGAATTTTCAGTGAGTGTCCACAGCTTCTCAGGAATGTTGGCCTTCTTGGGCAGCAGTTCCACAGTCACCTCTTTTACCACCTTCATCACTTAAGCCCTCATGTCTTGCCCATCTTCCTTCTCCCCAATCCAGGGAGCCACAGTCTTTCCAGCTGTAGACACTTGTTTCACATCTTCATCTCTCTGTCTGTCCTTGTGTGAACTTTTCCTAACTCCACTTGGCTCTTCTGAGAGCAGAGCTGCACATACACTCAGCCTGTGGACGCAGAACCGTGCCCCGAGGTTTATGGAGGGGATTTGCTGAGACGTCTGGCATTTACAAGCTGTGGTGACATCTGATAAAACCATTTTCATGTCCACAGCAGTCAAGCCATCCACTCCNCCTAACATCGCCCCAGCGGCTGCACCAGGGCACTCAGGGCCACAGCCAGGCTGGCCTTCAACACCTCCAGGGATGAGGACTCCACCACTGCCCTGGACAGACCATTCCAGGCTCTGATCACCCTTTCCATCAGGAAGAGCTTCCTAACATCCAACCTAACCCTCCCCTGGCAGCTTCAGGCTCTGCCTTCTCGTCCTGGCACCCGTTGCCTGGCAGAAGAGCCTGACCCCCACCTGACTACAACCTCCCTTCAGGGAACTGGAGAGAGGGAGCAGGTCCTCCCCTGAGTCTCCTCTTTTCCAGGTTAAACACCCCCAGCTCCCTCAGCCTCTCCCCATCAGCCTCTCCCTCCAGTCCATTCCCCAGCCTCATTGCTCCCCCCAGCCCCTCAATCTCTTTCTTGAAGTGAGGGGTGCAGCAGTGCCCCCAGTATTCAAGGGAAGACCTCCCCAGTTCCCAGTGCAGGGGGAGAGTGATGTCCCTGTTCTCTCACTGTGCATGAGCACGTGTACAAAGGATAAATTTCAGTGTCTAACTGTGACTGACCCTGGCTTCTGCACTCAGCTGTAGTCCCTTCAGTACTAGCCAGGGGAAGTACAAAGGATGTAGTAGGCAGCCCTGCTGCAAAATAAGGAACCTAGATGTGACATCAACCTCGGAGTGAGATTCATCTGGCTACTGACTGTGGAACAGTTTAAAATAGCTTAAAGAATGCAGAAGGCTCAAAGGATGTATTTGCTTTTCACCACCTCTGTTTCCAGCGTCTTCTTGTCTTTAGTGCTAAATCTTAACGAGGCTTTAGGGGAAAGCTGAAGAGGAGTGTGAAGGATTGCAATTAAAACAGTGCTCTAAAAGCATTTCATGTTGTCTCCCAGGACCCCAGCTCTGTATTGTGGAACAACAATAGAACTGGTGAAAGTGTAAAAAGCTGGGCCTCCCTGCCAATGTCACAACTTGTCTTTACTACTAAAAAAGGCAGTAAACTGGGGAGGGTACATGAAGGCGTGAAATGCTCTGCACTTGCCCTGCTTCTCACACTGGTTTTCTTCTGGACACTGCTGGAGGCAGAAGTCCCTCTGGATGGAGCCAGTGTGGGAGAGCTCAGCTCTGTTGTTCTGCAGTAAAAGGGACAGTTCTGTGTGTGAGAAGTATCCCAACCTGGAAACAGAATCACTGAATTAGTCACAGAATTATTGAGGCTGGAAAAGACCTCTGAGATCATCAGGTCCAGCCTGTCTCATCAGGTCCAGCCACTGTCATCAGCTCCAGACTACAACTGAACAGCTTTTCAGTCTTGCTCTGAGGAAATGTGGGCATGGGGTCAGCCCCTGGTGGAACTGGAACACTCATTGACACAGAATCACTCGGCATCACAGAACATTAAGGGTTGGAAGGGATCTCCAAAGGTCATCTAGTCAGTCCCTCTGAAATCCTTTGGTGTTTATCAGGGTGAAGCCCTCAGCTGACTTGCTCTAGGTGTCCTAGGTGTTCTTGTCTTGTGCACTAATGTGGGACCACAAGTACATGGGGATGTGGGGGAGATTGGAGAGTACAAACCTTTAATGAGAAATAGTGAAACAGCTGTAGGAGAAATGAAGGGTGGGTGTCAGGAGGATGGAGCCAGGCTCTGCTCAGTGACATCTAGTGATAGGAGAAGGAGCAGTGGGTGTGAGCTGGAACAGAGGAGGTTCCACATCAGTCTGAGAAGGACCTTCTTCGCGGTGAGGGTGACAGAGCCCTGGCAGGGGCTGCCCAGGGGGGTTGTGAAATGTTGGCCCCTGCATAGGATGAGCTGAAGTAGCAGTGAGGAGGCAGGTGAGACGGAGTTAGAAGTGCTGAAGTGAGGCAAAAGACCGCTAGGAACCAGGAATCTTGTGTTGTGGGGGGAGAAATTAAAGCAGTGCCTGTACTGGGTGATGCTTTTGTGTGCTGTCCAGATCTACATTAATGGCAGTGTTTCCAGTGCACTAGAAGGAAGAGGGAAAAATCAACCTTGGTGACATCAGGGTAGTGGATCCAGCCCTGAAAAAGGGAACAGCTGTGCTTTCCCGGGACTCTTGACACACCCCACCTCCCGGGCCACCGTGCAGAGGCTCTGTGGCATCGCCAGTGACGTGCGGCGCTGTAAAGGGAGAGCACAGCTGTGCAAGTCATCCCCACAAACCCAAACGCAGGTTTCACACACGCAGCTTGTCGTAACTGCAGTAGTTGAAAACACTCTCCGCATGCAGAGCAGGAATCCAAAGCAATGTGGGCTTGAGGAAAGCCGGGTTTACTCCAGGACACAATGTGCAGCGTGAGCAGATCATTGGGCAGCGCAGTCTAGTACAGATCATGCCTTTTTATGGGGACATTCCAGCTCCAAAGAAAGCAAATTCTTCTGAAACACATTGTCTTCGTTAAACTTTCAATATGTTTTCGTATTGCTCCAGCAGCTTTATAGAATGTGGCCGCGTAGCGTTCAGCAAACAAAGACGCCTGCGCTGTTGAGGAACTGGAGGCTACGGATGGGTACAGAGGTTTCCACCATGATATTTGCACAGCCCTTTATACCTGGAATGAATGAGTTAATCACCTTGCTGGCACTGCCTCTGCTCTGGTGAAGTACAGAGTGTTTCAGCAAGAATGTTATTCTGGAAGCAAGTGTTTGGGCTAGCTGCTCCTGAGCCTGGCTTATTAAACTCCTGTGGGTGGAAGGAAGACCTCCACAGAATCACGGAATATTAGGGAAAGGAAGGAACCTCAGGGAATCACAGAACATTAGGGATTGGAAAGGACCTCGAAAGATCATCCAGTCCAATCCCTCTGCCACAGCAGGATCTCCTAGATCCAGTCACACAGGAACATGGCCAGGAGGGTTTGAAACATCTCCAGAGAAGGAGACTCCACAACTCCCCTGGGCAGCCCCTTTCAGGGCTCTGCCACCCTCACTGGGAAGAAGGTCCTTCTCAGATTGATGAGGAACCTCCTCTGTTCCAGCTCACACCTATTGCCCCTTGCCCTATCACTAGATGCCACTGAGCAGAGCCTGGCTCCATCCTCCTCACACCCACCCTTCCCACATTTACAAACATTAATGAGGTCACCCCTTCAGTACATCAGTTTCCCTCTTCCCCTGAGGCTTTTGCCTCATTTCATTTTCATTCTTGTCGTTGGACAGACCGTGCAGTGTGGTTGGTGACTAGTCATAGACGTGCAGCTGCCTTTGTGGGTGGCACCAAGCCTGGCTTCTACAGGGACATGCAAGATCTACAGCGTTCAAGGCTCAGACATTCTGCCTTAAAACTACTCTTCTTCTCACCACTCTCCTCAGGACATGCAAATACAATTTTACGCTGCACTTGCCATTCCACAAGCCTCTGCAAACTTCATATCATTCCAAATCCAAGCTGTCAGATGCTTGGAAATGAACCTAGAAAATTGTGTTCCTCTGTTAAGAGCTGAACTCCAGCTTAGAAATCTCACATAATACATCTGCTTTGTGTTTTTTCTATAAAGAACCAGGTAGTGAGGAGTTCTGGAGGTCCAAGGCAACTTGCAGGACATTCAGAGAGAGCCTCCCTTACTCTCCAGCTCTAACTGTGACTGCACACGTGCAGCTCTTCAGTGGCTGCTGATACTTTGTGCAGCCCACCTCACACCTTTTGGGTTTTCTGATCATGTGTTTTCTGTTCCTGCATGGCCTGTTGGCTCCGTAGACAAAAGTCTACACAGAATCACAGAACAGTTCCAGCTGGAAGAGACCTTCAGGTTCATCAAGTCCAACCTTTTCCCAGCCCTATCAGCACCACTAAACCTGTCTCCCAAGGTAACATCTATCCTTCTCTTCAACACCTCCAGGGATGGGGAGTCAACTCCCTCCCTGGGCAGCTGTTCTGGTGCTTGACAGCCCCTTTCAGGAAAGAAACTCTTCCTGACATCCAAGCTGAACCTCTCCTGGTGCAGCTTAAGGCCATTTTTCCCTGTCACTGGCCACTAAGGAGAGCAGACCAATCCTCTCCTCTCTACAACCTCCTTTCAGGTAGTTGTAGGGAGCAAGAAGGTCTCCCCTCAATCTCCTCTTCTCCAGGCTGAACAGCCCCAGTTCCCTCAGCCATAAACTCTTCACACACTGCTCTTCTGGAAGGCAACCAGGCTCTTGCAGCAGCTCTGCTAATGAAGAAAGGCCATTAGTCACTTGTAGTTCAGATGGGCCACTGGAGAATAAGGACATGCTGAGCTGGAGTTTATCATCCACAGCGTTGGTTGCTAGTAAATCATCAAGGAACTCATCATCCCTGTTTGTAAGTTCAGCTGTTAGTTTCTTAACAGGCATCCCCCAGCTAAAGCAGAAAGCAAGAGTCAAGGCAGAGGAAGACTGGAGGGTAACTTACACCTGGGGAAGTCAGGGCACGGAAGGACTCTGCCCAGTGCTGGAGGGGAAGCCAACTGCTCATCTCTACTTTGAACTGTCTCACTTGGAATTTCATTTATCACTCTATTACCCTCTGATGTCCAGCATTTAAATGATTAGCACTTACATAGTGGATTGAAGAGAGGCTGCTGTGGTGGGGGGATTGGACTAGAAGATCTTTCAAAGTCCCTTCCCATCTGTTTGAGACTGCAAATCAAGTTCTATTACGACCAGTAAAGAAAGAATTTATGTAAGAGGTGATGGACAGTAACTTGTCCCCCTCTGCTAAGTTTGTCCTGTGACTGCTGTGTCAAAAGTGACTTCTTTGGAACCTCCAGCTCCTTCAGTTTTTAACCTGCTTGCTGGGAACACGAAAAGGTCTCTTTCCCAACACTGTCCTTTTCACATCACCCTCGCTGCAAAGAGGAGCCGGGCGAAGAGGGGAAAAACCCAAACCAGAGCAACAAAACCCCCGGCGCAACCTTCATTCCAGAGTCAAATTTGCAATGAGAATCTTTGAGTCTATTTTTGTCCAATTACATTTGGACAAAACTCAAGAATTTGATTTTTCCCATTGCTTTACTTTGGACTCTGGTTGACTCGGGAAGCGCAGGCTGAAACCAAGCTGAACCACAAAATTCAATTAAAACACAGCGAGTAAGCGGGGAGAAGAAATCAATGGGTGGATTATTCTATCAGCTGCTGTTCCCATGATCTTCTTATCTTATCCCCCACTTCTACAAGAGCTGTTGGGAAGTGGAGTCGTTGTAAAATCACATCCAACTGCTGTGTCCTTTCAGCATGGAGCAGAAAATTGGATCACTAGCACGAGCTTATTCTTCTTTGCTTTCCTTCTAAGCAGCTGGACTGCCAAATCCATCCGTAGTATCGAGGCTAATCTGGGTTTTAATCCGCTGCCGTCCCACCATGAAGTCAAACAGCAGTGCCTGAAACAAGCACCAATCTGTCCAGATGTCAGGCATCTCAGGTAGTTATTTTACTGCTGTTACTGCATCTAACAACTGAGTTAACACTGGGAACAAAAATGTTTATCAGTCATTAAATCTGCCACTTGATCTCAGTGATGCTGCTCTGGCAGGGGGATTGGACTGGCTGATCTTTCGAGGTCCCTTCCGATCCCTGATGTTCTGTGGTTCTGTGAAGTCACCCCTGTGTTTAAACATCTAAGGCAGGAAGAAACCTTCTAGCATAACAATATTCAGTTCCTATTTCAGTTCAACATTCAGTTTTATTCAGAGAGCACTTCTGAAGCTTCACGTCAGGGCTCCTGGAGACCAGTGGAAGTGAGAGGAAGAGAACAATTTCTTGAGCCGTTTCACAAACCGCCTGTTGCCATAAGGGCTGTTATTGGATTAGATTGACAGTCTTCATTTCCAAGAGTCAATGAGTGAGATGTGCTCCTTTTTCCTCCTTTCTCTTAGATTCACTGACTATATTAATTTGATTTCCTCGTAGTCTATCCCTCTGGGGATAGTCTTAAGTCATGGAGTGACAGAGCACTGGAAGGGGCTGCCCAGGGAGGTTGTGGAGTCTCCTTCTCTGCAGATGTTTAAAACTCACCTGGCCATGTTCCTGTGTGACTGGATCTAGGGGATCCTGCTGTGGTGGGGGGGCTGGACATAAATAAATGCAATTCAGCACAACCTGGAATAACTTCCATCCCAGTACCTACAGCAGGTGTGAGCTGGAACAGAGGAGGTTCCACATCAGTCTGACTGAGAAGGACCTTGTTCACAGTGAGGGTGCCAGAGCACTGGAAGGGGCTGCCCAGGGAGGTTGTGGAGTCTCCTTCTCTGCAGATGTTTAAAACTCACCTGGCCATGTTCCTGTGTGACTGGATCTAGGGGATCCTGCTGTGTCAGGGGGATTGGACTGGATGATCTTTCAGGGTCCATTCCAACCCCTAATGCTCTGTGATTCTGTGACAGGGCTGTTTCTGAGCCTTCGGTCTCTCCTGGAAACGTCGTCTCTTTGAAATGTTTGGGGCTTTTTAATAGCTTTCAGATGGTAGATATCAGCCTTCTACTGTTGAAGTGGGAGCTGTGGGGTATTCAGGATGCAAGATGAGTAGTGCTGCTCTCCATTCCTACACTCAGCCTGCTCCTGAGAGTAACATCAGTGTCTAGCTACACAAATAGGTAGCTAAGACCTAATCACATTGCTCTGGGCAGTTTGAATGGCTTCCTAACCATCCATCATCACAGCACATCATCTCCTCTAAGCACCTGCCATCAACCATAAACATGTCTTGCTGTCCTCACTTCTCCCAGTGTCTTTATTCCTGTAGCAGAGCCGGGTAGATGGAAAATCCTTTGTGCAGTAGCTGCAGCAGCCAATCTGCCACTGAACAGGCACCGGGCCAAGTGGATGCACGGGCATAGATGCAGACAGCCCACAGGACAGATGTATCAGATCAGATTTATGAGGTCAGTTTTCCCAGCCAATAAAGTCCAGATTGCTGTCTGCCCTGTTATAACCTTCCTATGTTTAAATGGATGCAAAACAGATAATCCAGCCTTTGGCGGGAACAGCACTGATAAAACACAAACATTATTTCTGTGGCCACATAAGATTATTTTCCCAATTCAGCAGAAAATATTGGCTTGAAGAGGTCACAGTATTTTTGTACTGGCTCTGTGTGAATAAAAATGTTCTCAGTCGAGGGGAAGGGACGGGCTGTGTTTATTTAGCAGCCTATAGCATAAAGGAAATGCAGATCTTGCTGGAGGGCAGCAGTGGCAGGTATGTCCTGAGCAAGCACAGATAAAGGATACCTGCTCCTCAAACACCCTAAATCAGCCCTGTGCTCGCCCGAGCTTTCTGCGCAACATGGACAAGACACCCGTTGAATTTTCCTGAGCTAAGACTATTTGAAATGCAAATGAAAGTGTCACAGAATCACAGAACATGAGGGATTGGAAGGGACCTCGTAAGATCACCCAGTCCAATCCCCCTGCCACAGCAGGATCCCCTAGATCCAGTCACCCAGGAGGGTTTGAAACGTCTCCAGAGAAGGAGACTCCACAAACCCCTGGGCAGCCCCTTCCAGGGCTCTGTCACCCTCACTGGGAAGAAGTTATAGAATCACAGAATCACTCAGGGTTGGAAGGGACCACAGGATCATCCAGTTCCAACTCCCCTGCCATGGGCAGGGACACCCCACCCTAGACCAGGCTGGCCAGAGCCTCATCCAGCCTTAAACACCTCCAAGGACGGGGCCTCCACCACCTCCCTGGGCAACCCATTCCAGGCTCTCACCACTCTCACGATGAAGAACTTTCTCCTCACATCCACTCTAAATCTACCCATCTCCAGCTTTGCTCCATCTCCCCTAGTCCTGTCACTACCTGACATCGTAAAAAGTCCCTCCCCAACTTTTTTGTAGTCCCCCTTCAGATACTGGAAGGCAACAATAAGGTCACCTCAGAGCCTCCTCTTTTCCAGACTGAACAGCCCCAACTCTCTGTCTGGCCTCTGATCATCCTCATGGCCCTCCTCTGCACTTGCTCCATCACATCCACATCCTTCTTGAAATAAGGGCTCCAGAACTGGACACAGTGCTCCAGGTGGGGTCTCACCAGAGCGGAGCAGAGGGGCAGGATCACCTCTCTTCCACCCTTCACATATTTATCAACATGACTGAGGTTACCCCTCAGTCTTTGTTTCTCCAAGCTGAAGAGACCCAGCTCCCTCAGCCTTTCCTCAGGGAGGTGTTCTACTCCCTTCATCATCAGCCCCATAGTGGCCTGAGTTTTCTGAGCAGCAGGGAGAAGACACCAGTTGCAGTTTCCTGAGCTAAGACTATTTGAAATGGAAATGAAAGAGCTGTTTGCATTCTGTGCCACTGCTGTACGCTCAGGTGGAGCTGAGACTGCATCACCCTAGGTGTTTTGCACGCATGAAAGTCTAGAAAGGGTTTTACGAGCGCTGAACTCGGGTGCCCTGGGCACAAAAGCCTAGTCCTGAGCCCTAAAACAGGCTGGTGTTTCCTCCAGGTGTGAGCCTGAAGGTTCTTGCTGAATCACCTTGTGACTGTGATGGTAGAAGACAGGGCTGTGTGGTTCCTTTGCAAACCTGCAGCTCAACCATGAGGAGAAAATGGGGCGGCGTGGGTTTAGCCACAGCATGTAATGCTGGGCCAGGGAACACCAGGTTCATGGTAGAGGGTCTCTTGAGTTTGGAAAAGAGGAGATGGAGGGGTGACCCCATGAATGTTGATAAATATAGAAAGGGTGGATGTCAGGAGGATGGAGTCTGGCTCTGTTCTGGGGCACCCAGTGACAGGACAAGGTGTGAGCTGGAACAGAGGAGGTTCCACATCAATCTGAGAAGGAACTTCTTCATGGTGAGGGTGACAGAGCCCTGGAAGGGGCTGCCCAGGGGTGTTGTGGAGTCTCCTTCTCTGGAGATGTTTAACATCCATCTGGCTATGTTCCTGTGCTACTGGATCTAGGGGATCCTGCTGTGGCAGGAGGATTGGACTGGGTGATCTTTCAAGGTCCCTTCCAGTCCCTAGCGTTCTGTGATTCTGAGTGATTCTGTGTAACTTTCCTTCCTCCCACCTGCAGCGATAACTGAGACCATTATTTTCCCAAAGCTCTAAAATGAGCTGCAAAGGTCCCGTCGCGATGCCGCTGCGTCGGTTATCGCCAGCACAGCCATCTGAAACGTCGAGTTGCCTTCTTTCCCTTACTTTTGGTAAGAGAAAGTGGTTTTCCATCCTATAACATTCTTTCTCTCAGCAAACCAGCCTAAATTCCTTCAGTATTGTTGTTTGACTCCTTATTTCCTTATCCTATGGGAAAGCAAGCAAATTAAGATACGAACATTATATGAGACACTTCAAGAAGATACTGAAATTGAACAGTAAAAATAGCTTTCTGATGGGAATATATTAAATAACATTGAACATAAAGGCTCGTTGGCAGTGTCATTTGCCAGCTGCAAAAACACAGCATTAGGATGGGAAACATGCGAGGAAGAAGCAGGCACTTGGGAAGAACACATTTGTGAAAACACTATTTTTATTTAAAGGTCTATACAGTCAAAGTTCATCTTCCAGTGTTTTCTGCAGATTAGGATTTCAGTGACGTCGGAACTTCTGCACCAAACACACTCCTGAAGTCATCTTGTCCTCTCTAGAATTGAATGAGAAGAAACTGATGCACAGCATTAGAACTTACTCTTCTGGTGGACTTGATGAGCTGCTTTTTCTTGGTCAGACTTGTGTTCTCCATTGTAGAACTGCAGAAGGAAGTGACAACTGGTGCACTGAGTGGCGGGTCACACTGGCTGCTAAGGCCAGTTGGAGGGAGTGTTGATGTGCTGGAGGGTAGTGAGGCTGCACGGAGGGACCTTGACAGGCTGAGGAGAGTTGTCTGGGTTTTAATGGAGCCAAGGGTTGGGTCCTGCATTTTGGTCACAACAATCCCCTGCTGTGCTACAGGCTGGTGGAAGGGTGGCTGGAAAGCAGGCTGGCAGAGAGGGACCTGGGGGGTCTAACTGACAGGCAGCTGAATCCGAGCCAGCAAGGTGCCCAAGTGGCCAAGAAGGCCAATGGCATCCCGGAATTGTGTGCCCAGCAGGATTAGGGAGATGATTGTCCCCCTGGACTCAGCACTGGGGAGGCTGCACCTTGAGTACTGGGTCCAATTTTGGGCACCTCAGGACAAGGGAGACAACAACTCCAGGTACCAGGACAGGCTGGGGACTTAACTTGAGTACTGCAGCATAGGAGAAAGGGACCTGGGGGTCCTGGTGGCCAGCAGGATGACCAGGAGCCAGCAGTGTGCTCTTGTGGCCAAGAGGGCCAACAGCATCCTGGGGTGGATCAGAAGAGGGCTGGTTAGCAGATTGAGAGAGGTTCTTCTCCCCCTCTACTCTGCCCTGGTGAGACCATATCTGGAATATTGTGTCCAGTTCTGGTTTTCTGAGTTCAAGAGGGATGTGGAGCTGCTGGAGAGAGTTCAGCGTAGGGCAACAAGGATGATGAAGGAGGTGGAGCACCTCCCTTCTGAGGAGAGGCTGAGGGAGCTGGGTCTCTTGAGCTTGGAGAAGAGGAGACTGAGGGGTGACCTCATTAATGTCTACAAATATGTGAGGGGTGGGTGTCAGGAGGATGGAGTCAGGCTCTTCTCAATGTCATCTGGTGATAAGACAAGGGGAAATGGGTCTAAACTGGGACAGAGGAGGTTCCACATCAATGTGAGAAGGACCTTCTTCCCAGTGAGGGTGACAGAGCACTGGAAGGGGCTGCCCAGGGGTGTTGTTGGAGTCTCCTTCTCTGGAGACATTTCAAACCCACCTGGACATGTTCCTATGTGACTCGGTCTAGGTGATCCTGCTGTGTCAGGGGGATTGGACAGGATGATTCAGGTCCCTTCCAATCCCTGAGTTCTGTGATTCTGTGATGCTGTGATTGTGTGTGAAGTCTGCCTTAGCAAACTGTACTTAGAGTCTGGGCTGCTGGCATCTTGGAAGGGAACGGGAAATAAATCTCATGCAGCTGGGAAACAAACCAGTGGCAGATTCTGTGTGAGAAGGTGCTTGCACCACAAAGGATAAAGGTTTTGTGTTCTCTCTCTTGTGTGCCTGCAGTTACCACAATTCCACTGATATTTGGGACAGATGTCAGGCTCCTGATGCAGATTCCTTCAGCAGCCTGACCTCTCCAATTTTCCTATTTCCCTTCCTTTAGTCAAATGAGGGGGGAGCAGGTTACAGAATTGCCAACAAACCCAGTGAGGACCAAGTGGCAAGAAGGTGATGGTACACAAACGTCATCAGCTTAATCCCTAAAGAGTCACAGGGATGCATTTACAGCAGATAATCTAAACACAAACATAACCTCCTAATCTCGGCCGCGGTGACTCATTAACAGATGCTGAAGGCATCTATTTTAACCTTAAGGCAAACCATCGGCATCTGTTACTGCGGTAGTTAAGACAATGTTTGGAAGGTATTTGGTTTGTTTTTATTAGGGTTGCAAACACATTTCATGGTGCTGAACCATCCCTGGAAGTTCTTAAAAGTGAGAGCAGAAGGCAGTGTGAAACGTGAAATCATTGCACGTGCAGTCAGAGCAAGCAAGGGAGCTGCTGGAGAGAGTCCAGCGCAGAGCCATGAAGGTGATGAAGGGAGTAGAACACTTCTCTTATGAGGAGAGGCTGAGGGAGCTGGGGCTCTTGAGCTGGGAGAAACTGAGGCTGAAGGGTGACCCCATTAATGTTTATAAATGTGTGAGGGTTGGGTGGCAGGAGGATGGAGCCAGGCTCTGCTCAGGGGCATCCAGTGACAGGACAAGGGGCAGTGGGTGTGAGCTGGAGCAGAGGAGGTTCCACATCAGTGTGAGAAGGACCTTCTTCCCAGTGAGGGTGACAGAGCCCTGGAAGGGGCTGCTAGGGAGGTTGTGGAGTCTCCTTCTCTAGAGATGTTTCAAACCCACCTGGTCATGTTCCTGTGCGACTGGATCTAGGGGATCCTGCTGTGTCAGGGGGATTGAACTGGATGATCTTTTGAGGTCCCTTCCAATCCCTAATGTCCTTAGGGATAGTAAGGAGAGATATCTAGTATTCTCAGTGATTGCTTTAGGTGTTGTCACTGGTGAAGGAGAAGTCTCTAGTGTTTACCTGTGTCTCTCCAAAAACTATTACAGCAAAATGTAAATATCTGGTTAAATATCAAAAGTTCCTGGAGTCTGTTTATTTTTCATCTTTTCATTGTGAGTGAAGTGGTTCTATGGTCTTCAGCCTTCAGCCCCACAGGCAAAGCACCCATGGATTGTTGCTCCTTGCTCTGTAATTGTGCTGCTTATTTGCATAGAGTTTTTAATGAAGAGAGTTCTGTGCTGCCTTCCACTTAAAAAGACAGAGGATGATTGCTTCTGTTCAAAGGCTGCACTTGTCCTTACAGGCAAGAGGCAGCAAAGTACGGACTGGCAGTTCTGTGGGTATCAGAACATGTCCTGGGGAACACTGACCTTCCCTCTACAAAACTAATCTGCAAGTGCAGCTGATCACCAGATTCAGCTTATGATAGACTGGTACCTGTTAGCCACTGAGCTCTAGCAAATAATAATAGTCATCCCCTTGAAAACAAAACTGCGATTCACTGACTGCCATAGGAGATGAGAACCAATTCCATACAGCTCCCCAGCTGTTGCCAGATGATCCATTGATAGAACATCCATTGACAGGTACTGATCCATCAGTAGAACATCCATTTCCAGATAGTGGCCTTTTTGACCTTTATTGTTCATTTCATAGAATCACAGAACATTAGGAGTTGGAAGGGACCTTGAAAGGGACCCTTTCCATATTGATCAACATTCAAGGGGTCACCCCTTAGTCTCCATTTTTATCAAGTTCAAGAGCCCCAGCTCCCTCAGCCTCTCCTCAGCAGGGAGATGCTCCCCTCCCTCCATCATCTCTGTGGCTCTGCCCTGAGCTCTCTCCAGCAGCTCTGTGACCTTCTGGAACTGAGGAGCCCAGAACTGGACAGAAGATTCCAGCTGTGGTCTCAGCAGGGCAGAGAAGAAGGAGGTGAGAACCTCTCTTCATCTGCTGACCATCTCTCTTCTAATGCACCCCAGGGTGCCATTGGCCTTCTTGGCCACAAGGGCCCACTGCTGGCTCCCGGCCATCCTGCTGGCCACCAGGACCGCCCGGTCCCTTTCTCCTGCGCCGCTCTCCAACAGGCCTGTTCCCAACCTATCCTGGTACATGCGGCTGTCTTCAAATCCCAGGCTCTGACCGTGCCAGGGTGGTTAATCCACAGGCTCAGGGAGTTAATGCAAGATAATAAACTCTCCAAAGAGGGGTAAGAAATCCAAACTTCAGCCTTGGCAAGGGGACGTGGCTCCCTGACACGAAGAAGCAGCTAAATGCTCATTCAAATACCAAACAAAACCACGGCAGAAAGTTCTCAGACCGAGACTCCCAGAGGACACGGCCACATAATTACCAAATAAATACTGAGGAATCTTGGACATAAGGAAGCTCCATGCAATTCTGATGCCACCAAAGCTGCCACCTCCCACCCAGCCCGGATTACAGGTGCCGTTTGTGTGCGGTGCTTCGGATTCAGACGGCTTTACGTAAAGAGACTTGAAAGCTGAGACAAGCCTGAGGGCAAAGTGTGGCCACCTAGCATTAAAATAGCAGTGTGGAAAAATCTTGGCAGAGCGACTGCCCCACCATCAGCCATCTTCTCACTGTTTTACTTCAAAGTTCCTTCGGTCCCTAGAGATGCAGCAGTCTTGGGAAGGCTCAGCTGTACAGCGCACAAGGAGGAAGGAATTGCCACGGGCTGGTTAGTCCTTGCTGGTTAAACCCGAGCCAGTTCACGTGGCTTGTCCAGTGCTCTGCAGTGTTTCCTGTTGCAGAACATGAGGGATTGGAAGGGACCTCAAAAGATCAGCCAGTCCAGTCTAGAGTGGAATTAAGTTTGTAGTCTTGATGGCATCTGATTTCCACACAAAATGTAAGAGCAGAGGAAGCAAAGAATTTACACCATTCCTTTCCCTCTCCTGTTGTCCTCCTCTCTTCACCTCACCCCTGCCCCTTCTTTCTGCTGCTGTTGCCCGTGGATGGGTCCAAGAGTCTTTCTCTCAGGGGACACAGCGAGTGTCCACCTAGTGCGGCAGCCGATGGAATTCTGCTCAGCGGTGAGCGACGCTGCGAAGGTGACGCTCGTGTGCTTTCTACAACTTGAGAAGTAGGGGGCAACAAAAGCCACGCTCAGAGGAGAGAGGAGACAACTGTTTCCCTGGCTGGAGAAATACTGTGAGCATGGGCATGCTGCGTGGGCTCAAGGGTCTGGGTGGTCCTGCCCTAGCAGGACATCGATGTGAGAAGGACCTTCTTCCCAGTGAGGGTGACAGAGCCCTGGAAGGGGCTGCCCAGGGGGTTGGTTGTGGAGTCTCCTTCTCTGGAGACGTTTCAAACCCCCCTGGACATGTTCCTGTGCAACTTGGTCTAGGGGATCCTGCTGTGGCAGGGGGATTGGACTGGATGATCTTTCAAGGTCCCTTCCGATCCCTAATGATTCTATGATTCTCTGATAAGATCCAAGATGCTGAGAGAATATTCTGGAACCCTCCCATACACATCTGTCCTGATCTAATCCTCTCCGTGGTTACCTGCTGGATGTTATTGTAAGAAGTGAGGTACTTAGCTGAACAGATGTTTGGTCTCTTTCACAGCTAATACGAGGGTGCTTTGTGCTAGAGGGAAGTTAACTACCTGATACATTTACTTGCCACAGGGCAACATGGAATCTATTGAAAAGGGCAGCCCAGTTATGAATTTTACAGCTGTTACATTGAACAGGGTCATTGAAAGGGGTCGTTTCCTTTCCATTCATATTTTCATGCCTTTTGCCTCCACTGAGGGTTGAGTGGAGGAGAGGGACACTGTGTTTATTGCTTATGTGCATGTGGCCTTTATGCTGTTAAGTCTGGAGAAGCAGTGAACCAACGCTGTGAGCAGTTTGCTACCTGAAATAGCTCTGAGCACCAGTGTAAGCACAAAAAACCAAGTCGGGAGGAATAGTTGATCCTCACCAGAGCATGGGGATTTCTGAGAGTGAGAGATTGATAGTTACATGCTGTTGTATTTCTGGTGACTATACGTCTGGGATACACACTACATGGTTTACAGCACATTGTTTGTGAAGGGAGTGGAACATCTCCCTTAGGAGGAAGAGGCTGAGGGAGCTGGGGCTCTTGAGCTTGGAGGAAAGAGGACTGAGGGGTGACCTCATTAATGTTGATCAATATGGGAAGAGTGGGTGTGAGGAGGATGGAGCCAGGCTCTGCTCAGGGGCATCTAATGACAGGACAAGGGGCAGTGGTTGTGAGCTGGAACAGAGGAGGTTCCACATCAATCTGAGAAGGACCTTCTTCCTAATGAGGTTGATGGAGCCCTGGAAGGGGCTGCCCAGGGGGGTTGTGGAGTCTCCTCCTCTGGAGGTGTTTAAAACCCACCTGGACATGTTCCTGTGCAACTGGATCTGTGGGATCCTGCTGTGGTGGGGGGATTAGTCTGGATGATCTTTGGATGTCTCTTCCAATCCCTAATTCCATCCCTCTGTGATTCACTGGATTGTATAAATTAATCATTATTGCTATTATATCAATCAAGACTATATAAAGTGGTGCTATGTTAATTGCATGTGTCATATGTCATCACACACACTTCTGGGCAGTGCTGTTAGTCAGATCATTTAGCTGTAGGTAGCCCAGTGCAGAGCAGGGAGTTGGACTTGATGATCCTTGTGGGTTATATCCAGTTTGAGATATTCTGAGATCATTTAAAAAGCACTGTGATTGTTGTTTGCAGTCCCAGCCCACAGCAGACTGGGCTTATGGTCTGTGCTGTGGTCTCCTCAGATGTTTGGAGGCCAGGCTTTTCTCCCCTGAGGTGAGAGCCCACTGCGCAGAGCGTGCAGGCTGTGGCTTTCCTCATGTGCCTGTACACGTTCGTGCAGTAAAGTCTGTTATAATGGAGGGTTAGGTTGGATGTCAGGAAGCCCTTCCTCACAAAAAGGGGGATCAGACCCTGGAATGGACTGCCCGGGGCAGTCGCAGAGTCCCCATCCCTGGAGGTGTTGAAGGACAGCCTGGCTGTGGCCCTGAGTGCCCTGGTGTGGCTGCTGGGGTGATGTTAGGTGCTGGGCTGGGCTGGCTGAGCTCAGAGGGCTTCTCCAGCCTCAACAATAACAGTAATAACCAGACCCAGTCAGACTCCATGCATGTAACGTAGCTGTCACCAGGCCCAGTGGGCTCATGGCTTGTTAAAGCCTCTTCCAACACCAGCACCAGCAGGAAGCAGTCTGGGAGCTGCTCACACTGGGGAGGCTGGAAGGAGCACCAGCACACCTGTGTTTCTGGGACAGCAGTTTCCAAACCTTCCATGACTTGTGCTGAGACTGTATTTCACCCACTGAAAACACACCTGGAACTCCCTGCTAGCAGCTGCCCCCTCCCGCAGCTGCAGGCATCTGTAGCTCACTAGGTGCTGCAAAACCTCTCTCACCCTCACATCCCTCCTTGGGCAGAACCTGTGACAGGAATTAGAAGCAGTTGGAATGACTGCACAGACATCTCGTTCCACAGGTTCCCCTTAAAAAAGGCCAATCGCACCCTGAGAGATCAAGTTTGTTGCAGCTGGTTCCTTTTAATAGCTGAATGTTACTTTCTCAGAAATTTCTCAACATGAATCAATTCTGCCTTCATCTGTGGTGACTTATGATAAAACTGAGACTGTACTAACCAGGAATCACGGAAGGATTGAGGTTGGAAAAGCCCTCTGAGCTCAGCCAGCACCTGACATCACCCCAGTGGCCCGAACTCTTGCTAAGAGAGGAGGTCACCCGCTTCCAGCACGCTGACACATACACGTGTCACACACGTGGGGATCACCAGGCACTGGGTCTGCACCACCACAGCTCGCTCCGAACGCCGAGGGCTCAAACATGGCGGCTGCGGCTGGGCTGGCGAGGCAGCGGCGGCCTCTCTGCGTGTCTGGGCACTGACACCCTGCTGTGGGAAGCCCTTCCTGAGCGACAGGCATTTTTTTCACTGACTGTGCTTCAGACTGCTGATGGCTGTCTTGGTGGAATTAAAAGAGAGGGTCTCTGGAGACCTAATTTTTATTCCCTGGTGAGCAGAAACTTTTTCAGAGCCGGCTGCAGGCTGATACTGGGGGAGGAGGGCTGGGAAAGGTCAGGGATCCCTGCATCTTGGCTCTTTTTTCAGCAGCTTGCTGGTGAAGCCCCACAGACATGCTCATTTCCCCATCTAGATGTATAAGACTGTTGAAGCTGACAGCATCCTTAGGACCCGCGAGGCAGTTGGGATCTATGGAAATAGCTGGGAAAACTTACAATCACATAGAATGAATGAATGAATGAATGGATGAACTCTGCTGCTGCTGCTTCTGCAAAAGCAACGTGGGCTTGTGCTTCCCTGGCCAAGCCTCTTGGAGACACCCCTGCCTGCTGCAGGCGTACGCCCCAGCGCTCTCTATGCTTGCAGGCAAATTCCTCAAAACTTTCTTTCCCTGGCTCCAAAACATCCTGGTTTTACTCTTTGGCTTCTAAGACTAATAGGGTCCTTGTTGAGACACACACGGGTACAGCAATGCTGCTTCAAATACAGATCACACCCGCCAGCAACCAGCTGTCAGCTTCTGCAAAGGGGTCTTATTTGTGTTGAGTTGTTCTTTCTTCTTTTAAAATTGACTTTGAAATGTGGGTTTTGGAAATCAAACCTTTCACAGCAGGGCTGGGGCTTTTTTGGGTGTGTTAAACTAGTGAGATCACAGAATCACAGAACATTAGGGGTTGGAAGGGACCTTGAAAGATCATCCAGTCTAATCCCCCTGCCAGAGTAGAATGTTAGGGATGGGAAGGGACCTCGAAAGACCATCTAGTCCAATCCCCCTGCACCAGCAGGACCACCTAGGCCAAGTCACACAGGAACACATCCAGGTGGGTTTTAAATGTCTCCAGAGAAGGAGATTCCACAACCCCCTTAGGCAGCCCCTTCCAGTGCTCAGTCGCCCTCACTGTGCAGTTGCCCAGGGCGGGTTGTGGAGTCTCCTTCTCTGGAGATGTTTAAAACCCTGGATGTGTTCCTGTGTGACTTGGTCTAGGTGATCCTGCTCTGGCAGGAGGATTGGTCTAGATGATCTTTGGAGGTCCCTTCCAATCCTTAATCTTCTGTGATTCAGAGAAGGAGACTCTACAAACTCCCTGGGCAGCCTCTTCCAGTGCCCTGTCACCCCCCAGCCATTACTGCTGTTTCACACCATTTCTCTTCCCCCTTCACTCTGGATTCTTTGTTCCCCAGTCTGTTAATATCTGAGCAACCAGCGCCAGGACGAGAGGGCAGGACCAGAAGCTGCCAGGGGAGGGTTAGGTTGGATGTTAGGAAGCCCTTCCTCAGGGAAAGGGTGCTCAGAGCCTGGACTGGACTGCCCAGGGCAGTGGGGGAGTCACCATCCCTGGAGGTGTTGAAGGCCGGCCTGGCTGTGGCCCTCAGTGCCCTGGCGTGGCCACTGGGGTGACATTACGTCCTGGTCTGGGCTGGCTGAGCTCCAAGGGCTTTTCCAGCCTCAATCATTCTGTGATGCTAAGATCAAACACAAATTAAGCAAAGCCAAGACTTTCATCTCTCTTTTGCTGTCCTTTTCCATTTTTTTCTCTAACTGACTGCTGTCCCCTCTCTGCTCAGCCTCTAGATGTCTTTGGACTTCATCTGACCAGAAGTGGTTTGGTTTGACAGATTCTGTGTTTGCAACATCCAAATATGTTGCTATGGAAAAAGTTACTGGTTCTAATTAAAAATGCAGAGGTCACAAGTTTCCCAGAACCAGTAGGGCATAGTCCTAGGAGAAAAGATTTGCAGCATGAAAAATCCAGGGACATGTCTATCTGCAACCTTCTGGAACTGAAGGGAGGACAGCAAGCATTCAGAGAAACACATGAGGCTGAAATACTGACCCATTCAGGTTCAGTCTGTCTCCCTTCCCAGTGGGACAAGATGCTTCTGGAATTCATGCAGAGCACAAACACTTGAAGTATCATCCTATCACAACTTAAAACGAGGAGAGTTAGACATTAGATGCAAATTGGTAGAGGGATAAATTAGACCTGCCTGGTCATCCTTTCAAATCAAGTGCTGCTATGGAAGTATCTCCATGTGATCCCATGTTTGAGTGTTTCACAGAACATTAGGGAATGGAAGGGACCTCGAAAGGTCATTCAGTCCAATCCCCCCAACACAGCAGGATCCCCTACATCCAGTCGCACAGGAACATGGCCAGGAGGGTTTGAAACGTCTCCAGAGAAGGAGACTCCACAACCCCCCTGGGCAGCCCCTTCCAGGGCTCTGCCACCCTCACTGGGAAGAAGGTCCTTCTCACATTGATGTGGAACCTCCTCTGTTCCAGCTCACACTTGTTGCCCCTTGTTCTACCATTAGGTGCCATTGTTCTACCATTAGGTACATATTTCTAGACATCAACGAGACCACCCCTCAGTCTCGGAGGATTTCAGAGCAGCTCAGCTCCAATGACTGCCTGCTTCGTGCCACCCTGGTAGGAGCCCACCCGTTAGGTGCTGCGGTGGCAGATTCCACGGCAGTGTGTTGCATGACCCGCTCGAGACACAGTTTTTCCCCAAAATGCATTTAGCTCCCAATGTTTCCCCAGCACTGGGGCTCTCTGAGCTTCCACTGCAGTCCTTCTTCTCCAAAAGTGACAAATACTGTGCGATTGTCTTCTGAGTTTGTGCCGCCGGCCCTCCAGTAGCCGGGCAAAGCTCTTTGAAGGCAGTTCTGAGGCAGCGCCGTGTTGCTGCGACAGCGCAGTGCCAAGTTATCTCCGGCTTCCTCTCGGAATAGCTGCGAAGTGTTTTCCAGCCCTGTGGAGATGGGAAGCTCGCAGGCTGCTGCATCTCGCTCCCCCAATAACTCTTCTAGACACAAACCCAAACAAACAACAAAGTCATTTCGCTGATGACCGAGCCTGCCAAAGTACGGCGTGTCCGTGAGCAGAGCACTTTGCTCTCCACTGGGAAGCTGCTGCTTCCCAGCAGGTCTGGTTGTGATCAGCCCGCAAGCAGCCTGCGGCTCCCAGGGCTCGCAGAGCATCACTCTGCTCAGAAGACAACCCAACGTGTTTCCTGTAGGTAAGCAACTGCTTTTCTCTGTGTTTCAGTGTGAACTTTTCCTCAAGGTTGCAGTTTTACCCGCTGGAGACCTTACAGAAGGCACCGCGGGAGGCTCGTGAGGTGGATTTAACCCTCCACTGTGGGATTTTGGGGGTGGCTGTTTCAGTTCCTACCAGACTCAATACCCAGTCGATTGCCAGCGTTTATACAGCTCTCTGCCGTGACTGTGGGCCTCAGACCCTCACACCGAGGATACGGTCAAGTGGGTTGGTAGAACGTGAGTCTCCCTGATGTTACCGTGGGCTGTTTGCATCGCTGCTGGAGTTGCCACTAGGACTGTGCATTTCAAAGCCTATGGGCATCATCTTTGGCTAATAGAGAACGCCATTGTGGTCCATCCACAGGAGATATCTGCCCCCTCCCCTTTCCATCTTCCAGCTACCGTGTCTAATTGAGATGAGGGCTGGATGCCCTCGTGAGGGCTTTACAAATGCTGACCTCTAGTCGTGTGGATGTAGAAAATGGCTTGCTTGTGTTTTTGAAGTCTGAGCTGAGCTAATCACCGTGAATCGTTCTCGGCAGCTGCCTTGAAGCTGTCTTAGCTGCTTTCCGATAGCTACAGGCTGTTCCCAATCACATTCCCCAGTCAGTGTCTTTCTGTTGAACTGAAGTGATGCCAGATCTTACCTCCCTTTGATTCGAAGGTGCCTTCAGACGGCAGTTCAGAGGGCAGCGGCGCTTCTGCGAGCAGCCCCAGCCCTTGCGCCCTACCTGCGGCTGCCCTGATCATCCACTTCATGCTTTTAAGAACCATCTGAATTCATCTCATCCTCTGACAGCCCTCGCTGAATAATCCAATCTTGGAGCCTGAAAACAATCCTGTTCTCATGTCTTTGTGCCGATGCTGCACATCTGTTTTCTATAAGAGAGCCAAAACCGCCCAGATGACTATGGACCTTCTGCAGGAGCGTGGAGATCTGTGCTCATTGCTGAGGGGGGTTTCTTTGCTGCCTCTCTTTTCCTTTGAATTGATTTTGTTCAAAAAAGCAAGATCTCCTGAAAAAAAGAATGTTCTGAGTGGAATCTGTGGTGAGCTTTCCGTCAGGGGAGCCTCCTGGAGCGTTTCTCAGCTCTGAAGATCTCTAAAAGGCAGGAAGCCAGAGTGAAACTGCTGCAGAGAACCTGGAGTAGCAGATGAGGCTCTGGACACTGACTTTGTCCTAGAAGTTCAGATTCAGTGTGCAAAGAAATATCTTCCCATTAGATGCCAAGCAAACAGAAGAGTTTCTGAGTCCAGCGTGGAGCCACAAAGATGATGAAGGGAGTAGAACACCTCCCTGGTGAGGAAAGGCTGAGGGAGCTGGGGCTCTTGAGCTTGGAGAAAAGGAGGCTGAGGGGTGACCTCACTAATGTTTATAAATATGTGAAGGGTGGGTGTGAGGAGGATGGAGCCAGGCTCTGCTCAGGGGCACCCAGTGACAGGACAAGGGGCAGTGGGTGTGAGCTGGAGCAGAGGAGGTTCCACATCAGTGTGAGAAGGACCTTGTTCCCAGTGAGGATGACAGAGCCCTGGCAGGGGCTGCCCAGGGGGGTTGTGGAGTCTCCTTCTCTAGACATGTTTCAAACCCACCTGGATGTGTTCTTGTGTGACTTGGTCTAGGTGATCCTGCTCTGGCAGGGGGACTGGACTGGATGATCTTTTGAGGTCCCTTCCAATCCCTAATGTTCTGTGATTTCAAACCCTAAAAAGGAGGGAGGGGGAGGATTCCATCAGGTTCTTTACTAGGTTTTGCTAGAAAGGGTGTAAAACCAGCATCAAACCATTATATCCAAATACAAGAGAGCCATGTGAGGTGCTGGGAAACCAAACTGGGATTACCCTGCAAATTAAAGTCAAATGAAAAGACACTTAAAAAAGTAACTGAAAGCCTTCCTCCGTGTGAAGACTTCCGCAGCGGAATCGGGCCAAATACATTTCTCATGAGCACTGATGACTTCAGTTAGTGAAAACAATTACTTGAAAATGGTTTTTATGTGATTATAGGATGAAAAACTTCAGGGAGGTCATTAAAAGAACCATCCAGTTCAGAACGAACCATATAAGGCGCCGAGAGCTCCACCACACTGAGAGGACTAGGCAGGAGACCAAGGCTTCCATAAGGAGGCCCCTTAGACAGGGAGGAATTAGCTGCTCTTCCCTTTGTGCTTCCCAGCCCCGGTCCCACCACTCTCCTGAGTGTTTCTACACCTCTGCTCTGTGTTTGTGTGTTCTGAGGTCTGTTATGTCTGTGGGAGGATTTTTTGCAGGGCCCTAGGGCTAAGGACTACTGAGCTAGTTGTTGGCACTTAATCTCCCCGTGTGAAGGATGTTGAAGTACGTGCTCAGAGAACCTTGCCAGTCAGGGCTGAGTGGCTCCACTTGATCCTTAGGGCTGCACCTGGGAGTTGGTTGGTTTTCCTGCTGGAATGTGGGGCTGGAAGGTTGGCTCGTAGCAAGCAGCTGTAATAGATCAATGGATACTGGATGAGGTGGCGGGTGGCTCTCAGGAAAGGTGCAGTAAGAAGACTTCTGGGCTTGGGACAAACTGTTTGAGCTCAATCACCAGGTTCAGGCACTAAGGCCACTGCTAAACCATGTCCTTAAGCACTGTGCATGACTTAAAAAGCACAGCCAGGGGAGGCTATTCAGCCACTTCCCTGGGCAGCCTGTTCCAGGGCTTGCTGACCCGCTCGGTGATTTAGGTTTTTCCTGATGTCCAACCTAAACCTCCCCTGGCCCAGCTTGAGGCCATTTCATCTTGTCCTGTTGCTTGTTACCTGGCAGCAGAGACCAACACTCACCTCTGGGGTTATTTAGTCTAGAGAAAAGGAGGTTGAGAGGAGACCTTGCTCTCTACAGCTGCCTACAAGGAGGCTGGAGCAAGGCTGCTGCTGGTCCCTTCTCCCAAATCACTAATGACAGGACAAGGGGAAACGGCCTCAAGTTGCGTCACGGGAGGTTTAGATTGGATCAGAGGAAGAAGTTCTTTGCTGAGAGAGTGGTTGGTCACTGAGGAGGTGGTGGAGTCCCCATCACTGGAGGTGTTTAAAAAACAAGTAGCTAGAGCACTGGAGGCCATGGTCCAGGGGTTAGGGAGCTGTTGGGCTGAGGGCTGGACTTGATGATACTGGAGCTCCTTTCCAACCATGATGATTCTAGGATTCTCTCTACACCCTCCTTCAGGTAGTTGTAGAGAATGAGAAGATCTTCCCCCAGCCTCCTTTTCCTCAGAGTAAACACCCTCAGTTCTGTTAACTGTTCCTCACAAGGCTCATTTTCCAGACCTGAGTGAGAGCAGGCTGTAGTGGCACTGCAGTCCAGACAGACCTCACGTACGCTGCTGCTAAACTCCCTCTCATTTCACCACAGTAGGTCTGTATCAGCAGGCAGATTGCATCTCCTGCTCCATAAATTCTCACCTCTGCTGCCCACCTCTGACAGCAATCTGTGGGGTGCTCTCATTCCAACCCCTCAAGTCCATTATGTTGTCCCTTGATGGTCAGTGCTGGCAGTGCAGCATGGAGCAGCAAATGGAATTGACACACAGGATCATGAGTTCACATCGATTGCTGTGCTGTGACAGCCTGTGCCACAGGCTGGGTGCAGTGTAAGGGCTAGAGAGAGCATCTGAGAGCTTCTCCGATGAGAACGCAGCCGTGGCTCCTGGAAGAATCCGGCCGGTGTCTTTGTTAAACAAGCTGATATTAAATAGGCATTTGCCACCCTTTAAATATGCAAGGGTGCTCACAGAACATGAGGGATTGGAAGGGACCTCGAAAGACCATTCATTCCATCCTTACCCCAGCAGGATCCCCTAGATCAAGTCCCACAGGAACATGGCCAGGTGGGTTTGAAACATCTCTAGAGAAGGAGACTCCACAACCCCCCTGGGCAGCCCCTTCCAGTGCTCTGTCACCCTCACTGGGAAGAAGGTCATTCTCACACTGATGTGGAACCTCCTCTGTTCCAGCTCACACCCACTGCCCCTTGTCCTATCATTAGATGACACTGAGCAGAGCCTGGCTCCATCCTCCTGACGCCCACCCTTTCCATGTTTATCAACATCCACAGGGTCACCCCTCAGCAGAACCCTCACCAAAGCCATGCTCTGGTTCTGAGCTCCATCCCAACTCCCTAGGGTCAGACTATGGATTCGTTACAACTCCCCAGAATTAACTATCACAGAAGGTCAAGCGCTGTGCACATGAGACCACTTTTTTCTACTTTGTGGAATTCCACTGCTGTGGTGTTTTGTGTTAGTTGTAGAAATGAATACACTCATTAATAGCCTCATTAATAGAAATTAATGGCTCACTGCTGCTTAGGGCCAATGAAGTGCCTTTTATACTCTCAAGCAGCACCCTACCTGAGCTAGCTCGTTGCTGTTACGTTAAACCCACACACTTTTAAAGATTTACAGAACATTAGGGATTGGAAGGGCCCTTGAAAGATCATCCAGCCCAATCCCCCTGCCAGAGCAGGACCACCTACACCTACGTACCTTCAGTCCACTCTCAACCAACCCTGCAAGGAGAGCAGAAGCATTTCACTCCGATGCTCAAGGTTTATCCTGCCAGCGACGATGCTCCAGTGTCAGCACCCCCTGAAGAAACCCTTCACCAATACGTGCTCCTAGGTGCAATTAACACAGAGCTCTTTCCCAGCACAAACTGCCACTGGTTTTCTTTTACACAATCCTGTAGTGATTTTGTTTTAACACGATACAAGGTCTTATGAATGTTTCTAACTTGTGATCATTTCACTGGCCCCAAGGGATGAATTGATTGAAGCTGATATTCCGACGACCTTTCTGTTCGCTGGGCAGATACGTTGAGAGCTGAACTGTGGCTGCAATCACCCACTGTGCCCCAACCCACGGTATCTCCTGGCAGTCAACATCCCGCTGACATGTGATGACTGGCCCACTTCTCTGCTGGCATCGATTGTCCACTGCTTCCTCAGCCTGGCACAGGTGTTTTTAGCTGCAGACCGACACCTCTCCACCTCTTCCTACATTTTTCTTCAGTTATTCTAAAGCCCTCTGAGCTCAGCTAGCCCAAATATCACCACATCAGCCAAACCAGGGCACTCAGGGCCACAGCCAGGATGCCCTTCCACACCTCCAGGGATGGGGACTCAACCACAGCCCTGGGCAGTCCAGGCTCTGATCCACATTTCTATGAGGAAGGGCTTCCTAACATCCAACCTGACCCTCCCCTGGCAGCTTCAGGCTCTGCCTTCTTGTCCTGGTGCTGGTTGCCTGGGAGAAGAGCCTGACCCCCACCTGACTCCAACCTCCCTTCGGGGAGCTGTAGAGAGGGAGAAGGTCCCCCCTGAGTCTCCTCCAGGCTGAACATCCCCAGCTCCCTCAGCCTCTCCCCATCAGCCTTTCCCTCCAGTCCCTTCCCCAGCCTCGTTGCTCCTCTGGACCCTCTCCAGTACCTCCATTCCAGAGTGTCCTACACAAGCCCATTGTGTAGGGGATGCACACAGAGGACATGTCCCATTGCAGACAACTTAGAACAGGAGCCAGCAGGTGGCCAAGAAGGCAAATGGCATCCTAGTAGTGAGGCTGGAAAAGACCTCCAGGATTATCAAGTCCAGCCTTGACCTAACATCACCACAACCTAGACCACAGCACCAAAGGCCACATCCAGTCTTGTCAGACACGTTAGCTCTTGGGCACTGGGGAACTGAAAGCACTGCCCAAGATACATTCTTCTTATCCCAGTCACTTTGCCTGAGGCTTACTGGATCCTGAGTGAGTTTCTGAAGTGTAGTCTGTTTCCTCTTGCTAGATCCACCTTTTCAGTAGCTTCTGGATGTAATTCTGAAATTATTCAGAACTGGAAGAGCAACCTATCAATAACCAGCTCACGTGCTCCATTGGAGGCTGCGACGCCTCAGGGAGCCGGTCCCAACCGACCAAAGACTCTAGAGAAACTGTGGAGGTGGATTCTGTCACTGGACAGCCAAGTCGCAGCGGGTTTTGAGCAGACAGAGACTGCTGACCTAAAACCATGACTTCTCCAGCCGGGAGAACTGGGTCCTCACCGCTCTCTGACCGCACTAGAGCTTTCGGTGGCGAGAATCCCCAGTGCGGAGCAGTGAGCCGAGGCTGTCGTGACTGACCTTTCACAGCCACACAGATTCCATGCCCTGCTGAACCCGAGAGTGGTTTTGTGTGATGGACACTTGAATGCAGTCAGTGATATCTGGATGCGTCACCAGTGTGTGTTTGCTCTTGAAGGGCTGAGAGAGGAGCTGCTGTGGATTGGCAGAGCGGAGCCATCTGTGAATAGGACTGTGTCGCAGGGCATTTGCTATGGATAATGCTTCAGCAAAGTGCTCTTGTGCAGCCATTCAGTGGGATTTGCATGCCTGCAAAATGTCATATTCTCTCCTCGAATCCTTTTCCCCTTCCCTGATGAATGAGGCGCTCTCAACGGTTGCCTCAATGAAGGCTTTGTCTTTGTCCTCCAGCATTCAGCGCAAACTTGATGGGCCACAGAGTGAAAAGTGCTATCATAACAGAGATTTGTCTCCCCAGACCGCTGGCTGGGGAGCGATGCTTCGGGGTGGATGGAGCAGAGCCTTCGCTGAGAGCATCTGCATAAATCACAGCATCACGGAACATGAGGGACTGGGGCAACGGGTGTGAGCTGGAACAGAGGAGGTTCCACAGCAGTCTGAACCTGAGCAAGCTGGGACTCTTTAGAAGAGCTTGGAGAAGAAGAGACTCAGGGGTGACCTCATGAATGTTTATAAATATGGAAAGGGTGGGTGTCAGGAGGATGGAGCCAGGCTCTGCTCAGGGGCATCTAATGACAGGACAAGGGGCAGCAGGTGTGAGCTGGAGCAGAGGAGGTTCCACATGAATCTGAGAAGGACCTTCTTCCCATTGAGGGTGACAGAGCCCTGGAAGGGGCTGCCCGGGGGGTTGTGGAGTCTCCTTCTCTGGAGATGTTTAAAATCCATCTGAATATGCTCCTGTGCAACTGGATCTAAGGGATCCTGCTGTGGTGGGGGGACTGGACTGGATGATCTTTGATGTTTCTCTTCCAATCCCTAATGTTCTGGGATTCTCTGACTGGCGGCGCTCAGTAGTACTGGCCACATTTTCCTGACAGTCTGGAACTGAGAGAGGAGGATTGGCTTAACATCACACCAGTTGGTACTATAATCTATCACCCTGCTATCCAGTGTGAGATTACGTGTTCAGAGATCAAGAGGAACTAATAGGGGAGGTCAATGTAACTGCTCAGCTGTCTGTGGTAATGCAGAGGCACTTAGGGAGCTGTCACAGAATCACAGAACATTAGGGATTGGAAAGGACCCTGAAAGATCTTCCAGTCCAATCCCCCAGACATAGCAGGACCATCTAGACCAAGCTGCATAGGAACACGGCCAGGTGAGTTTTAAACATCTGCAGAGAAGGAGACTCCACAACCCCCCTGGGCAGCCCCTTCCAGGGCTCTGCCACCCTCCCTGGGAACAAGGTCCTTCTCACACTGATGGGGAACCTCCTCTGCTCCAGCTCACACCCACTGCCCCTTGTCCTGTCACTGGGTGCCCCTGAGCAGAGCCTGGCTCTGTCCTCCTCACACCCACCCGTCCCATATTCACATGGGGCTTCCTGTAAATGACCCTCAAGAGCACGTTCTCCTAACAAGACAAACAGCAGAGGGGACCGTTCCCAGCCCCTACCGATGCGCCGAGACGCTTAATTTTGTTGTAAATGTGAGCTGCACAGATAAGGAGGGCAGACAATGAGCAGCTTTCTTTGCTTTCCACTCTGTGCTGCACTGTGGATTCAGTCCCGAGTGGGGGGAAGCAAACAGAACAGCCCTTTGGTGGTAAATGTGATTGAGATGGAAATACTGCTGGAAATTCACTCACAAAGTCAGTAAAACGTGGGCACTGCAGGCAGAGATACAGGAAATCTTCTCTAAATTGCACCACAGCAGCACAAAAACCTTCCCTGACCTGCACAGTCCAAAAGAAATGAGGTTATATGTGACAGTATTTTTCTCTTCTCTGATGGAAACTATTATCTGACCTTGCTCCAGCTGTGGGTTTTCTAATTGTTGGAAGTAATTTGCCCAGATTAATGCTTTCTGTTCAATTCATTTAATGTGACTTAATTTCCTAACACTACGGGCTTTATCAGGAGTCAGAATAACCCTGGGAAGCCCCAGGAGGCAGAAATGCCTGTCGAGTTTAGCTGTTGAGGCTTGATGATCCTGCTTTGTGAAAAATGAACTAATTGTTTTGAGGAGAAGAACCATCAGAAAATTACTGGGTCCATCCGAATTCTTTGTCATCAGCCCTGTCCTTAGGTCAGAACTTGACTGTTCTTCTCACGTTGATCACAAAGCCCTTTGTTTTGTGTGTCTCTGGCAGCAGGGGAGTCCTGTGAGCCTTCCTAAAGCAGCTACCTGGCAGAGCCCTGGCAGGGGCTGCCCAGGGGGGTTGTGGAGTCTCCTTCTCCGGAGACGTTTAAAACCCACATGGACGTGTTCCTGTGCAGCTGCATCTAGGGGGTCCCGCTCTGGCAGAGGGATTGGACTAGATGGTCTTTCAAGGCCCCTTCCAACCTCTAATGTTTTATGATTCAGCTTGTTACAGATAAAACTACCCCCCCTTTACCTAATTTTTTATCAGATTGAATCTGAGATGTTACCAGGTGGGGGTCGGGCTCTTCTCCCAGGCAACTAACAGCAGGATGAGAGGGCAGGGCCTGCCACTGCCAGGGGAGGGTTAGGTTGGGTGTTAGGAAGCCCTTCCTCATGGAAAGGGTGATCAGAGCTTGGACTGGACTGCCCAGGGCTGTGGGAGAGTCCCCATCCCTGGAGGTGTTGAAGGCCAGCCTGGCTGTGGCCCTGAGTGCCCTGGTCTGGTCGCTGGTGATGTTAGGTGCTGGCTGAGCTCAGGGGGCTTTTCCAGCCTCACTAATTCTGTGCTACAGGCACAGATATTCAATGTGCAAAGTGGCAGCTTACAGAAGGTCATAAAAGCTGTTGTGTTGGCTGTTCTTATTTTACCCCCTAAAGGGAACCGCTTTGCAGTGTGCACAGGTGTGTGTCAGTGTTCCTCTGCTTACCCAGTGTGGTTGTGCTCACTTCTTTCTTTAAAACCCTTCTGTAGCTGTTTGCAGTACTTACAGCTAAGGTTGTGTGTAGTTAGGAACGTGCTCTGTAACATCCTTCCTACCTGCAATGTGGTCACATCAAGTCCCAGTTCTGCCCTGGAACCCATTTACAGCAGCAACAGCTGCCAGTGCCTGAACTGATCCGTTTCCTGATGCTGAAAGTCACCTTTAATTTGAGTTGATGTGATCTCACGTGTAGTTTGCCCCCTTTTTTCCTGAAGCTGGTCATGCCAAGCACTACTGAGGGCTTTCATTCAGGAGAGGAAAAGGTCTTTGGAACTGAAAACACATTAAACATGCTAATCACAGAACATTAGGGATTGGAAAGGACCTTGAAAGATCATCTAGTCCAATCCCCCTGACACAGCAGGATCCCCTAGGTCCAGTCACACAGGAACATGGCCAGGTGGGTTTGAAACATCTATGGAGAAGAAGACTCCACAACTCCCTGGGCAGCCCCTGCCAGGGCTCCATCAACCTCATTAGGAAGAAGGTCCTTCTCAGACTGATGTGGAACCTCCTCTGCTCCAGCTCACACACGCTGCCCCTTGTCCTGTCATTAGATGCCCCTGAGCAGAGCCTGGCTCCATCCTCCTGACACCCACCCTTCCCATATTTATAAACATTCATGAGGTCACCCCTCAGTCTCCTTTTCTCCAAGCTCAAGAGCCCCAGCTCCCTCAGCCTTTCCTCCCCAGGGAGATGCCCCACTGCCTTTATCCTGTAAGGTCTCTCAAAAACACCAGGTTGCAGCAGAAGCTGCCGTGCTGCACACAATCTCCCCCTCCCCTCCCTGAAAAGTTATAAACCAACAGTAACAGCATTTCCAGGTCTTCATGTGGTTTTAGTGGTTATTGCTTAGGGAGTTAATGGTTTAGCCATCAGGGTTTCCCTGCGCTGCTGAGAGTTTAATGACTTACAGGATATTGCTCACAGTGAAGGCTGAGGGTTTATTGATCACTGGACTCTCTGCTTCGTTATTTAAAATTCACACTTGGATGGATGTTCAGCAGTCTGTGGCCGCTGAAGTAAATCAGAAACTCCCACACAACTCCTGACCTCTCGCCTTTACGAGGAGTTGCCATCTCTACCTCGCTATCCAGGGTTTGTCTGTGCTCTGATGACAAAGCCCTGGTTCTGGCAGGTCCATCACATCACCAGGGGTGATGGCTGTGAGCTGGGACAGAGGAGGTTCCCCATCAGTATGAGAAGGACCTTCCCGGTGAGGGGGCAGAGCCCTGGAAGGGGCTGCCCAAGGGGTTGTGGAGTCTCCTTCTCTGAAGACATTTAAAACCCACCTGGATGTGTTCCTGTGCGACTGGATCTAGGGGATCCTGCTGTGGTGGGGGGATTGGATGATGTTTCGAGGTCCCTCCCAATCCCTAATGTTCTCCGATTGTCTGTGATCACTCTGTGTCCCCTGGGAACTGCTGAATTGTTGGACCGAGCTGCGCCAGCCAGCCCAGCCCTGCGGGGTGGTGGAAGCCCCACACACGCGAACCTCGGATGTGGCTGGGGAGCACCGCGGGGATTTGAGGAGGAGAGTTCGTGACGGCTAACCAGCCACGGGGGCTCTGCAGGCTGTGGGTGGCCCAGCGTCTGCAGCACTGACCCCGCAGCCTCGCTGCACTCGGCCGTGGCTGTCAGCTCAGGGGGCAGGCCGCCCCGGGGGCAGGAGCAGCAGTCACTGGGGGGGCCGAAGGGGCTCCCGCACACGTGCACAGCACTCGGCGGCGGCTCTGCAGCCCCACGCACAGCCCCGAGGCCTCCCCACAGCACCGCGCCCCAGCCCCGCAGCCCCGGCACCTGCACCCCCGGCCCTCGGCGGCTCCGCGCAGCCTGCGGCCCGCACGCAGCTGATTGGCCCGCGATGCCACGTGACCCCCCCCCCCCCCGCTGCCTGCGGCGGATAGAGGCGGCCGGCGGCAGCCGCGCGTTCGGGCCGGGCGGTGGCAGCGCAGCCGCCATTAGCGTCCCGCCTGCGTGGGGCGCCGCTCGGGCTGTGCTGTGCAGCGCAGCGCGCTCCGGTGCCCGCCGTGTTTCGCCGTCTCCTGGCCGTTCATAAGCGCCGAGTGAGGCTGCAGCTCGCCAGACCGAGCCGCAGCGCTGCCAGAAGCAGCGCAGGAGCGCGTTCGACTGTGGCGCCGGGCCGGTCTGTGCTGCCCCCTGCTGACTCGGTGAGGTCACTGCAGCAGGTGGCTGCGCTCTGCCGGTGGGGGGGTCGCTGGCTTAGGCCGCGCGGTGCTGCCCGCCTGCGGCTCCGCGACTTTGACCCCCCTCCCGACACCCTGAAGGGTGGTTGTGCGCTGATTGCCGTCGTTTGGAGTCTGTTGTAGTGCTGTTGTGTGAGCCCACGCACCGGGGCTCATGGTTTGGATGTGCTGTGTCCTTAGAGGCCAAGGGCCTCCTGGCGCGCAGCAGCACCAGTGTGGCCAGTGGGACCGAGGGAGTTATCCTGCTCCTGTACTGGGCCCTGGAGAGGCTGCACCTCGAGTACTGGGACCAGTTTGGGCACCGCAGTGCAGGAAGGACAGAGAGGGGCTGGAGAGGAGGCAGAGAAGGGCAATTGGGCTGGTTATGGGTCTGGAGAACAGGGCTGATGGGGAGAGGCTGAGGGAGCCGGGGCTGTTCAGCCTGGAGAGGAGGAGGCTGAGGGGAGACCTCACTGCTCTCTGCAACTACCTGAAGGGAGGCTGCAGTGAGGTGGGGGTTGGCCTCTTCTCCCTGGGGACTGGCCATAGGAGCAGAGGAAATCGGGTCAGGTTGGATCTTGGGAAAAACTTCTTCCCAGCAAGAGTGGGGAGGCCTTGGGACAGGCTGCCCTGGGAGTGGGTGGAGGCACCATCCCTACTGGGGCTCAACAACCGGATAGACGGGGTGTTTGAGGAGCTGGGTTAGTGGTTGGGGGTTGTAGGGTGGATGGTCAGTCTTGATGATCTTGAAGGCCTTTTCCAACCTTGATGATTCTAGTGTGTTGCTTTTAAAACGACAGCAATGAAGCCAGGAAGGAGTGATGTGTGTCCTATAGTCATGTCTGTACTGCAAACTTTGCAGGTGCACCTTGTAAATGCATTTGGTGCTGAATTAGGGTCACATTTCAAGGCTATTAACAAACCTCTGTGGAGGAGGAGACATCAGAGAAACACATGTACATGTGAAATCAGATGGGACAGCTTGCTGTAATCAAACGTGAGTCGCTAGGTAGTCACTTGAGCTGCACACCATCAAGCACTGCGGTCCTACAGAAGCAACAGTTGTTCTTTGAAAGTTTATTTTGTGAGGAAACAAACACCTGGAGTCTCCACTCTGCTTCTGTCTGTCTGTGCCCCAGCGTTGTGCCTGGGAGCCCAAGGTGCTGGCACTGAGGCTGATCTGCTGTGGATTATCCTGGGTAGTCCCCTAGGGCAAGTCAACCCTATGTCACCCCTGTGCACAGTTCTACCCTCCCATAACCCCTGTGTCAGAGCAAGGTGACAGCTCCAGTTCTACCAGCACCATCTTTCAGCTGTTATGGGCTGGAAAGGTCTCTCAGGCCAGAAGCTTTGTGTGGGGCCCAGTGGGGCTGTGCAGGGCCATTTAAGGGTGTAGGGGCTCTGTAGGGAATTTGTGGACGAGGAGAAATCACCTTCCTGGAAGGTAACAGAATATAAAGGAATGGATCACAGAATCATTTCAATTGGAAATGACCTGTAAGATCAAGTTCAGCCACTAACCCCACTGTCCCAAGGTCACCTCTGAACACCTTACAAAGCAGAACATTTGGCTAACATGAGGGTGGACTGTCACCCTGTGTAGATTCCATCAGACGCTCCCTGTGCTCCAGGGCAGCTTCTCTATAATCACTGGATGCTTCTGCATGGCCTTCCAGAGGTGTTTACTCAATGCAGTGGGTCCTGCAGCAAGCACAGAGACTGAAAAGTCACTGGGGCATGCTGAGTGTTGTGGCAACTGATAGCCAGAGGCTGGCTACGCAGGGATGTGACACACTGGGACTGCTGGGGGTGTTTCTGCTCATAATTAAAAGGGTAGTTTTTAATTTCAAATGCCTGCAGCACAACCTCCTTCCTCCCAACACGGACTCATGCTTGAAGGACACCCAACAGTGGCCAGCTCCCGGCATCTTCCTTCCTTCCTTCCTTCCCCCAGCTCAGTGAGGCCATTTCCCAGCTCCTAGCCACTCACAGCAGCTGGTCATAGCAGCTTCCCTGGGCTCAGAGCAGAGGCAAGGATCTCTCCCATCCTTCTTGAGCCCTTTCTTAGCCCCCCATCTCCAGCAGAGCCCCTCAAGCACAAGACAGCAGCAGGAGCTGGAGGAGAGGAGGAACCCCAACGTGTCAGGGGATCCTGCTGTGGCAGGAGGATCAGACTGGAGCATCTTTCGAGGTCCCTTCCAACCCCTCATGCTCCGTGGTTCTGTGATGTCCAGCGCTGCCACTAGGCTGTAGAGAGCAGAGAGTCTGAAAAGCAGAGACAAACCTTGTTCTGGGTTTATAAAGGTTTATTAGCTGGCTCGTGTACACAGTACTTACATTGCATCTATTAAAGACCCAAATACACTTGAAAAAATGCGTCATATAAAAAAAACTATAAACTTTTAACTATGTACAAACTTGGCGTTAGCTGACGTTCAGCTCAGGACCCTACCACACCCACTCACCATGAAGAGCTCCCCCCTCCCCTCTCTGTTGAGCATGCCAGGCCTTGGAGCTGCTGGGCATCACTCAAGGACCATCTCCCACTTCCCATCCTTTACAGCTTTTTTGATGGGTTCATTGTTCCAGGGCTCTCCGGGTCCATCGGCCACCATCCCTCCCCAAGCTGCCTCTTTTATCCTCATCCACTCTTTCCAACTGTCCTCAAGTGGAGTTTTTGCTCAAGTGTAGCCAATCCACAAAGAATTGAATGACTGGAGAGGTCTGAACTCGAAGGTGGCTCCAACTGAACCAACCTACCCAGGGAAAGAAGGCAGAGGGTTGTGGTAACGTGGTGCTGTCCACCGCCAACTCCGGTCTCCCCGAGCAAACACTACAGTTAGAAGTGAAACAAGTAACCCAAAGCAAATGAGAAGTATGACAGTAGCACTTGGGCTTTCACATCACTAAAGGATTAACGAGAAGACTCTCTACAGAACACAAATTCATAGGGCTTAATACACATCCTACAACAGGGGGATCAGGAAGGGCTTCTCGGGGCGGGGGGGGGAAAGAAGTTCTAGTTGCTTTCAAGTTTACAAATTCTTTAAGAAATAATTACTCATTAAAAAGAATCCCACAAACCTACGTCTGAGAGATACTCTTGTTTCCCTAACATCCAGCTCTCAGAAGGGGTTCTCCAAGGCAGAGATTAGCTGTCGGTTGAAGAGCAGAAACGTTATGGACAGGCTGGCTGACGGCAGCCCAGCGCAGCGGCACTCTGCTGGCAGAGCACAGAGATGCTCTAAAAACCCACCAGGATTTACAATGCTGCTGCAAAGTCCAACTAAAGCAAAATGCTTGTTACTCCTTCAGTGGAAGAGCTGCTGTGGTCCTGCAATGAGTGACCTCACCGAAACACCAGCTCAGGGTTTCATAGCCACCAGCTGAAGAGGAGCAGCACTGTGCTCTAACCGGCCGAGTACTTTAAGGCAGAAGCAACCAAAGGCACCAGAGATGCTGTCGATGCAGTGGAGGTAATCAAATGCCTTCTCAATCATTGGAAGTAAATCCTAAGGTCAGGTCTGGGATCAGAGCACGAGGTCACCGACAGAGTTTAAGACAAATCAAAAGGACGATGATTGATTTGCGTGTGAGGAACGAGACCACCTCCTCCCACAGCTGCAGGTGTCGCTTTGTGTCCAACACCTTGAGCTTCAGCTCGCCGTTGCAGCTGGGGGAAGGCTAAGGCCTGCAAGTGATTAACTGAAAGTCTTTTGGAAAACCCAGTCTCCTCACTCCAACCGGCAGATCTACCTTTCGCCTTCGTTCTCCCACTGGAACATCTCCCCCACCAGTGACCGACCTCCACTCTGTCCTTGTTACTGTCTAACCAGGCAAACTCTTCCTCCAAGATCACCTAATGCTTGTCCACCTTTTGTTCCTCCTCTTGTCCTCCCTTCCACCTTCTCATACTACTCTACGCATTTGTTTTATAAACAGATCAGTGGGGCCTTTGTTTTTGATCCGAAGGGAATGGATTTGAAGGTTCTTTTTGTACCCTCTCAGTCTTTTACAACCTGCTGCTGTCCCCTCCGCTTGGCATTCAGTCACAAGCTTCCAGGAAGTGGGATAACACCCTGGGTTGTGTTTTTCACGCTGCATTTACTTCTTTTATGACTTGCAAACAGAGTTCACTGAATTTAATCCAGTCCTGACCATCGCTGCTTCCCTCAAAAACCTTCTGCAGCTTTCCCTGTGCAGGTCCAGAACTCTCTCCCTCAGGGATGATGCCTGGCAGTAGTTCCGGTCCCATGTTTTAACATAAAAATCTTTCAGCATAACAATGTTTTAACATTTCCAGTCCCCACGTTCTGTTTTAACACACAAAAGCTGGAAGAGATGGGACTACAGCGTGTGGGTGATACAGAGAGTCCATAAAATTCATTCAGAATGGGTGGGGATGCAAATTATCACCCGTGAAGGTGGTTACGAGCTACAGCTTCCATCGCCCAATTTCAAACTGGTAAGAATGGAACAATCTGTGATCAGTTAGGGGCTTAAAGCTCTGTTTTGTCAGGATATTCAGCCAGCATGCAGCTACAGGTGATGCAAAAGTCCTCATTTCAAAAGATCCAAGACCTCCTCCTTCGTTAAGTGCCAACTGGTTTTTTCTCTTGAAGAGCACTGTCTGTAAAAAGCCTGCAAGGGTCATCAATCTCTGCCTGCAGTTAGATCAGGATGAGCTGAGCTGCTCTGTGCTTCTGCTGTCAGGGAACAATCCCCCTCACGGGGCAGAACGAGAGCGAGCCACCGACCTGCTTTTGAGCAGCTGTCTACAAGCACTGACACCGAGCGGGTCACCTGCCGTCACCGCGAGGCTGCAGATTCCATGTCTTTTGGAGGAACCAGGCACTGGACTGGCAGGTTAGACTGTTTACATCCTTCCAAAGAGACTCAAACACCTGAATCCTTCTTAAACCACATCCACTCCTCTTCCAAAGCAACAGCTACAGGTAATAAACGTACCAACCACCACCCAGAGACTGCCGGTACTCATTAACTCCTTATCCCCACATCTCATCTCCCATCTTACTTCCTGGAACAGATACAAAACACATCAAGTCCTGTAATCATCTCGATATATTTCATAGCGATGGGGTGGCTGAGCTTTTCCCAGAGAAGAGCTGGCTGTTCACTTGTTTTACAAGGTAGCATTGAGAGGAACTGCCCTTCCGCTTCTGTTTCAGAAGTGCAGCTGCAGCAAGAGGGTCGGCAGCCGGGCCCGGAGCTGTACGGAGTGGATGTAAGGAACAAGTCTCTGCTGGGAAAACAAAAGTCCTGTGGTGCTGCCACATCAGTTCTGGCTGCTGCGAACCGCATCGTGTCTCTGTAGGGAGCTCCCCGAGGCCTTTGGTGGCCCTGGTTCAGCACGCCCGGGTTATTGCTGAGCACGGAGTCAGGGGCACACGCTCACCCAGGGCCAACCGTAACGCAAGAGATGTTTGATAGAAGAGGAACGCAAAAAGGCAGGAGCAGCCAGACTCTGAAGTCCTTGTGCAGGGTCAGAAGAGCACAGCAAACCAACAAAGTCGTGAAGGTTCAATTCACTGACTCAAGTGCAGTGAAAAACATTGTCCGCGCACTGGAAACGTGGTGCTTGTGGAGTAGAAAAGGGCAGGCTGCCATCCGGCGACTGTCCTGCTACAGACTCACGGGACACACTGGGAACTTGGACAGACTTGCAGGAAGGACGGGAATTGGATTCAGTTAATGTTGTTTTTCCCTGGAGCAGCGGTTAGGAGACTCTGATCATCTGTGTCATTGCTTCCTCGTTGGTCTGACTGGGATCCTACAGACACAAAACATACGGCAGGTTGTAACTTCCAACACCGCTCCGTAACAACAAGGAGAATCACATACAGCTGCGGGGAGCGGAGAGTCCTGCCCTCTCCCCTGATGTCTGAACACGTCCTGTTGTCCCTGGGTTTTATGGGCCAAGGTATTATAGAAGTTCACAGCATCACAGAACATCAGGGACTGGAAGGGACCTGGAAAGACCATCCAGTCCAATCCCCCTGCCAGAGCAGGACCACCTAGACCAAGTCACACAGAAACATATCCAGGTGGGTTTTATAAGTTAACATCATTTAAGGCTAATACATCTAGTAGTATAATGCAATACACAATCATCAATCTATAAATCATGATGGTTCCTAGCAATGTGTTCTTCTGCGAAGGGCTAGGGCTGGGAAGACCTAGCACTGCTCTAGTAGTTGGGAAGGACTCTCCTTCAGAATAAGAAACACTCTGCTGCTGAAAGACAGGACAAGGGGCAACGCGTGTGAGCTGGAACAGAGGAGGTTCCACATCAAGATGAGAAGGAACTTCTTCCCAGTGAGGGTGACAGAGCCCTGGCAGGGGCTGTCCAGGGGGGTTGTGGAGTCTCCTTCTCTTGGAGATGTTTAAAAACCACCTGGGCTGTTCCTGTATGACTGGATCTGGGGGACCCTGCTGTGGCAGGGGGACCGGACTGGCTGATCTTTTGAGGTCCCTTCCAATCCCTAATGTTCTGTGATTCTGTGAGAGCACAGAGCTGCTCTACAGCACTGATCAAAAGCAGTTCCCAGTTCTACCCTATCGTGTCCCTTCCTTTGAAAACCTGTCTTGTGCTTTGTTTGCAAAGCGCTGGGAGGCTCAGAATCTGATAGTCACGTTTTTAATCTGCCAACAGATGTCAGATAAGGTGTCTCCACCTTTAATTCATGTAAAAACTACTTGTGGTACGCGAGCAAAGTGGCTGCACCAACTGTGTTTCCTGGGACAGGGAAGCAGAAGCACTTTCTGTTTGTTAAACACAGCGAGTACCTTCCTGTCAATGTTACTACATCACTCAGGGCTCTCTGCAAGTGAGACAGAAGGTTTCTTTACAATGTCTGAAGCAGAAATTCAACAGCAGAGAGGGATGAGGGTCAGCAGCCCAGTCTCTAAAACCCAAACCAAGTGGGACAAAGACACCTCAGAAGTGTCTCCTGCAGTGGCAGTTGTCCAAGGAACAGACCAAGTGCTGCTCAGAACCATTCAGCTTGGAAAAGACCATCGAGTCCAACCACCAACCCTACTCTACAAGTTCACCCCTAAACCAGATCCCCCAACCCTGCATCTAAGCGACTTTTAAACACATTCAGGGATGAGGACTCAACCCCCACCCCGGGCAGCCCATTCCAGTGCCTGGCCACTCTCTCTGTGAACAATTTCTTCTTGATGTCTAGTCTAACCCTGTTGAAGCTCGAAGCCCTTCTTACCTGCATGTGAGGGCTGTCTTTTTCCTTTGGTGAGAAGAAACGGCCACCTTCTCCTCGCTTCCTGGCCATGGCATGACGATGCCGAGACTCATGCAGGTATTTCTGCAACAGCGTGAAGGGGGCAATGAGGAACCAGTTCACTACCTCCTCCGCTGCTGGAGGTAGTGAAGCTAGAAAAACCCACCCAGTCCTTATCCTTCCCCAATTTACAGTCAACACCCATTTCCAACAGAGCCACATGCACATCCAACACTGAAAAAGCACCTAAAGGAAGCAGGAGTGACCTCAAGGCACTTAGTAAAGTTACTCTGATGGAGTTTAAGTAATTTAACCAGTGAAGAACAGTTGAAGAGTCTGGTTCTCATTTCCCAGCAGAGGAGGTTTTTGTCAGTATTAGACTGGAGTTGTGTTCTCACCCTTCTCTCTTTGGGAATCTTTCCCTCCGCTTCCAGCTTGGCGCGTGCCTGCCGCCTCTTGAGGATGCGGTGATACTGCTTGGCGTTGACGTAGAGAGGCTCTTCTTCCAGCATTTCTGCTCCAGGCAAAGGGATTCTCTGGATAGCAGGTACTGATCCAGCTCCAGGCACCATCTGCACAGAGGAGATGTTCTTAGTGCACAAAAGCCACCATCAAAACAGAAGGTGGTTGAGTTTTGTTTGGGGAATGAAGCTCCTTAAATTCAAAGGAGCAGTGATGTGGTTCTCAAACTGCAGAGCAAAGGTAAACAGCTTCCCTTTCCTTCTGGTTATCACTTATGGAATGTACATGATGGTGGGATTTCAGAGCGACTCAAATGTTACTCATAGAGCTGCTGACATCTAGTGGGGACAACAAAAGGCAAGTTAGAAGTTCCTACACTACAAAGAAATAAGAACTGGATGAAAAAGCCCTATTATGAGTCAAGAGAAATCAGTCCTGAGGGATCCTCAAGAAAAGGAGTCCATCTTTAGGAAGCTCTGCTTATCTGTTCTGAATTTCAATTTCTAGATTTCTGAGCTTGATCTGCTGTGAGAGACAGAAAACACAGAGCACACAGACCTTGACAATTGAGTCACAGAATGACTGAAGCTGGAAGAGCCCCCTGAGCTCAGCCAACCCAGCCCAGGACATAACAGCACAGCAGAGGCCACACCAGGGCACTGAGGGCCACAGCCAGGCTGGTCTCCAACACCTCCAGGGATGGGGGCTCCACCACTGCCCTGGACAGTCCAGTCCAGGCTCTGATCACCCTTTCCGTGAGGAAGGGCTTCTTAACATCCAACCAAACCCTCCCCTGGCAGCTCCAGGCCCTGCCCTCTCATCCTGGTGCTGGCTGCCTGGGAGAAGAGCCTGACCCCCACCTGACTCCAACCTCCCTTCAGGAAGTTGCAGAGAGGGAGAAGGTCTCCCCTGAGTCTCCTCTTGTCCAGGCTGAACACCCCCAGCTCCCTCAGCCTCTCCCCATCAGCCTTTCCCTGTGGTCCCTTCCCCAGCCCCATCACTCAGCACACACACACACATACCATCACCATTCCACCTGAATTGACAACGTTTCCAGCAACCGGCAGCGTCACCGTCACAGTCCCTTGTCCACTACTGGTTGTGTTGGTGTTGGCTCCCGTCTGGACGATCTGCGCCCCGGCCAGACTGGCCGCTGGAATGGTGATCATGCCTGTAACAGGGACTGTAACTTTAAGGAAATCAAAACACAAAAGAACAAACAAAACAGAACCAAAACAAACGGACACAGAAACAAAACAAAACAAAAACACGCACAAAGAAGGGAACAGCATTAGTCCCACTTCTGGTTTCTACTCATTCATCCTTCCAAAAGAGGCAGAGAGATTCACAGAAGGTTATTCACACAGAATCACAGAACATTAGGGACTGGAAGGGACCTTGAAAGATCATCCAGTCCAATCCCCCTGACACAGCTGGATCCCCCTGACCAAGTCACACAGGAACATGGCCAGGAGGGTCTTAAATGTCTCCAGAGAAGGAGACTCCACAACCCCTCTGGGCAGCCCCTTCCAGGGCTCTGCCACCCTCACTGGGAAGAAGGTCCTTCTCCTATTTACATGGAACCTCCTCTGTTATTGACTCAATTCCAGCACCTGCCTCTCAGATTTCCTATTGTTTCCCATTTGTACCAGCACAGTAATCCCAGCATCAGACAGGGAATCATGTACATGGAAAGAGACTCCAGTGTTTCTGCTCTAACAGCCTTTGCCAAAGGAAAAGAGACAGGTTTTGTGTATCTGAGGAAAGAACTGCAGTCTGGATTCCTGTGTGACACCACAAACGCCTCATTAGAGACTGGGAAGAACCTCAAAAGATCATCCAGTCCAACCCCCCTGCCAGAGCAGGACCACCTAGACCCTTCTCACGTTCACTGTGCCCACAGCTCGTATCGCAGCGCCAAAAACACTGCCAGCACTGCACCTCCACGTTTTCTTTCCCAAGAACCATCAAGCAATAAAAAAACCTATCCAAGAGCATCGAGAAATCCAGGCTCTTTCCACAGCACAGCTCCTACCTTGTTGGAGAATGGTTCCATCAGCATTAACTGGCTGATAGACTATGGTCTGGCCTTCAGCTGCTTGTGCTACCTGTTGTCCTTGAACTGCTATTTGTTGCTGGGTCTAAACAAAACAAAGAACAGAGAAACTTTACAAGCTGCTCGTTGGGAAAGCTGAACAACTGCTGAATGAACAGATGGTGCTTAAGGTGTTTCTGCCACCTATTTCTTTGGCTTTATTACCAGCACCAAGAAATAGGATGGAGCACAACCCAACGGAACTGTCGATCAAATCCCTCAGACACACACAACATCCTTTCTCTAACAGTCTAGTAGTTAATATTTGAAAGAAACGGGTTCTTGGCTTCCTGTCTCACTGGGAAGATGGAAAAGGAAGAGCTGTTCTTGCTCAGGAATTTAGATTTGGTCCTGAATCAGCCAAACCCCCGGGAAGGACTGCGCTAGCTCGCCGCACGGCCCGAGGATGACGTTAGCGATAAGTCACGTTTTCAGAAGTTCAACAAACAGACAGAAAACAACCATGAACCGATCAAATACAGAGACACGATGGATAAGAACATGCAATCTATGTCTGCTGCCCCGGGGTTACAGAGGCAAACACTACAGCAACAGGAACATTTAGTCTCGAGTTCTCCTCAGTATTAATAATAATTCCTCCGTGGGGTTGGTTTTGGCACTTAACCTTAAGTCATTTGTCACGTTTCTCTTCCTATTGCTCTCAAGAAAATCCTTTCATGCTGGTGCAGTTACCTGTGTCTGGCCAGCAGTAACTGCAGTCTGTGGCTGCTGTATAATGATCTGCTGGGTCTGGCCCTGCTGCCCCTGTACCTGCACAGCCTGCCCACCTTGAATCTGAATCTGACCTGGCTGGACCAACTGAATCTGTGGAAGAAAGAGTCAGAAAGGAACATTAACTACACCTCTTGTTTCTCCTCCCTCCTTGGCCTTCAGCATCACCAAATCATCTCTGAGTTACTGTTGCAAAGGAAAGGAAAGCACCGATTCTTCTGGTTTTTTTTCCATTGTGAAATGAAGAGGGTGAATTTATTCCTCCCTGTGACACTGCAGTCACACCGGATAGAGAGAGGGAACGTTACGCCTGCTGCCATTGTGCCCAAGCAGTTCTCACACAGTCACAGAACATCAGGGATTGGAAGGGACCTCCAAAGATCAGCCAGTCCAATCCCCCTGCCACAGCAGGGTCACCTAGACCCAGTCACACAGGAACACATCCAGGTGTTTTTTAAATGTCTTCGGAGAAGAAGACTCCACAACCCCCCTGGGCAGCCCCTTCCAGTGCTCCTCTGCTGATGCAGTAAAGCAGTCAAATCAATTATTCACGTGAACGAGGAGTGATACTGCTCAGGCAGAACAACAAAAAAGAGGAGTAAGATTTAAGATGGCTGTAGAGTGTTAATTATCCAGCACACAGATGCTCTCTCAGTTGTATCTGTTGTCTGCAGCTCTGCAGGGAAGTCTTCCCACCAATGTACAACAATTCTTAGATTAAAGAGGAGGAACTGGAATATGGTTCAAAGCTTGTGCTTAAAAAAAACCAGCCAGCGAGGGATTTTCCTCCAACAAGCAGACTGTACAGAACCTAACACAAAACAGATTGTCTTTCATCAACAGCAATGTTAAGTGAGCACTAAAGAAACCTCTCAGCATCACCCAGAATCACAGGATGTTTTGGGTTGGAAGGGACCTCGAAAGATCATCTAAGTCCAACCCCCCTGCTGGAGCAGGGTGAGTCTAGGTGTGCCCTCCCGGACTGTGCTGAACTGCTGCCTGAACTCCAACCACTAGAACACTGTCACTGTTACAGCTCTTCCCTTTGGCTTTTGAGGAATGGCCTGAGCAGCTGTTTTGATTTAAAAACTGTGTTTCAGATAAAAATTTCAAAATAATGGCTTTTAGTAAAATCCATCCTCTGACCCTTCTGCAGCTTTAGCTTCCGTGCAGCGGGAACGTGTGAGTTCACCTCTGGCCATCACACACTAGATGAGCTCAAGCACAAGAGTTATTGTCATGGAGCTTCAGTAAACAAGAAGAAAAATCCCCTTTCTAAGCTGAGTAGCCAGTCACCAGATCACTGACTACACTGCAAGGGCCAGTTAAAACAGGAATTAAAAATCCCTACCAAACCAACCAAGAAAGATCCCCAAACCAACCAAGAAAGAGCCTACACCAAGCCAGCTGTGTTTTCACAGACTTCACTCTAAAGATGTGCTATGAAAGATCAAACACACTCAGGATTTTCACTGAGTTCTTAACAGGCAGCTCACTGCCAGCTCCATAGCTGCACAACCACCACCTCTGCCCAGTGAGTGCGAGGCAAACGTCCTCTCCGACAAGGTGAGAGCATCACAGCTCATCCCTTGCAATTATCTTCAGTAAGATCAGAGTTATCTCACCTGCTGCAGCCCCTGTGTTCCAGAAACAGGGACTTGCATGATTGTCTGGCCCTGCCCCCCTGGCACAGCCTGCACCATGATGGGCTGGCCAGTGGATGTGATCAGTTGGCCTCCGCTGACTTGGACCATTAGTGGTTGACCCTGGACCTAGGAAACAGGAGAAAAAAACAAACAGGACAATGAAAAAGTCTGCTGATAGGAGCCAAGTGCCTACAGCACGAGGGTAGGTGTCCACTGTTTTGATGTGCACTCAGAGAAAGGGAGCAGCAGCCACCAACCCGGGTTCATAATCAGCATCAGACACTGTTTGTTCCTAACTCTCTTCCCATGAGGTGCTGCTGCCATTCAGGAAGTCATCTCGTTCTGCTGGGGTCTAACCAAACCTTCCCCATCTGACTGCCACGGCACACGCACAGCAGGGCTAATGTTGGTTGAAGTACTTGGTCTAGGTGGTCCTGCTCTGGCAGGGGGATTGGACTGGCTGATCTTTGGAGGTCCCTTCCAATCCCTAGTGTCCTGTGATTCTTCTTGGCCCATCGAGCTCTACAGCGGATTTGTAAATGTGCTGTAAGAGCCTCTGGGCTCTTGGCCTGGGTCTGTGTCTGGTCACTAGGAAAAAGTCCAATGAAAACAAAAGGAAAACCTCTCTGTTTGAACACCGAGTCCACAACCTCCCCAAAATATGTCTGTGAAAACCCAAACCTCCACAGCTTGAATGTGGAATGAGGGTCATGAAGCAGGCCATCACTTCTTACCAGCTCTGAGTCATTTAGAAACCAGAGCAGCACAACAGGCTGCAAAATCACTGGGGTTTTCTACCTTTGTATTTCAGGAATACGTGGTGGTGAAGCCTCCTCTTCAACCACTGCAGGGAACCTGGCTAAACATCACAACAGGTTCTCAGCACTTACTGAACTACCTCAGAAAACCCTTCATGTGCAGAGTTCAGATGCCTCAGTGAATTGCACACCAACACATCCGCAGAAACAACCGTGGCTGGACCTCAGTGCTCACAGAATCATGGTTGGAAAGGCCCTCCTGGATCACCCAGTCCAACCAGACCCACAGCAACAACAAAACCTCCCTACCTGATTGATCAACAAACACAAACTCACCCCCTCCACCCCTGCCACTACAGCAGGGTGCAAAGCAACATGGCTACGTGGTTCTTAAACACCTCCAGGGATGGCGACTCCACCACCTCCCTGGGAAGGCAGTTCCAGTGCCCAAGCACTCTTTCTGTAAAGAACTTCTTCCTAATATCCAGTGCAAACCTCCCCTGCCTCAACTTCAGACCTTTTCCCCTGGTTACTAAGGAGAAGAGGCCAACCCCCACCTCTCCACAACCTCCTTTCAGGTAGTGGTACAGGGCAATGAGGTCTCCCCTCAGCCTCCTCTTCTCCAAACGAAACCTGCCCAGCTCCCTCAGCCTCTCCTCATATGACTTGTCCTCTAAACCCCTCATGATCTTGGTAGCTCTGCTCTGGACACGTCCCAGCATCTCAATGTCCTCCCTGTAAAGAGGGGCCCAGAATTGAACACAGTACTCGAGAGGAGGCCTCACAAGGGCATCCTACAGAGAACACTGGGACTTTACAGGTCACCCCGTACCCCTGTGAGACTCATTCTGTTCCTCAGCTTTCTCCCTAGCACACACAAGCCCCTCACAAACATCAGTAGCACTTGGTTTTGCATCACAACAGGAGGAAAGAGAGAGAGAAGCATGCTCACATCAGCCACGGGCAGCAGTACCGACCCAAATAAGCAGAAGGAAAAAGGGAACATTCCAAGATCATGGTTAATGGATTAGAGCAAGGCAAAGGAAACGGGATGGACACACAGAGGGACGACCAGGAGAGGCCACAGTGACCCGAGCAATCCAAGTCAGCCAGCTGTTTGTGTTTTAACTGTGAACATAAAAAATGCTGTGTTTAAATCCCACCTGGACGTGTTCCTGGGTGACTGGATCTAGGGGATCCTACTGTCAACAGGGGGTTGGACTGGCTGATCTTTCAAGGTCCCTTCCAGTCCCTAATGTTCTGTGATTCTATGTTTGACTTTACACCTGGCCAGACCATTCCAGCCCATCAGAACCCTCCTCTGAAGAATTCAAACCAAATGAAATTAATGTAATGAGTGAAAAAGGCAATATGAGGCTGCTATGGCTATGCAGGGTTTATCCCTTCCTTTAAAAGCCTCCTGTGAGCTAATGAAATGAAGTCGGACTGAGAGAAAACGCTTCACATGGAAAGAAATTAGGGCTGCAAATAACCCTGCCCTGCTTTCCTGTCTGTGATGTTAGGGTACACTTCTGGGTTTCCCTGTGAGCTCTCAGATGAAGTAAGAAATTGAATCACTCAGTCCCACAGAGGCCAATATTATCCCCAGATGCTCTGTTGAATCACAGATGCAAAAGTTTCACTCTTCAGGCTCACGGCTCTGTTTCTGGCATGTCATGAAGACACAGAACTACTCGCAGTGGATACTGGAAACCTCATCTTCTCTGAGCTACAGGAGCTCTTGGGGTTCTATGTCACGTACAGACATGCTCCTGTGCAGCTTGGTCCAGGTGGTCCTGCTCTGGCAGGGGGATTGGACTGGATGATCTTTGAGGCCCCTTCCAATCCCTACAGTTCTATCTTCTATGTGCATCATCTTGCTGGGTTGTTTTTCCTTTTAAATTCCACTTGACCCACTATTCACTTTCAGGACGACAGCAGCAGGAATTCACAGCTGCATGGGGCTTTCTGCTGTGCCCCTACGATCCAGTGTGAAGCAGTAATCCCCTCCCTCTCCAAGAAAAACCCTACAGCTGGCACGAAGCACAGAACCTACAGGCAAGTTTCCCTGTTTCCAACCCCGGGCAAAACACAGCATTAGATATGTGGCGACGGTGAGAGTTCATGCAGTGCTCACAAATACAATCAGAGAGATCACCACTACCTGGAGGGTCTGGACTTGCTGGCCTGAGGCAGATGCCACCTGGGCCTCAGTCTGCAGCTGGACAGCAGTGACACCACCCTGCTGCTGGGAATAGGAACAGCGAGAGCTTGAAACACGGAAAGGCACAGCTCTGACAAGAGACAACGACACTCTGCTGGAAGAGGGTGAGTTTAAAGTTCATACACACTGCTCTTGGAACATAAGGGAGGGGAATACATTTAGCAAACCCAGGAGGTGAGCTTCACAGAGCAGCAGCTTCAATCTCCCCAGCAAAAACCCCTCGCAAGGAATGCGAGAGATTTTTCTGCACAATGTAAAACCTCCACTTTGTTGCTTTAGGCTGCTGCCTTTCTGCTTCATGTTTGCTTTCACCACCCAGGTGAAGGGGTTCCTGATCTTTGTGAGACTCCCAGGAAGGGCCAGGAATTTCTTCCTGCACAGAAGAGCAGCACAGATGACAACACTCTAAGCTTCTTCAATGTCACCCCTGCATCGGTGTCTTCCCACCACTGACCTTGAAGGACAATCTTGAGAGGTTGTGAGAGCAGTTAAACCTAAAAGCCTTTTCTATGTTTAGCCTCTTCAGTAAGACTCCCAAAATAATCTGCATTAACTGTGTTAACGTTTTGAGAGATGAAGGACATCTCCCTCCTAAAAACTGCACCTCAACAGGACAATATAAAATGTATTTGGTGTCAACAGCAGCTGCAACAGCATGGACTCACGATGACACAACCTGAGCTATGATTTTACCTCGTTTTAACATGTCAAGAGAACTAAATTAGCTTCTGATTATCTGCTGGAAGCAGGTTTCTCTTAATATGGGATTTTTAACCTCAAGCAGAATCTTGTTTTAACTGGAAAAGTCAACTTTGACCAAAAGTTTCTCTTAATTCTTAATAAGGGGTTTTTAACCCTTATTATTTAATTTTAACCCTTTTTATTATTTTTATTATTAATTTTTATTGTATTTTATTATTATTAATTTTAACCCTCTGCACTAGAAATTAATAAACACGTCTTGTGCTGGATTCCACTGCCTTGAACAGCAGTGAAGATCATCTGAAAATTCACTGCTGCATGGGAATGGGTGAGGCTGAACAACAGGAGGAATCTATTAGCCCTTTAACCTCCACCCCAGGCCTGCTCATCTGCACATGAACTAGACACTTCTTCATGGAACAGATGAGTTCATCCAAAACTGCACGTTTGGTTCTCACTCCTGTACTGAGAGTTCGTTTTGATTCACTTCTAAAATCAAGGATCTCAAGGAATGTTTTCTTTTGAGAAAGCCTCTGTGGACTTGAACAAAACCTATTTCAGTTTGGGGGAGGAGGGGGAATCTCTTCCTCGTGGACAATGGGCTGGTTCTATCATTAATCTGTTTTCTCCACTTTCAGACAGGATTTGTTCCTTCTCTCCTTTCACAAAATCCCTGCTACACTGACATTTGGTGACTTGGATTCCTTTGATCTTATTACTTTTATAATCATTATTTTTAACCAAAACCCAGACATTTACTTTGACTTCAATTCAGATCCACTGAGAAAAGTCAGATAAACGCATCCCAACAGTATCACAAAGCATCCTGCTGCTTCTGGGGGACTCTGAGCAGCACAAACAAGATCTGTAACTCAGCACTGGCGAGGCCAGCTCACCCATCACCACCTCCCATACCTGCTGCTGAATCTGTCCAGCCTGCACAACGATCTGCTCTGTGGAGCTGTTACTGTTCGCTGTGTACTGCTCCATGGTGCTTCAGCTCCGGCGGCGGCAAAGGCAACACCTCTGGGCTGTGTATCTGGCAAGAGGAGTTAAAAAAAGCACATGATTATTGTCCCACGGTTTGAGGATCAGTGTTATCTTACAGGAGCTGAAAAGCAACTCATCTGCTGACACAGAGGTCAGGATCCTGCAGCACAAGCCGCTGTTTAATCGAGGACCTAGCCCTTTCATAAAGTCACTTTACTGCGATTGAGTAACGAGCCTGAGGGATTCATTTCAAGAGCACCTAACTGTCTGAGAAGCAAAATGTGTCTTAATTCTGTTATTATCATCAATACTGAATCAAAGAGTAGCTCTGAACCTGTTTCATCCCCCAAGTCTGTGTATTCTGGGCTATTGACAGCTGCCTACACTGCGCATGGGTGGAGGAGAGGGGTGTTACTGCTAAAATACCTCAAAAAGACACAGTTTAGGTGTAAAACCAAACTACACATCAAGAATTCAACAAAGCTAAATGAAACAGTTTCTCCCAACTACACAGCACTTCCTCCTCGTATCTCTTCTCCTCCTACTTTCATACATTTTGAAAATAACCAGCTGCCTCCATCCTTTTACTGCCTCTCACTTCTTGGACCCTTGCCTACACATAGGAAGAACGCACCGTGGAGACGCAGTACGTACTTCCATCACCTCCTTCTCCCTCCCAGCTCTTCTGAGGTGATCCATAAGGTGAGAATTCTCACTGCTCCTTTTGATTTATGCTGTGACTGAACATGTACCTGCTGCGCTAGTGAAAAGGCAGCCTAAAAGTTCTTCAAAGTCTAAAGCACCCCCCCAGGTTCCTTCAATTTTCAAAGAAACGCACAAAACGTTTAGTCAGAACTTTAACAGCTGCTGTGGTTACCACTGTAATGACAGCCCTCACACTCCTTGCTCCTTAAAACATCCTATGTACCTCAGTGTCCTGCCTTTATCAGAAGGTCTCTTCAGTTTTCATTCAGCTCACTCCTCACCGTGGCCTAAGAAAACACACAGTGAATTTTCCATGCTGTTGTTTTCTTGCACGTTAAGTGCAAATGTCATTTACCTACAAAAATAAATCATTAACCAGGGTGTATGGCAGCAGAAAGTTCATTACAGGGGACAGAATCACAGAACATTAGAGATTGGAAGGGACCTCAAAAGATCATCCAGTCCAATCCTCCTGCCACAGCAGGATCACCTAGACCAAGCTGCACAGGAACATGGCCAGGTAGGTTTTAAATGTCTCCAGTGAAGGAGATTCCACAACCCCCTGGGCAGCCCCTTCCAGGGAAGAAGTTCTTTCTCACACTGATGTGGAACCTCCTCTGTTCCAGCTCACACCCACTGCCCCTTGTCCTATCATTGGGTGCCCCTGAGCAGAGCCTGGCTCCATCCTCCTCACACCCACCCTTCACATATTTATCAACATTAATGAGGTCACCCCTCTGTCTCCTTTTCTCCACGCTAAAGAGACATAACACTCAGCCACAGCAATAAAAGAACCTTCTCAGCCCCCACAAGATCAGAGTAAGGATGTGATGACTTGAGATCACAAAGATAACCCAAGTTACAGCACTGACAGGCACTACATTCTACTGCAACTTTTAACTCTACCCTTGGCCCACAGCCTGCCAGAATAGAAAATAAATACTCTTCCTGAAGAAGGCACTGCCTACTAAGGTTCTCATTTTGATTTTACACTGCACACTGAATTTGTGCCCTAAATGCCTGTGGCTCTGTCAGAAACCTGTTCCCACATTTCCTTCTCCAGGGGAGTATTTCAGTAGCACGGATAGGATGCCAGAACCCTATTTGCTCAAAGTTCTCCAGCTCCCTCAATGCCACAACCAATAACATAACACAGACCTCGGCATCGAGCCCCTGTCGTGAAATACCAGCAGCACAGCGATAAATAACCGCTCTGCACCAGCTAAAGCTACAAACCAGAGACGTCACACATGCTTCATCGTGGTCCTCCAAGGGATTACTTCATCCTCGTCATTAAAACCCAGCGCGGGGGAGTCACTCTATCAGTGAAATCTCAAAGCTCGGTGATGTCCTTCTGGCACACTCCTCCCACGGCTGAGCTCAGCAGGTGGCTCCTCCTCACCAGCCCCTCGTCTGCACTGAACATGACTTGGTGTTTTAGTTCTGTCAGCCCATCTTCATACACAACGGCCCCCCTCATTATGAGGCTGGAATAGAAGGCATAGCTCCCCTGAGGGAACAGGATGCACTAAGACCGAATCAGGATGACAAGCTGTGCTAATGCTTGAGACAGCCTGAAGACACTGTTTTGAACGTTGAAAAGAAACGTTCCTAAAGGGGGTTTTCTAGAGCAGACCCTGTCCATCCCCCGTGTAGGGTCGCTGCCCTCTGAGGGCAAATCCAACGTGAGGTGACAGGAGGGTTAAACACGATCCACAGGCCACGGGCTGAGCTCCCGCTGTCCAGCAGGAGCCCAGGTTTTATTTCCGACCTCCTTATCAAACTCGCGACTCAGGGAGTTCACCCAAGGGTGGTTTTTGTATTTACTGTGAAGGGCCTGAGCCAGGCAGTGCTCGGGCGCAGGAGGCGATGCCCTACAGCTCCACGAGGAGATCGGGTATAAACGGGCGGCGTCTTGCTGCCCGAGCAGCACGTGGCTGGCGACACCGGGGTTCCCGTGAAGAGGGAGAGGGGCAGCGACCTGACCTCTGCAGCTCCCCGCTACCTCCTCCGAGCAAGGGGGAGGAGAAGGAAAAGGAGGAGGGGGGAGGAGGAGGGGCAGCCCGGGCTGCCGGCGGCCCATCTGTCAGCGGGGCCGGCGCGAGGCTCTCCCGCTCCGCTCCCCCCGCCCGGCCGGTGGAGGGCGGGGCCCTGCCAGCTCCCGGCCCCGCACGGGCACGGCCGTTCCCTCCCTTCCTCCCTCCCGTCAACGGCCTCAGCCAACGGCCTCAGCCCGCGCCTTCTCCTCCACCGCTGCCGCCTCGGCCCCGCAGCTCCCGGTACGCTCCGCCCGGGCCATTCTCGAGCTTCTACCCCCGCTGGGCCTGGGTCATAGAATCACAGAATCATAGTGGGTCGGCCCCACTCCCTCAGCCTCGCTCCTCCCGGTGCTCCCACCCCTCCATCCCCGGAGCAGTCGGGCCTGGCCGCGGCCCCCCCAGCGCCCGGCCGGCCCCGGCCCGGGCCCCGGCCCCGGCGAGCGGCCTCCTGACTGGTCACTCGGCCCCGCCAATCCCGGCGCTGGGGCCGGCGCTCGGGGGCTCCATATTGGCTGCTCACACTCACCGTGCCTCGCTCCCCCGGTTCGGCTCCGCCGCTGATTGGCTCCGCTACCGCTCCCCGAAACCCAATCAGCGCCTCCACTCAACCGCCGCGCAAAATGGCGCCCAACCCCGAACAAAGGCGAAGTAGGGGAGTGGCGGAGGCGGGCGCGCGGGCGGCGCAGGCGCGCAGCGGCGCGCGCCTCCGGGTAACTCCGCCCCATCCACTCCTTCGCTACCCCCCCAACGCCTTCACCGCCCCCTCACCACCGCGCCTGGCCCCGCCCACCCACGGCTGTCGCGCCTGCGCGCTGGGTGCTCTTCCGCTTGCACGGCGCAGGCGCCGAGTGCTGGTCCAGCCTCACCTGCTGCCCCCGCCTGCTTCCCTTGGCCCCGCCTCCAGCGCTGCGCGTGTCCGCAGGGGTGGGCGGGGCGAGGCGTCGGGAATGTTCTGGGCGGGGAGCGCAGAGGGGCCGCTCCTGCGAGTCCAGAGGGCTGCAGCCGCCATCTTGTAGTGACGCCGGGACAGAGGCGGGACGGGCTGGCCGATGTGGGCCGCGCTGGGGAGGGTCTGCGTTGGGCAAGGCCTGGCCCGGTGGATCGTGCTGCACAGTGTGCCCGCGGGTGCGGCCTGCTGAAGGGTTTCCCCAAGGGGTAATTTGGAGGAGGCTGGAAGGCCCGTGGGTAGTAGCCGTGTGGTGACTCGCGGCTGGGGCCTCCTGGTACGGTGTGGGCTGAGCTGTGGGGTGCTGTGGGAAAGCTGGTGCCACAGCGTCCGGGGGTGCTGGCCATCTCCTTCCTGTTTTCACTGGGTGTTGTCACTGTCCCAGCAGTCCCATAGATGGAGTACTCTCAGCCTCGCATCCAGCACATCATCTTATTACCTGGTTTGGGGTTCCTAATAACTCTGTCTTTCTCTCTGTCGTCTTTCTAGCTGCAGGAGCCTTCACCATACCCCTCGTTACCATGGCCACCCATTTATCCAAGGATCAGGAGGAGAGAGTGCGTAGAAAATGGGTTATTTGGGATACCACTGTGATATCTATAGAGACCTTGTCCGCATAATAACACAGGAGCTGGCTGTTCCTGTAGCACAGGCAGAAGGGGCTGCTGCTGCTAAATGTTCCTTGTGCATTTGTCAGGCATGCAAATAGTGGAGAACAGCAGAGAGTTCACCTGCTTAACTAAAGTCTGGTGATGCCCAGTGCTGACACACTGATAGCTGAAGATACGCACTAATCCAGTTGTGCTATTATGTGATTATCCTTCATAAGCATTGATGTTGCAGAATTAACTACTGAGCTGGCATGTGCTAGTTGGAACTGATCTTGTAGAAATAGCAGTGATCTCTGAGTTGGGGTCATGATTTATACCGACTCATTTCCTTGCAAACTGCATCTTAATGCCTTACTCTGTTCGCTCATCAGATTCCCTGTTATCAGAGCATTCCACTGTCTGAGGCTGCCCTCTTGGCTTATATTATTTCCCTTTTTGCCTGTGTTGTTTCCAGATCAAGTCTGTCAAGGGGGACCTTTTCTCCTGCCCCAAGACAGATGCGTTGGCTCACTGCATCAGCGAGGACTGTCGCATGGGGGCAGGCATAGCCGTTCTTTTTAAGAAGAAGTTTGGAGGGGTACAGGAGCTGTTGGATCAAAGTGAGTGATACACATGGGGGAGATGTGCAGGAGCTGAAGGGAAAACCTTGCTTTTCAGCAGCCACGGGTATTCCAGGCTATTTTGGGTGCTGAGGGAATTAGTGGAGGGTAATTGTTTTAAACATACCTTCTGAATTTCTTCATTTTAGAAAAGAAGACTGGAGAGGTGGCAGTTCTTCAAAGAGATGACCGGTACATTTACTACCTGGTAAGAGTGGGGTATTACTCAGGCACTTTCCTGTAACTAAACTGTATTTAATGGGATGATGAGGGCTTTAATAGCCATGAGGCTCTGTTGAGTATAAGAAGTATTGCTCAAATATTGCTGGTCGAGGAGCAGCCAAGCTGTTTTGTGCAAGTATATTTAAACCTTAAATGGGCAGAACCAGCTGCTAAATGACACCCTTTGAAGTGGAGAAACATCGTTCCTTAGCTAAGTCTTTTCCTCATTGCAGTAGCAAATCCAGGTGGGGATTTTTAGAGGGTAGCGGAATGTGTTTTTAACAACAGTTTGCAGTGGCAAAGGCATCACTGACCTTTTGCATTTGTACTTAGATTACGAAGCAGAAAGTTTCTCACAAGCCGACATATGACAGCATGCGGAAGAGTTTAGAAGCCATGAAAGCTCACTGCCTGAACAACGGAGTCACTGACATTTCCATGCCCAGGTAAGAAAGTAGGTTACTTCTGTGTGAAAGCTTTAATGTTTCTTGCCTAGAAGAATGTTAGAGAGATGATGCCCTGCTGTGGAATGAAAATGCAGGTATCCACTTGTATTGGACTCTGCTGTTTGGTTGTGCAGGTGAAGCTTGAATTCGTTTAGTTCCAGGCTTGGTTAGTTCCTTGTATTAATTGCATTAGATGGATCTGTGGTGAGCTGAGTTAGTGCCACATAAATGTGTGGCTCCTCAAAGGGCTGGCTGTCTACAACATTTCCCCCAGGAGCCTTTACAGCTGTTTTGATGTCTTATTTTCCAGGATTGGATGTGGACTGGATGGCCTGGATTGGGATAAAGTTTCAGCAATACTTGGGGAAGTGTTTGAAGACACAGATATAAAGATCACGGTTTACACTCTGTGAGGAACAGAGTTGAAAGAGCCCCATTTCCCTTGATTTCAGGAGAGGAAACCTGTTAACGGATGAGGGGTAAACTGCATGCTGAGCACATTCTTCACTTGAGCACAGCCCACTCCTGTGCTGGCAGTGCCTGTGGCTTTTAACAGCAGTCAAAGCTCCCCAGCAGCTCGTTTGGGGTGATGCAGTGTTCAGGGAGCCTGAAAAAGGCAGGGAGGAGGGGGTGTTTTGGTAACGCTCAGGGAGTTCCCAGCCTGCCCCCAGAAACCACCAGATGTCACTGGTCCTCCACAAAGCACCTGCAAGCGCTAGAGCTTCTGCTTAAAGCTGATGGGCAGTTCTGTGCAGTGCAAAATCCAAGCTGTTGGTTGGTTCGAGTTAGTTATGGTTGATAAGGATGAGCTGCAGAGCCCTGTCACTTGTTTTGTTGCTGTCTGGCATCCAGTTTACTCATTCTGATTGTTACAGGATTAAAGTTTTAATTTCTGCCTTCTAGCCACAAAACATGTGCTGAGATTGCCCTCGTTTCCAGTCCTGCCACAAACACTATGTAAATAGCTCTTTCCATGCTCTGCTGTCAGATCAGAGCACGTCCCTGTGAAAACCATCCCCTCTGTGTGGGGCTGAGTTCAGAGGAAAACCGCCTTTCAGGGGGGCCGTGGAGGAGCGCAGACACACCTCGTGAGGGTGCTTCATACCGTAGCATCGGTGTAGTCTGTGGAATCATGTTCCTGAGAATGCAGACGTGAATCACTGATGTGTTGCACGAAGTCACCGTGCGCTGTTCACGGTTTGTTTTTTGTATCTCCTTTTTTACTACATTTGTGCTTTAGCTGTGCTGTGTAGGTTGGTGTTTGGCATCTCCAATAGCACAAGCAAATCAGTAACCCAGTTCATCACTTAGTTTGTGAAGATTTGACTCCAGTACTGAAGAGCTCTCAGATACTCCACATTTCCTTTGTGTTTGCTTTTTCTCCAACCACCCCCATTAAGATAAATCTTGTTGATGTCTCTCTGCTGAGCACCCAGAAAGATGCTGGATGTGTTGAATAAACCTCAAAGATGGGACATGACAGTTGAGAAGTTCATAGTGTTACAGGGTTCCTGGTTAGTTTTCAGTGCAAACTGAATGGGTGAAGTGTTTCCTGTTCTCAGCATCATGGGTTCATGGCATAGTGTGGTTTCTATGCTGATGCAGATCAGCAAATCCTCTTTGTCTTCTAAGAGCTTCACTTCTCTCTCTGACCATCCTTTGTAAACGTGATTTTGGTGGATAATTGCTGTCGCTAAATAAACAACTGGAAATAAACTCAGACAAAGAGGAACTGGGAGTATTGAGCTCCTCAAGATGGGCATCAAGATCGCTCATTGATTTAGTCCTTACACTTATTTATGTTTGTTTTTTAACTCTAGTGGCAAAGAGATAAAACGCACAGTGACTGCTCAGACATGTTCTCATTGCTGCTGGTTGCTTTTGCTGTCTAGAAAATTTATACCAGAATTTAGCGTGGTTGAGGCTAAAGAGGTGGGTGGGTCAGCAGTTTGTGTGTGTGTGTATCCAGCATGGTTCCAGCTTGTGTCAGTGAAACCAGTGTTGAGGAACAGTAGGTACTGGGTGTCAGCTAGAACAGAGGAGGTTCCACATCAGTATGAGAAGGAACTTCATGGTGAGGATGACAGAACCCTGGAAGGGGCTGCCCAGGGGGGTTGTGGAATCTTCTTCTCTGGAGATGTTTAAAACCTGCCTGGACTTGATGTAGGTGATCCTGTTCTGGCAGGGTATTGGACTGGATGATCCTTCAAGGTTCCTTCCAATCCCTAACAGTCTGTGATTCTGAGATAAAACTGTTTTCAGAGATAAAAGCACAGGGGAGCAGGAAGTGGAAGACACACCTGCTTGAGTCTTCTCTGGAGAAGTTTAAAACCTGCCTGACTGTGGTGCTGTGTGACTGGATCTAGGGGATCCTGCTGTGGCAGGGGGCTTGGACTGGATGATCTTTGGAGGTCACTTCCAATCCCTAATGTTCTGTGATCTGATGACCCTATCTGACTTGGTCTCTAAGCTGGTGAGTGTCCCTGTGACCTGTGTTTAGGCCATGCCTTGTTTTATATGGAAAGGCCTGTGCCTGTGTCCTCAGTCTCCCACATTTTTATGTACTGCTGGAAATTACTTGACGTACAGTAATTCTTCCTTCTCATCATGGTGCACTTCAGCTATGAAATATTTCATACACTGCTGTCCCAGGATGTCTCGCTTGTCAGATTAAATTTAGGACCTCTTGCAAATAGAGAAGAAGGAATAAACAGCACTATAGATTTTTTTGCAGTGACTTCCAATTTTATTTCACTTAGAATCTCCTAGTTTTATATCATAAACATCATTCAACGAGGGGAGAAGGTAGTTGAAATCAGGTAATTTGGGTTTCGCCATAATTCAGAACAGATCACTTAGCCCTCATTTAAATCACAGCTCTGATTATTGAGGAGCACGGAGGAAGAAAACCCTCACTTCATCTGAAATCCCTGTCCCTTCAGCACGTATGAAGTGTGTCTTTTCTAATTGCATTTATCTAATTGGCAGCTTTGTTCTAACATCTTTTCTCATAAGGTAGTGCCAGCACATGAGGCTGCAGCCTTTCCACAGCTCCACTGCAATCCATCTAATTCCAGGCTTGAACCACACAGCATCTTGCTGCCTTTATTTCCTATCAGCAGAGGCAGCCTGGGTTGGTTTAAGGTGGGGGGGGGGGCGAGGAGGAAGGAACAAAAGAAACAGAAATATCCCAAACACCGAAGATCTGCGTTGCGCGTGTGTCTGTAGTTCATCAGGGCTCGGTCTTCCAGATGTTGATACTCCATCCTGCTGGAATCGAAGCTTTGGAAGGAGGGAGCGACCCAAGTCTGTCTCATCTCTCTTCATAAATCTTCTGAATTGGTCCTGGCGCAGGAAAAACAGACAAAGTAGAAGCTTTAAATGCTTTTGTGTTTTACAGCTTAAATAGGTGACTCAGGTACCCCTTAGCAAAAGGAATTCTGCAGTGACAACTGATTTCCTTCAGTGGGTTTGTTGTTCTATGGGTGTGGGAGGTTCCGCATCAATATGAGAAGGAACTTCTTCACTCTGAGGGTGACAGCACTGGAACGGGTGGTTTGGAGTCTCCTCTGGAGATGTTTAAAACCTGCCTGGCCGTGTTCCTGTGTGACTGGATCTAGGGGATCGTGCTGTGGTGGGGGCATTGGACTGGATGGTCTTTCAAGGTCCCTTCCCTTAATGTTCTCTGATTCTAGACTTTGGAGGGTGGGGGAAATAACTTCTCTGCATTCACTGCTTCCACACGTGACCTAAATACTAGGGAACAGAGAGGTGTTCTCATTCCACCCAGTGGTCCCAGTACACTTTATTCCTGGAGGTGTCTGAGGAGAAAAATAACCCTCAAAACCCAGCTCTAAATCCCTTATGTGACTGCTATGGAGGAACCCTGTGCGGTGCTACAGCCCTCTAAGGGTGTAAGGTGCTGCCCAAGATGATGCTGAGCATTCCAGCACGGGCAAACCCAGCCAGCTGTGTGTGAGAGAAATGGAAACTGAGACAGGCTCTGGGTTACACCTTTCACAGCCTGAAGAAAATCAAGGGGTGTGTAGTAACTGCCACACAGAGATGGGGGCTGAGTGGGAAATGCACACTCACGTGAGCATCACTGCAAAATCTCTGCCAGCTTCTCCTCGTAATACTTGAAGTTGTCTTGAATGTCCTCCCACGGCACGAAAGCCTTTGCTTCCTCTCCTTCCTCCTGCTCCACAAAGTTCTGCCAGACATACTCAAAGTCTTGAGGCTTCATAATCCTCAGCTTGCAGCCAGCTGACTTCATTTTTTTCAGGGCCTCCTGCATTTCTGCCTCTTCCCACATGAAGAGACGCCCAACCATGATGGTCAGGCGCAGGTTCTTGTTCTTCTTTAGGGTCTCGGTTATCCGATCGGCGCAGGTGACGCAGGGGCTGGAGGACACGTACCAGGTGATGTTGTAGCGGAGGCTCGAGTCGCACTTGGGCAAGATGGTGTTGAAGAAAGCCATTTCCGCGTGGGCAGCCGCGTGCTCGTCTTCCAGGTAACCCCGAGAAGTCACTGACTCTTTGCCTTGGGTCTCCAGAACGTAGCACAGGAAGGTTTTGTTCCTGCCTGAGCTGTATTCCACATTCCTGAACTGGAATTTGAAAAATATGGCCGGGAGGCGCTCCCTGTAGAGAGTGGAGAGGAGAGAAGCATCTCAGAGGCAAGAGATAAAGGCTGATAGTGTTCGATTAGTCCCAGTGCATGATCTTGGACAAGGTGCTGAATCTATCTGGGCTTTAATCCTTGAAAAATTAGTAGGGATGAGTGTGTCTGAGTAGCTGCAGTTTTTATGTGCTCGAGTTTTATTCCTCCAGTATCACTTGAATCCTAATATCCAGTAGAATCCTGTTACGACTTCGGTTTAATAAAATAACCTGAAGTAAATCTCACTTCATCATGGAAGTGTGTGTTTCCTACTGAAAGTAGGAACTGGAATGGCACTGGTCAGGCACTGGAACAGGCTGCCCAGAGTGGTGGTTGAGTCACCATGCCTGGATGAGTTTAAAAGACGCTTAGATGTGGTGTTGGGGGATCTGGTTTAGGGGTGAACTTGCAGAGTAGGGTTGATGGTTGGACTTGATGATCCTGGGGGTCTTTTCCAACCTGAATTATTCTGTGATTCTATGAGTTTTCATAGCTGCCTCATCACAGAACATAAAGGACTGGAAAGGACCTTGAAAGATCATCCAGTCCAGTCCCCCTGCCACAGCAGGATCCCATAGACCAAGTCACACAGGAACAAGTCCAGGCAGGTTTTAAACCACTCCAGAGAAGGAGACTCCACAACCCCTTGGGCAGCCCCTTCCAGTGCTCTGGAGACAACTGATAAACTTCAGGCTGATGTTAATTTGTTGTGCACCTCTTCTGCTCTGGGCTTTTAAAGGGAGAGTAATCCACAGTGAATCATCACTGTGACTAATGTGTTTGCTGTCCTCTACCTAAAAAAGGTAGTCAGCTGTTATTTAGGGAAGTTAAAATTAGCCCCTTCAAATGCTCTGTGTAACTTTCAATGTGTTGCTGACCAAGGAGGTGACAAAGTGCCTGTTCCTTTCCCATGGAGTGTCAGGCTTTTCCCCGGTGCCCCCTGCAGTCTCTTGCTTTGGGGTCCATCAGTGCCACAACCAGCACTTGAATGATGTGAAAGATTGAAAAAAGGTGCAGCAGCCCCTCTGCTGTTGCTGCTGTTCAGAGTCACCTTCTCTGGAGACATTTAAGACCTGCCCAGACGAATCTGGAGGATCCTGCTGTGGCAGGGAGATTGGACTGGATGATCTTTCAAGATCCCTTCCAAACCCTAATGTTCTGTGATTCTGTGAAGGCAGGAGGAGCACTGCAAGTGATGAACAGCAGCGTGGGGAACCTGGCCCAGATGTTTTCATGGCTTTAACTTCCCCCTTGAGGTGCTTTATTACCATGTGAGAGGAGAAGACATGGCCACTGCTGTGTGAGGACAAGCCCAGGAAGCCATGGTGTGATGGATGCCAGACCTAGGGGCTCCCAGGGGTGTTTTGCTTCTCAGCACACCCCGATGTCCCACCAACCTTATATCCTCAGCAGGAAAACCTCAGCAAATACTGAGGGCTTGATTCCCCCAGAGATGGCTCTGGAAAAGCTTGTCTGCTCATGGAACATAGTGCTGGTGGACGTGGTTTAGGGCTGACTGGCAGTACTGAGTTGAAGGTTGGACCTGATGACCTTAATGATCTCTTCCAATCGAAGAGATTCTGTGAGCTGATACTGCTGACCACACGGTCAGTGACCTGCTAAATGCCACAAAGGAAGGGAGTGAAGGCTGCACAGAGCTGCCCAGTTGAAACAATGAAAAGCAGGAGCACAGCATTTGGTTTATCACACACTAATAATCTTCTGGCGTGTCCTACTCCTCTCATCTGAGCTTTAGGTGGACCTATCACCTTGATATTCCCAGGGAGGCAATAACAAACCGTTGTAAAACAGTGAGTGTCTTTTACTCATCGCTGTCTCATCTGTAGTGAGACTGTCAGGCCTCTCCAGGGGGTGCACCGAGCAAAGGTCAGGAGCAACTCTCAGACTCTTGGAAGTTCTAATTGGGGAGAGCAACGAGGCTGCAGGACTAAGCAGCAAAGCATCATCCTGCTGAGAGGAGAGAACAGTTTGTGATGCGACATCTCACTGGGTGTCTCCAGAGATGGGGGAACTCACTGGTCAGGAAAGAGTGCGAAGAAGCCCGGTCAGTGTGTTGTGCTTGTTCAGTAATGTGGGGACTATGAGGGGATGTGCTGTTGGTTCAGTAGTGGGTCATGCTGGTGTGGGAGACTGAATGTGGGTTGGTGGCAGCTCAGGAATCAGGGATGTTTGTAGAGAACTGGATCTGGTGTTTTTTAAAATGAGGGGATGTCTCCCCACAGAGTGCAAAGGATAAGACTTGGCTAGAACTGTATGGAACATCTGGAATATGTGTCCAGTTCGGAGCCCCTCAGTTCCAGCAGGACACAGAACTGCTGGAGAGAGTCCAGCTCAGAGACACAAAGATGATGAAGGGAGTGGAGCATCTCCCTGATGAGGAAAGGCTGAGGGAGCTGGGGCTCTGGAGCTTGGAGAAAAGGAGACTGAGGGGTGACCCCATGAATGTTGATAAATAGGGAAACTGCAGGTGTCAGAAGGATGGAACCAGGCTCTGCTCAGGGGCACCCAATGATAGGACAGGGGGTGAGCTGGAACAGAGAGGAGGTTCCACGTCAATCTGAGAGGGAACTTCTCTGGAGACGTTTCAAACGCACCTGGCCGTGTTCCTGTGTGACTGGATGTAGGGGATCCTGCTGCGGCAGAGGGATGGGACTGGACTCATCTTTCAAGGTCCCTTCCAATCCCTAATGTTCTGTGATTCTGTGCAAACCCCAGAGTGAAGCAGGATTGGAGTGGGACTCACAGCCAGGTACCTGGAGAGTTCTGCACATAGCACCTGGCTGCAAGTACTGCGCCACATGCCGCAAGCAAACGGCTCCTTGCTTAGAGACGACGTGGCAGCAGCGAGCCGTCTGAACTCGTAACTCGCAGTAAATGATAGCTGTTGCCAAGCTTCTGTAGCTGTGCTCTTTTAAAAGTTTAAATACAATTCTCCATCAATGTTTCATCCCACTTACAGAAGCTTCCCCTCAGTGTGTTTACATTCCATGTTTGCCTTAACGCAGCCAGGGATTTTCTTGCTGCCGGTGTCCTGTGGCATTCGTCTCTTCTGAGAAAGTTAAAACACAAAACAACACCCTCTCTACTTATTTTTGTTTGTACTACTACTAGAGTAGTATCTAGGGTCCGTTTGGACCTGCTCCACTGATTCTCAGTAAAAGGCCTGGAGCTACAGTCCTCTCTTCTGCTCAGGATTTCCCGGTGCTTCATTTCACAGACGGGTGACCTCGGTCGGAGTATCAGTGCCCTACACACCAGCCAGATGCTGAGAGCTGCTGCGGTTGGGCTGGCACAGCTGGGCTTTGTGCTGAGAGGGGAAGGTCGTTCATCTTCCCAGTGCAGCAGGATGTGTGAAGCAAAACGATTTTGTTCCTGGAGCTGCATCCACACTGGGAGTAGCTGCTGTTGCTGTCAGTCAAGGACACTGTCCTTGTTTCCCCAAATCTTTGATTCTCAACAGTGGAAGTTTAGAGTAAAATCCTAAAGATCTAGATATTTAGAAACTTTACTAGAAGCAGATTTCCCACTCTTTCTTTAAGAATTAACCCTTTATGTTGTTCAGTTCTGGTTAGGTGAGATCAAGGACTTGGTAGCAAAGCCCATTGGGGAGCATCCCGTGGTGTCCCTGCTTCAGCTGGCTGTCTCTAAGTGAGGGATGAGAAGCACTAGTGTGGATACAGGCTCTAATTTTGATTAATGAGCAAATAAATCCTGCTGTTTGGGGATGATTTGGTTCTCTGGTTTGGATGGAGAGTTTGCCCAAGCCCAGATATGGGAAGCTTGCACTGGCTTCCACTATTTCCAAACTACACAGCAAACCTACTTGGACTTCCTTTTCTTAGTGTTTTGGCCTCTGTTCCCTTGTGTTCAATGACTTAGAATCACAGACCATTAGAGATGGGAAGGGACCTCGAAGTGGGGTTGGCTAGCAGATCGAGACAGGTTCTCCTCCCCTTCTACTCTGCCCTGGTGAGAAGGACCTTCTTCCCAGTGAGGGTGACAGAGCCCTGGAAGGAGCTGCCCATAGGTGCTGTGGAGTCTCCTTCTCTGGAGATGTTTAAAACCTGACTGGATGTGTTCCTGTGCAACTTGGTCTAGGTGATCCTGTTGTGTCAGGGGGATTGGACTGGATGATCTTTGGAGGTCCCTTCCTATCCCTAGTGTACTGTGATTCTGTGCGTGAAAGATCATCTAGTTAGGGTGAGTCTCGTTAAGATTAAATACTTGCACTGGTTTTATTGAAGAGCATGAGCAGACTCAAATGTACCACACTGAACTCCTTTTTCTTGTTCTTTGCGACAAAACCCTCACGTGCTTCCAAAAGTGGCACTTTCCCTGCTTTATATCCTAGATAACGAGTGGTGCTTTGGTTAATGATTTAATGATTCTTTTCACGAGTGACTTCTTTGAAGTTGGGTCTGATTATCCTGCTGTGTCAGGGGGATTGGACTGGATGATCTTTTGAGGTCCCTTCCAACCCCTAGTGTTCTGTGATTCTGATATGAGCCACCCACTGTCTTGTTTTGGAGCTACGTTTGCAAGGCTACAAGAAGCTGTTTTAAAATAACATCATATATTTAAACACAGCGCATCAGAGTCACACGGTAGTTCAGTCCTGATTTAACTCTCTTGTCTGCAGAGCAGGCCCAGCCTCTGGATGATCTTTTGAGTGTGTTTTGATGAGCTCTGTGAGCAGCAGCAAGCTGCTCCAGGATGTATTGAGTCAGAGGGGCATTTAGTCAGGCCTTCCAGACGGATTTGATTGCTTATCATCTTGGTGTCTGTCTGAGATTATCTGGGATGTTCACCTAAATCTGTCCTCCCAGCAACACGGGATATGCATCAGCTTAATTCATAAGTTTCCGATGAAGAACATAAACAAAGCTGAGGGCATCTCCCACGTGTGCAAGTAGCTGGCTGCGAGCTTGGAAAATGTGCTGATCACGGATGCCCAGGCAGCCAGTGAGCTGTGTGTGCTAGTTAGCAAGAATCTGCTTAATCCTGTGTAACCCAGAGCAGGGAGGACATCTCAGCACAAGCTGTAAACTCCTGTCCTTGCCATGGGGCTCTTCCCAGCAGTGGGGTTTGGTGCTGTGAGTAACTGGAAGGCTCTCTAGCAGGTGATTCAGCAGCTGGAGGAAGGGGAAGGACAAGCCGTGTGTACCGCAAGCCTGCGTACGTGTGGCAATGTGCTGTGTCACCCCACCTCTTGAGTTACAGCCTGCCTGGCCCCTGACCCTCATAACTTGCTGCGGAGCAAAGCATCGCGGTTGGATTGTGTTTGGGTTGATTAAAACTCTCTGCAACCAGTTGAGTGTCACATCCCTGAAGTCGCTGTGTCAGCTACTGCAGCAAACCAAGGCAGCTTCTTTGGAAACTCACCTTCAGCTCTGAACAGGCAGCTTCTGAGGAAGTGACTAACTCTTGGCTTGTTTTCCCGTGTTGGAAGGATGGGGGATGTACAGATGTTACTATTAGCTCTGTTTTACACACTTGGGTTTCGTTCCAGTGTTAAGGACAGACAGTGTAAACAAAATATGTTTAGGAGCCCTGAGTTCCATTCTGTTTTCTTCTATGTCAAGCTGTAGTGCTGGGAAGGCTGAACAGCAAATGCTCTTGTCTTGCAGGTGACTTTGCAATTGATGAAAGTAGACAAATATCAGATATTTCAAGGACTGACTGCATTTTGCTTTTGGTTTTTATTTTTTGCAATTAGGGAAGATTTCTTGCTGTTTCCCTGTCCAGTTAAGGCATCACATTCAGAGTAAGACTGGCAGGTGAGTTTTATGAATGTAGAAGGCTCCAAACTGTCACAGAATCACAGAACTTTAGAGATTGGAAGGGACCTCAAAAGATCATCCAGTCCAATCCCCCCAACACAGCAGGATCCCCTAGACCAAGTCGCACAGGAACATGGCCAGATGGGTTTGAAACATCTCCACAACCCCCCTGGGCAGCTCCTTCCAGGGCTGTGTCACCCTCACTGGGAAGAAGTTCCCTCTCAGATTGATGTGGAACCTCCTCTGTTCCAGCTCACACCCATTGCCCCTTGTCCTATCATTGGGTGTCACTGAGCAGAACCTGGCTCCATCCTCCTGACACCCACTGTTTCCCTGTTTTTCAACATTAATGGGGGTCACCCCTCAGTCTCCTTTTCTCCAAACATCAGGGAGATGCTCCACTCTCAATCCTGCTGTGGCAGGGGGATTGGACTAGATGATCTTTCAAGGTCCCTTCCAATCCCTAATGATTCTATGATTGATTCTCTTCATCCTCTTTGTGGCTCTGCACTGGACTCTCTCCATCAGCTCTGTGTCCTTCTAGAACTGAGGGTTCCAGAAGCTTCCAAATATGGTCTCACTTAGGCAGAGTAGAGTGGGAGGAGAACTTCTCTCGATCTACTAACCACCTCCCTTACCCAATACTCTTAATAAATCACGCGCTCCAGCAATAGGATGCGGGTGGTCACACAGCTCACTTGTGCTCTGTGGAGAGGTAAAAGTTGAAATCTTTATTCTCCTACTCTGAAGATCATCATTTAATGGTGACCTTCAAGGATTTTCTAAACGCTTCAAATCTAGTTTAACACTGTGTTTGCCCTGGGTAGGAAAGTGTTAGATCACATTGAATTGAAAATGTTGAGAGTCTCCTTCTCTGGAGATGTTTAAAACCTGCCTGGATATGTTCCTGTGCGACTTGGTCTAGGGGATGCTGCTCTGGCAGGGGGATTGGACTAGATGCTCTTTCAAGGTCCTTTCCAATCCCTAATGTTCTGTGAGAGAGAAACCTCAATCTCTCAGAACAGTGCTGGGCTGAGCAGTTTGCTGGAATAAGGTGGGCTGGAGCAATACAGCAGCTGCCCAGCATGACCCCAATGTTTTTACACACTGTGTAGGAGAATAGAACCTTCTAATGAGAGCCTGGAGATGTGAGATTATCCAAAAGATGCTGTAAACTCCTAGGATGTACTCTTTTGATTTAAATATTTGTTCAATGACTGTTTATACTGTGGTCTTAGGTTATTTGAGCCGATAAAGCTCTTTACTCTTCGACAACTCTTCGCAAATAAACACATTCGTGCTGGGTTCATTGATTATAGAAACCCTGTAACGATCAGCTGTAACAGGAACTGAGGATTTATCACTGCTGGAAGGAGCCTCATTTACACCCTGGGGAAAAGGGTAAATAAATGTGGCTACTTAAATGTCATGAAACCTACACAAATGGGGCTTCTATTTATCCAGGGCAGTGGTGAGCCAAGCATTGACAAAAAAGGGGTTAATATTCTTTAACAGAGTAATTAGGTTCCCAGTATTTTCCTTGGAAGCCAGACTCCTCAGAGCTGTAAGCAACAGCTTGAAAGCTTGGCTGTGTGTCATAAGATTCCCCTAACCCAAGGGCTAAGACTGAAATATGCTGTAATTGAATGTAAGTGCTTCCACAGCTGCGGTGAGCTGCTTGCTCATAATTCACATAACTGGCTTCATTGGCAGAAAATTAGTAAATCGTCAGGAAAATCCAGGCAGAGTGATTGTACCAGGGCTGAGCTCACAGGGTGCTTCTGGAAAGGAAAGGGAAAGTTGCTGGTTTGGTGCCTCTTTCCAGGACTTTTTAAGTTTCTGCTTTGTTTCCTCATTCTCACCTTTAATAGCCACTAATACAGTGGCTAATAGTACTAATATTACTTCAATACTAGTATTAAACTAATAATCAGAGGAGACTTGGTCATGATTCCTGTAGGAGTGGAACAGCTCCGTGATGAGGAAAGGCTGAGGGAGCTGGGTCTCTTGAGCTTGGAGAAAAGGAGACTGAGGGGTGACCCTATTAATGTTGAAAAATGTGGAAAGGGCAGGTGTCAGGAGGATGGAGCCCGGCTCTGCTCAATGACACCTAATGGTAGGACAAGGGGCAGTGGGTGTGAGATGGAACAGAGGAGGTTCCACATCAATCTGAGAAGGAACTTCATGGTGAGGGTGACAGAGCACTGGAAGGAGCTGCCTGGGGGGGTTGTGGAGTCTCCTTCTCTTGGTTTTGAACCAAGTGGGTTTAAAACCCACTTGGATGTGTTCCAGTGTGACTTGGTCTAGGTGATCCTGCTGTGTTGGGGGGATTGGACTGGATGATCTTTGGAGGTCCCTTCCAATCCCTAATGTTCTGGGATTCCATGAATTCACCAGATCTATAAGCACTTTCCAAATAATGTTGGAAATGTTGTGATGAGGATTGTATAAACACAATCCAACAGCTCTATGACCCCTCACCAACTGTCTGAGTACTTCCAGAAGCTCCTGTCTTGTTTGGCATCAGGGCACAGAATGTGAAAATGGTGCCACCTCACTGTGTGGGGATCCCATAGCACAGACCTGAACTCATCCCTAGAACTGTGTGACTTGAGGTTCCCTTGCTTCACCTGCTGCTCGCACTTGGGTAGCTCCCAAACCTCAGCAGGTGCTGTTTACCTCTTGTCCCCCATTTCTGAAGCACAGACCTCCCTGCTGCCTTCCTGGAGTGGGAACCCCTGGCAACTCCTACAAGACCCTTGTCATTACAACAAGCAATGATGCTGATGATGCAGGATGATGCTGAGAAAGTCGTTTTCATCCATGTTTCACACCAGTTCCTACCCAGGTTGATGGGGCTAGCGAGGAGGTGTGAAGACTCTGCCCAATTCCATAGCATTTCTATTGTAAGTTGAATATTCCAAGGCTGAACAATCTCATTTCCTCGTTGAGATTCCTTTTAGTTCATGCCTTAAGCACCCAAAAGCTGTCAGCACCTTGTGTTGTGGGTCCAGTGACTTACAGAAACCATTTCTGGGGTCTCAGCTCCATTCCTAGCAGAGGACTGAACTTTTTCTTAGAAGTCTCTGCTCTAGCAGACACACCAGTCCTCTGGCTGTGTGTGACAGAGACCAAAGACCACAAACAGCCCCACGCCAAGAGGTGGTTTTTCAGAGGAGACACATTTCAAGAAGAAAATGAGGTTGTTGATCTCGGTGGTGTGAGATCAGACACGGGTGCTGTCCCGCCTCACACATCTTCTCAGAAATGCCAGCCAGCCCAGTTTTATTTGCAGCGTCTCTCTTACCAGTGACCACGTCACAGGCAGGAGGGCTTTTGGAATCTGGCCTGAGTTTTGCATTCAAGCAGCTGGAAGAAATAATGGGTTTGGTTTATGTGCTGGGAACGTGGCTGAGGGCAACCAGAGGGGAGAACAACACCAGGCATCTTGCTGCTGCTACTGTGAGAGCTTGTGAGTGCTCCAGGAGAGCAGATCACAGGGTTTTCTCTAGCTGCAGCTGTCAGTTGTGTCTGACAAGAGTTCAGCTTCCCAGTAGAGCTGTGGTAGCTCCCTGTTTCAAGGAGCTACTTGCTGCTTTGCTGCCTGAAAACTGCCAGCTGGTTTGGTGCGAGCTGGGCTTCTCTGAAAGAGAGTGTGGACTTTTAGATCCCTTGAACAATCTGTCCTGTAGGTCCTTAAAGCAGATCAGCCATAGCAGGGCTGGTATTTTTCCTAATCCACTGACAGAGACACTTTCAAACAAGAGCCATTGATCACCCTGAGAAATCAATGCCGAGGACCAGTACCTTCCATCCTGGTATCGTCAGGCAAGTGATCCCATTGCAGTTCCTTAGGCTGGAATGGGCTGCCCAGGGTGGTGGTTGAGTCCCCATCCCTGGATGAGTTGTAGTGATCTGGTTTAGGGGTGAACTTGTAGAGTAGGGTTAGTGGTTGGACTGGATGATCCCAAGGGCCTTTTCCAACCTGAATGATTCTATGATCAAGTCAGTCAAGTCAGTCAACCCTACAGGAACAGACCTGCTCATCAGCAGGTTCATCTGCCCCGCCTGATGTTTACCTGTCCTCTGTAAAACTCAGCCGAAGGTTTTAACAACCCCATGAGAACAAAAGTCACCCGTTTAAGACCATTTAGAATCCCTCTGCCTGAAGATGTTGTCTTGACTTATCCCGACCTAGAAGCTGAGACATCCCCACTCACTCTCACCCCTCGTTCTCGCACTGAAGCCTCTTACCCCGTCACGATTTCAAACGGCGGCAGGTCTTCCCGCTTCAGCTTCTTCTTCTTTTTCTCCTCGCCCTCCTCTGCGTTGTCGGGTTCCCCGTTCTGGGTGTTGCTGGGCTCCTCCTGCTTTTCTGCCATCTTCTCACGCACAGGGCTGTTGAGTTATGGCCACTGAGAGTAAGCAAGAGCGGTTTCTGAGCGCTCCAAGGGGCAGGAGACGGCGGAGGGAGGAGGGAAAAGCAGAGCAGGGGGTTCCTGCTCCAGGCACAGTTGTCAGGAGCTAAATATGGAACAAAGCAGCCACGACAGGGACTGGATGGGGTAGGGTGACCTGGGGCTCTCAGATGTCTCCTGCTTCCCTCGCTTCCTCTAGCTCTTTTTCAACAAACCCTCGTGCTCCCCTTTTTAATTTTGAGATTAAGTGACGACTTCACTGTGGGCGGGTTAAGTGATGGATGGAAAGTCCTGGATGCCTACGTATGTATTTATCCCCGAGTGTGACGGATAGCTGGCAAGGAGCAGAGCTGGCAGCTTCTTCATCAGCCTTCTTCTGCCAGTTTATATGGCTGACCTTGAAGGACCACTGGTTTGGCCCAGGCAAGAGAGGAAAGGGGGGCAATCCCTGAGTGGGTTGCTAGAAAACCCCCATTGATGGTGGGTTTGGCCTCATGGGGTCACCTGGAGCATCCCAGGAGGAGAGCTCAGAGGAGCAGGAGACCTGCTTTTTTCTTCCTTCTCTGCTCATCCATGCAGAGCCACTGAGAACAGGAGCTGCAAGGGTGTTGAAGTTGGGGTTGGAAGATCCTGCTGTAAACACAGGCTGGAGCTTTCTCCCAGATATTTTAACATCAGCCACATAATTCCCAGTGAGGCAGTGCTGCTGGTGCAGGGGCATGTGCTGAGCATCCGCCCAGCGTGCTGTGGGTTTTCTCTCTGTTGCCCAAGCATTTGAGAGTTGCCCAGTGCACTGGGAGGGATGAGAGAGCTGGGGAAGAGGGAGCACTGGAAAGCTGCTGGCCTTCATGGTGCCCAGGGAGGTTGTGGAGTCTTCTTCACTGGAGATGTTTAAAACCTGCCTGGATGTGTTCCTGTGTGACTTGGTGTAGTTGATCCTGCTGTGGCAGCGGGACTGGACTAGATGATCTTTCGAGGTCCCTTCCAATCCCTCATGATTCTGTGATTCTATGACTTGGTCTAGGTGATCCTGCTGTGGCAGGAGGACTGGACTAGATGATCTTTCGAGGTCCCTTCCAATCCCTGATGATTCTATGATTCTATGACAGTATTTCTTTGTCCTTTCACAGAGTCACAGAACATTAGGGATTGGAAGGGACCTCGAAAGATCATCTGGTCCAATCCCCCCACTTTGCTGCTGCAGAGGGTGCAGGTGTTGAACGAGCGATTGTGCTGGAGCCAAAGAATCAGTCGGGTGAGAGGCAGCGGTGGAGGTGTGTGTGGAAATAACTGGGACCAGTGTCAGCAGTACTGGAGACACTCTGCTAAGGTACTTAACTGGGGTTTGCCTGAGCTAGCATGGGTGTGGGACCTGCTAAGGGAAAGGACTAAAGATGGGCTTGCCATGAGTTTGGGATGTTTTGCACTGCATCAGGCAGGTTTCCTGAAGAGGTTGTGGCAACTTAGAGGGATCCTTAGGGATAATGTTGCTTCACATGAGCTTTGAAAAGATCTTCATGTGTTTGTGTTGAGAAGGGTCGCCGACTCTTTATTTTTTTGCTTCAGGATTATGTGAGGTTCTTCCAGTTTCTCCCTCTGAATCGTTTAAATTTTGTATAAACCCGGTGTGAGCCGAGCTTAATGAAAACCTGAGCAGGTTTCTTCTCAGAGACTAATCCTGCTCGGCAGCGAGAGCGAAAGGAAACAGGGAACGTGCAGCTCTGCGGAAATCGTGTTTTAGCCAAAGCGCCTTGGAAGTCAAATCTCCGGTATCTCACGTTCAGAACCCACCGTCATCAAGGTTTGGAGCCGTTGGCAGGAGTAAGCTCTGCCTGATTGAGTATTCAGGCTGCACCTCGTGGCAAACCTGCTCTTCGTGTGGGGAGGATAAACTGCCTTCCCTAGGAATCAGATCGGTACCTGCGTTCAGGCCAAGTGTGGTCTTTGTGATCCCGTCGTCGTCAGCTCTTTGGAGGGGTCTGCGCTACCGCAAGGTGAACTAGATGTCGGGCGTCGGACAGGTCACCTATTCTGGCTGCTCCTTCAAGCTCCCCTGCTAACCAGAACCCACCCCTCAGTGCTCCAGTGTGATTTGGAGCTGCTCCTTAGAAACAACATTGAGATGCAGTCGATGGAGGGGGGCAGAGCATCCCCCACCCCACTCTACTCCCACACTGTTTGCTGGTGACGAGAAGTTGTTTATTTGCTGACTGACACAGCCGGCACGGGGAGTATCGTGACAACAGCGCAGTCAAGGATTTGACAAGCTGCAAGACATCCTATCTGTGGAACATCTCCCTTCCATTTTCGTGCTGCAGGGTTTTATTTATTTTTAAGCTGAAAATACTTTCCTGGAGGGCAGGTGGGGGCTTGGTGCTCCTCGCATGGTAACTGCGCTCCGATTCCAGCGCCCCCGTCCAATTACTCTCACCCCTGACATTTCAGGCAGCGTTTTTGGGGATGGGAATCCTCTCTTAATGAGTGACAGCTTGTTTCCTCCTTACCCTCATACTTCAACGCAGCATTCCAGCTCCTCTTCACTCCCTGTGACCCACTTCTCGTTATTTTTGGAAGCTCTCGGTGGCTTAGGTCCCGTCTTTGCTGCAGCCTTTAGCTTCCACCGGCCTGGCCTCTCCACAGGGTTCAGGACTGAGCTCTAATCTAATCTTGGGAATGTGGCACTGAGGCTCTACCTCCAGCCAACCTTCCCCAGCTGCTTCACAGCTCCATCTAGGGCAGTGCACTCGGTAGTCACGATCCACCCCGCTGCGGCGTCCGCCCGCACCAAAAATATAAAAGGGCACCACGGAGCTGCTGTCAATCTGAGGTTTTGTTTTAGAGCCATAGGAACGAGAGCTTTGATCTGCTCTGTTCAGTGGGGTTTAGGTGACCCTGCTTCCCCTGCACAGCCAGGGCCCTAATGACTGAAGGCAGCCATGGGAATTTTTTCCAGTCAGCTAGTTCAGAGAAGGAGCCGGGGAACGGGGGCTGAGAGGTGCCAGGGCTGCTGCCAACCTCACGGAAGGACCTCCCCGAGGCACCTGTGTTATCTCAAATCATTACACAAGCAGCATTTTAATGGAGTTTTCCCCTCACCCTGCCCTTCTTCCCACTGCTTTAATGGTTTATTCAGTTGAATTTGGCTCTGTTCGGGGGGCCCTGCACAGCAGAACGGCTGTGGAGCCACAGAAGAGGCACAGGAGGTCCGCTCACACGTCGGGTCTCACGCAGGGAGAATGAGAATCAGCCCCCTGTCCTTCTCCATTCACTCTTCCCCAATGAGGGCTCAGCTGTGCTGGTTTCCAGCAGAGCTCCGTGGCCTCTCCATGTACCTAGCCAAGGATTGCAGCCTCTTTCCTCTCCAGCAGCCACAGCTTCTGTGGGGAAGCCTCCATGGGGTGACCGCAGCCCTGCACTGCAGCCACCAGACCAGCCACTGAGCCAGGCGCTAACCCAAGCTGTGGTTTCCTGCCTGAGCCTGTGCTCCACCCCATAACAGATGTGTCCCACAACATCTGGCAGTCTGTCTCCCTCTGTTGTGAAAGGTCTGGCTTCAGAGCATCGAGGGCAGAGTGCCTGAGCAGGGCTGGATGAAGGAGTAGTAGAAGGAGTAAACCTCAGAGACTCCAAACTGCAGGGAGATTTCTGGGGCTGCTGGTAGGGGAACACTCCCAGCAAAGGTGACTGCAAGGCAGGACAACACCCTGTTCTGGGAGCAGCTTCTGCCTTTGCTAGAGCGTTCACAGCTAATAGAATCATTCACGTTGGAGAAGACCCTCGAGATCATCAAGCCCAACCAATAACCCTGTTGGATGTGAATCATAGAATCATTAGGGATTGGAAGGGACCTTGAAAGATCATCCAGTCCAGTCCCCCTGCCACAGCAGGATCACCTAGACCAAGTCACACAGGAACACATTCAGGCATCCACGACCAGAGTAGTTTTAAGTCTCCACTGACTTCAGAGACATCTCAGAACAATTTATTGACTCTTTTCCCTGCCTCAGGTAGGTCCCTCACACAGAGAGCGCTGTGCTCCCTTGACCCATCTCCCAGGCAGGTCAGCTCGTGTTCCTCTGATTGCAGCAGGTTACTTTCCTGAAGCTCAAAGGGCTGCTTTCCTCTCCTGATCACAGAGGGGCAGTAGAAGAGAGCTGCCTGTGGAAGTCTTTGCCAGGAAAAGGTGGCTTTTGTTGCATTCTTGGGCCGGAGGATCATTTTTGGATAGAAGCGAGAGTGAAATAAGACCCTGTCGGCGTGAGTCATGGCTCAGACGTGCTCTCTATTCCGAGGGGACAGCTGGTGGCACTAACAAAACATCTCCCTAGAGACATTGTCTGGCAGCCATCCCCCTCCTGCTTTTTCCAGCTGTAACTACCGCTACGTGATAAATAAATAAACACTGACAGTGATGTGCGGAGGCAGCTTTCCTGCCCTGTGCGCTCTCACCTGTCCCTCTCCTCCCACGGCAGGACCACAGTGCCAAGACCTAAAAGAAGGGGAGGAAACAACATGTCAGACGCTGCAGCATCCCGTGGGTTTGACTTGGACAGTCCCACGTCCCCCCGTGTCGGGTGGCAGCGCCCATGAAAGGTCTTAGAGCGGCGCTGGAGCGAGCTGTGGTGCAGGCAGAGATAAGCGATGCTCTCACCCCCTTGCCCACCTTATCATCGCAGCCTGGAGCTCCTCCTGGAGCTGCCTGTGATGCCCAGCCCTTGCACACCCATGTTCATGCTGCTGTAGAGTCCGTTGTGCTGGCAGGCACTGCTGCCTGTGCAATTAATTCCAAGCCCAACTGGAGGTTAATGACATCTCCAAGCAGCACAACCTCCTTCCTGCTGGGCTGCTCCCCGTTTACTGGGAGCACTTCAAGGGGGAGGTCAGCCCCAGCCCATGGCACCGGTGCTCCCAGGCATTCACATGCTGCACCACCCCGCAGTAACGCCGGGGCAGCGAGCACACAGCTGCAGCTCCTCGCCGGCGTTCGGCTCTGCGCTCCGGCAGAGCTCCAGACATCAGCAAATCAATTGAAGCTGCTTCCTGCTGAAGGCAGAGCGTCTTCTGAAACAGTTGGTAAATTATTGAATGAGACAAGGCTCAGGGAAAGAGGCTGCACTGCCAGGCAGGAGGATTTTTGTTGATGCACAAATGCCTCGTAGCCAGCGGGCAGGGCTGTGCCCTTTGGGCTAAGAGCAAGCGTAAGGCTCCATTTAATACCAAGCGCATCTTTCTGGGAAGACTGGCTGAAGCTCGATGGAAGGGATCATCGCTGGACACGGTCATCTGAGAGGTGGCTCCTCGCTAAATGCCGCGACCCCGTGGAAGCCGTCGCGACTGCGTGGCCTTTGTCTGAGTCACTGCCCCGTCGTAGGTCATGAATGTCCCCGGCGCTGGGTGGGACGTGCCATCCATTCCACCAGCTAATTCAGGCGGGGCTGCACAAACACCTACTGTGCCTCCTGGGCTCCTCCTGGGCCCCCTGGGGAAAGGACAGTGGGTGGTAAAGACTGGAGCCCTGAGCTCAGGCACCCGTGTTGCTGACGTTGGCAAGGCAGGTTCCTCACTGTGCTTTGGGTTTCTAACACCTCTTTCTGTCCTGGGCTGCATCAAAAGAAGTGTGGCCAGCAGATAGGGAGAGGGCATTCTGCACCCTGCTCTGCCTTGCTAAGATGTCACCTGGGCTCCTGCATCTGGCTTTGGAGTCCCCAACACAGGCAGCATGTGGAGCTGTTGGAGTGAGTCCAGAGGAGGCTGTGGAAATGCTCAGAGGGCTGGAGCCCCTCTCTGGTGGGGACAGGCTTAGGGAGTTGGGGTGGTTCAGCCTGGAGAGGAGAAGACCCAAGGGGGACCTTATAGCTACTTTCCTGGGGAAGACTGTTCACAAGGGCAGGGAGGGATCATGGTATGAAGCTGGAAAAGGGCAGCGTGAGGCTGGACAGGAGGAAAAAGGTCTGGAATCTGAGGGTGGGGAATCCCTGGAACAGGCTGCCCAGAGAGGGGCTGGAGGTCCCATCCCTGGAGCCATTCAAGGTCAGGCTGGCTGGGGCTGTGGGCAACCTGGTCTGGTGAGTGCTGGTCCTGCTTGGTGCAGGGGGGTTTGACTGGCTGCCCTTTGGAGGTCCCTTCCAACCCAACACACTCGATGATTCCATTATTTTCCCTTTGGTCTGTCTGTCCCACAGGAGTGGATCCAGACAAGAGCTGTGTGGCTGCCTGCTTCTTCCAGCCCTCGTGTGACCAGGAGCCTCACTCCGCAGCACTAATAGGGAGCCAGGACCCCAGGACCCCTCTCCATCCCCAAAGGCAGAGGCTGGTGTTGCACTGCACATGCTGTGACTCACATTTTCTAGGTGACTGACTTTGAAATGTCATTTATTTTGATGGGGGGGGTAGTGTATCTGTTTAAACAGCAAATATACGGAATGAGGCTTTAAATATTAATCAAAGAAGGTGCTTTGCTGAACGTAGCTCTCTCTGTCAATTGATTTTCAAGCTATTATGTGGATTACGTGTAGGAACGTTTTGCTGCCTGCAAAACAATTGAAGAGCAAGAGTAGCTAAGAGGAGCTCTTGGTGAGTTTGTAGGGAGGGCTGGGAGGAAGGGGAAGTGAAACGAAGCCAGGAGCCAGTCCGGGAGTCGCACCAGTTGGGAAAATGGGGAGGGCAAACATGAAAACACCAGAAACCCCAGTTGCTCTTAATTCCAGGTTTTCTTTTACCAGCAGAAACAATGAGGAGAAGAGGAAAGAGGGCTCATTTCTGGAAGGTGATCAGAGGAGATCCGTGTATTGAATTTGGAGATGGAAGTAAAATGTCACGGCTTTGAACCAGACCTAGAGGCACTTAGCAAGGTAAATGTGGTTTAAATAATGCTTCTCCCTTTCTAATTGAGAGAGAGGGCTGTGCAGACCTGCTCTGACCCTTCTGGCTCTGCTGGTGGCTGTGCTCATCTCTGTTCACAAGGCTTGGGCTTGCTAACTGGGTGAGGACCAGCATAGCCATGGCCAGGCACCCTACATCATCCTTAACTGCACTAAATCTTGCATCTGGGCAAGAACAACCCCCAGGACCAGTATAGGGTGGGGACTGACTTGTTGGACAGCAGTGTAGGAGAAAGAGGCCTGGGGGTCCTGGTGGCCAGCAGGATGACCAGGAGACAGCAATGGGCCCTGGTGGCCACGAAGGCCAACAGCATCCTGGGGTGGATCAGAAGAGGGGTGGTTAGTAGATCAAGAGAGGTTCTTCTTGCCCTCTACTCTGCTCTGGTGAGACCACATCTGGAATTGTGTGTTCAGTTGTGGGCCCCTTAGTTCCAGAAGGACACAGAGCTGCTGGAGAGAGCCCAGGGCAGAGACACAGGGATGATGGAGGGAGGGGAGCATCTCTCTGCTGAGGAAAGGCTGAGGGAGCTGGGGCTCTTGAGCTTGGAGAAGAGGAGACTGAGGAGTGACCTCATTCATGTTTATAAATATGTGAAGAGTGAGTGTCCAGGCGATTAAGCCAGGCTCTGCTCAGGGGCACCCAGTGATAGGACAAGGGGCAGTGGGTGTGAGCTGGAACAGAGGAGGTACCACAGCAATATGAGAAGGACCTTGTTCCCAGTGAGGGTGTCAGAGCACTGGAAGGGGCTGCCCAGGGAGGTTGTGGAGTCTCCTTCTCTGGAGATGTTTAAAAACCTCCTGGCCACGTTCCTGTGTGACTGGATCTAGGTGATCCTGCTGTGTCAGGAGGATTGGCCTGGCTGATCTTTGGAGGTCCCTTCCCACCCCTAATGTTCTGGGGTTCTGTGAATACAAACCTCTAGCCCAGGTATTAGCTTCTTTTTGGAAGGAAACCGTTTGTGTTTTCCTGTTCTGTGGCATGTGGCTCCCTGGGAGGCGCAGACGAGCCTTCGCTGTCAATAAGCTCGGTGGTAACACAGAGTTAAAGAAAACCCTGAAATATAGACAACTTTTTTTTGGCCTTTTTAAAGCAGCTTATGATCTCTGCCGTGCTGCTTGCAGTGCTCACGCTTTGTAGTCCTGCTCCTGCTTACAGCCACCTCTATTCAACGGGCTGTTCTTATGCAGCTTTGACTCAGGAGATTACAGCAATGTGCTTGCAGCAGCAGTCCTGGATAAAGGTGTCCTGCAGCTAAAGGGGAAAAATAAGGGATGGGATCAAAATAACACAAGGTACACGGCCAACTTTGAAAGGATAGGGCAAATTTCAACTGCTCTCAGCTGCTGGTGTTTGTTTTTCTTGGCTCCAGCTTTCAGTTGTGATGGACCCGGGCTTGTTCAGCGTCTCTAAAAGTGAGGGTGGGCTTGGCTCAGGAAGGACCTCAAACCCAGGAACTGGCTTCTTTACCTTAAAGCTCTGGGTGAAGCGTGATGGAGGAGCCTGTCACAGGGCTGAATCCCCACTGAGCAGGTTTGTGCTGTGCAGGGTCTGAAGGAGCCTTTGGGAAACACGCAGCTCATTTATATATGTGAAAGGTGGGTGGCAGGAGGATGGAGCCAGGCTCTGCTCAGGGGCATCTAGTGATGGGACAAGGGGCAGTGGGGGTCAGCTGGAACGGAGGAGATTCCACATCAATATGAGAAGGAAGTTCTCCAGGGTGAGGGTGATAGAGCACTGGAAGGGGCTGCTCAGGAGGGTTGTGGAGTCTCCTTCTCTGGAGACGTTTCAAACCCACCTGGATGTGTTCCTGTGTAACCTGATTTAGGGGATCCTGCTGTGTCAGGGGGATTGGACTAGATGATCTTTTGAGGTCCCTTCTGATCCCTAATGCTCTGTGATTCTGTGATGTCCAGTGTCTCCAAAAATGAGGCTTGGCTCAGCCCAGGAAGGACCCCAAACCCAGGAACTGGCTCCTTTACTTTACAGCTGTTGCTGCAGCGTGATGGAGGAGCCTGCCACGGGGCTGAATCCCCACTGAGCCAGTCCCTGCTCTGCAGGGTCTGAAGGAACCTTTGGGACCTACACAGGCTGTTGATTCCTAACACACACCCAGGAAAGAGTCTGGCTGCCAGAGCCCTGCCAGCGCCAGAGGGGCCACAGACCCCAAACAAGATCCCTCGAGCAGCCTAGCGCCAGAGCAGCAAAACAAGAACAACCTGGACTGATTTATGCTCCAAACAGAAGTCTCTTGGTTTTATTAAAGCAAACACCTTTTATTTTCATAGATTCATTAGGGATTGGAAGGGACCTCTGTGATTCTACAACCCCAGCTAAGCCCCCCACCCGTTGCAAGTACATCCACACACCCTAGTAATCTACAGTCAGCTGCCAGGAAAAAGACCCACTTAGCACTTTTCTTCACTTACATTTCTTCTATTAAAAAATACTCTTGGCAATTCTGTGGAGGCAGCAATATCTAAGGTTCAGCTCTACCAACAGAATAAAGGCCAGACCAGGGCTAGTCCATGCACCTCTTGTGTTTGATGGCACCACAGCTCGGTCCTGTTTCTCTGCAGCCACAGGTATTTGAACCTTTCCTGATTAATAACATTCAGGAGCAGGAGAACTCTGGGATGAGGTCCCCCTGCTGCACCTGACAGACCTGGCATGGGGCCTTTTGCCAATCATATAATTACGACCTTCGACGCAGCGTGAGCCAGTTCTTCAGGTTTGCAAAGGCTCTTGTGTTCATAGAACCAAAACCACCCCACTTCAAGAATTATTTTCAAAGGCCCCAATGTTAGTTTTTCTTTGCTGATGAGAACTAGCACACGGAGGTGGGAGAGAGAAGGCTCCTCCTGGGAGAAGCATTTGCATTCTAATCATGGCTGCTTTATCTCGAAGCGTGAGACTCAAGGAGCTCGATGCTCCGCAAATAGAAGTCAAAGTGCCCGGGCTGCTTTCATGAGCAGAACAAGACAGATCACTGTTTGCTCGGTGGCTGGCAGATAAAAAGTTCGTGGTATGAAGCACAGACCAGGGTGATACATGAAAATGAAGAGACAGCACAAGGAGCAAAAAATCAAGGAAGTTGTTAAAAAAATCGCTGCGCACCGCTGAAGGACGTTTTCGTTTGGTCCCAGGAGAGGAGGTGGGAGCTAGCAAGTGTGTGAACAAGGTCTGCTCTCGAGGGGAAGGGCAGCAGGTCCGAGGGGGTGCTGCCCACGAGTGCTGCCCTGGATGGTGCTGGCATCGTGAGATCCTGGGCTGGTTAATGGAATTAGCCCCCTCCCTGGAAGTGCTGAAGGCCAGCTTGGATGGGACCTTGAGCAAACTGATCTGGTGACATGGGGTTGGGACTAGATGATCTTTAAGGTCCCTTCAGACCCAGACCTTTCTATGATTCAATGAATTTGAGCTGACAGCATTCAGGTCACCATGCAGCAGTAGCTCCCAAACCTCAACAGTGCTGGGGAAGAGAGTTCCTAAGTGAAAGGATGCAGAAGTTACTTTACAGGAGCTCATGGGTACATGGGGCAAACCTTTCTTTTACACAACCATGATGAAGATGGGAGGAAGAGGCACATTCTGGTGTCTGTCCCGAAGTGAGTCCCCCAAGTTATCAGAGCTCAGTTCAATCAGCACAGTTTAGTTTCCATCCTGCTCTTATTCACTCTTCCCTGGTTTTTGCTCGGGGTTGTCCTTCCAGATGCGGATCGTGAGGCAGGTGGCCATGGCCAGCCAGCCCAGGTAAGGCACCAGCAGCAGCGCTGCGATCTTGTTGATGCGGTACCAGGAGCACAGGGTGCCTATGGCCAGGCTGTCCAACAACAGGATGTCAATCAGGGCCTGGGGCAGAGAGAACACAGTGACTCCGACGCCCGCTCCAGGGACCTTCCCAGTCTTCCCCAGCACAAGAGTAAACCCTCCTGCTAGAGATGGTGGGATGGAATAGGAGCGGGAGAGGTTTAGCACTGCAGCGTCAACCTGGGGTGATTCCAAACTGGCTATGTCCTACACTTGAATGTGGCACAAGCCCAGCTCTGCCAGGCTGTGCCTCACCTTCCTGCCCACCCACCACACAGGCTCTGCAATGCCCAGCGCCTTGTTTTTGCTCGATAAGCCCCTTGCAGCCCCCCAGGATGCTAGCGGAGCTGGCACAGGGTGTGACTCCAGCAGGACTTATCTCTAACCCCGAATCCTTAACTGGAAGGTGCAGCAGCCAGACTATTGACTGTCTGATCTCCCACCCTGCTGTGCCCTGGGGCTGACAAGAGCAGAGTGAGGTGTGGATGGGGCTGATAACCGTTGTCTAGGACCAGGTGCAGCCTCAACTATCTCAGCTGAAAGGCTCTTCTGGCAGCTGGATGCTGGAATGGGCTGCCCAGGGTGGTGGTCGAGTCCCCATCCCTGGATGAGTTTAAAAGATGCTTAATGTAGTGTTGGGGGATCTGATTTAGGGGTGAACTTGTAGAGCAGGGTTGTTGGTTGGACTCAAGGGTCTTTTCCAACCTGAATGATTCTATGATTCTATGCTGGTTAGAAAGCTCTGAGTAACCCCAAGACCCACATTGCAGGGACACCAGCAGAGCCCCAGCAGACCAAAGGATGGCTGGATACGTTACCAACTTGAGGTTACGTGCGCCGAAGAAGATGGGAGGCCAAGCCCAGTTCAGGGCCAGCTGAGCTCCATAGAGGCCGAGTGGGATGAGAGCCTTGCTGCTGCAGCCGCCCAGTTCGTTCCAGATGAGGTAGGATGCATAGCTGTGAGCAAGAAACACGTCAGCATTCTGCAGCAAGGAGATGCTGGGAACTAGCAAGCCTGCCAGCCCTTGCTGGTTTGGGTACCCGGGATAACTGGGCTTGAAGTGATGGCTCCTCTGCGAGCCAGAACCCGCAGGGTGAGCGAGGGAGCGGGATGCAGAACTCACCCCATGCCAGTGTAGAGCACGGTCCAAGCAACCGGGAACGCTTTGCGGGGTGGGCACCACGACGGTTTCTTCAGCTTCTCATACCAGCCACCTATTTCTTTTCGATTAACAAGCCAGCCAAGGAAACCCCCAACATGAGGCAGGACAGTAAAACCAACAGCATAAGCCCACATCCTTCCTTGGTGGCTTGAGGTGGCCTTTCGCCTGCTGTAAGTTAAAACCAAGAATTGATTATTCCTTTAAAAAGACGTTTTTTGGCTACTTTGATCTTCCAAGCTTTTTCCCTAATTGCCCCCTGTTCCTCTGGAAGTCTCTCAGGCAGGAGGTAAGTGTTTAATATCGTATTCAGCTCTGCTGCTGGCTCCCCTCTGCCCAGCTCCCCATCTCTGAGACAGGGGTAATTATTTCTGTCATGGTTCTGTTTTTCCCCTTCATCTACCCAGCAAAGAAAGAGGCTCCCCACCGCTAATTCAAGACTTCTTACAAAATTCCTTTGGCAGGGTTCAGCTAAGGTGGTTGTATTTTTAGAAGACTGCAGCTAGTCCTACCATCCCTCCTCCAAAAAGCCCAAGTCAGCCAGCACACAGACACAATGGTGCTTTCACAGCTGCTACAGGTCTTGGCAGAGCTGGTCCCTCTCCTCTGCATCTTATTCTGAAAAGGCAAATCCAGGCAGACGATGCCCACAACCCCCTGGCTTCATCTCATTTCTCACCACGGGTTTCTGTTTTAAATGACTTCTATCGCAAGAGCAGGTTCTCGGAGCTCAGTGCTTAATCCCCTCTGCAGCCCCAGCACGGGAGTAACTTCTTAATTTGCTCGTGGTCTTCCTCTTGCATCAGAGGAAGGAACATTTACTGCAACCACTACATTGTGCTCCAGTGCAGGAGGCTCTCAGGAGAACCTCTAGTGCTTCGTGCTCTGTCCTGCTTCTCCCCTGCTCTTGTCCTCGCTAGGGCGCTGGACCTGCAAGTCCTCTCCTTCTTCCTTCAGCCTCTGTGCTCAGCTTCTGATCCATGGAGGCACGAAACCAAACTCACTTTCATCAGGGAGATGCTGCTCTGAGCTCTGGTCGGAGAACCAGGGAGCAGGAGGAGAGGACTGATGTGCACAGGCAGCTCTGTTTGCCGTTCTAATTCGCAATTAACGCCGGGCTGTGTCCTACTAATTGTTATTGTTATCATCCTGCGACAAGGCATTTGTCATCCAGAAGGGCGCTGGAGTCCCAGCCAATTTACACATCAGTAAGGGACAGACACCCCAGACACCACCTCGCTAGGGATCCCTCTGCCAGACAATTTATGGTGCCATGAAAGGGTCTGCAGAGCCAGGAAATCAGCCCGACACTGTTAGTGCTGCCCTGGACTCGGCACCAGCTGAGTTCTGGTTCCTCCACGGGGCTTCACCAAAGGGAAACAGGAAAAGGAGATTTTTTTTCTTCCCTCCTCCCAGCTCCCAGACCGACCTGATAGGCTGGAGGGGTGAAAATAACCCAGGGTTGTTATAAAACCTTGTTTTGCCTGGCAGCTGTTAGAAGTTAAGGGAGTAAGAGCTGTAAAAACACCCCGGCCTTACCGTGTGCTCCTGCCTGACAGCCCCCTGCAAAGCACAAGGGCTGGGCATCCAAGGGCAGAGGCTGTCACTGGTGCTGGAGCTGCTCCGGTGAAGAAAGAGCCGGGTGGGTTTTACCTAAATAGCAGGAAAAAGGGGTGTGTGCGGGCGCCGGTGGCTGCATCTGATTACATGAGGGAGCCCACGGTTGGCAGGAGTTGCAGGGCATCTGGTGGAGCTTGAGCAACCGTGGGGAGGTCCAGATGTGAGGTGAGAGGCTGTTGGCTTGGTGTGAGGACAAACATCTCGCCCCTGGACAAAGGGTGGTTGTGTGGGAAATCCTTTTGTCTGGCAGGGGGTGTGAAATGCCAGTTGAAGCGTCACCTACAAATGAACTGGGGATTTTGCACCAGGTCCCTGACAGTGGGACTTCCCAGCACGTTACTTGCTGCTCATTTACTCCAATGGGTGTGAGCTGGAGCAGAGGAGGTTCCACATCAATGTGAAGAGGACCTTCTTCCCAGTGAGGGTGACAGAGCCCTGGAAGGAGCTGCCCAGGGCGGGTGTGGAGTCTCCTTCACTGGAGACGTTTAAAACCCACCTGTGTGACTTGATCTAGGGGATCCTGCTGTGGCAGGGGGATTGGGCTGGATGATCTTTCGAGGTCCCTTCCAATCCCTAATGATTCTATGATCCTGAGGATCTGTCCCAGAGCCTGTCCATGGGTGTGAGCCAGCACAGCAGGAGCCTCACTGCCACCTACAAGGATGTCCCTGCTGTGATGTGGAGCTGTTGGAGTGAGTCCAGAGGAGGCATGGGGATGCTCGGAGGGCTGGAGACCCTCTCTGATGGAAGCAGGCTGAGAGAGTTGGGGTTCTTCAGCCTGGAGATGAGAAGACTCTAAGGGAACCTTACAGTGACCTTCTCATCCCTGAAAGGGGCTGTTACAAGGCTGTTCCCAAGGGCAGGGAACAATAGGATGAGGGGTCATGGTTTGAAGCTGGAAAAGGACAGACTGAGGCTGGACAGGAGGAAAAAGGTCTGGAATCTGAGGGTGGGGGATCCCTGGAACAGGCTGCCCAGAGAGGTAGTAGAGACCCCATCCCTGGAGCCATTCAAGGTCAGGCTGGCTGGGGCTCTGGGCAACCTGGTCTGGTGAGTGCTGGCCCTGCTTGGTGCAGGGGGGTTTGACTGGCTGCCCTTTGGAGGTCCCTTCCCACCCAACACACTTGATGATTCCGTGTCCCTGCCACGGCGGTCCCTCCCGTGCGCCGTTTAACACAACATCGATTAAGCCGGTGCGTTTGGTGGCCGCCTGAACACGAGCCTCTTGGCTAAAACTCACCGAAAACCACTCGAATCTAAAATAAAGACATTCCACGAGCATGTTAAATGAAAAAGAAAAAAGCTAGAAATCAATTTCCATTAGGAAGCTGTCTGCAAGGGCTGGGGAATGAAACACTAATTTACTCCGGTTATGGGTCATTACCTGGATTTCATGGCCAGAGGCAGAATTGCTGGCTCCTAGCAGAAAGCTGGAACACAGAGCCAATGAGATCTGCTTTATCGGGCTTCAAAGGAAATGATTTTGTTGGGGGAGGAGAAAGACAGAGAGAAGGGGAAAAAAGGAAGGTGTAAAGGGCCAGGTTTCCCGTCTCCAGCTGTTGCCGCGCGGTGTTTGTGCAGGGTAGGTGCCGCTGGGGAGGAGCAGGTGCCACACGTGTTGATCAAGCAGGAGCCACCTGCGTGTTCTTTCCGAGTCCATCGCTGTTTGCTGTTGGAAAAACTCGTGTCGTGGGGTCTGGAGAACAGGTCTGGTGGGGCTGTGCAGCCTGGAGAAGAGGGGTCTGAGGGGAGACCTCACTGCTCTCTACAGCTACCTGCAGGGAGGTTGTGGTGAGCTGGGGGTTGGCCTCTTCTCCCTAGGGACTGGTGATAGGACCAGAGGGAATGGGGTCAGGTTGTGCCAGGGGAGGGTCAGGTTGGGTCTTAGGAAAAACTTCTTCCCAGCAAGAGTGAGGAGGCCTTGGAACAGGCTGCCCAGGGAGGGGGTGGAGGCACCATCCCTGGAGGGGTTCAACAACTGGGCAGCCAAGGTGTTTGGGGAGAGGGGTTAGTGGTTAGGTGAACGGTTGGACTTGATGATCTTGAAGGTCTTTTCCCACCTGGATGATTCTGTGATTCTATTATGCAGCTGCTCTGTGTGGCTGAACGGTTCCCATCTCAGCCAGGCACTTCCCAACAGCCGACGGCCGGGGAGCGAAGCCATCACCAGGCTTTGGCGTCATGCTCCGGGAGGGAGCTTGGGTGGTCCTTCCCTGGGCTGGAGCACAAAGCTGGGGGGACTGGTTTCCCTGGTTGTATTCCTGGGCTGTTCTACAGCCTAATCCATGGGAAGAAGTCAAAGCTAAGGGTTAAGGCACAAGGATCTCAGTAAATCTGGGATGCTGCAGCATGGCTGGGGCATAGCGAAGGCAAAGAGGGAAAATCCAGCTGAGGCAAACACAGCCCTAAAGCCCTGTGTCCATCCTAGTAGAGGAAAGAAAGGGGTGAGTGAAGGACAACAGGATAATATGGAGCAGGTTTGCCCTGAGTGGCTCCCAGCAGGCTGGATGTCGTTGCCTGGGCCGGCAGATGTGTGTGTTCTAGGCAGGCAGATGTGCTGCGTCTTGCTTCTGTGGACTTTGAATCAAACATCTGCTGCGCTGTTTGTTTAGGAAATGATGGGGCTGATGCCACTGGCAGATGGCAGAGGGGCTGTGGGGCAGGTGGGCAGACAGTGAGAGCGACCACAGAAACACAAGGGAAGGCTCTTTGGGGGACCCATCGGGGGCTCATAAATGGCTTTATAAATCCAGGACGTGTGGTGCTCCTGCTGTGGTGGGGGGATTGCACTAGGTGATCTTTCTAGGTCCCTTCCAACCCCTAATGTCCTGTGGCTCTGTGTGTGTCTGTGCCCCAGACCTCCCCGTCCGCACGTGAGCCGGGAACCGTCCGGCAAGGGACCGGAACACGTCTCCCCACCCAGCCCAGTAGAGGTTTTCCTCTGTCACCACAGATTTATGGCTCAACATCTCGGCTTTGAATCGCTTTACCGTAACACAAGATGAGGTAACAGTACCCCTTCCCCCAAACCATCTCTGTGCTATGTCTCGGGATGCTTCTGGTTGCTCAAGTCCCGTTACGGCCGGGGCTCGGATCGCCGCCGCGTCCCTGCAACGTGTGTTGGTGAAAGAGAAGCCCTGGGAGAAGGGAGTTACACAACCCTGTTTGTTTGCCTCTTCTTAGCAACCTCCGCACGTCGTCCCGAGGGGTTCTCAGCCGGCGCAAGATTAATTGCTCAAATATAAAAGCCCTGTTAACCCGAATATATTATTGAAAACCAGCATATTTCAATCTGCCCCAGTTTTGAAAATAGAGATGCTGGGTCAGCTCCCGGCGTAAATCTGCAGGGCTCTTCGGAAGCCAGCGGAGCTTCTCTGATTTACATCGGCAATAAAGTCGTCCTGGTTTGCCTGCTGCTGGTGGGAGAGCGAAGCCGGAGCTCGCCCAGCTGCCAGGAAGGACGCGGCCGTGCTCCGGGAGGAGCCGTGACGGTGATTGCTGCAGAGGGAAACCTTTCCCTTCCCAGTGTTTAAAACAACCCCCCCAGACAGCCCCTTGGGTTTATTGTGAATCACAGGACATTAGGGATTGGAAGGGACCTCGAGAGATCATCATCCAGTCCAACCCCGCTGCCACAGCTGGATCTCCTAGATCCAGTCGCCCAGGAACAAACCCAGGCGGGTTCTAAACGCCTCATCTTCGGAAGTTCCCAGTTTTGCTGGGATCGACATTGTGGGCAGGCTGCAGTGATGCAGGATTTTCCAGCTGTTCACTTAGGGTTTTCTTTTGTGGCCAGGTGGGATGTGCAAACCAGCTGCGGAGCTCGCAGGATGGCGATCGCTCGCAGCTGGAATTCCCACCTTGGCTCGCCAGCCTCTCTCCACTAGAGGGAACGTGAAACCAGCTCTTCTCTCGGACCGAGGTGCCCCCTTCAGGGGGCGAAGGAGCAGCCTGCAGGGTGCACGGAGCCCTCAAGACCCTTCCTCAGCGCTGCCTGGCTGCGTTAACCACAGGGACAAACCCAGCGCCAGGAAAGCTCCTTCATTTTGCAGGACTCAGCCCTTGAGGTGTCTCTGCACCCCAGGGAGAGCCCTCACCCAGCTCTCCCTGAGCTGTCAGCATCCAGCCGTGAGCTTTGGGGGGAAACTGTGGTTCCTGGGGCTTCTTGTAGCACTGCTAGTCTGTCAGTAGCTGCTGGTGTCAGGCACCGCCGATAACCGGGGCCAATGGCCAGGCTTATCGGCACGCAGGCGCTGCGCCGCGGCAGCCGAGGGGGTGAATCTTAACGGACACCCTTCAGCTCCTTCTTCCATGTGAGGAGTGGCTCTGCACGGGGATAGGCAGATGATTGCCAGCAATTTAATTACCCAGCTCAACAAATTACCGCTCTCTGGCTGAGCCTCTTTAATTAACCACATGCCCAGGCCCAGCCCAGCACTAATGTGGCATCAAATGTTTTCTCTTCAGTGACTGTGACCAGTAATACCTGATTTACTGGAGTGCTGGCAGGGCTGATTTGACCTGCAGCACTGGCATCAGCGAGAGCAGGTGGCTGCAGTACCCCTGACTGGATCGAGGGACGGGACCTGGACAGGCTGGAGAGCTGGGCTGGGAGGTGTTGAATGAACTATAACCAGGGCAGTGTAGAGTCTGGCATCTGGGCAAGAACAACCCCAGGGACCAGTATAGGATGGGGACTGACCTGTTGGAGAGCAGTGTAGGAGAAAGAGACCTGGGGGTCCTAGTGGCCAGCAGGATGACCAGGAGCCAGCAATGGGCCCTGGTGGCCATGAAGGCCAACGGCATCCTGGGGTGGATCAGAACCAAGGTGATTAGCAGATCAAGAGAGGTTCTCCTCCCCCTCTACTCTGCCCTGGTGAGACCACATCTGGAGTCTTGTGTCCAGTTCTGGGCCCCTTAGTTCCAGAAGGACACAGAGATGCTGGAGAGAGCCCAGTGCAGAGCCGCATGGATGATGGAGGGAGGGGAGCATCTCCCTGCTGAGGAAAGGCTGAGGGAGCTGGGGCTCTGGAGCTTGGAGAGGAGGAGACTGAGGGGTGACCTCATGAATGTTGATCAGTATGTGAAGGGTGGGTGTCAGGAGGATGGAGCCAGGCTCTGCTCAGGGGCACCCAGTGACAGGACAAGGGGCATCAGGAGTGAGCTGGCGAAGAGGAGGTTCCCCATCAGTGTGAGAAGGACCTTGTTCCCAGTGAGGGTGACAGAGCCCTGGCAGGGTCTGCCCAGGGAGGTTGTGGAGTCTCCTTCTCTGGAGATGTTTAAGACCCACCTGGACATGTTCCTGTCTAGGGGATCCTGCTGTGGCAGGGGGCTTGGACTGGATGATCTTTCAAGGTCCCTTCCAACCCCTAATGTTCTGTGATTCTGTGCTGCATCGTCTGCTCCTATGGAACGGTGGATCCTGAGCTCTGGCACTGCCAGGAGGGCACTTGGGGTGGTCAGAGGAGGCACTGAGGGATGTCTCTCAGGGATCATCCCTCACCTCAGCAAAATGTATTTTTAAAAGGGAGCAGAAATGGTACCAGTGATCAGTAGGGTGCTGTAGGGCAGGGAGTGAAGTGTTATCACATCTCAGCTGCTTCGTTCTGTCTCTCTAAGTTGTGGTCAGGGTATCAGGTTTAAAATGAGCCAGAATAATAGTGCTCACAAAGGATTTCACAGAGGCTTAATCTAGCGGCTTAAAACGCGTCTCAAGGTCTTCCTTGCACGCAGAGTTAATTGAGAAAAGCTGCTGCAGGTCCAAGTGAGGCTCAGGCTTAAGTCAAGTTCACTTGCATGTGCTGATGTGCCCTAAATTACACTGGAGCAGCCTCCCAGCCAGGCAGGGCTTTGCAGGGAGGGCGTGATGTTCACCAGTTAGGGTCAAACTGGGGAGAGAGGCTTTTCCCACTGGTCCTTTCTGAGGGGAACCTGAAAGTGAGGGGCAGCGCTGACCCCTTCGCAGAGTCTTAGCCAAGCAGCAGAAAACCTTTGCCCCTCTTGGCCATGTTTCCCACAAAACTCAAGGTTTCAGCGTTGCATCCAAACCTGTGTTTATTGTCTCTTTCCTTTCCAGTTCAGGCAGAGATTGGACCATCTGAGAAACTTGGATCAGAGTGGTTTTGTTGGTCCTTCAGTGGAAATGCTCTTTTGTTGTTTAACTAGGAGGGAAAACTTCAGTGACTGCTGCTTCTTGGGTCTTTTTTATCTGAGGAGTATGGACCTGCCAAAAAGCATCAAAACAGAAATGTGGGAAGAAAAAAAACCAACCCTCTGGTTCCCTCCTCTTTCTTCAGAAAGTGAAAAGGTGAATGAATGGAGGAACCAGAGAGACTTCCTAGCAAAGGGAACACGAAAGCAAAGTTTCTGCAGAAAATCAATGTCTTGTTAAAGGAAGAGGAACCACAACCCTGGGAAGATGCTGCAAACGGGGGCCTCTGTCCTTTCTGTATTTTGGAGAGCTTGTCCTTTCCCTGAGGCAGCAGGTGTTGTTCTCATTTGAGACCCGTGTTTGTTCTTTTGTCCCCATCCCTGGGTGAGTTTAAAAGACGCTTAGATGTAGTGTTGGGGGATCTGGTTTAGGGGGGAACTTGTAGAGTTGGTGGTTGGACTCAGTGATCCCCAGGGTCTTGTCCAACCTGAGTGATTCTGTGTGATTCAGGGAGTTGGTCCAACCCTGTCTCTGTGTCTGTTTCTCACAAATGTGAGATGTTGGGCAAAGATGCTGCTGCCTTTCTCTGCACCTCTCTGGGAGGCCACAGCAAGCTGCAAAGGAGAGTAGATGCTTCACGTCTGGACAACTTCCAGCTGGGGACAGTGAGATGAGCCCAGAAGAGATGAAATCATCAAATCAAGGTTGGAAAAGCCCTTCAAGATCATCAAGTCCAACCACCCACCCTTCAGCCCCCAACTGCTAGCCCATCTTCTCAAACACCCTGGCTGCCCATCCAGAGATGGTGCCTCCACCCTCTCCCTGGGCAGCCTGTTCCAAGTCCTCCCTGCTCTTGCTGGAAAGTTTTTCCTCAGATCCAGTCTGACCCTCCCTTGGCACAACCTGACCCCATTTCCTCTGGTCCCTAGGGAGAATCAGAGAATCATTAGGGATTGGAAGGGACCTCAAAAGATCATCTAGCCCAATCCCCCTGCCACAGCAGGATCCCCTAGACCAAGTCACACAGGAACACATCCAGGCGGGTTTTAAACATCTCCAGAGAAGGAGACTCCACAACCCCCATGGGCAGCCCTGTCCAGTGCTCTGTCACCCTCACTGGGAAGAAGTTCCTTCTCATCTTGATGTGGAACCTCCTCTGTTCCAGCTCACACCTATTGCCCCTTGTTTTATCATTAAATGTCACTGAGCAGAGCCTGAAGAGGCCAACCCCTGCCTCACTCCAACCTCCCTTCAGGTAGATGCAGCATCTGGTCCTGGTGCCCTCCTTTGGTGGCTTTTAAGATCAGCTCCTCAGCAGCTGGGCTGGTCCTCACTGTGATGGCTTTGCCCTTGGCAGCAGCCTTTGCAGGAACGTGGGTTTTTCCATTTAGCAGCAGAGGAGCTGTCAGCTGCAAAGTCTAGAAGGGATGAAGCTCATTTCTTCTGCTGGGAGAATGATCCTCAGCCACGTTTCCCCCAACGACGTCTGCATCAGGCAGTGACAGAAGGGGGTGCAGCAGGAGCAGCTCCAACTGCAAAATGAACATCTTGGAGCTGCCTTGAAGCCTGAACAAGCTGCGGGGTGCCAGAGTTTTGCCATTTCTACGGGCCAGCCTTTCCCTGGCTCCCACGTGTCAGCTGCTAAAAATGACTCCCTTCCTCGCAGAAAGCTGCCGCGCTGCCTTAGAATCATAGAATCATCAGGGATTGGAAGGGACCCTGAAAGATCATCCAGTCCAACCCCCCTGCCACAGCAGGATCACTTCACTGGAGACGTTATGGAATCAGAATCACTCAAGGTTGGAAGGGACCACCTGATCATCCAGCTCCAACCCCCCCACCAGGCTGGGACACCCCACCCTAGACCAGGCTGGCCAGAGCCCCATCCAGTCTGGCTTTAAACACCTCCAGGGATGGGGCCCCAACCACCTCCCTGGGCAACCCATTGCAGGCCCAGCCTTGGCACAGCCTCGTTGCTTGGTGCCGCGGTGGTGGGGTTGGTTCATTTCGGAGGAGATGCAGCTGAGCCACAACCGTTACACGTGCTGACATGGGCTAGCTGCTGGTTCTTCCACGTTCACAACACCCCGAGCTGCTGTGCGCTGCCTAGGGCTCAAGGAGGTGTCATCTGAGCCACTGAGACCTCATCCAGGCTCAGCTTTCTGACCTTTGGTGCAGGTCCTGCAGAGCCAAGTGTAGGACAACCCCACCTAAACCCTGGGTGTAAATCCCCTCGGATGAGCCCAAGCTACACATGGTGCTTCCCTGGGCTATTCTGGTGAACAAGTTGATGGGCAGAGACACAGTTCAAGCAAATGTGAGGGCACTTCTGCAGAGGGGGAGGTCAGAATTAGAAATGCAGTTTGAATATAGACAGTGGTAGGGTTTGGTCTCCTTCAAGGGCTGTTGTAGGTAGGAAATTGGATTGACTGCCTGCTTTGTGCTGAATCAGGGCTTCTGACTGTGATGGAAGAGGTTCCTCTGTTACAAGTGATCCTTCCAAGGGCACCGAGTTAGAATCATAGAATCATAGAATCATGAGGGATTGGAAGGGACCTTTAAAAATCACCTAGTCCAACCCCCTGCCACAGCAGGATCACCTAGACCTAGTCATACAGTCAGTCAGGGTTAGAAGGGACCACAGGATCACCCAGAAGTTACCAGCTGCTGATAAGGCTTTGTCTGAAGGGTGCGTTGACTGCAGACATGGGGTTGCTCTGCCAGAGCTTTTGATATCAGGATGGACTCCAGGTTTGATCCACAGAGCTGTCTGACACCCAGAAAAGCAGAGAAGAGCTTCATGTGTGTCAGAATGGCCATGTCTGTGGGAACAAGCTCACCCCGTGGCCATGCACCACCAGGGCTCTTGAGTTTGCTTAGACCACAGGCATTCGTGGAGCTCGTTCAGGGAACCACAGAATCACAGAACATTAGGGACTGGAAGGGACCTCAAAAGATCATCTCGTCCAATCCCCCCATCACAGCAGGAGTCCCTAGATCCAGTCGCACAGGAACATGGCCAGGTGGGGCAGGGAGATCACAGAGTCATAACTCTGTGTCATGGACTGTATTGGGTTGGAAAGCCATCCAATCCAAGCAAGCAGGGCCAGCACTCCCCAGATTAGGTTGCCCAGTGCCCGAGCCAGCCTGGCCTTGAATGGCTCCAGTTATGGGGCCTCCACCACTTCTCTGGGCAGCCTGTTCCAGGGATCCCCCACCCTCAGATTCAAGAGTATTTTCCTCCCGTCCAGCCTCACGCTGCCCTTTTCCAGCTTCAAACCAGGACCCCTCATCTCCAGCTGCCAGGTCGACAGGCTGGAACCAAACCCCTGGCTTAGCAAACTGTTCTCCCAGCGTGGAGACTGCAGGCTCTCCTGCTGCCAGAGGTGCTGGTGTCACTCACAGGGTTTTGCTGCTGCACACGTTCTCCTTTCAGCTGGGAGATCCAAGCCCCGATGCCTTCGCTCGGTTCGTGTCGGAGCAGCCGGGTCCCACCGGCGCTGCGAAGGCTGCGTGAGGTGAATGGAGGGGACGAGCCCCAGGGAGGAAGCGCGTCGCTCACGCTGCAGTGACAGCCCGCTGGATGCCAGCCAGGGGCTGAGGCTCCCCGAGCACACAGCCAAGCGAAGGAGACCTGCCTGGGAGCAGAGGATTTCCGCTTGAAAAATGAAGATGCTGAAAACAAGAGCGATTTTCTCAGCTCGTGCCCTGCACTTGAGATCCTGGAAATCAACTCGAAGCCCCTTTATGGCCACAGAATTCTGGGTGGTTCAGGGTTTGACCTAGTTGTAGAAGTGAGATACTTGTCTCAAGCACCAGATCTAGATCGCTGGTGGGTGCCGGATCCTGGTTTGGGGGTCAGTGGCCAAAGGCAAAGACTTCAATAACAGTGGCCTCAATTTCTTTCTCTTTGGGTAATTTAATTAGGAGCTGCATCTGCTTTTGGGGCAGGACACAGAGTGGATTATAGGAGCAATTAGAGGAGCCCCTCTTTAATTAGGGCCATTTATCTCCCGTTAATGTTTAACCTTTGCTTGCACAGAGAGGCGGCGGTGGCGAGGGACGGAGCGGCGCGGAGTCGGGGCGGGCAGGTCTGTGTAGCCCGGCGTGACTGGGAGTACTCTGCTCGTGCCCCAGTCCCTCTGCAGCCGTCCTGAAGTACCAGCTGGCAGCTCTATTTAGACCAGGAGCCAGGGGGTAAATATTTACTTAGATTCCACTGGCCGATAGTGTGGAAAGGCTGAGCCCCAGCTCTTTCCGCAGCCATTTTATAACCGCAGCCATCAGCTCCTCTCCTTCCCCCAGAGCTCCTGGAGGCAGGGCATGGCCTGGGTTCAGAGTCTCCAGCACCTTCTGGTCCCAGAGCATCCTGGCAGGCAGCCTGCCCTCCAGCTCTCTTTTTAACCAACTGGCACTCGGAGGCAGAAACTGCAAATCCAGGGAGCAGGAAGGGCAACAGCACAAAGCTGGCCCAGTGGATCCACCCCAACGGACTGGTTTTCAGTGGTGTGGGATGGGGCAGAGCAGGGGTGGGAGCTCCAGAGTCACTTGGATTCATGGCTAAGCTGGCTGAAGGCTGGCAGATGTGGTGCTCTGCCTGCTGACGAGGCAGAGCCACCTCTGTCACACCACAGAGTCCCACAGTGACCACAGATCCTGCTTCTCAACCAGGGTGGGCACAGGGACACGGGGGGGCTGCTCCTTGATCATCAGCAAGAAGTGATGGAGAGAGCATCCCCCCAGCTCCACCTCAGACACAGGACCTGCTCTGAGCTCCGTGCCTCCCACCACAACCATTAACCAAGAGACTAAGGGGCTTCCTCCCAGCCCCAAAAGTCAGGGAACCAGTGCTGAAGCTGGGAGGACATGAGCAGAGGTGGCTGCTGATGGAGCTGGGTGGGCTGCATCAGTGCTAACTAGCAGGGCTGGGCTCACTGAGACAGTGAGTGGCCCCAGCTGTCCCACCCCACGCACTGGGTTTAAAGCACCCTGGCCCCTCAAGTCACCTGCTCTTCTTCCTACTGTGGTCACTGCTGGAGCTCTGTAGTGCCAGTAGGCTGAGAGAAGCTGGTGTCCAGTCCAGACTGGTCCTGTGTGGACTGAAGCATCAGGTAAGTAGCAAGGCTGGTTCCTGAGTGATGCAGGAGAGGGAGGGCAGATTGGTGCAAGCTTGTGCCTGTCCCTAGCATGTGGGAAGAGAGAGCAGCTGAAAGCAGCATTACCTGGGGGTCTGGGCTGGCCCTTGGGAAGGGTAACCTAGGGCAGTGGCTGCTGCAGGAGCCCTTGTCTCCCATTTTCATGCCAGCCCTAGCTCCACTTAGCAATGGGGGTTCTCTGTGCAGTCAGCTGGAGCTGTTAACTAGCAGGAGAGGCTGCTGCCATCCCACTGTGTGACGGGGCAGCACCTCCCCATCTTGTGCATTTTGGGCTCTTGCAGCTCCCTTTCACTTGGAGGGTTTTATGGCAGCTGAGAGCCCTGTTGTGCTGCTCTGTGATGGATTTTCCTTTGCAATTTCCTCTCCTTGCTGTTTTCTGCTCGGGAGGTGTGGACACATCAGCGATAAGATCCTTAGCTTGTGGGCAGGCTGAGCTGCTGATAAGGCAGCGGATCCCTGCAGTGACCTCTTCTCCATCCCAGCAGCATCTGCTGTCATGGTGCTACTTCTCAGGGATGGCAAAGCAAGGTGAAGCAGCACGTTTGGCTGAGAGAGTTGGGGCTGTGCAGCCTGGAGAAGAGAAAGCTCCAGGGGGAACCTTCTCTTGACTTCCCAGTACCTGAGCGGGGGCCTCCATGAAGGCAGGGGAAGGTCTTTTCAAGAGGGTTGGTATGGATAGGACAAAGAGCAGTGGGTTCCAGCTGGGAAAGGAGAGATTTAGGCTGGATATTAGGAAAAGGATCTTCACTGTGAGGCTGGTTAATGGCTGGAATGGGCAGGATGACCATGAGCCAGCAGTGTGCTCTTGTGGCCAAGAGGGCCAACAGCATCCTGGGGTGGATCAGAAGGGGGGTGGTTAGCAGATCAAGAGAGGTTGAGGATGATGAAGGAGGTGGAGCACCTCCCTTACGAGGAGAGGCTGAGGGAGCTGGGTCTCTTGAGCTTGGAGGAGACTGAGGGGTGACCTCATTAATGTCTATAATTATGTGAGGGGTGGGTGTCAGGAGGATGGAGCCAGGCTCTTCTCAATGTAATCTAGTGATATGACAAGGGGCAGTGGGTGTGAGCTGGAACAGAGGAGGTTCCATGTCAATCTGAGAAGGAACTTCTCCCCAGTGAGGGTGACGGAGCCTGGGAAGGGGCTGCCCAGGGGGGTTGTGGAGTCTCCTTCTCTGGAGACATTTAAAACCCACTTGGACATGTTCCTGTGTGACTCAATACAGGGGATCCTGCTCTGCCCAGGGGGTTGGACTAGATGATCTTTTGAGGTCCCTTCCAATCCCTAATGTTCTGTGATTCTTCCAGCCTAGAACATTCTAGGATTCTATGACTTCTCTCCTTTCTAGCTCTTCACGCCAGAAAGTGTGTGAAGGCTTCGTATCCCTAAACTACTGGGCACTGAGACTAAACAGCTTGTGCAAGCTCCTGTAGGGGAACCCAGAACGCACCCCAGAGCACCCCAGAGCACCCTGTGAAGGAGCAGAGCTTCTGGAAGAGAACCCACAGCGCAGGCAGGACAGGTTTGCACTCCAGGTACCATTTTTATTTTCACATATATATTTATATATATAGACACACGTTACATAAACCAGGGTATTTGTGAAATACATGGATTTATTTCAGATTAAAGCAACCCAGTGTGTTCCACACAGCCCCCGTGCTGGCCACTTAATGATGACCTGCAGACAGAGCTTGTTCCCCATCTTCTTCCTCTCTTCCTCCCCTGGGAAAAGTGTTTACCAGTCCCTTCCCTCCAGAGTCAGTGCAAAGCATCCTTTATCCCTCCATCACATACCCCATCCCTGTCCTGCAGTGCTGGGAGAGACTGGGGCTTCCTGGAAGAGTGAAGGAAGGGGCTGGGGAAGGGGCTGTGTGAAGCATCGTGCGCCAGCTTGCGCACAACCAGGCAGGGAAGAACCAGAGTGACTAGTGTGGCTTCAAGTATTTCTGTAAAACCCATCACACAGAGCTTCACAGCAGGCTGCCACCAGTCCTGACCATAAGGAGACTGGTATTCTCTGGGGCAGTGCTGGTCCCTGCCAGCCTGACCCCTGCAGCACCCAGCACTTGGCTAGAGGGGAGAAATGGTTCTGAGCTGCAAACTAATAGCTCAGGAAGGTTCCTCCTTCCAGAAGGGAAGAGCTGAGAGAGGGTGGGAGTGAAAAATACTCTCAAATAGGCTCAGGAAATGAGACTTGTCCTTCAGGCTCTCCTCCCCTTCCTACACACCCTGCTCTAACCTTCTGAAGGAGAGTCTTCTGCCCCCCTGAACAGATGCTTAAGCTTGAACCAAGAGTTCTCTGTTTCGACAGCCCCTTGTGCTGTCCCCAAACACCTCTCCTGTGGGAGCCTCTTGTGCAAAGAAGCCCTCACCCCGATGCTTCTTCCTCCTGCACCCCTTGATGTGGAGGAGACCCAGTCCCTGCTCTGGAAGGGCTGTTCTCCCAGCACGTCCCCACCAATCCCTCCAGTGATCCCTGTGGCCATGCTTTGAGTGAGGGTGAGACTCTGCTGCATCTCCCCTCCCTGCTGCTCACCAGGGAAGAAGCCAAAGCCCCAGTCATGCCCCAGTAGCACCTTGATGGTTGGGAAGGTGGCAGCAGGGATGGGCTGTGCTTCAGCTCACTGGAAGGTCTTCATTTCATGTGGGGGACAGTACATGACTGGGCTGGTGGCTACACAGGACTCACACAGGTTAAAAATACTGGCCAGGTCTTTACCCCTGGGAACCAAGTGGCTGCTTCAGCCCTGCAAGAGAAGTTGGGGGTTATTCCAAGAGCGTGGGTTTGTCAAGAGCCCCTCCTTCCACAGCAGAGGTACCTTCTTTTTGGTAAAAAGGGCTCCTGGCACTGCCAGTCCCAGAGCAGAAACCTTCAGTGACTAGCCAGGGTGGCCCGTGGCACCTTGTCCAGCTCTGCTGAGGGGGACATCGAGGTAGATACCTGCTGTGGCTCGTACAGAGGGGCCACTGACCCTCCTCCCTAAGCAGGGCCAAGCCTTGGTCTGCTCTGATCCCAGCAAACCCAACCCTGCTGTAGCCTGTTCCTGCCCCTCCAGTGCAAACCAGTGAGGGGTGATGTGGAGCTGGGGGTTTTCCCTGCTGTGGGTGCTCGCTGCCCTCAGAGCCAGCACCCCGTGGCTCAGCCTGCAGCCACTTCCAGTGACTGCACTCAGTACTACAGCCCAGCTGCCTGTTCAAGCCCCTAGTAGCCAACATCAGGAAGGCTGGGAGAGGTGAGAGCAGAGGGAGGCAGTACCCTGAGACCATCCTCCCTGCTAATGCCCTGAGAAAACAGGTAAAATGGAAACCTCCTTTGCTACAGCACCTGGCTTGAGAGTCCTACCAACACAGGCTTTGCCTAGTCTTGAGCATCTCCCCTAAAGCTGAAGGATGATCTTCATTTAAAGCCTGGTGGCCCTGCAGCTGAATTGGGTTTGCAAGGTGAAAGCACTGAAGGGAAGGTGAGGATCAATGACAAGCAGGGTGGCTCTTTGTGCAAGTGAAAGCTCCCTCCCACCTCTTAGAGGTCTTGGGAGTGTGTTGGTCAAGTAGGGAATAAAGGCTCATGTGCTGCCTTCTTTCTGAGGTCCTCTGCTGGAGACACAACCCAAGCACAGGACCAGCCTAGAGGATGGTGACAGCTTCATCAAGTGGCTCATGGAGGGGGAAGAGGAATGAGCCATTGGTGACTCCTTCTCAACGTGGCAAAAAGGCTCCATCTGGTGGTGTTTTCACCCCGAGAAGAAGGTGAGGAGTTGGGGATGGGGACTGCAGAGGCTTCAGAGATGTCTGGCTTACAGCAAAGAGGCCTGAGGAGCTCTCAGGGTCTGCTCAAGACAGGTGAATGGGTGGCACCATGGTGGATGAGGTGGTGTGTGGAGAAATACAGAGGGACAAAGGGGGTAGGTAGCCATTTGGCCAGCAAACCTGAGTGAGTTGTGCTGCTCAGCATCAAATAAAGCACCTGTGGTGGAGGTATCTGTAGGAGAGGAGTGTCACAGCAAACACTGAGTGCCTTTCCATCTAAGCACAGCCCAGGGCATCCCACCAGGGAAAGGGCTGCTGCAGGGTCAGAGTGATTAGCAGAGCGAGACCCTGATGTGGAAACAGGCTGACAAGTCTGCTGCTCTGGTGTTCAAAGAGCCAGGACTGGGGGGCACATAAAGGCTAGAGACTTGTGGTTGGTCCTGCTGAGCCTCTTGTGGCTGTGGGGAGGAAGGATGGGACCTGTCTGTGCTTGGGCAGGACTTGCAGCAACAAGCTTGAGCTGCAGCAAGGAATTGAAATTGGGGAGAAAACCGTATCTGAAGGTAAAGACAAAGATCAGTGATGAAGTGAAGCAGTACTGGAGGGTTTTGAAACAGGTGAGAGTTGTCTGGGATGCCTGATACAGTTGGGGCAGCCAGGCTGCCCCTGGGGTCCCTCTGACCCACTCTGGGGCTCTCACAGTGGTCACTGCTGCAGGCAGAGGTGCAGGGGAGATGGCTCTGCCCCAGTTTGATGCTCCCTGTGCCACAGGGAGCTGGAGCACTGTCAGTTATGGTCCCTCAGCTTGTACTGTGAAGTGGTACCAGCAAGTTTCCTGCTCTGGCCACAGCAGGGGGGGTGCTCAGACTGGTGAGAGCTACAATACTGAGCTTCCCCATTGTCCTGGACTGCAGCTGGAAGGGCTCTGTCTGCATTTGGAGAGGAGCCCAGACACAACCAACTAGCTCATTCCCACTTTCTGAGATCCTTGTGTCTGGCTGACCTGCTCTAGGGTGGGGTTGCTGAAATGGGGCAAGTTTGGCTCAGACAGGGCTGGTCACAGTTACAAGCCTTACGGAGTCACCTGGAGTAAAAAGACTGGAGCTAAACCACACAGTCTCCCTGGTTTGGAAAACTGAGGAAGATCTGGGATGGGGGACTAGAGTCTGCATCCCTCCCTCCCCAAACACTGTGCTCAAGCATTAATCAGGAATTTGAGGTCAAGTCACTTCCCAAAGATACTGTCCCCAGAAGAGGCTGGATGGAGCCTGCTGTCTGGGCAGCTACAAACCACTGCAGCCCAGGGCTGAACTAGGGATCTCAGCACCATCCTGCCCAGCTGAGCTCAGAAGGCAGAGAGCTGATGCAGGGAAGGCACAGGATGCAGCCCCAGTGCCTCCCACTGAGAACAAGGGGTTCCAGCTGGTCTCATCTGGGCTGAATGTTTGCCAGCAGCCCAGTCTAATGAATAGGAGCTCCCAGCAGACCTGGAGGAAGGGCAAGAGGCTGCCTGCACCAACCACTGGTCACCCCGCAGCTTCTTAGTGTTTGGAAAGCTGCTGGAGTGCAGCCCTTGAGCTCAGAGGGCTGAGGCTGCACCCCAGCACCCACCCCAGCCACAGGACGAGCTGCAGGTCTCCAGGGTCAGGCTACAGCATGACTGTGCCTTGGCATGTCCCTACGATTGTCAGAGGGCAGGGAGTCACTGTATTTCTTTAGGAAGGGTTTGGGAGGCTTGTTAAAAGGAATGAGAGGGCTCAAGTCCTTGAGCTCCGGAGCACAGGAGAGGTGGAAGCCAACCCTGTGCTGGCTCATCTCTCCAGTGACTTAGAGGCAGTGACTGCAGCTCCTCTCTGAGTGCAGGCAGGGGCTGTGCTAGAGCCAGCAGCAAACAGGGAGCCCCACACCTGCCCCAGAGAGTGGACAAGACCCATGTACTCACACACACAGCCCACGCCAGATTGCCATGACACGTTTGTTCCTCCAGAGGAGCCCGTTCTGCCTCGCTGGGAGCATCACAGCCACACTCTGGCTCCAGGGGCATCAACCAGACAACAAAGTGGAACCATCCTCCCCCCACTGCTTCTCTCCATAGCTGCTGGTGGTGTCTGCATAGGTGCCAGAGACCTTGGGCGCTGGGGTGGGAGGGTCACAGGTCCAAGCTGCTCACTCTCTCTCCCTCTGTTAGAGGTTCCTTGAATCTCCCCCTCCTGGGAGATGTCAGAGCAGAGATTGGAGAGAGAGAGCTTGGCCAGACCCCCCTGCAGCCTCCTGCCCCCATGTCAGTCAGGGTCTGAAGAAGCGTCGTACCACTAAATGCCCCACCACGACCAGGACCACCACCACCACCATGTACTTCACGTAAACATTGTCCAGATCAAGTGCAGCCACCTAACAGGAAACAGAGAACAACCAGACTGGGTTAGAGCGGCCTGAGCGAGGCTGCTCCCCCAAACCCCCTCTGGGCCAGCCCCCTGCTCCCGCTGGCTCACCCATCCTCCCTGCTGGGCAATCCACTGGGCGATGCGGTTCCGGAGCATGAACTCGGCGACGTAGCGGCCGATGCGGCGGAGGAAGCCCGGGATGCCCTGCTGGTACACGTGGATGGCCATGCGGTACCCGAAGCCCAGCAGCGCGATCACCCGGCCCCAGTTAATGCCGCTCTCGAACAGGCTGGAACGAAGGTGATGGGGCTGGCTCACACCTCCCTCCCCAGTCTCCGCATCCCAGCCCTCAGGTTCTTGAGCAGGGGATGCTCTGCTAGTCCTGGAGGTGCAGCCCAGCCTCACAGACGGTCCCTACCCCAGCCCTGGTCCTTTTGTGGCTGCCCACAGCCAGGATGCGACTTCAGAGCAGAACTGGCACCATCTCAGCCAGGCCCATTAGGGATGTCTGAGGGGAAAAGGACTCTTCCTAATCCTGGCTACGTGGCTACAGGCTCAGACTTGCTGGAGGGGCAGCTTTGATGGCTGTTGCTGTCCTGCCTTTTCCTCAGGTCTCCACCTGAACACAGGACACAGCTGCTCGCAGGTCCTGCGTGCTCCTGGGCAGCAGAACTGAACCAGCTAAGCTGCAACTGGTGCTGACTTCAGTCCTTGGGCTGCAGCAAAAGCTCAGGGGCTGCTACACGTGCAGCCAGGAGCTGGAGCTACCACCCACCTGCCCTGATCCACCCTGGCTTGTGCCACACCTGGAGACAGGGAGTTTCAGTCCTATCAAGGAAAAAGGATCTTGGAACCAGAACCTCCCTTTTCTTGTCCAAATCTGATCTCTCCTCAGACTGATGCTCTCAAGGGGTGGTTCTACTTGGTGCCTGCTGCTCCTGATCGCAGTGCTAGCCACTGTGGGCACGTGTGGCATTGCTTGGTCTAGGGCAGCTTCTGAAGGTGTTCCTTCTGGTCTCCAGTAAGACAAGCACGAAGGGAAAAAAACAACCCCAGTCACGGAATGAGCAGACCCAGGCCCTTTGTTTCGATCTGGTGGCCCCTGGCTCTGCAGCTGAAGAAGGCAGAGCCCTGGTGTGGAGCTGCCACCGCGCAGGTGGCAGAGGGAGAGGGAAGTTAGAGCCTGGGAGGGAGTGACAGACACAGGCAGCACAGAGAGGGACAGAGGTTAATTTACCTGCTCGCGGTGCGCTAACCGCCTCAGGCTGGTAAAGCGGTGAAAACAGCAGCATGGCCATGTCCCAAGGACAGGGGAGCAGGAAGAGGACAGAAGAGAGGCAGTTAGACAACCAACACTGAGCAGAGGGTACACGGACAGAGCTGTGATGGAGCTGGGAGCGATGGGAGCCTGCGACTGGGAACCCAGCGACCCCAGCTTCTCTCTCCTGACTTGGCCAGAGGTCTTCTGTGCAAACCACCTCGTGCACAGTGTCTTGGCTTCCTCACAGGCAAAGCTGGGTGAGCACTTGAACCACCTCGATCCCAGCCTGTGCCTCAGGCATTGAGGGCAGTCAGTTCTCCAGGGCTTTGCTCTTCACCCCACTGCTGTGCTTGGGGCGGGAGAGCTGGGTGTGCAGCACCCATATGAGGCAGCTACAAGATCTGCAGACCTCTGGAGCAGCTCCCATCCTGAATCAGTCCAATCCTGTTCCATGAGGACCATGCCAAGAGCAGGGAGTTCTAGTTCCTGCCCATCGCTGCAGCTTTGTGCCCTGGAAGCCCAACTCACCAGCCCTGGGACCAGCAGCAGGACTGGCCATGCCCCTGAAAGGGAGCTGGGATAGTCACTTGGCTACTGATGCTGGGCTGCACTTCCCAGGTGTCTCCCCAGACTTTCTGACCCTGGCCAGCTCGTGCGAGGGCTGAGAGGTGATTGTCAGGTGAGAAGTGCCCAAACAGAGTGTGGAGGAGGAGGCAAGAACACAGGAACCATCACAGGGAGCTTGTGGGCAGCTCAGCCTGGGGATGGTGGGTGAAGTTTGGGTGGATGGGGTCTGTGTGCGGGGCAGAGCCAGGAGGTGGCTGCTGTGGGGCTGGAGTGAGGGTTTAAACAACTGCATTGCACCTGTGTGACCTTGATTCTTTCTAGGAGAAGGTGTCCAGCCCACACCGAGGGCAGCGGTGGCCTCACCTGAAGGCTATTCTGGTGAAGTACTCGTAGGCGTTCTCCTTGGTGAGGTTCAAGGACTTGAGCATGTGGCGGAACTCCTCGTCGTACCGCTCATTGATGTCATCCCCGATGATGGCCAAGCGCCTGCCCACCCGGCTCCCGGTGCTGCCCAAAGGGAAGACGGCGGCGATACGGACAGGTCAGCAAGACCAGTGTGGACTGGGAGGGGGTTGTTTGTGGTGGAGCTTGCCCTGGGATGGGGTGGAGGGAGGGGAACAGGGTTGGTATCAGTGTTTTACCTGCCCAGCTCCTGCTGGATCTCCACGATCTCTGGGTCCATGGGCATGTCCTCCCCTCTCTCCTCTCTCTCCTGTTGGTAGCGGTAGAAGGCATAGCTCCGGAACACCTCCTCTGTCTCTTCCACCACCTGGTCTTCTGAGAGGGACCAGAGAGGAAAAGTCAAGTGAGAATCGCAGAATCATCAAGGTTGAAAGAGACCTCTGAGCTCACCCAGTCCAACCATCACCCCAACCCCACCCTGCCACTAAACCCTGGTCCCCAGGGCCACAGCTACTTGGTGTTTGAAGCCCTCCAGGGATGGTGACTCCTCTCCTCCCTGGGCAGCCTGTTCCAACCCCTGACCACTCTGGCAGGGAAGAGGTTTCTCCTGATGGCCAACCTAACTCTCCCCTGGCCCAACTTGAGGCTGTTTCCTCTTGTTCTATGGCCAGTGACTGGGGAGAAGACACCAACCACCCCCCTCCACCCTCCCTTCAGAGAGCTGTAAAGAGCAATAAGGGCTCCCCCTCAGCCTTTTCTTCTCCAGACTAAACACCCCTAGTTCTCCCTTCAGACCTGTCCTTCAGGCCCTTCACCAGCTTCACACCCTTCTCTGGCCCTGCTCCAGCCCCTCAGTGTCCTTCTTGTCCTGAGAAGCTCCTCTCCCCACCACTTTCCCAGTTTGGAAAGGCCACTCCCCTCCATCTCAGCCTTCTGCAGTAAAACACCAGCCCAACATCATCCAAGGTCTCCAGAAAACATCCTCTGAAGGCTCCATCAGGGGCAGAGACCCACCTTCTGAGTCCTAGTGCTGCCCCTCAACCCGCAGCAACCAGCCTGGGTTTTCAGTGTCACCCATGGCCGCGCCCTTGGCACCGACCTGGGCAGAAGGAACGGGGTCGGGATCCCCTGCCCGTTCCCCAACACGTCCCCAGTCGCACACAGACCCCTGAGCAGCAGTGCCAGGGCAGGGTTTGCAGCTGCTACGTGGGCTGCTGGCAGGGACAGAGAGGAGCTCCTGCCTAACTCAATCCCAGGCTGGGTTGGGTTGGGAGGGAGCTCAGAGCTCCCCCAGTCATGGGCAGCGACACCTCTCACCAGACCAGGGTGCCCACAGCCCCATCCAACTTGGACACTGCCAGCGATGGTGCAGCCAGAACCTCCCTGGGCAGCCCATTCCAGCACCTCATCACCCAAGTGCCAGATCTCCAGGAGGGATTTCTAGAATCCCTAGGGAGGGATTTCTACCTCAGGTCTCATCTCAATCTCCCCTTTTTATCTTGAATCCCTCCACCTTGTCCTAGCACTGGATTCTTCAGGGAAAAGTCCCCTTCCAGCTTTCCTGGAGCCCCTTCAGGGACTGAAAGCTGCTCTAGTGTTCCCCCGTAGCCTCCTCTTCTCCAGAGAGAAGAGCCCACCCCAGCAAGGTGCTTCCCTGTCTGCACTGGAAAGCAGATACAGGGCTGCAGCAGAGCCAGTGCCGCAGTGTGGGCGCAGACCCCCCCCGATCCCCGCTTTGCCAGCACCTACCCATGAGGGCCATAAACCTGTTGTAGGGTGAGTGGGAGGCTGCAGGGCTGAGCTGGAGCTGTTGGTGCAGGCAGGTAAGCTGAGGCTGTCCGGGGTACCCCCGCTCCGTGACGCAGCGGGGCTCAGCGTGCCGGGAATTCAGGGTTCAGCGGGAAAGGCAGCCGCGCTCACGTCACCCGGCAGCGCGCGAAAACCAAGCCGGGCTTTGCGCAAGCAGGAAGCGAGTCGGGGACAGCCGGCGCCAGCAAGCGAGTGCCTGGCTGGAACGGGCTCAGCTCCGCTCCGCACGTGGCCAGCAACAGCCCACTCCAAAGCAGGGAGCCCCCCACATGGCACTTCTGCCCCGTGGGCACCATGGTGACCGATACCTTATCGTGCACTTTACGCTGCTCCCGAGGAAAGCACCAGCCTGTCACGGGGTGGCTGATTAGAGCAGGGTTTCAGCCGGCTCCAGAGGCAGCCTGGGCTCCCAAACTGCCGCAGCCTGGCTCAGGGACAGCTGGCCCCGAGGTCCTGGTCACGCAGTTCTTCCCAGGGCTGCAAACTTTGTAGGAGATAGAAATGGATGGATGGGGCAGAGCTCTGGCTGCTCTGACCCTCAGAGGCGCAAAGCCCAGGGAAATGAGCTATTTGAGGGAAGGTCAGAAGCACCAGACCCACGGCCCTGGGTGATCACAGAACAGTTAAGGTTGGGCAGGACCTCAGAGATCATTTAGTTCCAACCAGCCTGCAGGACCAGGGTGACAGAGCAGCACAGCTCGCAGCAGCCAACCCAGCTAAAACCCCCTCCCAGTATGTCCACCTGACAGACCATCCCCGTCGCGCTCCGGCCACGGGAAATCAATTGCTACTGCAGAACTGCAGAGGTGCTCCTGGCTGAGAACATTCCAGGGCTGGGATCATAGAATCACAAGGGATTGGAAGGGACTTTGAAAGGTCATCTAGTCCAATCCCCCAGACGTGAGGACCTGGCCAGGTGGGCATAGTCATCCCACAAAACCCCACATCCAAGCCTCCCAAACACACAGTGCTGCTCATCACAGAGTCACTGTGACGTGACCCGTGTGGGGAAGGGAGAGGACCTGTTGGGCTGGGTAAATAAAGGTGAAGGGCAGTGAGGAGCCCCGGTCGCTGGTGTTTTCAGGGGACTGGTTTTTGTTTTGCAGGACTGGGTTTATTTGGCAGTAAACAGATCCCACCTTTGGAGGAGCCTCCGAGAGGCAGAAAACGAAACCGACTGACTCACAGTTTCAGTCGAGGCCGGGTAAACAGGCTGCGAGAACAAAGGAGGAAACAAGTGAACTGAAAAAAGTTCCCGGGTTTTAGTTACCCCGGGAGCTATTTTTAGCAACATGAGGACAGGCGACAACAAGGGGATTCCCTCAGGTGTGAACCCGCAGCACCCACTGGGAGCATCACTGGGTCTCTCCCTAACTCAAAGGATCTGGATCAAGATTCACCTTGTGGATTTCTGGTACCAGCAGCACAGAGGTGAGTGGTTTGGGGCTGCTCTGGGATCCAGGTAGGATCATCAGGGTCATATTAGAATCTCAGCATCACTCCAGTTGGAAAAGACCCTGGAGATCATCAGGTCCAGCCCATAACACAACTCCCCTGAGGTCACCACCAGACCAGATCTCTCAGCACCACAGCTAAACGATCTTTAAACACCTCCAGGGATGGTGACTCAACCCCTTCCCTGGGCAGCCTGTTCCAAGCCCTGACTACTCCTTCAGTAAAAAAACTGAGGGGAGCTTCATGATATTTAGGGGGCCTCAAAACACTAGGGTCTGCACAGGCTGCTGATAAGCCCACACTGGAAGGCAGGAGCTGCTCTGCTTCTGCTCCCCAGAGCAGAGACCCTGCTGTCCTCACACAGCATCAAGACCAGAGCTACCCCAACAACCTCCTCTTGCCTGGACCACACGGTGGCCAACTCTGACCGGTCCCGAGCCACCGCAGCCGTGCGACACCTGTGTTTCTGTGTGAGACCCTCTGCTCCTCATCAGGCAGCTGCGCTCCGGTGAGAACTGGCAGGTCTCACCCAAGTTATCCATCAGAGCTTGTTCCGACCAACTAGCCCTGCTGCAGGCTGTCACAGTGACAGATGCAACCTGGCAGCATCCCTCTAGAGCCCGAGAGAGACGCGAGGACGGTGCTGAGGGGCATCTGCTCACACACACTCCCAGCCTGGAACTGGCTCCAGGGAACCAGCAGCAGGCTCTGGAGATTTCTGCCTCGGGGGCAGCTCGTCTCCACCTCTTGGTAGTCACAATTCAAGTGTGAAGCTGCACAGTCCTGCACCCTGAGCAGAGCTTCTAGATGGTAAATGGAGACCTGCCTCCCCTTGCTCGTTCTTGAAGAGCAGGGTATCCTCCCACCCCGAAGGAGCAGCAGTATTTTGAGACTGCACCTTGAGTCCTGGGTGCAGTTTTGGGCACCACAGGATACGAAGGGCATTTTGGTGCTGGAGCGGAGCCAGAGAAGGGCAAACAGACCCTGTGAAGAGCAGCTGAGGGACCTGGGGTTATTGATCTAGAGAAGAGGAGGCTGAGAGGAGACCTCATTGCTCTCTACAGCTGCCTACAAGGAGGCTGGAGCGAGGCTGCTGCTGGTCTCTTCTCCCAGATTGCTAATGACAGGACGAGGGGAAATGGCCTCAAGCTGTGTCAGGGGAGGTTTAGATTGGATCTTATGAAGCAGCTCTTCCCTGAGAGAGTGGTTGGGCACTGGAACAGGCTGCTCAGGGAGGTGGTGGAGTCCCCATCCCTGGAGGGGTTTAAAAACCAAGTAGCTCGAGCACTTGAGGCCATGGTCCAGAGGTTAGGGAGCTGTTGGGCTGAGGGCTGGGCTTGATGATCCTGATTCCAGCCATAATGATTCTACCAGTATTCTCAAGCTGCCTCCCTGCAGAGCTGATGGGCAAATACCTTTCAGCTTAAGACAGAAATTAATCTGTCAGACTGGTCCAGCTTCTGGATGGGACTCAATGAACCTGCTCTGTTTCTTGCATGCAGTGGTGTCCCACCAACACACCTCGAGCTCCAGGCTCACAGTAGGGGCTGGGGGCTGCAGCAAGGTTCTGCTCTGCTCCTTTGCTGGCCAAGCTGTCCCGTATTTGCCAACTCACTGACCTGCCAAGGGAGGCTGAGCCCAGCACCCAGCACGACGCTCGAGGTGGTTGGGCAGCTCAGCTCTGGGAACGGGCTCCCTCTGCCCATCACTTTTTATCTCATGGTTTTTTTTGGGGCACCCTTTGCAGACGCTGCCTAGGAAGTCCCAAGCCAACTCCAGAGCAGAGCTCTTTCTCGGAAGAGCCACCAGTGGGATGACTCTTCTTTCAGTAAGGGAAACCACAGAGTGATGGGAGACGCAGTTAAACGGGAAGCCCAGTGCTCTGCATCTGTGCTGCAGAAAGGAAGTGCTCGGGTACCAGACAAGAGAAAGACACGTTCCAGTGGTTTCATTGCCCTGCAGAATGTATGAGACCCCGGCCTTCAACAGGCAGCTCACCTTTTCCCTTCTCATTTTGCAGGTGGGCTTGGAGATGAAGACACAGGCATGCTCACAGACCACGACTAACATCCCTCAGCCACTGTTTATCACTTCCTGACGTGTTTCACGTGCAGCGTCGAGGCCAGAGCCGAGATAAAACAACCAAGGGCCAAACCTCCTACCTCTGCAGGTATGTTACGTGAGCGTAAACCACACAGAGGAGAAAGCCCAGGTGATCTGAGGAGGAGAAGAGTCTCAGTCTGGCTGTGCAGACTGTGAGTCACAGTGGCTGGGGACGGGCACAGCCCTGACCCCTCAGAGCCTGGCATCAAGGCTCCCCTGGCCACCTCCCCAGCTGTAGTAAGTGGACAGAGTGGGACATCAGCTTCAACAACAAATTGCTTTGGGGTTCTGGCTGACATGGTCCACAGAGGAGCTAAGTGACCCTATCAACAGTATTTTCATAGAATCTCAGACTGGGCTGGAAGGGAGCTCAGAGTGACCCAGTGCCAACCCCCTGCCATGGGCAGCGACACCTCTCAGCAGAGCAGGGTGCCCACAGCCTCATCCAACCTGGCCGTGGACACTGCCAGGGATGCAGCAGCCACAAGCTCCCTGGGCAACATGTTCCAGCACCTCCCAGGGAGGGATTTCTGCCTCAGCTCTCAGCTCAACCTCCCCTCTTCCCCAGCAGAAGAGCAATTTGCTGCTCAGCCTACAGAGAAGCAGCAGCAAGCCTGCACCCGAAGGAACGTCTGCTAGAACCAGGGCTCAGAACCACGCTCAAGCAGATCCCTGAGCTGCAGGTCCATCTCTTCAATCCCCACCAACACAGCAAGTGAGCCCAAATGGAATGCCAGGCTTCACACCTGCTCACAAAATCCTTTCTCCACCCCATAACCCTGCAGCACGAGCTTCTGCTGGAGAGTCCTGCCTGTGGAATCACAGAATCATTAGTGATTGGAAGGGACCTCGAAAGATCAGCCAGTCCAATCCCCCTGCCACAGCAGGATCACCCAGACCAAGTCACACAGGAATACATCCAGGCTGGTCTTAAACATCTCCAGAGAAGGAGACTCCACAACCCCCCTGGGAAACCTGTTCCAGTGTCCGTCACCCTCACTGGGAAGTTCCTTCTCATATTTATGTGGAACCTCCTATGTACCAGCTTACAACCACTGTCCCTCGTCATGTCACCAGGTGACACTGAGAAGAGCCCAGCTCCATCCTCCTGACAGCCACCCTTCACATATTTGTAGACATTAATGAGGTCACCCCTCAGTCTCCTCCAAGCTCAAGAGACCCAGCTCCCTCAACCTCTCCTCAGAAGGAAGGTGCTCCACTCCCTTCATCATCCTCGTTGCCCTACGCTGGACTCCCTCCAGCAGCTCCACATCCCTCTTGAACTGAGGAGCCCACAACACACTACTCCAGATGTGGTCTCACTAGTGCAGAGCAGAGGGGGAGAAGAACCTCTCTTGATCTGCTGACCACCCCCATTCTGATCCACCCCAGGATGCTGTTGGCTTGGCCACAAGAGCACACTGCTGGAGAGGCGACGCAGCCCCCACCTCCCAGTCCCAGACAGACCCCACCGCGTTCTGGGAAGCAGAGGGATGCCGCTGCTGCCAGGAAGCACTGGCGAGGGCGCAGGAAGCGTGACTCTACAAGTGTGGTCAGAGCCCAGGGCCTGCTCCTGTGGCTGGTTTTCACATCAGCATCTCCCTGGCCCCGACAGCAGCCCAGCCGACGTCACCGGCTGCTCACGCCTGTTTATTCCCACACCCTGTGGACTTTGCGGAGGGAAGGACCGGGGCTGTGTTTTCCCTCCGGTGCCCTCACCCAGGTCCCAGCACAGACAATACTCTGAGCCCGAGAGAAGTCGAGGCGGCACCAGAGTATAAATAACATTATCAGACCAATGAAGCAGCTCTGAGCTGGACTGGAGCTCAAACACATCAACAGCTGGGTTCAGCTCCTAATCTTTGCTACTGACTGAGCGGCGCTGACTCAGCCCTATTTACAAGTCCACCTGCAGAACAGGTGGAGAAGTCGCCCTGTACAGCAGCACGTTGTCCCTTTGGGATGACATGGGAGCTGAGGAGTCTCCTGGGAGCTGGCCTCGCTCCCAGTTTCACCCATTAACACACCGTGACACGCTCTGCTGGGCTGGGGACCATCTCCCTCATGTCCCTGTGCTCAGGGAAGGGACAGAAAGTGACAGCAGGTACCAGCCACGACCATCTCCCCCATGTCCCTGTGCTCAGGGAAGGGACAGAAAGTGACAGCAGGTACCAGCCACGACCATCTCCCCCATGTCCCTGTGCTCAGGGAAGGGACAGAAAGTGACAGCAGGTACCAGCCATGACCATCTCCCCCATGTTCCTGTGCTCAGGGAAGGGACAGTAAATGATACCAGATACCAGCCAGAACCATCTCCCCCGTGTCCCAACCACTGTGCCCACATTGCTGCCAGTGATCCTGGGCTGCAGCTCCCTCCACAGCTCTTTCTCCATCCCTTCCAAGCCCCCCCTTGCTGCCTCCCAAGTCAATCCCATTGCTGAGCATCTCCCCAAAGCTCTGGGCACATGCTCTCCCAGTTCAATATGGAGCTGATCTGTTATTGCAGGCCCTGGAGGTCTGGAAATCCCTTCTTCTCAAACAAATACAGTGGAGAACAAACCAAAGCACCTCTGTACCTGAGTTGGTCTCTTGAGACAAACTGCGTCTGGTGCTTCCCCGGCGTCCCTGGGCCCTCGGTGGGTCACCGGCGTTCCCTGAGGCCATCGCAGAGAGGTGCCTGAGAGTTTCAGCTTCACCTGGAACGATGAGAGACATTGAGTGACCCAGGTTACGAGCAGCCAGCCTGCGCCCTCACCCACCTCCCCGTGGCCTTAGAAGCCACTGTGGCCGAGCCAAGTGCTCGAGGAGCACTGCTGTGGGGTTTTATCTCTGCGAGCAACCCGCCTCCTCCCTTCCTGGCACGCTCACTCCAACTCCTGGCCACACCAAGTGCCTTTGCCAGATTCCTCCTCCTCATCCTAACTCTTCCCAGTGACAGATCTGCCACAAGGAGAGTCACCAAGTCCTTAACACACATCCTGCCTGTCCTTGATGGTGGTGAAGATCTACCAGTTCTTCTGACCTGCCCTTACTCAGCCCAAACACCAGCAGCACTTGCAGCCACCTCATGCTGGCACGAGAGCAAAATCACAGCCCAAAGGGCTCCACAACTCCCCTGCTGCACCCAGAGAAGGTGACCACGTGGAGCTGCAGCAGCTTCCACAGTGCCAAATTCTCTTCCAGCTGGTTTTCTACAACTTCTGCAAGAGATGAGCCCCCTGTTTTCCAGTACCCAGAGGTCTGGTGAATTCACAGAACATTAGGGACCTTGAAAGATCATCCAGTCCAATCCCCCTCCACAGCAGGATCCCCTAGATCCAGTCACACAGGAACATGTCCAGGTGGGTTTGAAATGTCTCCAGAAAAGGAGATTCCACAACCCCCCTGAGCAGCCCCTTCCAGTGCTCTGTCACCCTCACTGGGAAGAAGTTCCTTCTCCCATTGATGTGGAACCTCCATGTCCCCCTGTTCTTTATGTTTCTTATTCCTAGAATGAGAGAATTAACTGAGAACTAAGCACACAGCTCACACTGCCCCTGAACTTCTGAGCTATCTGACCTGTGGTTCAGGGCACAACACAGCTCCTTCACCCCTCTGCTGACCTCACCTGCTGCCTTTTGCTGAGCAGGAAGTGAGACCACACAGTTCCCATCAGGGTTAGAGAGCCCTGCAGCTCCTGGACGTGCCAGTACATGCCCCCAGGCCAGAGAGGGCTAAACTAGGGAAGAGAAGACTCTGGGGGTGGGGAGGGACCTTAGAGCTGCCTTCCAGTCCCTGAAGGGAACCTCCAGGAAGGCTGCAGAGGGACTTTTCCCAAGGGGATCCAGCCACAGGACAAGGGGAAATGGTTTGGAACGGAAGGAGAAGACGGTCAGACTAGATCTGAGGAAGAAGTTCTTCAGTGCCAGGGTGGAGAGACTCTGGAATCAACTGCCTGGAGAGGCTGTGGCTGCGCCCACTCCCTGGAGATGCTCAAAAAGCCAGGTTGGATGAAGCCTTGAGCACCCAAGTCTGGTTGAGAGGCACCACTGCCCCTGGCAGGGGTTGGGGCAGATGAGCTCTGAGGTCCCTTCCAGCCTGAGATTCTATGAAACTGGTGGGTTTCCTGATTTGCACCAGGTCTGCTCTCATGAAGAAACATCGACACCCAGAAAGTTCAAACTATATCCTGGGCAAGAACTTCACGAAGTGCTGGTGAGGGATGCATGACCCCCAGTGTTAGAAGTGGAAGACCCAAGGTTTCAACTTCACACCCAAGATTATTCAGAATTAAAACAAACAAAGGCTGCAGGCAGTCAGGTGAGGCCCAGCCTGCAGACGAGCTGGGGGTGAGGGCTGCAGATGCAAAGTCTGTCAGCCTGGCCTCACAAACCGCCGGGTATTTGCATAGCCAGGGGCACTCACATGCAGATGGAGATGCTGGCTTTCCCCACTGCCTCCAGCAACAGGATTTCCCTTTTCCTCCACAAGCACAAACATGCCCATCCAAGGGAAAGCTGCAGACCTGATGAGGACCGGCAGTTGGGATGGAGGGGCAAGCTGGGAGCAGCAGAGCTGGCCCCCAACTGCCAGTGCAGCACCCAGAGCTGCTCCTCTCCAGATGCGGTGGGGCCAGCTCGGGGAGCGCTTGGAGCCCATACGTGTCTCCATCCCCTGCTCCACAGAGGAAACCCTCCGTGCATCCTCCCCTGTCACCCCCAGCCCCTCCTCGGGCTCTTGGCAAGGCTGCAGCTGCAGCCCCACTGTGTGTAGGTCTCATGGGGAAGCAGGTTTGGTCTGTAAGGCCGACCGTCTGCGTTTGCCATCGCCCCACTGACACACGGATCGGAACTGTCAGTCTCCTTATATCACCATCAGCTGACTCAGCCACCTGGCAGGGAGAAGGGGTAGTTTGTGCGGGGTGACTGCAGAGGATAGGTGCCCAGGAGCTGACTCACGGCACGTTTGCCGCCTGGCAAGCCCTCCGGAAGGGCAGGCTGCGACTGGCCGTTGGCTTAGAGGACTTTCATTTTCAGTTTTGCTCTCAATATAATTTCTCGCAGCGCTTTCTTCTCTTGTGACACCTCCACAGCCCTTCTGCAGGACCAGCAGCTACGTCCTGACCAGCTCCCAGTCCCCAGACTGCTCCCTGGGGAGCACCCAAAGCTCCCACTCCTGCAAAGCAAGTGCTGGGGCTCAGAGCGCCCTCAGACCTGTAGCAAAAGAGCTGCTGCTTGCACAGGGGGAACAGTGTGTTCCTGCTGTTCCCCCAGGTCCTTCTGATTTGCCCCATGCTCCCTTGGTTATGGGAACAGCAAGCTGGAAGGGAGCAGGGGGGGATGTGAAGGAAGATGTGACCCCCACAGCCTTAAAGAGAGCCCAAAGCTGCAGAAAATCAAGGCTCCCCACAGCTTGAGCCAAGGCTCCAGTGAGGGTTTGGGGGAAGCTGCAGGTTACAGGGAGCAACATCTAATTCTCAGCAGCTGCTGGAACTCAGCTGCACCCTTTTAGCTGCTGCAGGAGACTGCAAAGGGTTAAAAGCAGCAGACAGCCCGCAGGATGTGGATTCAGCAGCAGTTCCCAGGTGGCACAGGAGTGTTCAGGGGCACATGCCAGGCACAGAACCTGCCTTCCTTTAGGACAGACCTTTGCCTTGACTGTTCCTCAGTTCAACCCCCTTCTTTCCTCAAAGAAAATGATTCCTCTGTGTCCTCCAAGTTGACCACTTCTGCCCAACTTCTGTCCCTGCCTTGGTGCAGGGAAGATGGTGGGACCAGCCCGGAGAAGGATGCAGAGAGGAGAGGATGTGCAGCAGCAGCTGCTCGAATCCCACGAAGGAGGCTGGCTATGGGGTGAAGTCACCCTCTGACGTGTTATGAAGATCCTGTTCCAGGAAATGTGTGGAGCATCCTCTGGGAGACCTTCCACGGAGCCCTGGGCCTGCATGTGGGGGTGATTCCATCACAGGATGTGCAGGGCAGCCAAACCCTCTGCAGGACTGAGACCACCCCCCCTCGGGACTCCTGTGCCCAGTTGCCACCCCTGGCCTGGAAGAACAACACGTGAGTTTGCCCAGTTTGCGGTCTTCTCACTCAGCTTGGTACTGGGGTCCTGCTTGCCCATGAACCCCAGCAGACACACACATGGGGCACCCAGGGTCCCCCCACAACCTGGTGCAGGGCAGGAAGCCTGGGGGAGCCACATGGGTAAGGTCACAGCCCAGAGTGGGGTGAGGCAGGTGTCACCTCCATCCTGGTCATGGATGAGGGTGACATCCTGAGATGTCACCTCGGTCCTCGTGGTGACACAACTCATCCCACCCGTAGTTCCAAGAGCCCTGAAGACCACCAGAACCTCTCAGCCCTCACCTCTGTGCACTGGTCTGGGGTGCCAGGAGGGGGCTGCTAGCTCTGCAGAGTGGCAAGTTGGGCACAACCCCTTCCCCCCGCCATCCCGTCCGGGGAAAGGCTATTTTTAAAGGCGATCTTTCCTCTTGGGGGGCAAAGACCAGCTGGGAGAGAGACCCTCCAGCCCCCGGAGGGGCTGCTGCTGGGGTCCCCCCCGGGGGCTTGAACCCGCTTCACCGGGCGGTGCAGGATGAGACCCTACGGCTCTACCCCTTCCCCGAGAGCCCTCTGGCACCTCGGGGGTCCTGGTCCAACCCCTCCCCCCCCCGGAGCTCTCGATTCGTTCGTCTCAGTCCATCCCCCCCGCTTCGGGGGTCCCGGTCTAAGCGCCCCCCAGGGCTCTCGATCCAATGATCCCGGTTCAACCCCTGTCTCGGGGGTCCCGGTCCATTGCCCCCGGTCCAAACCCGCCTCGGGCCTCTCGGTCCGTTCCCCCTAGTCCAACCGACCCCCGCCACGCAGGGTCTCCCGGTCCATTACCCTCGGGGATCCCGGTCCAAGCCCCGACGGGGATCCCGGTCCAGGCCCCCCCCGCCTCGGAGCTCTCGGTCCATCCCCCACCCCGAATCACAGCAGCCCCAGGCGGGCCCTGTGGGTAACTCTAACCCAGCCCAGGGGTCTGGAAGGGGGTCCCCCACTACTTACCGAGGGGTGCAGGGGGGGGTTAAGGCGTCCCGGGCTGCTGCTCCATCCCCGCCGCTCCCTTCCTGCCTCCTCCCGCAGCGCGGCGCTGGGGAAGGAAGAGGGGCCGGCCAGGAGGAGGGAAAAGAAGAAGAGAAAGAGAAAAAAAACCACCAGAAACCCAACCCCGGAGCCAGAGAAGCCGGAGCGGAGCCGCAGGGCTCTGCTCCCTCTAGAGGCGCCTTCCCGGGGCGGCTCCGAGCTCCGCGGGAGGCTTTGGTGGGGGGGCTCAGAGGCTCCTCGGGGGGCTCGTGGTGTTGGGGTGAGGCTGAGCCATCCCCCAGCTGAGCCTCTGCAGGGAGCTGGGCTTGGGGGGTGTTCTGCTGAGCATCCCGGCACCCCACTCGCAATGATTTTCTGGGAGCTTTCGGCTTCTCCCTGGGTTCTCGGGGGGCTTTTTGTGACTTTTGGGGTGAAACTGCGGCACCTCAACACGAGCAGTTTGTCCTCGGGCAGGTTCTTCAGCAGGAAGAGCCGTGAACTCTCTTGTCCTGATCTGAGTGTTTCTGGCTTTGAGCAGCAAAGTCTTTAAGAAAAAACATAACACATAAAAGAAGTTGCTGGTGGCAGAAGACGTTGAGAGCAGGTGACTTAGGACATGTAGGATCCATCAGTGTTAGGAGGAATCCCAGTGGCTGGAGGAAAGGGTGTGATTTACCCTGGGGAGCATCTGCTTCGTTCCAAGGTGGCTCCTGGGGTCAGCCATTGGTCCTGGCTGCTTTTCCTCCCGTCACTCCTGGGGATGCTGCCAGGGACTTCACTGCTGGGGCTGAGAAATGCTGGGTAAGCAGAGTTTGGGGCTGGTGGAAATGTCCAGCAGCTCATTATCCCACTACCTGGCTGCCCAGTGGCAGGAGCATTGTTTGTGCCTGGGAGGATGTGCCCTGTGGGGTGATGCTCCCAGACCAGAGCCCAGCAGAGATACCTTGGAATTCTGGGCTTGCCTGAGCTTTGTCGGTGAAAAAGGGTCCCTGGCTGCAGAAGGTCCTGCTTCAGCTTGAGGTGCCCTCTGCCCATGGAAGGGTCCCCGGCTGCAGAAGGTCCTGCTTCAGCTCCAGAGGTGCCCTCTGCTCATGGAAGGGTCCCCGGCTGCAGAAGGTCCTTCTTCAGCTCCAGAGGTGCCCCCTGCCCGCGGAAGTCTGGGCTGATGGGGATGTGATGCTGTGCTCAGACCTTTCTGAGTGGTAGACACCAGTGAAAAGCAGGTTGTGGACAGAGCTGCCTTCCAGCAAGGTAAAGAATTGGGTAATGAGGAGCGTCCCCATCAGCCTGGGGTAGCTTGAGGTGTGTCCTCCTCCCAGCATAGGTTCATAGAGGAACTCTGGGTGCTGAGGCAGCTCAAGACCCCTCCAGCAACCTTAATGTGCACCTTGGGGTGAGCTTTGCTGATGAATGTAGCCTTGGGGGCTGTTTGGGGCTGCACGTCTCACCTCTGGGTTGTCCCAGTGCCCCCACAGATCCCTGCTGGCAGTGGCTGCTCTTGTGCCAGTGCGATGGGTGACTGGGTTTGAGAAGCTCAGTGTGAGCCAGCAGTGTTCCTGCAGCCCAGAAGGTCAACTGTGTCCTGGGCTGCATCAGGAGAAGGGTGTCCAGCAAAGCAAGAGAGGGGATTCTCCCCCTTTACTCTGCTCTGGTGAGACCCCTCCTTGAATCCTGTGGCCAGTGCTGGTGTCCCCAACATCAGAAGGACATGGAGCTGTTGGAGTCAGTCCAGAGGAGGCCACAAGGCTGATCCAAGGGCTGGAGCACCTTCTCTGTGAGGACAGGCTGAGGCAGCTGGGGTTGTTCCACCCACGGAAGCAAAGACTCTGGGGGGAGCTGCAGAGAACCAGTTGTCCAGGTGGCACTGGGGGAGCACCAGGTGTGGGGTGTTCGTAGCTTCTTCTGATCCCATGGAGCATCAAAAGGGTTGGAAAACAGCCTGTGTGGGAGGCTGTGACTTCTCAGTGTCCTCAGGGAGTGCAGCAAGGAGCTTGTGGGGACCGAGCTGTGGGCAGGCAGTGGGGGTGAGGTGTCTGCAGGTGGCTGCTGGAGGGTGTTAATGGCAGGGAGACATCGGGGGTAGAGGGAAATTCATGTGGAAGCACCAGGAACGGCCACCACAGCCATGGAGAAACGATGGTGGAGATGGTTTGGCGGGTGGTCTGGATCCTGCATGAGGCTCTGGTGCAGACACAGCCTGTCCTGCTGTTGCAACTTTAAGGAGCTGAAGACACAGGGAAGAAATTCCCCTCCAGCTCTTGCTCCTCTGGCTTTGGGATCGCTGGTGTGAAATGTTGTTCCCCAGTTCCACCGGCAGCCCCCACTGCTGCTGGAAACAGATACATCAATCGATCAGTCTGCTGGTGTCGCAGAGAAGGACCCTCTGCTCGCAGGATTCAGGACCTTTGGTTGTTCTGGTCTGGATTGCTGCTGGAAAAGGGGCATCTCCGGCCCTCCTGAGCCAGCAGAAGCGAAGGGCTGAGGTCACCCCACACCTTCTGCGGTGACAGGGGCTGCGCTGCGGGGTTGCTGTGCCCCGGGCTGCCTGCCCGAGCCCGGTGATGGCAGAGGGAAGCAAACAGGAGGGTGCAGCTGGAGGTTGGGAGAACCTTGTTTTCCAGCAGTCATGATGACAGGGCAGTTTTAGATGAGCTTTTAGGGGGGCGAAACACCCTTCCTGCAGCCAGCAGCACAGAAGCAAACGGAGCTCCCAGCAGTGTCCCTCTGCGAGAGCCACGACCCATCAGCAGAGCAGCCTCATGTCAGTGCCGCTGCAGCTGCGGCTCTGTCGAGCGCAGGAGCTTTGCAGGGGAAATCGTGCTGCTGCCCAACACTCTGCTCCGGGGAAAATACCCCCAGAGGCCGAGGGAGAAGCAGATCGCCAGGTCTGCTGCTGCTTTGGCTCCTGTCACAGCTGCCCTGAACGGACCCCATCGCCACGGGCCAGCCGCTCCTCGGAACAGCCGTTTGCTCCCCGGCGGCCGGCGGCAGCAGCAGGCTTCGCTCTCCCTCTCTCTGCCCGCAGCACGGTGCTGCTGTGGTGGGGGGTTGCCTGAGCCTTCCCCTCTCCTCCCACCCTCCCTTGCTGGGAGGACAAGGCCGGACTGTGGGACTGCTGCGGGAATCAGTCGCTCTGGGTACGAGGGAGGCTTCGCCTTTTGGAGCCTCTCTTCTCTCCCAGCTCTGGGCTGTGCTTGGTCTGTACCCGCTCCCAGCGCTGGGTTGCGCATCCTTTTTCCTCTTGGGTGACGTCTTACCTGCCCCTCAGCCTCGTTTCAGTCGCCTGCCGTCATCTCAGCCCCGCAGCCCCGGGCCGTTTGGAACCGTTGGGTTCAAACCGGAACCGTGGAGCTGCCAGCACTGGCACCGATGGCTGCCCCAACGAGCGCTCGGGCTCGCTACCGGCGCCGTCTGCAGCAGCTCCTCGGGGCTCTCTTTAGGAGCAAGCGGGCGAGGCAGGAACCCAGAGCAGAGGGCCGAGAGCTGGGGGCCGTTGGGAGCCAGCAGGCTCCAAGCTGGGAGCGCTGGGAGGAGCCGGACAGGGGGACCGGGGAGCTGCTGCTGGGGGAGCTAGAGGAGCTCAGCCTGGCCGGTCCTCAGGGCAGCAGGAGCAGCCCCCTATCAGATGACACGAAGCCGGTGATGACCAACGACGAGCTGAACAGTCCCACTGGCAGCCCAGCCTGGTGGCAAGAGGGCAACGGGGTGACCAGTGAGGAGGGGACAGGCATGGCAGAAGCTTTCAGTGACAGAGCTCTGGAGATGTAAGTGCTGGGGGTGACAGGAGGCCAAGAGCCCACCTTGCCTCAGTGTCCTTGTGCAGGGAGCACGTCCTCGTAGACGCAGGTACCCTGGAGCTTGGCTGTGTCAGCCGTGTCAGGTCTGGAGCAGCCGGTGGTTTGCAGGAGGCTCTTTGTTTGGACTTTGAGCCACTCATTTCGATTTTATGAAACCCAGTTTCTCCTCTACTTCCTTCAAACACTGAAACGAGCCCAGTGCTTTCAGGAAGGCTGCAGTTGGCCTCTAGAACGTACACTGCGCCGGGACATCCAGCATCTCTGGCAGCCAGGCTCCTTTCCCACTGCTTCCTGCTGCTTTTACCTCCCCAGGGGTCCCCCAGTGACCCTCCACAGTCTGTGGTACCCACCACAAACCCGAGCTGCAGCCCTTGGCTTCTCTGTGCTGCTGCCGAGGGGTGCAACCGGGTGGAGCTGGTGTTAGTGTTGCTGCTAGAGGGTCAGTGGTGACACTGCAGGTCCTGCTGCCCCTGGTTTGAACGCTCCTACCTGTGCTTTGTCTCCAGGGATGGGCTCCCTCAAGCTCTGGAAGATGATGAAGAAGATGTGACCTTCCATGAGCGCCCAGAGCTGATGTTTTTTATCGACTTCGGTGTTGGAGAGGTGGAAGAACCTCTCCTGAAAGGTGAGAAGGATGGCTCAGAGGAAATGGGAATCACCCTACCCTCATCTCTGAGGGCTTGAGGGCTGCCAGCTGGATCAGCCAGTTGCCCAGTGAATGCAACGCCCAGTGTGCTTGGAAAGGAATCCATTTGCTTGGTGGGTGCTGGAGGACTGGAGCTGGCACAGCGCCGGCTTCCAGACGCTGCCCTGTGTGCCAAGGACCGGGTGCAGGAGGGGAGGTGACCGCTCCGGGGAGTCACTGTTTCCTTTGGGTTTGTTTTAAACAGCAGATGAAGGTGACGCATCCCCGAACACAGAGCTGTCCTGCTGGAACAGGCTCTTCAACATCAACAGGCATCGATGGGCTTCACAGAAGGTCAGTGAAAAGAGCATGGAGGAGGCGATCACTCCTGAGAAGGATCTGTGTTCAGGCAGATGCTGAAACTCATCCCTGGCTCTGCCCTGGCAGAGGCTGGGGCTGTTTTTGAAGTTCTTCAGTGTCTCCATGGTCCCTTCCAGTGGAACATGGAATGGGCTCAGGATGCTGCTGGTTGGTGATGGGCTACACATGGCACTGAGATGTTTGCTGGGATGGGAGTGAAATAGGGATAGTGGCCTTTGGGATTCCCTTTGTGGTCTTCTTGTAGACCCCCACTGTGACTGTGGTGGTTTAACTGGGGTAAGCTGGTGCCCACCAGCCCTGGAGCAAGCTCTGTGTGCAAAATTCTCTTGTCATCCCTAAGAATCCTGTTGTAGTAGCTCCTGGATCTCCCTAACAAATTGGTCCGGAGTAGAACAAGAGATGCCACTGCAGACAAGGTCTTCATCCAGGTGCCTAAGTCAGCCAATGGTCTCCTGGCCTGTATCAGCACTAGTGTGGCCAGCAGGACTGAGGAGGTGATGCTGCTCCTGTACCGGGCCCTGGAGAGGCTGCACCTGAAGGACTGGAGGCGGTTTAGTCAGTGCAGGAAGGACAGAGAGGGGCTGGAGAGGAGGCAGAGAAGGGCAATTGGGCTGGTTATGGGTCTGGAGAACAGGGCTGATGGGGAGAGGCTGAGGGAGCTGGGGCTGTTCGGCCTGGAGAGGAGGAGGCTGAGGGGAGACCTCACTGCTCTCTGCAACTACCTGAAGGGAGGCTGCGGTGAGCTGGGGGTTGGCCTCTTCTCCCTGGGGACTGGTGACAGGAGCAGAGGAAATGGGGTCAGGTTGTGCCAGGGGAAGGTCAGGTTGGATCTTAGGAAAAAGTTCTACCCAGCAAGAGTGGGGAGGCCTTGGAACAGGCTGCCCAGGGAGGGGGTGGCACCATCCCTTGGAGGGTTTCAACAACTGGGCAGCCAAGGTGCTTGGGGAGATGGGGTAGTGGCTGGGGGTTGTAGGGTGAATGGTTGAACTTGATGATCTTGAAGGTCTTGTCCAACCTTGATGATTCTACGGTCTGAGATGAGGGTCAGGTCAGGGATGCTGATGGCTTCCCCAAGCACCTACCAGAGGAGCCCATGGATGGAGCAGGATGGCCATGTCTGCTCCGGGGCAGAGCTGGACAGGTCTGCAGCAGAGGAACAACCCTGCAGCGAGGTCCAAGCCCCTCTGTGCTGAGCGGTGCAGCCCCTCAGGGCTGGGAGAAGCTGTCAGTGCTTTGTTCCACACAGCCAAGAGGGCCTCCAGGGCAGAGGTTTAATGTGAGTCCACCTCAGGATGCTGTTGGCCCTCTTGGCCACAAGAGCACACTGCTGGCTCCTGGTCATCCTGTTGTCCACCAGGACCCCCAGGTTCTCCTACACTGCTCTCCAACAGGTCAGCCCCCAACCTATACTGGTGTCCATGAGGTTTTGCCTCTCAATCCCTGTGTGACCTGGGACCAATCATTCTCCTCACTCGCCTCAGTTTCTTGTGCCAGGAGACATCTACCTCTGTCGTGACAGGTTGGACTTGATGATCTATGAGGTCTCTTCCAACCTTGATAATACTGTGATACTGTGATACCTGATTCCACGAGATGATGAAGGGGCATCACAGGGGTTGGGAGAAGAAGAGGTTGAGGGGTTTCTCCAAGATCAGCTGCTGGAATTAGCTTCACCCCAGTCTTGGATGGGGTTGTTTTGTCAGCTCAACCATCTTTTTCTTGTCCTTTTTCTCTGCTGCAGCCTTGAACTCTGAGAGATCTGCTGAAGCTGGAAAGCAACGAGGAGGGTGCAACAGGGGGTCTCCCCCTCCTGCCTGGAGACCCCTCTGGGATGGAGCTGGGGGAGAGGTGAGCTTCTCCACTCTCTCCTGGGAGCAGGAGCCACCCCTTCAGCGGCGCTGCGGGGATCTGCTGGGGAGAGAAGTGTGCTCAGAGCACCAGGTGGCACTCTGGAACTTCCACCGAGCCGAGCCCAGCCGGGTGGCACGGACGCCCGTGGGTGGCCATGGGGCTAGGGACAGGGGGCAGCGAGGACAGGAGGTTGGAGCACATCAGGGACCAGCTCTGCAGAGGGACCCGTGAGGTTTGCCATCAGCCCAGGGGTTTCATAGACCCCCCAGGGCAGCAGATGGGAAGGGACCTCAAGGGTTGTCAGACATTAGAACCAGCTGCCTGGGGAGGTGGAGGAGTCCCCATCCTTGGAGGGATTTAAAAGCTGTGGAGCTGTGGGATGAAGGACAGGGGTCAGGGGTGACCCGGCAGTGCTGGGTCAGTGGTTGGACTTGGTGAACTTAAAGGTGTTTCCCAACCAGATTCAGGGATCCAGTGACCTGGTCCAATGTCTCTTGAGGAAAGCAGAGCCCAGACAGGATGCCCTCACCTCATCCAGCAGAATCTGGGCCAGGTCTGGGCACCCCACACCGGATGGGTGCCAGGGGTGGGTGGGTTCACCTTCTGCAGCCCTTGGCAAAGCCAGCCCCTGCCCGTCCTGCTGCTGGAGCGTGGGTGGCTGTGGGTTGCGCAGTCCCAGCCGTGGTGCCAGCAGTGAGCAGAGGCCACCCCTGGATCAGCCCAGCTCGCCGCAGCGTTGCTTCCCTTCTCTGGAGGGTGTGACCACGGGAGAGCTGCTCTCTGCTCCCCTTGCTGCTCCTGAGCCTGACCACCCACTGCTCCCTCCCTGGTCCCACAGCTCCCAGCTCCAGGGCTGAGGCTGGAGCTGTGATGCCCACCCACGGGGGGCTCTCCACACTTAGCTTGTCCCACTTTGGTCTCAGGATGGTGGGAGAAGAGGAGGCTTCAGGCAAAGTGTTTCCCCCAGGCATCAGATCTATCCGAGTGAAGCCCCAGCAGATCCAGGTCTTGTTCCTGGAACAGCTGCTGGAACGTGATGGCCGTTGAGCAGCCCATCGGGTTGCTGCGTCCAGAGAAGCCCTATAAACCAGCCTGTGGTTTGCTGTCGTGTGGGAGACAAAATCACACAGAAATACACCCCCTGGTAGTCTCTTGGGTAAATGTGGGAGGGGGAAGGAAGGTGTCTGTGGCTGCTTTTATCTCTCGGAAGTGCTGATAAGTCTCTGTGGGGGCAGCGTGCTGTTGTGTGGGCCCCACCAAGGCAGGAGGGAAGGGGCTCCCAGACCTTCCTCCTCTTTTCCACCTCTTTCCACAGCACAGAGTTGTTCTGTCTGGATTGTTCCCTCCAGCTTTGCCCATTTGATTTGAATTGAGAGAGCTCCCATCACGACGTGGCCCCAGCGGGCAGTGCCTGGGCTGGTGGGAAAGGTCATCCCAGCGTGGGGTGATGTGGAGAAGGTCACCCCAACCCGCTGTGGTCCTGGCGGTTGGTCTGTCTCTCTGAGGTGCTTCTTTCTCTCACTAAGAGACAATCCCAGGCAGAACTACAGGCTGGGAATGGAGTTCTTAGAGAGTTCTCAGGTGGAGAGAGACTTGGGCGTGCTGGTGGATAGCAAACTTAACACGAGTCAGCAGTGTGCCCAGGTGGCCAAGAGGGCCAGTGGCATCCTGGCCTGCATTAAGAATGGTGTGGCCAGCAGGTCAAGGGAGGTTCTCCTTCCCCTGTATTTGGCACTGGTTAGACCACACCTGGAGTGTTGTGTTCAGTTCTGGGCCCCTCAGTTTAAGAGGGATGTCGAGGTGCTGGAACGAGTCCAGAGAAGGGCAACTAAAATGGTAAAGGGGCTGGAAGATAAACCCTATGAGGAGAGGCTGAGGGAGCTGGGTTTGTTTAGCCTGGAGAGGAGGAGGCTCAGGGGTGACCTTATCACTGTCTATAACTATCTAAAAGGTGGTTGTAGTGAGGCAGGGGTTGGTCTTTTCTCCCTGGCCACTGGAGACAAGGCAAGGGGTCATAGTCTTAAGCTCCATCAGGGGAGGTTTAGACTTGACATCAGGAAAAGATTTTGCACTGAAAGAGTGATCTGGTTCTGGAATGGGCTCCCCACGGAGGTGGTTGAGTCACCGACCCTTGAGGTGTTCCAGGTTAGGCTGGATGAGGTGCTGAGTGGCATGATCTAGATGTTAGATGTTAGGACTACTGGGTTTATTTGGATGTAGGTTGGACTGGATGATCTTTAAGGTCTTTTCCAACCTTATCATTACTGTGATACTGTGAGGTTTTGTGAAGATGGAGCAGAAGGAACCACTGGCTGCCTTAGGAGGAGCTGGGTAGAGCTGAGAGCAGCTGGAGCAGGAACCACTGGAAAAGGCTGAGGTCAGTCTGGAAGAGCAAAAATGCCATCAGTGCAGTGCTGTGGGGCAGCTGCCCTGGTTGCTTGGTGCCACCACGGTGCTCTGTGGCCACAGCTGCCTCCTCCACTAAGCCACTGCGGGACCACAGGCAAAGCACTGGGGCTACTGGGCTTTAAATTACAGAGTCAGGTCTATAAATAAAGGTCAGGGAAGCTGGTAGTTGCTGTAGACTGCACCCCAGCACTTGCAGGGGAGGTTGTCTGTGGCTGGAGCTCTGTGTCCACTTCTGGGCTCCCCAGTTCAAGAGAGACAGGGATCTGCTGCAGGGAGTCCAAGGGAGGGCTCTGAGGGACCTGAACACCTCTCCTGTGAGGAAAGGCTGTGAGAACTGGGGCTGTTTAGTCTGGAGAGGAGAAGGCTGAGAGGGAACTGAGCACTATCAGTAAATATCTGAGGGGTGGGGGTCAAGAGGAAGGGGCCAGTCTCTTTCCAGCGGTGCCCAGTAACAGGACAAGGAATAATGGAGATAAGCTGGAACACAGGAGGTTCCACCTCAACGTGAGGAGCCCTGGCCCAGGCTGCCCAGAGGGGCTGTGGAGTCTCCTGCTCAGGAGACTTTCAGAATCCCCCTGGATGCAGCCCTGTGTGACCTGTTCTGGGGCATCCTGCTCTGAAGACTGGCCCTGCCCTCCCTGCCTCAGTTTCCCCTTCACACACCAGCTCCTCCTCTCTGAAGCTCCCTGGGGCATCAGTGTAGGATTTCTCAACCACGTTCCTCTACCTTTCTCCTCCACAGCCCCCTCGGTCTGTGTGGGCAGGTTCTGACATTTAGGAAATCACCAAGGGATGCTTTTCTGCCTGAGCTGCCAGGAGCTCCAGGGTCTGACATCCACTCTTTTCCTTCTCTAGATGCAAATCCTCCCCACGAGCAGCCCCTGACAGACCACCCCGTGTCGGCAGCCCTTCCAGAGGAGACATCAACAGCTTCTTTATTCCCCACCGGCTTGTCCCAAAGAGCTCCTCAGCTCCAGCAGCTTCCTCTTCTTTGCCTCCTGTTTCTCTCTAATGAACGTGGCCACATCTCCCTGTTCCTCGGGAAGCCCTGGTGAGTCTGACCCCAGTGGCTGGCACAGCCTGGCTGTGGTTTGAATTATTTTTTGGGGGTGCAGATGAAGCATTTACTGTGAATAAATTGTTCTCCCATCTCCCTCTGATTATTCACTTCCCCCTATTAAACTGTGCTGCGCTCAGCTCCTTTCTTCTCCTGTCCTAACCCTTCCACCCTCCAGCTTCTTCATGTTCTCCACGTTAGTTATTCTCTGGGGCTTTTACAGGGTTTCTTCATTAGTTTTAGGGTAAGAAGAGACAGGTCTCTGCCTCCATTCCCCTCCCACCACAGAAGGATGGAGGAGGCCAGAAGCTAGTGGTCTCCATCCCTCGGAGCTCCAACCAATCTCTTACAGAGGTATCAGTCAGGGGGTTTTCAGAAGTGGCCTCCTGCCCCTTGATTAATGGTCTTGAAGGTTTTTCCAACCTAAATGGTTCTATGATTCCATTTCCCCTTGGGTGCACCGGAGGATCACAGAATCACAGAGCATTACGGATTGGAATGGACCTTGAAAGACCATCCAGTCCAGTCCCCACAGCAGGATCCCCTAGATCCAGTTGCACAGGAACATGGCCAGGGGGGTTTTAAATGTCTCCAGAGAAAGAGACTCCACAATCCCCCTGGACAGCCCCTTCCAGGGCACTGTCACCCTCCCTGGGAAGAAGTTCCCTCTCGTATTGATGTGGAACCTCATCCCATCCCATCTCCACCCCAAGCCAGTGCCAGGCGCTTGAACCAGTGACCTCAGCAGCAGTTCCCAGCCCAGAGCAGCTCATTCACAGCCCGGCCGGAGGAGCTGCTGGCAGCCTGGCTCCTGCTAATCTGGGAATTGTATGGCAGGAAGCACACACCCAGCCGACCCGCTCGGGACAAAGCCTGCAGTGTGCGCGGCAGCAATCCTCCGGCGTCCCCCTGCGCGGCTCGGGGCTGTTTTTGAGCAGCCTTCGGGGTGTGAGACCTCAGCGTGTCCCTCTCTGGAACTGCCTGAGGGTTGGGCACCTGCTTTAGCTGCAGGGCCAGAGCTCAGTCCCCCTGTGCTACAAGGGGGCTCCAGGCCTGGCATGAGATGCTCTCACAGCCCTCTCGTGAGGGCTGTAGCATCTAAACTCTGCTGGCTCACCTGAGACCGTGGCTGTGAAAGAGTTCTGCAGTGTCAACTCCCGACCCTAATGATGGCGAAAGAACCACAACCATCATTCCACAGAACCACAGAACATCAGGGATTGGAAGGGACCTTGAAAGATCACCCAGTCCAGTCCCCCTGCCACAGCAGAATCCCCTAGATCCAGTCGCATAGGGACATGTCCGGGTGGGTTTGGAACGTCTCCAGAGAAGGAGACTCCATAACCCCCTCGGCAGCCTGTTACCTTCTTACCAGGTTGGTTTAGATCTGCCCTGGCAGTGGACACCTCCCACACTGCCTTCCAGGTACCAGACCTCTCTGTGCTTGATGCCTCCTGAAGATACCTTGAGCTCTGAGTAGATCTGGCTCCTGTGTAAGAACCCCTGGGGTCCCCCACAGAAAGGGGCCATAGAAACTGTGGGTATTATGAGCAGGTCAGATGTCCAGCACCAGCCCCAGGAGGTGTGAGGAGGAGGAGGAGGAAGGGTTGGCCTCGGCTGAGTCATTTCACAGCCCGTGTCAGGGTTATGTGGCACCTTTTTGGGAAGCAGCTGGTGTCTCTGCTAAATTTGGGCTGGCAGAGGCAGCAAGTCACTTCCCCAGCATCATCCCTGATCCTTGTTCGCGCTGCGGAGGAGGGACGTGAGGACGCCTGCATCCAGCTGTCCCTGGGGCTGTTCAGGGCAGGCTGGTGGAAACGAGCCCTGCGAGGGCACTCTTGGGTCCATGGCCTTGATGAGGAGCTGCACCTTCACGTGATGCCGCCCCATCCTGCTCCCTGTATTTTAAGCAGGTTGTTTACAAACACAGAGGCGGTGACTGAGCGAGCGGGGCGGCTCACGCAGACCGTGTGAGAGCGAAAAGCCTCTGCAGACCCCGTGGTACAAGATGATGGTCCAGCTCGGGAGAGCTCTGACTGCTGTGGAGATGGACGGGCCGGTGGGACCAGCCTGGCTGGCACCAGGCAGCTCCATCCAAGCTCCTGCATCACCCTGCAGCCTTGTCCTGAGATGCTCTGCTGATCCTGCACCGCTGGCAGCACCATGAAGCCCTGGTTGCGGGCTCTTTGTGCAGCTGGTGGCTGCAACCATCTCCAGCCTGAGATTTCCAGGTCTCACCCAGCTGTTGTAAAGTCAGAGTACAGACGTGACACCCTTGGAGCCAGCATTAGGAGCCAACATGATTGAACCTTTTAAATGAGATATTAATCCACATCCCCTGCCTGAGGAAGGAGTAGAGCTCTGCTGGCTGCTGTGGACTCACACGGATTCATTTTTGATGCTGACCCATTTGTATGGTGGTGGTGGGCTGGAGGTTCTAGGGAGATGGCCTCCAGCTGAAGACCCCGTTATTTCAGGTGCTCTGAAATCACAGGACACCTCCAAGGTCTCTGCCCCAAATTTGAAACCACCAAGGATGCAGCCTGGTATTTCTGAAAAGACAGTCCTGTCCTCTAGCATCCACAGCACTTCGTCCTCACCAGGTGTCTGCCCGGGCACAGACCCTGCCCTGGCACCACACAGAGGGAGCCCAGAAGGGCACCCTGGGCTACACTAAAAGTGTGGCCAGCAGATGGAGAGAGGGGATTCTGCCCCCCTGCTCTGCCCTGGTGAGACCTCACCCGGAGTCCTGCGTCCAGCTCTGGAGCCCCCAGCACCAGAAGGATGTGGAGCTGTTGGAGTGAGTCCAGAGGAGGCCGTGGAAACGATCCAAGGGCTGGAGCCCCTCTGCTCTGGGGACAGGCTGAGAGAACTGGGGCTGTTCATCCTGAAGAGGAAACTCTGGGAGGACCTTCTAGCGACCTTCCAGTCTCTGAAAGGGGCCTCTCAGAAGGCTGGTGAAGGTTGTTCCCAAGGGCAGGGGATGACAGGACCAGGGGTCATGGTTTGAGGCTGGAAAAGGGCAGAGTGAGGCTGGATGGGAGGAAGAAGGTCTGGAATCTGAGGGTGGGGGATCCCTGGAACCGGCTGCCCAGAGACGTGGTGGAGGCCCCATTCCTGGAACCATTCAGGGTCAGGCTGGCTGGGGCTGTGGGCAACCTGGTCTGGTGAGTGCTGGCCCTGCTTGTTGTAGGGGAGTTGGACTGGCTGCCCTTTGGAGGTCCCGTCCAACCCAATGATTCTTTGGTTCCAAGTCCTCCCTCTGCTGTTGCCAGCCAAGGAAGAGATCATCATTTCAAGAGCCCTCAGCCCTGCACCAGACAGCAGAAATATTTGTCAAACAAAGCTTCTATTTTCAAGGAAAAGCTCTGACTGGAGCTTCCAATGAGAGAGTCGATTCAAGCTCCGGAGGCAAGTGGCTGGGCCAGCTGCACGCGGGGAGGAAATTCTCATGTCACGGGGCTGAGTGGTTCCCATGCCTCCTCCATGGAGCAAGGGCTGCTTGGAGATGCAACTCCTGCTTCGCTCCCAGGAAGGATCTCAATCCCTCTGTAGCTGTAGGCTAAAGGATCACCTGTGTTCCCTACTTGTACCCTCCCAAGGGGATGCCTTGAGCTTGTGCAGCGGGGTGAAGAACCAGGACCCAGGACAACGAGCCTTTGGTGTTAGAATTAAAGGCTGGATGTTCAGCTGGTACCCACAGCAAGGAGAACCAGGCTTCACCAGCACCAACAGCCTTCACGTCCCAGTTTAAAAGCCCAGCGAGGCAACGGGCATCCTGCTGCACTGGACCAGCATCGCTCCTGGGAGGGGTTTCCAAGCCATCAGCTGCCCAGTCACAACCAGCAGCCTGTCCCCAGACAAGATGCTGATGCCTTTGGAGCTGCTGCTCTGAATCAGGCAGGAGGGAGCTGCATCCACCGCAGCACATAAAGAGTTTGGGGTCTGCTGCTGCTGTGTAAAATGCACCATAATATTCCCTATATTTTTTAAACCCATCTCCAGTCCTGCAAATAAAACACCTCAAGGGCTCCTTCTTCTTTCTCTACCAGCTATAAACTGCCCAACGCATCTTCCTCTTCCTCCAGGCTTGTGACGGTCTTGGTTTATGGCATCACCACCGCAGCCCCGCGACTGATTTACATGTAAAGTCAGTAAACAGTCCCTCCCACCCTCCCTAGTCCCTCATCCCAGTGCTTGGTGGCTGCTGGGTGACTCAGCAGCGTGGAGCAGAGCCATGACTAACTCTTCCCTCTGCACCAGCCCCGGAGTGCGGGGCTTTGTTCACCGCTTTCCTCCGAGCTGCTGGGTGCTGCCAGAGAACCGCCCTGGCACAGCCGTGCGACCCAACCCAAGGAGGTTCTCCAAGGGCTCGAGGATGTCCGGCTCCTCCAGCCCGTGCACGTGGCTGTGCTGGGATGGACCCAGGCAGAGCAGCAGCCAACTCTCTCCTGCCCTGCCTGAGCCCGGCGCTCCCTCGCTCACACCCAGCGCGTGTTGTTCTCACGACTGGATGTGGCTGGTCCCGTGAAATCAGATCTCAGGCTGGTTGTTACCAGTCCTCCCAGTGCCGTCCGGGTGGTTGGACCCCCCGCAGGGCTTCGTCACCCACAGACCTGAGCGCTGCTGGGGTCTGCACCCGGCTGCTCCTCACCCTCCAGTGTGGTGGGAAGGGTTTGGGAGCGAGGATGGCCCTCCCTGGGGTCACCCATCACCTTAGGAGTGAAGACGCACCCCCAGCTGCCCTTCCTCTCTTTGATGAGCAAATCTGAAGCAGGTGGAGACCAATTAACCCAGTTCTCTGGTCCAACAACACCCCAGTGAGCCCACCCTGCCCTTTAATTGCAGCCTTTAAAGGGGAGAGGGCCAGGGGTGCTGGAGGGCTGTGGAGTTGATGGGGTCTGTGGTTCCAGTGCTGTGAGTACTGTGGGCTCTTTGGGAGGTGGCTGGTGTGTTTGGGGTTTGCTGCTTTGGGGCAGGTAAGAGGGGTGTGAGCCTGGAGAGCAGCTCCCCCTGCTCTGGGTTTGCTCCTCTGCCCTGTGCTGGGCTTCTCTGAGACCAGAGAGGATAAAGTGTTCCTGGGATGAAAGAAATATGTGGCTTGCAGCTTGAGCTGGTAACTTGGGTGCTGGCTGCCTCTGGGGGTGCCCCTGTATGCCCAGCCCTGGAGCATCCCATGTGGGTTTTCTGCTGCCCCCAGCTCGGTTTAGCTCTGGCCATATAGAGTCCCCCTGCTTGCATCTGGGATCCCCACACTGAAGGGTCCTGAGCCCTGCATGGGGGACCTCACTGTGTCCCCATTTCCCACCCCCCAGCTCCACAGGGAGACCCCCACTGCAGCCCCAGCCTTTTCCCTGAGCTGCAGCCGCTCCCCAGTCTGAGGTGACAACAGGCTGTGCTGGGGTCACTCACTCCTCCCTATTGTGCTGGGATGGGGGTACAGCAGGGTGTGGGACCCCCATCCCATGGGGTGCACAGCATTGCCTGGCTCCCCATAACCATCTCCTCTGAGCTGGGAGCTGGATCACCCCTGCAGCAGCTCTTCCCTGTCACGTTCATAGGTTCCATAAAACCTCCTGTGAGCACCAGCTGCAGTGGTCCCACATGCTCTGTCCCCAGCACGGCCCTGCTGGAGCATCTGTTGGGGATGTGACCTGGTGTGATGGTGGCCCTGGCCTGGCCCCGAGCCCCTTGGTAGTCCAGGCTGGCACTGAGCAGGGAGGGCTGTAATTAGCTGACTGGCACAGATGAGTCTCAAAAAGCTGGGGAGGAGGGACCAAGCTCACATCAGCCATTTGATAGGAAAATTCTCAGGGAGAAGTCTGTGGTGGGGAGGTACCTCCTGTGAGCTCTGTCCCTTCTCTCTGTGACATTCCCAAGCATGGGAAATGCGCAGGGCAGAGGAGCAGCTGCATCATCCAGCACTTGAGAGGGGCTGTCAGAAGGCTGGGGAAGGCTGTTCCCAAGGGCACGGAGTGATAGGACCAGGGGTCCTGGTTTGAAGCTGGAAGAGGGCAGAGTGAGGTTGGACAGGAGGAGAAAGGTCTGGAATGTGAGGGTGGGAGATGCCTGGAACAGGCTGCTCAGAGATGTGCTGGAAGTCCCATCCTTGCAGCCATTCAAGGTCAGGCTGGCTGGGGCTGTGGGCAACCTGATGTGGTGAGCACCGGCCCTGCTCGTAAGATGATTGGCCTGGATGCCCTTTGGAGGTCCCTTCGAGCCCAACACGTTCTGTGATTCCCACACATCCCTGCCCCCTCCAGCCAGACCCCCCCCCTGCAAGAGGATCTTGGCTGGGTGCTGCAGTCCACCCTGTGTGAAGCCAGCCTGGCAGAGCATCCCCACTCCCAGCTGGGAGCTGGTGCCCGTCCTGTATCCCAGCAGCGTGCGGAGGTGGGCACCGTGCCCGTCGTGGGCCGTAGCTGGAGACGGTTTCCCATCCGCTCGCCAGTAAACGCGCTGCTCATTCATCCCTGCGAGCTGACCGCGAGCCAGCCAGGAGGGCTCTCTGGTCCACTTGGAAGCAGAGGAAAGGCTGCTTGGTGGGGCAATTCATCTCCTCGAGAGCGGCTGAAGTGAGAGGCTGTGCCGCTGGCTCCTCGGTGCTGGAGCAGATTGTGCAGTGAATCCCTCTGGATTGCTTCAGGGGCCGAGACGCCCGGGTCTGATCCCGTTCCAGCTGTGCTCGGGGCTGTTCTGGAGCTGCTGGCTGGGAAACCAGCCCATCAATAGGGGCTGTGTGGGGCCATCTGGGCTGGGTCCCTGCCTGGGACACGGGAGCCAGTGGGGGAGGGCTTGGGGAAATAGCGGGGGGCTTTGCCCAGGGTGTGAGAGTGAGTCCCCTTGGAGAGGGGCCAGTGATGCCCTCACAGGGGCACGGCTGGGGTGGGCAGCAGATCAGCTGCTCTGGGGCTAGAGGCTTCGTGCAGCTGTGGAGGAGCTGGTGTGGGAGTCGGCACTGGGCAGGGTACAGAGCCGGGGAGGTTGTGCAATGCCTCATCCCGTGGGCAGTGCCCCGGAACCTCACAGTGGCCCAGGCTGGAAGGGACCTCAGAGCTCATCTGCCCCAACCCCCTGCCAGGGGCAGCGGTGCCTCTCAGCCAAGACTGGGATGCTCAAGGCCTCATCCAACCTGGCTTTGAGCATCTCCAGGGATGGGGCAGCCACAGCCTCTCCAGGCAATTGATTCCAGAGTCCCTCCATCCCAGCACTGAAGAATTTCTTCCTCAGATCTAGTCTGACCCTCTTCTCCTTCAGTTCCAAACTATTTCCCCTTGTCCTGTGGCTGGATCCCCCTGGGAAAAGTCCCTCTGCAGCCTTCCTGGAGGTTCCCTTCAGGGACTGGAAGGCAGCTCTAAGGTTCCCCCTTGAGTCTGAACAACCCCAGCAGAGGGGCTCCAGCCCTTGGGGTCATCCTTGTGCACTGGCTCCAGCAGCTCCATGTCCTTCTGATGCTGGTGCCACCAGAACCAGCTGCATCAGCGGTGGGAAGTGGGGGGCTCTTCTCTCGCCTGTCCCGTCCCCGCCGCCGGCTGCCACCCCATGCTGAGGGCACGGCTGGCAGCCCCAACCCCACCCCACAATTAACCCGTGTTTGCTTATTAGGGAAGCTACAAGCCTGGGCAAACACCCGCATTTGCTTTTGATAAAACGAAGGTAAGAAGAATCATGCCCCTGAGGCGCGGCCGCGGGTCTGGGTCCTGCCGGCTCCGGGCTCCCGAGGGCCATCTGCCAAGGACAGGGAGTCCCTCCCGGCCCCGAGCACCCGGCCGGCTGTCCCGTGTCACCTGCTGGCTGTCCCCAGCCCGGCCGCTCTCCAGACAACCACAGTGCTTGTCCCCAGCTTGGCCCCGGTGTCGCCAGCGGCGACTGCTAATTGTTCTCTCCTCCTGTACTATATTTAATTCCCCACTATTATTTTTTTCCCCTTTTAATCATCAAAAGCCTAAATTTCCCTCGGGGAAGGTTATTGGCTCGAGCGTGGAAATCTACCTGGGACTTGCATGGAGCGGAGCCGCCGGGGCATCGGCTGTATTTTTAAACCCAAGTACAGAGTGTCTTCGATGCCGGAGTTGCTTAACCCTTCTCGGGGTGGGACGGTGGCAACGGAAGGGCTCCTTCCCCTTTTGTCAGCCCCCACTGCTCACCCTGCCCAGGGATGCGCTCAGGGTGGGGTGCACCACCCATGGGTGATGGGCAAGGAGCGAGGGTGGCACTGGAGGGATCACCCTGTTTTCCAGTGGCATCTACCTCTCTGGGCTGGCAGGGTGAGAGCAGCCTGTGGGCACCCTCCTGTGCCTGGTGGGTGGCCACTCTGGGTGGGAGCAGTGTCTTCTCCTTCTCCCAGGCTGATGCTCCCCAAGGAGCCTCCATACCTTTGAGGATGTGGGCCAAAGTCATCCAGTCTGAGAGCTATTCTCAGCCTGGGGGAGCGGGCTGCTCCCGGGAGGCCGTTGGCACTGCCACGGTCGGCGACGGCCGGGTGTGAGTGGAGGAGCAGATGGGGACAGGCAGGAGGGATCCGGCCCCTGACCCTGCTGGTTAATGAAGTCACACAGGGGGGGTTCAACCCTGTCCCGCCAGACCTTGGGTCACCTTTCAAACTGCTGCTGGAGTTTGGGTTTGCAGCTCAAGCAAAGGAGTTTTGGGGTCTAATCCTCATCGTGTAGCATCTTCTGTACCAAGGGAGCACTTTTATTTGGTGCTAGTTGCCCCAGGCTCTGAAGTCCTCATCCAGGAGGAGAAACAACCCCCTTTGTTTTTGTGTTGTTAGCTGCAGCCTGGTGTTGGTTCCGGCCCAACTTCGCATCTCTCCGGGGTGGGAGGATGGAGCAGCAGCGTGAAAGGCACCACACAGAGCCTGTTCAGCCTCTGTGTCTCCTCTGTAGGCAGCAGCGAGGTCAGGGTGCAGCCGGAGCTGGCAGGAGGAGGGGGCAGACTCACCCCATGGTCAAAGAATCCCCCCTGTTATGTGCATCTGTCAGCAGAGCCTGCCTGCTCCCCGCTCTGCTCACGCACAAGGGACCAAGTGTCTCCCTTCCTCCTCCTCAAACAAAGGAGGCTACAGTTAATTTCCACGTTCTTCAGCCAAGTGGCTTCACCCATGAGCTCCCAGCCTGGATTTGGGGTGCCTGAGGAGACCCATGCCAAGGCTAGGGGGGCACCTGGCTGGGTGCTGGGCTGCTGCGTGGGTACCATCAGCCTCCCCAGCAGCATCCCTGCTCACCATCAGCGGTACCTTTGCTCCCAGAGCATCTGGTCAAACTTAAGCTGCAGCTGGTCTCCTGTCCAGCCCTGGGAGGGGGCTACAGTCCCAGCTGGGCAGCCCAAGGGTTGGGAATCCAGCACCATCGCACGATGGAGGCCATCGTGGGCAGGAGGACGTGCAGGTAGAGGGGAGCTTTTCCCAAAGGAGCATCCAGCAGATGGGATGGGGCTGGGGGAGGGAGGGAGGTGGCCCTGTGCTTGGAGCTGTTGCCTGGAAAGAAGCAATTTCAGCATGAGAAAGGAATGTGGCTCCGACCCTGCCAGAGATGGAGGCTGAGCCTTGGGGATGGGGCTGACTCACCGGCCGCCTCTCCACAGCCGCTTCCTCTCCGGGAGGCAGAAACTCCCAGTTTTCATTCATCACGTGGCGTGAAAGTAGGGGGTAAGGAAGGAAACGCTCGTATTTTTAACTCCTCTATCTCCCTGGGGCCCGGGGGAGCGAGCGCTGACCCAGCAAGGTGGCCGCTGTGCCCCCTCGAGCATCCCCATGGCCAGGGCTGCTCTTGCACCCAAGAGCTGCAGGCTGGCTGCACCTCCCTGCAGTGGTCTGGGGTCTTGTTCTCCCAAAATCCAGGTTGGGAGCTCAGGAATGAAATAGCCCAGCAGCTCTGGAGCCGCCCAGAGCCCCTGCGAGGGGTGGGGACGGGCAGGGTGGGCAGCGTGATGTCTCTGCATGTTGAGGGCAGCGAGAGGCTGAGATGAGAGACACTTTATCTTTCTGTGAGAAGCCTCCTGTCCCCGCTGCTGCCCGGGTGTTGGCAAACCTGGGGTGACAGATGCTAAGGGCCCTACTTCTGCCCATCACCGGGACAGAGCTGTCGTGTCCCAGACACTTCGCCAGGGAGCTGGAGCAACTCATGCTCCTCCCAGGGCTGGATGATGGGGAGGGTTTCATCGGCCCTGGCTCCATCCAGGGGGTTTGGAGGTGCAGTGTTATCACCCCAGGGTGCAGGGATGCACCCTCCAAACTCTTTGGCTTCTCCATCCTCAACTAAACCGGGATGCCCAGCCCCTAGTGTGGGGATGGGGCTGCCTCTTGCCATGGGGTGGAAAGGAGACCTCAAGAGGCTTCGTTTTGCTGCTCCCTGCTCTCCTGGGTGGGAGGAACCAGGCCAGGTGCCCGTTTGCATGGTGCAGAGGGTACCTTTTGCAGTCCCTGATGATCTTTATTGCAAAAACAAACCACCCCTGGGGTTGAGGGCAGGTGGTGCCACGGGGAGCCCAGTTCGGGCCAGGCTGGGAGATGCGATGTGATGCCCAGTGAGGCTGGGTGGGCTGGGCACCCTGAGCAGCCCCTCAGATCAGCTGCTGCTCCTTCCTTTGATCGAAGGAGCCGGTCAACGCTTGGGGTTTCAGTCTTTCCTTTTCCCTGGGGGCTTCCTTTGAGCTCCCAATGCACAACCTCCATCTGCTTTTCCCAGCAGCGAGTTAGTTGGGCTGGCTGATTAGTTCCTTTTTTTGCTTATGATCTTCTCTTTCCCCCCTCTCTGTTGCCCTGAGATAAAGGCTTCTAAATTTGTCCTGTGCTGAAAACGCAGCTAATCCTGATGGACCTGAATTGCCATCTCCTTCCCCCCCTCCCCAGCCCCAGAGGAATTGCACTAATTTTTTTCCCCCTTTGTTCTGCCAGGGGACCTGTCCGTTTCCTAGTAGGAACCAAAAAAAACCCACCCCACCTGATAGCTATATCTATTAAAAAATCACTATTTAGGGCAAGGTTTGTAGTCCTGAAGCCCGGGTGTTTGTTTGCGGGAAAAGAGGACAGGAGGGAAATCAACGACAAGAGCATCTTGCTGCTGCTGCGGGTTTTTTTCTGGGGCCTTTTTTTAAATCCCCTCCCGATGTTGTTTTTACAGCGGGTGAGTTTTAATTAAAGTGAGGAACTAGGACACTCGAGCTGTCCAGAAGATGCTCTGAGGATGCCGTCCTTTTCCACCCGTGTTGTACTGGGGAGCTGCTGGCTCTGCTCCTGAGGTGTTGGGGGTGACCACAGGGGGCAGGGGCAGGATGGGCTGGACATAGAATCATTAGGGATTGGAAGGGACCTCGAAAGAGCATCTAGTCCAATCCTCCTGCCAGAGCAGGATCCCCTAGACCAACTCACGCAGGAACTAATCCCTGATGATTCTGTGTCCAGGTGGGACATGAGTCCTTCCAGCTCACAGCTCCTGCTGGGTGCAGCAGTGCTGGGTGAACCCTCAACAGGCTGAGGACAGCAGCTGGAGTATCACAGAATTGCAGAACATTAGGGTTTGGAAGGGACCTCAAAAGATCTAGTCCTGTCCCCCTGCCAGAGCAGGATCCCCTGAATCCAGTCGCACAGGAACGTATCCAGGAGGGTTTTAAACGTCTCTAGAGGAGACTCCACAGTCTCCCTGGGCAGCCTGTTCAGGGTTCTGTCACCCCAGCTTAGTGGGGCAGGGGAAGGTTTGGGCAGTGATGTCAGGATGGGGGGGGATGTAGAGAAGAGAAGCAGGTATGAACTGGATCAGCTGGGGAGAGGCTGGCTGGCAGGAGGCAGCTGGGCTTCAGGAAGCCACAAGTGTTTGCCTGGGGCAGAAAAAGCCAGTGAGAGCTGCCCAGTCCTCACCTGGGGCTTCACCTGTGCTGGGGTGTGCAGGATGCCTGGGCTCTGGGCTGGGGAGCACTGGCCCTGGGCAGCTCTGGGGGTGTCAGAGCAGGGGCTCCTGGGGCCTGGTCTTGCTGCAAAGTGAGGTGGTGGTGGGGGAGTGTGAATTAAAGTGGAGGTGGCAGGAGAGTGGTTGAGTGGGACAGGGCTGGTTGCTGCAGCTGGGGCTCTCTGTTCCCCTCTGCCAGCCATGGGAGGTTGTTGGGGGGCTGGAGCTGGGGGCAGTGGGTCCATCCCAGCTGCACTCTGCTGGCTTCTGCTAGTGGGTACTCAGTGTGGATGTGCTGGCTGCTGCCCCCATCACCCCCCCAAGAGCCCCACCACTCCCAAGCACACCCTGAGACCCCCACTATCACCCCTAAGAACACCCGAAGACCCCCATCGCCCCTCAGAAGGCTCCTGATGCCTTTCCCAGCAGTGAAGCCCCGGCCGTGAGCAGCCAATTGTGGAGACCCCCGACGGGGCGGGCCGGAGGTCTCGCTTCTGGGGGCTCTGTCGTGATGGGCTCGAAGTGGGACCCGGCTGAGTGTGTAAGGGGGGGGGTCAGCGCTCCTCGTTGGACGGGTCTACCCCCCCCAGCCCTCACGGTGGCCGTTGGAGGGCAGGGGGTTGCGCGGCCCCTTCACCCCAAAGCAGGAGGCGGGGAGAGGAGGGTGGGGCCTCTTTTTCGGGCACCCCCCCACCCCGCTTTTTGCCCTCCCCTCCCCAGGCGGCTCCGCTTCCCCTCCCAGGCCAGCAGTATTTGCATGAATTTCGCGCAGGACTNTTAGCCCCGGGACGGTGATTTGGGGGAAGAAACTCGAGGGCAACCATGAATGAGCTGTCGAGTTTCCTGCACATCGGGGACATCGTGTCCCTCTACGCCGAGGGCTCCGTCAATGGCTTCATCAGCACTTTGGGGTGAGTGGGATGCTCCGGGGGCAGTGGGATGGGATGGGGGCACTGGGACTGAGCCTCAGCCCGCTGGGAAAAGGGGGCTGGAAAGTTCTGGGTGCTGCTGCAGGTGCTGGGGGCAGGGGGTAGCGGGGCACTGGTGCCTCTGAGCTCTGCTCCCTGCTGCTGGGAGCAGGCGGTGACCCTATAGCCCACCCTCCTCTAAGTGTTCCCGTGTGGGGAGGTGAGATGGGTTTCGGCAGTGTGAGGAGCTGGTGGGCTTGGGAAGGGGCTGTGTGTGGTGGGACCGGGTGGCTCAGGCAGCTGGGACCCCTCAGTGGGACATGGAGAGGTGGAGGGTTTCCAGCCATCTGGTGAGGCTGCTGGCCGCTGCCTCTCACTGGCCCCTCTCGAACCCCCCACACTAACTGGTCAGTGGGAATTGCCGCAGGGTCACCAACATGTGGGTGCCCATGGGCCACCTAGTGCTGCTGTGGGCTGGGAGTCCAGCTCCAGGCTGAGCCAGCTCCTAGCAGCCTCCTGGAGATGTCAGCACGGGCGAGGGCATCCCACAGCCCGACCCGGGGATGTGAGCAGAGGGTTCAGGGAGCCATCCCTTGTCTCCCCTGGTTCCATAAAGCCGATGGTGCTGCCAGAGCAGCTCCCGGGCAAAGCCAGGCCAGGATCTTCAGCGATGCCCTTCCCCACCCGCAGCTCGTGCCAGGAGCGTTTGCCCTGTGGCTCAGGGAGAAGCTGGTCCCGGCGGTGGTGGAGGCTCTGGCAGGGCTGCTGGAAGCCCTGGAACACGGGTGGGGTGTTTCCCTCAGCCCAAACCTCGCCTGCAGCCCCAAACCTGGTGCCTGTGGGTTTTTGCCAGCGCGCCTGCCCCGTGCGGAACGGAGGAGAGGCTGAGCTCAGCCAGGAATGCTGACTTGGATGGGATTCCTGGGGCAGGAGCTGCCCGGCTCTATAATCTGCGCTGAATGCACTTGCTCCCACATGCCTCTGTACAACCCTCTGTACAACATACCGTCGCCTACACGCGTTCGGGCACCCACCGCGGGGCACACGCAGCTGCTGGGCTAATGCCCACCGCAGCCTCCCTCCCACCGGCTGCCCAGAAACGGCTGCTGGGTGCAGGCCTGGCCACAGTCCCCCCCGTACCTGTGGCTGTGTGGCACTGGGCACGAGGTCTGGGACAGTCTGTCCGTGCCCAGCGCTCTCTGGATGGGCAGGAGGACATCCCCAAGGTCCTTTCCACAGAGGTCTCTTTGTCACTGACCCAGCGCTGGAGCCGTCCCGGGGTGGGGGGGCTGCAGCCTCAGCAGCTCAGCGCTGAGCTCCCCTCCAGCAGGCCAGGGAAACTGGGTCTGGAGGAGGCTCCACTGGGACCCAGCATAGGTTATTAGACCGTACCACACGTCCCAGTGGCTCACTGGGAGCTGAATATAGAGGGGTTTGGACTCTGTGGAGCTCTGACGCCTTTGCAGCTCTGACCCCAGGTCCCCTTTTTGCTGGCTGCTTCTCTAAACCGAGAAGCATCTGAGGACCAGGGCTGGCTGGAGAACCTCTTCTCAGTGGCTCCTCTTCTCCACAGTGTGGCTCTTACCTGGGAGTCCATTGTCTGCGGTTCTGCTTCCTTTGGGCGCTTTCCTGCCCCCCGAAATTGTTTTCCCTTGCACCCCACAACCTGGGAGACCCAACCACACCTTAAATCACTCCGGCGATAAGGGGTGGGGTGACTCACCGAGAGTGCTTCTCCCCACTCCTCCTGCCACGGCCTGGGACCTTATTTACCTCATTTGCAAGACAAATAGCCCTGACAGCCCCGTGCCTGGTGCTGGGTGCCCTGCTGAGCACCCTCAGGAAGGGTTCCCTCCATCCTTCCTTGAAGAGGGACTGGCTGGGGCTGTGGGAGCCTCCAGATGGGGTGTTACAGGGTGTCTGCGGGTGCTAGTGGCCAGTGTGATGTTACGGGGTGTACCTCGGCGTGCCGGGCTGCTCTCACCACCCTCACCATCACTGGGGCTGGGTGGCACCGTAGGAGCTCCACCACGAGCCCCAATTCTCCCTTGAGCCCCGGATGTCGGTTGGGGAGCAGTTACCTGGGGGCTGGACTGGCCCCTCTCGCAGCACTGGGACTGCCATCACCAGGCAGAGGTTCCCTCCTGCTCACCCCCCTGTGGGGGGGGGAACATCCCACTGAGGGGTGGGCAGTTACTGCTGCAGGTCCTGCGGTGTTGGGGGAACTGGGCTCAGGCTGTGGGTCTCCCCCCTTGGTTCTGCTTCAGCACCCTGGCAGTGGCAGGTGGGGTTGGGGTTATGAGAAGCTCCCCAGGAGGAGTTTGTGAGGTGCAGGGAACCAACGGGGGTCTGCTCTTGGCTCAGTTTGGGGGCCACTTCTGGCTCTGAGGGGCTGCCCAGCTTGGAACAGGACAAACCCCTGCCTGGGTGGGGGCTGTGGGGTTGATGCTGAGCAGCAGATGAGGGCAACCCACCATGGGGAGCTTGGGGGGACCATCGCTGTAACTCCTGGGAGATGGGTACTTGGAGATCGGGAACTTCTGGGGCCTGAGATGCGGAAACAGCCGCTGATGTGGGGAGCTCTGTGGGGCTCTGCTGGGCACCGCAGAGCAGTAGCCAGAGGAGCTGGGAGCCCTTCGCTTGGCTGCTGCCGCAGGGCGATGGCTGGGGCGACGCTGTGCGCCCTGGGAGGCACCGTCGTTGCGCACGTCCCCATCCTGCCTCGTGAGAACCCAGTGGAAACATGGGGTGTGCAGCCATGGGGACGTGCTGCCCCATCCCAGTGGGGCTCCCAGGACCTGCTGGGCTCAGGGACCTCAGCGCTGTGAGCCGCACAGGAGACGGGCTGGTGGCAAACCTGCCCGAGCGGTGGCGTTCGGCTGCTGGAGGTGCAGTAACACCTTGGGGAGCTGTAATTGTGGTTGCAGGTGGATTTGCAGGGTGGAGCAGTCTGGGGGAAGGCAGCTGGTTAAAGGGTAACTGCAGCTCTGCCGGGTCAGGACGAACCCGTCTCTGCAGGGAGGAGAAGCACGCGAGACCATGAGCCGCTTCCTCCCCCTGGCACCGGGACAGTGAGGGCAAGGCTGTGGTTTTGTGGCTGATTTGCATTAATTCACTTGACCTTGTGCATGAGTGACCCAGTGGCCTCAGTGCCCACCCTGAGCCTGAAGGCCTGACCTGGCCCCATAGCCAGCTCTTGTCATCCAATGTGTTGGGTTGGAAGGGACCTCCAAAGGTCCCCCCATCCAATAATCACGGGTGTCTCTAACCAGACCAGAGCCCCAGGCAGCCATCATCATCCTCTTCCTCCTGGTAGGATTTGTAGTGGGGTGCTGCTGCCTGGCTTGGGGCTCCCCTGCTGCCAGAGCTTGGATTCCTGGGGCACCCCTGGGCCACGATGTGCAGGAGCTCCCCTTGGCTCTGGGAACGATCCCCCATCCCGTGTTCACGCCGCCGGAGCGTTGCCTCCACGTCCGCCCCAGCTGGCCGCTGTCCCCGGGGAGCCTCGGGGTGTTGGTGGATTGCAGCGCCGGACAAGCTGCTTCTTCCCCTCCTTGACCTCCGGCGAAGGCTCTGCCTCGCTGGCCCGGGGCCCGGGGATCGCTCTGCGCTCTCGGTGTTTCTGGAGCCCGCCAGGAGCCCCGCTGCTTCAAACGCTGCGGACGCTCCCGCTGTGCTTTGCCGGGCTGTGGGCAGGGTGTGGGATGCGGCCCCTCGCGCTCGACCCCGCAGCTGGCTGGGGAAGGCGAAGATCGTGGTCTCGGGGGTATCACTCAGCATCTTCCTGCAGGCACCTGGACCCCAGCAGCCTGTTTCTCATCACCTCATGCCCAGCGTCCTCCCCGCAGCCCGGTGGGTGCCCGCGTGGCCCCGCAGCTCTAATAGCAGAGGGGACTTCCACTCCCCATCCATCCCGCTGTGATAATGCTGGTTGTTACTGGCAGCATGTGGTGGCCCCAGCAGCCAGCCAGGTGACTCATGTCCAGCCTGTCAGGATCCTTCTCTTTTAGTGGTTTGCAGCAGTTTTTACTGGTTGGGGGGTGGGGGGAGATGTGAGCCCTGAGTATCGGTTTAATGACAATAACTCTTTGCATTCCTGCCGAGGTGTAATCCTGGGCTTAGAGATGCTGCAACTGCCTCGAGATCATTAACTAATTAAGACTTCCAGCCTGGCAGGGCACTGTCTCTAATCCTGCCCGGCGGAGCGGGAATGCTGGGCTTGGGGAAGCAGTGGGCGAGGGCTGCGGGGCGGATGGGAGGCGCCTGCGCTCTCTGCTTGGGCACTGAAAATGGGCCACGTAGGGACGGGGGCTTCCTCAGAGCCCCCCTCGTCGCTGGGTTTTTAGTCTTTGAGGTGCTCAGGGGGACTGGGCTCTGCTCCTGGAGGCACTGGTGGGAGCTGGGCATGTGCTGAGGGGCAGTGCTTTGCCCCATGAGCCTGACCTGTGCGTTGGTTAGGGCTCAGCTCTTGGTGGTCTCCACTCCCAGGTCCATTTGTCCTGCCTGTTCCCCATCAAAATCAGGGTGATAGAAACCAAAACCATCTCTCAGTGGCACCAGCGCCAGGCTGAGGCTTTGCACATCCCCTGTGGGGTAAGACTGGTGCTCCAGTCCCATCCACAGCTGCCTCTCCTCCACTGGGGATTTGTCCTCTTCACTCCTTTGACATCTGGGACTGTGACTGACTGCCTCCCTGCTCTTGTGGCCCGTGTTGTGCTCAGGAGCCCCAAATCCCCTGCTCTGCCAACCACAAGTCAAAGCCTGTCCAGCAAACAGCTCTCTGTGCTGAACCCCTTGGGGTTTGGTTTCTTTGCAGTCTTCTAGGTCTTCACTCTTTATTTTTAAGCTTCTGCTGCCATCTAAAGCGTTTGAGAAAGAGCTTTGCTCTTGTTACAGGGAACCTGAGGTTAATCTTCCCCAGCCCCAGGAGCTGCTGCTGGTGGTGGGGCAGGTGCTGGGCGTTGTTTATCTCCAGCAGCGGTTGGGCTCATGGTCATCTCCAGCAGTGGTTGGGCTCACGGTCATCTCCAGCAGTGGTTGGGTTCACGGTCATCTCCAGCAGTGGTTGAGTTCATGGTCATCTCCAGCAGTGGTTGGGCTCACAGTCATCTCCAGCAGTGGTTGGGCTCACAGTCATCTCCAGCAGTGGTTGGGCTCACGGTCATCTCCAGCAGTGGTTGGATTCGTGATTGTCTCCAGCAGGGGCTGGGCTCATGATTGTTTCCAGCAGTCATTAGGCTCACAATCATCTCCAGCAGTGGCTGGGCCGTTTGTTTGGGGCACTGAGAGTCCCTTGGGGGTAGGGGGGAAGGCAGTGTGGGCTCCACTGTGCTGTGTCCATGTACCTCAGTTCTCCAGGCTGTATCTTCCTGCCCATCCCAGGGGCAGATGCTCCCTCCCAGGATGGTGTCGTGGATGCACTGGTGGGTGCACTGATGGGTACATTCCTGCATCCTCTCCCCAGCTGCCCGAACTACTTCTCCGCAGGTGGGGACACGCTCCTCTCCTCCTCGCCCAGGGCAGCAGCCTGGTTTCTCCCTCTGCATCAGTTCACGGGGGCTGGCAGAAAGCAGGCGAGCGGGTACAGCCTGTCTTGCTGGAGCACCCAGTTCCCCTGAAAGCCTCGTGGCTCTGGGTGGCCCCCGGTGCCGTGAGCCCCTCGGGCGATGCTCGTCCCGCTGAGCTCTGGGTGCTGAGCTGATCCCTGTGCTGGTTGGGGCTTTGGTAGCGCCAATGTTCCATCACCCATCCCCAGCACCCAAGGCTGAGCCCCTGGGACTTTACTCAGTCCTGGGAAAGCTACAGGGAGGGCAGGGAGGAGACTCACAGCCCTGCACCTTAGTGGTTAAGAGCTTTGGGGTTCTCTGCCACCTCCACATCCCACTGGGGTGAGTGAGCTCCTGGTCAGAGAAGGGAACCCACTGAGTGACAGGTGCCAGATTAATGGCGGGGTCCCACCCACCGGGGGGTGGCTGTGGCTCAGCAGGGTGCTGGGCACTGCAGGATTCATCCCATCAGGACTCGAATGTCAGGAGGGTGGAGAGAGGGGGAGGTTGATCTCTTCTCTCCAGTCGCTGGCCATAGGACAAGAGCAAACAGCCTCCAGCTGGGCCAGGGGAGGGTTAGATTGGCTGTTAGGAGAAACCTCTTCCCTGCCAGAGTGGTCAGGGGTTGGAACAGGCTGCCCAGGGAGGAGAGGAGTCACCATCCCTGGAGGGCTTCAAACACTGAGTACCTGTGGCCCTGGGGACCAGGGTTTAGTGGCAGGGTGGGGTTGGGGTGATGATTGGACTGGATGAGCTCGGAGGTCTCTTCCAACCTTTGTGATTCTGTGATTACTGGTTTATGCTGGTTGCTTTTTGCCCCAGGAGCATCGACCTGAGAAGTATTTATCGGGTGCAAAGCAGGAGATGCAGCTTTTAATGTCACTCTGAGCCAAGTGATGATGAGACAGAGCCGTGCTTTGGGGTGCTCAGGTGTCCTCCCATCACCCCATTGCTGACCCCCTGCTCTTTGTCCCTGCGCAGGCTGGTGGATGACCGGTGCGTGGTGGAACCGGCCGCTGGTGACCTGGACAACCCACCCAAGAAATTTCGAGGTGAGACTGAGGTGGCTCCATCACTCCTGTCAGCAGCCTCAGGGGTGCTGCTGGCCCTGAACATCTGTGCTAGGGGTGGGCACTGGGGTCCCAGCTAGCCTGGGGCTGGGAGGTGCTGCTTGGCCTTTGTAGGGGAGCCCAGAGGGTTCTCAGATGGTCTCCTTGATGCTTTGGCCAAACCACCTCCCCATTCTGTTCACCTCTGGGGGTTTTACACATTTATCAGAACCACCTCCATGGTGGGGCTGGTCTTTGAGACCCCCAAGGAACAGGGATTGCCAGGAAGCAAAGGTGGGTCAGACCATCCCAAAATGCATCCCCAGGGATGCTTGTAGCTGTGTCTCTCCCCAGGAACAGGATGGGACAGACAGGGGGGCAGCTGCAACGGGCAGACTGAAGGCTCAGGACTAGCTCTGCCAGGCTTGGCTGCACCTCAGAGGAGCCCGGGGATTAAGGCTCTCGGTTACGAGGAGGGCAGGGTTTAGGGAAAGCCGGTAAATCCCCACGGTAAATCCCGATCTGTCCACGTTTCATGCTGTGTTCTCCTCTGTTGCTCAGGGCCAGCTCGTTTGGGCAAGGGGCAGCCCTGGGCAGGAGCGGGCAGGGGCCAGGCGGAAAAGGGGATGAGTCAGTGGAAGCTGGGGCGGCTCCTGCCCTGTGGAAACGGTCTGGAGACGCCAAGGAAAAGGCTACTGGGAAAAGCAGATCATGCCTCCCGCTGCCCCAGTTTGCAAACCCTGGGCCTGGCCAGCAAGGTGGCCCCAAGTTTTGAGGTGGCCACAAGCTCTGAGTTGTCCCCAAGGTTCAAGGTGACTCCCAGCTTTGAGGTGGCCACAAGCTTTGAGGTGACCCCAGGATTCTAGTTGGTGCCAAGTTTTGAGGTGACCCCAGGCTTGAAGGTGGCCCCAAGATCTGAAGTGGGCAAGGAGCAAGAGGCGATGCCAAGCCCAGGGGATCCCAGGGATCCCCTCAGCTCTGCCCTACAGGGATATGCCAGCTCTGTGCCCAGCTGCCTGAGGATTGGGCACCCTGTGTGATTTAGGGGAAAGGCTGTGTCCGTGGGAGGATTTGAGAACCTGGTGCTTGGACCACAGAGCTGTGAAATGAACCCAAACCACTGCCAGTGTTGTGGGATTTGAGGGTTGGTGGTTAGGGCCACTGTTCCTTTCATCCCACTGCTGTGATTTTAGACTTCTTTAAAAAACCCTTTTGAAAACACTGGTTCCCCTTCTTGCTTTGTGCCTCCACCTCCTTCTCCAGGCTCTAATATCCCCCAGCAGGATGCCCTGCAGACACCCTGCCCTGAGCACCACCCTGCTGCTGATCTGTATGTAGGGCTGGTTGAGGAACCATCTCATAGTTCCCACAGCTGGGTCCCTGCACATCACTGGACCTTCCCCTGGGGTGGGAAGGGCAGAGCTGGAAGCAGCCCTTCCCAGTGGCGGGTGCTGGGTCAGTCCCAGCAACAGAACCGTCTCCCTTGTGGGTGTGGGTGGGTGCTGAATCCCTTTTCCAGGCTCAGCCCAGCTCCGTGCAGACCTCATCAGGATATCCAGCCGCTCCAGTTAATGGCCGGAAAAGCAGCGGTCGGCCTCCTTGATAGCCATCACCGCATGGAGGGGAAAACAACGGGCTGCTGCTCCGGCCATGCAGCAGCAGCAAGAGGCTTCCAGAGGGCTTCCATGTGCTGCTGCCGTCCCCATATCCTGTGTGGCCGGACCCTGCCCTATCCTGCGCGCGGGTCGTGCCGGGGGCCCCGGCTCAGCTTCCCGGTGTGGAAATGGGAGCCTTCTCCTGCAGTCAGGCCCAAATGGATCCTTGGAAATGCCAGAACCCACCCAGGTGCCTGTCCTCACATCACCCTGTGGGACCCCCCGGCTGGGCCACTGCGTCGCACCGGGGCTGAGCCCTTGCGAGGCGTCCGGCACCTCAGGGTTATTTGCTTTTCTCTGCGGTTTCTCTCCCTGGCGAGGGCTCTTCCCAGCCCTGCGTTCAGGCACGTCAGGGAAAGAAGAAAAGCAAATAAAACTCTTCCATCCCGCGCTGGGCAGGCGCCGCAGAGACTGCGGGGCCGGTGGGCAGGGAGACCCCCGGCTGTGCTGCTACCTCGAAGTGCCCCTGCATCCCCTCCCTGCCCTGGCGTTGCCGGAGGTTTTGCCTCTGTGGCCGGGCTGGGGCGAGGAGCATTGCCCTGCTGGGTCGCTCTGCCCGGGCAGCGCTGACCTGGGGGCAGCTCTTGGCTCCTCTTGGCCACCCACCACCTGTCTGGCAAAAACTTGGGTGCCAGCGGACAATCTCCGACTGGGCTGGGGAGCTCAGAGCTCCCCCGGTGCCAACCCCCTGCTGTAGGCAGTGACACCGCTCACCAGACCAGGGTGCCCAGAGCGCCATCCAACCTGGCCACAACCTCCCTGGGCAACCTGTTCCAGGGCCACCCTGGCCTTGGACACTGCCAGGGCCTCAGCACCCTCACAGGGAGGGACTTCTGCCTCAGATCTCATCTCAATCTCCCTTCTTTAAGCTTGAACCCAGCCCCCTTGTCCTAGCATGGGACTCGCTGGTCCAAAGTCTCTCTCCAGCCTTCCTGAAGCCCCTCCAGGTACTGGAAGCTGCTCCAAGGTCCTCCCAGAGCCGCCTCTTCTCCAGGCCGAACAGCCCCAGCTCCCTCGGCCTGTGAAGGCCGGTGCTGAGGCCTGCTGCGGTGGTGCAGAGCCAAGGGGACGGCTCCTGCTCCCTGCCTCACAGAATCACTGAACATTAGGGACTGGAAGGGACCTCGAAAGATCCCCCTGGCACAGCAGGATCCCCCAGATCCAGTCGCTCAGGAACATCTCCAGGTGGGTTTGGAAGGAGGCTCCATAACCACCCTCGTGGCAAAGCACGGCCTAGTGGGTATCGCGGCAGAGCTGAGCCCAGCGCCAGGGCTTTCACTTCCCCCTCTCTCCCAGCCACCACTGTGGGGCTGGGCCATTGCTAACCCCCTCTGCAGCCTTCCCCTTTCTCCCGGGTTCCCTTCTGCGGCCTAATTAGCGCTTTAACGAGAACCGACGCGAGGTGCTGCAGGCGGCCCCAGCATTTCTGCCCCAGCTGAGGGAAGGCAGTGGGAGAAGGCAGCCAGGCATTGCAGCCGCTCCGCTCGCCGCTCGCAAGCCCGGCGTCACGGGCTCCTTGGCACGGGACCTGCCGTTAGCAAATAGTCCCTCTATAACGTGAAATGCGAAACTTGGCCTCCGACCAGCGGCCCGGGCCGGTGAGAACCGCGCTGGGCGCTTGTTTGTTCGTCACTCCCAGGTAAATAAACACCCTCTTGGCAGCGACTCGGGACCGGAGCCAGAGATGGAAGTGATTTTTCTTATTTTTCTTCTTTTTGCTTTAATTTTCCTGGTGTGTCCGAGAATTCTAGGCTGCTATTTCAGGTGTAATTAGGGCGACCCGGGCTGCGGAGCCCTTCCTGTCCTCACCCTGTCCAGCTCCCAGCCCTTGAACCGAAGGCTTGGGGAGCCAGAGGTGCCTCTTTGTCTTCAGCCGTCTGCTCTCGCGCTTCAGTTCCCGAAGGCTGGAGCTGGAGGTTTGCCCTTCCCCTGCTCCGTCGCAGCCTTGGAAGTCGTAGAATGGTTGAATCCTACAGCAGCTGTGGCTAGAAGGGACCTTAAAGATCATCCAGCTCCGACCCCTGTGGAGAGGCAAGGGACACTGTCACTAGAGCAGGTTACTCTGGGTCACATCCAGCCTGGCCTGGAGCACCTCCAGGGAAGGGGCAGCCACCACTTCTGATCGAGGTAATTCCCAGAGCATGGGTTTGGGGCATCTGGGGTGCAAAGCTGCACCCTTCGGGTCCCCAAAGGGCTTCTCTTAGGATGTGAAGAGCGGCTGCCGACACCCCGATGTAGGAGCTGTGGCTTGTGGCTGGAGTCCGCTGCACGGGGAGCTCTGTGACTGGAGCTCCCTGGGAGCAGTTGCAGAGCAGCAGCAGATTGCAAACCTGGCGATGGGGGCTGTGCAGCACCCTGTGTCCTCCTGCTGCCCCAGGGTGCAGGGTGACGTGGAGCCACCTGCTTGTGTCCTGCTGAGAGGTAGAATCATAGAACCACAGAGATGGAAGGGACCTCCAAAGGGCATCTGATCCAATCACCCCCTGCACCAAGCAGGGCCAGCACTTGCCAGACCAGGTTGCCCAGAACCCCATCCAGCCTGGCCTTGAACGGCTCCAGTTATGGGGCCTCCACCACCTCTCTGGGCAGCCTGTTCCAGGGACCCCCACACTCTCAGATCCCAGACCTTTTTCCTCCTGTCCAGTCTCACTCTGCCCTTTTCCAGCTTCAAACCGTGATCCCTCGTCCTATTGTTCCCTGCCCTTGGGAACAGTCTTCCCCAAGCCTTGTGACAGCCCCTTTCAGGCGCTGGAAGTCACTATATGGTCCCCCCAGAGCCTTCTCCTCTTGGAGCTGAACAACAGCAGCTCTCTAAGCCTGTCCCCAGAGCAGAGGGGCTCCAGCTCTCTGAGCATGTTCATTGCCTTCCCTCCTTCCTTCCCAGCAGAATCCTCTCTCCAACTTTGCTCCAGCTGGGCTTCATCAGGACTTTCCCCCCCCTTGAAGTTTTCCTTCCCAAGTTGCACGGCCCGTTCTGGTGGGAACACTAGCGGTCACGAGTCCGAGACGTGGAGTCTCTCCTGGACTCATTATTCACCCTGATTGGAAAAGACTCCAGCAGCCAGTACAAGGTGACGTGACTCTCCACCAGTGTCTCCCTTGGACCCTCAGCAGCAGCTGGGGCTGTTGTGGGTTAGGGGGAGCATCTCCTGGGACCGGAGCAGCGTCTTGGGGGACCACTCGCTCTTGTGCTTAGTTGACGTTGGCCCCCCACTGGGGACACGCTGGTGACAGAGTGACTGCTGCAGCCTCATCCTTGTCTTCCTCTCCTCCCAGATTGCCTCTTCAAAGTCTGTCCCATGAACCGCTACTCTGCCCAGAAGCAGTACTGGAAGGCCAAGCAGACCAAGCAGGACAAGGAGAAGATCGCAGATGTGGTGCTGCTGCAGAAGCTCCAGGTGAGGAGGTCGAGGGTCTGTCCTCCCAGGAGTGAAGGATCCCATGGGGTTGAGTGGGTGGTTGACATCCAGACATCTCGCTGTGCAAATCCTGGTCTTTGATGGAATCAGCCTGCTTGGAGGACAGGACCTGCCCTGGGTTTTGCTGTCCTCAGGGTGTCCCTCTGCTCAGCTCTGTTGTCCTGCTGCCCTCCCCTCACGAAGGACCATGAGCCAGAGCCACCTTTGCTGGAGGGAAAGGTCCTGCAGCTGTCTCCTCTGAATTAATCCTGGCACATGGTGTCTAACAGAATCAGAGTGACTCAGGGTGGAAGGGACCTTAGAGAGTTCATCTACTCCAACCTTTCTGCCACGGGCAGTGATGCCCAAGGTGGGTGCTAGAATCTCCGTAAGAACCTTTGTGCTGGCAGCTGCAGGACTGAGGGTCGTGGTCCCTGGATGGATGGGCTCTGCACCCCAGGTTATTCTTCTCCTGTGTTGCTTTGATCCAGCCACAGGCTCATGGCAGCTCCTTTGCCTTCATGTGTGCCCTGGGCAGTGTGGCACCACCACGCTCCGTGCTGATCCTGACAGGATGAGGTGAACACACAGGGAGCCTCAGATGGTTTTGTGGCTCCCTGGGACAGGAGATGGGTCAGTGCCTCCCCTTTGTATCCAGCCCTGCGCGGTCACCGGGGTGTGGACGAAGGGTTTCCCTGCTCTAGTTAGGCTGTGACTTGCGGTGTCGAGAGCTGGACTGGTAGGGGCTGGACAGAGAGGCTCATTTCTGAGAGGAGATGTCCCAGGAAAGATCTGCAGAGGACCCAGAGAAGGACTGAGCAGGTGGGGCGAGGAAAGGACCATGATGCTGCTTGTGGGTTGAGAGGTGATGTCTGCCTGCCCTTCCCTACCCTCACTGCTGTGTCCAGCCTTTGCTGTCTCAGCCCTTCTGGTGCTCGGCTGAGCAGGCAGAGGGGCTCCGTGAGCTCAGCCCAGCAGCACCCGTGGGTGCCTGGCGCGGAGGAGGCAGCTGCTGTGGCCAGGACTTGTTGCAGAGGGGCTGTGGAAGAGAAAAAGGCTCCTGTTGACTTCCCGAGGTTTGGAAAAGGCCCATGTTAAACATTGCATAATCGCCTCAGACAGCTGGCGGGGCCCCGGCGATGATTCATGAAACCGAAGCCCAGGAGAGGTTCATTAAATCATCTCAACAGGCTTCCAGCCCAGCCCCACCATTCCCCCACTTCTGCCTGTGGGGAGCGAGGTCTGGACGGGGAGTCCCGGTTCGGTCCGGAGATGCCAGGTGCCTTCCCCCACCGTGTCCAGCCCTGTGCGGTCACTGGGCTCTGGGGAAAGGGTTTTCCTGCTCCAGTGAGGCTGTGATTTGCGATGCCGACAGCTGGACTGGTGGGGACTGGACAGAGAGGCTCATTTCTGAGCCTGATTGATTGCACCTCGGTCAAGAGCTGTCTTAAAGAGATTCTCTCATTTCCTCGCTCCTTTCCGCTGCTCCCGGAGTTGCCCTTTTGGCAAAACGCTCCGGAGCATCCGGAGCCGAGCGCTGGGGGAGCCTGGGCAGGGAGGGAGCTCTGCAGAGCTCTGCTGGGCTGCTGCACAGCCCCTGGGCATCCCGGCAGGACACTGGGCTCCAGGCTGAGACTCACCAGGCTGGAAACACCTTCCAGCCCCCGAAGATAATTTCCTTAAGCAGAAGCAGCCTGGCTCTCAGGTGGAGAAGCCCTGCCCGGCCATCCACGATGCCCACCGATGCCTCTGTGAGCTTGGGCTCCTGTGCAGCTGCTTTAAGTGGGTTTAGGGCTCTCTGATTTCTCATCTGACTAGTTGTAGGTACAGCCCAAGGTGGTGCAGACACTCTGTGGAGATTTGGATCCTGCTCTGCTGTTGCCTTCTGCACCCTCCACGAGTGTCCCTGACACCCTGTCCCACTGTGGCTTAGGGACTGACCCCATCCCACCCAAGGGCCAGGCTGTGGGTTTGTTTGCTCAGGAGCCAGTTCCCACTGCTGGCCCTGCTGGCTCTTGGCAAGGTGGGAGCTCAGCTCTGGATGCAGATTTAGGACTCGATGTGGTGCCGGAGCTCCCGCCAGAGCTGTGCTGCTGTATAGGGTTGTTATCAGACTCTCAGCTCCGCATCGGAGCGGGATTCCTCGGCAGGAGGTTTGTTTTCCTGATGGCAGCACCCACCACCATGGGGTTCGTGTCCCTGGGAGGCACCTGGAGCTGTGTGGGGAAGGGGACTTCATTGAAGTGATGGAAACCTTCAAAGAGCAAAGGGTTAGTGCAGTCGTGACCTGTGCCAGGAGTGTCACCCACTCAGTGTCACCCGCTCAGGCACCCACGGACCGCCCATCCCCGTCCTCCCAGTGCAATTCCAGTGGTGTTTGCCAGCTCCTCCTGCTCTCAGGTGGAAGGGGATGAGAGCAGGATGGAAACGGGTAGCTGCATCCCCTACTGCATCCCAGCTGCGAGGGAGCCCTGGGCTGTCAGTGCCTGGGCTGCACCCAGGCTGGCGCCGGGGCTGCTGGCGCACCCTCGCTGTTCCCAGACGGATCCGCTGTGGGAGCAAGTTGCTGCCGTGCCCCGCGTGTGTCGACACCACTCCGGCTGCCAGAGAAAACGTCTGTGGGTTTGCAGAGGGGGGCTGCGCACGGTGCTGAGCGACTCGCGCTCGGGGCATCTCGGTTGGGGGCACCCATCCTGACGCATCTGCGGCGGGTCTGGACCTGCAGCCTCTCCAGGCACAGCACCGCCTGCACAGTGCCTCTCGCTCCCTGCTCGTGGTGCTGCCGGGTGCCCCCAGGCCCCACAGCCCTGCTGCGGCAGGGTGGGCTGAGTGTGTTGCCCCAGCCCGTGCCCCATATGCAGAGGCCCCTTTTGGTGCTGCCCTGTAAGACCAGTTGAGAGAATTTTGAATCGCAAAATCATGAAGGTTGGAAAGGACCTCTGAGATCATCAAGGTCCAACCTTCAACCCAAGGCTTCCAGGACCACCAGACCAAGTCCCACAGTGCTGCATCCACTCCCCTGTTGAATCCCCCCAGGGATGAGGACTCCCTCACTGCCCTGGGCAGCCTGGTCCAGTGGTTAACTGCTCTTTCCCTAAAGACTTTTTCCCTAATCTCCAACCTGAACTTCCCCTAGAGCAGTTGGTGGCCATTTCCTCTGGTCCTGTCCACTTTGTCCCTGTCCTGGTCTTTAAATTCTCAGTTTCAAGCTCTTATGGACTTTCTGTGGATGGACCTGTGTGGTCCCAGGCTGAGCTCTTGAATGCTGGAGACCGTATTGTACCTCTGGTCCGTGTTGTCTGGGGGTTGGAGATGCCCCAGTGTCCCCACAGCAGCGGGGGCGGGTGTTCCCTCTGGGGTCAGTACTCAGCTCTCCTCTCACGTGTTCAGCATGCGGCCCAGATGGAGCAGAAGCAGAACGAGACGGAGAACAAGAAGGTGCACGGCGACGTTGTGAAGTACGGCAGCGTCATACAGGTGCGGGCACCGCGCTGCTCCTCCTCACTCCTGGCAGCTGCTGGGAGAGGGCTTGTGGGATCATCACTCCCAGGGCGGATTTACTCCCAGTGTGGGATGTGGATTCACTCCCAATATGGGACCACTTCCAGTATGGGATCACTCTCAGTGTGGGATCATCACTTCCAGTGTGGGTTCATCAATCTCGGTGAGAATTCATCACTCCCAGTGTAGATTTACTCCCAGTGTGGGATGTGGGATCACTTCCAGTTTGGGAACATCATTCCCAGTGTGGGACTATCAATCCCAGTATGGGATCACTCCCAGTGTGGATTTATTCCCAGTGTGGGATGTGGATTCACTCCCAATATGGGACCACTTCCAGTGTGGGATCATCAATCCCAGTATGGGGTCACTCCCAGTACAGGGACATCAGTCCCAGTATGGAATTACTCCAGTGTGGGATCATCACTCCCAGTGTGGATTTCCTCCCAGTGTGGGATGTGGGGTCACTTCCAGTGTGGGACTATCAATCCCAATATGGGATCACTGCCAATGTGAGATCATCACTTCCCATTGTGGGATGACTTCCCATGTGGGATCACTCCCAGGGTGGGATCATGCCCAGTATGACCAGGCTCAGGGTCACCACCTCTCACCTCTTCACCTCTCCAGCTCCTCCACATGAAGAGCAACAAGTACCTGACAGTGAACAAGCGGCTGCCGGCGCTGCTGGAGAAGAATGCCATGCGTGTGACACTGGATGCCACCGGCAACGAGGGGTCCTGGCTTTTCATCCAGCCCTTCTGGAAGCTGAGGAGCAATGGGGATAACGTGAGTGTGGGCCTGAAACATCCCGAAGCCAAGCTGCACAGGAGCCGCGTGTGCCAAGGCTCAGCATCCCTCCTGATCCCATCCCACCTGGTCCTGTCCCCCTGGTCTCATCTCGCCTGATCCAATCCATGTGGTCCCATCCCACCTTGTCCTGTCCCTCCTGATCTCATCCCTCTGGTCCCATCCTGCCTGGTCCCATCTCGCTTGGTCCCATCCCACCTGTTCCCATCCCACCTGGTCTCATCCCTGTCCCTTTCCTTCCCATTTTGCTCCCCAGGTAGTTGTGGGAGACAAAGTCATCCTGAACCCCGTCAACGCCGGGCAGCCCCTGCACGCCAGCAACTACGAGCTGGCTGACAACGCCGGCTGCAAGGAGGTACCAGTGGGGCTGGGCTCTGCCTCTTGGGGCTTCTCTTCCTTCTTTTTGCTTCCTATTTTTACCTTGTCTGGGGGATCATGACCTGGCTCTCTCGCTCCGCAGGTGAACTCGGTCAATTGTAACACCAGCTGGAAAATCAACCTCTTCATGCAGTTCTGTGACCACATGGAGGAAGTGCTGAAAGGGGTGAGGAAGGAGGTTTGGCTGCCGCCAGCCTCTCGGGACTCATTGGGCTCCGGGGACCCATCCCTGGTCCCTCCACAGGGACAGGATGTGTGAGCAGCAGCTTGACTACATGACAGGGGCAGGGGAAGGGGGTCCTAGCGTTTCTAGGGGAATTCCTCACCTGCAGACCTTACACCGAGCTGGAGCTGGGTGTTCCAGCACCTGCTGGCAGCAGGGACCCAGGGCAGGCATGAACTCACCCTCTGCTTTCTCGTGTGAAATTGGCTCCGGAGGACAACCCGAGGCAGTCGCAGTGCCAGCAGTGGCTTCTCGCCGCGACGACAATTTTCCGCTGCTTAGCTGTGCAGCAGGGCTGGCTGTTGCCTGGGAAAGGAACTTTCCCTGCAGAGCTATTGTTCGGGGTCGAGGTCCTCCAGGAAGCAGCTGGATGGATATTGATTGTTATGATCCTACAGACCCTCGTCCCCAGGCGCTGCCTCTTATCCCCGGCTTCCCACATCCACCGCATCCTCCTTGCTGGGGCATTAATGCCTTGGACACGGTGGTGAGTGGAGCCTCTGCCTGCTCCAGGGGTGTGAAGAGGTGGGTTTGCACCCAGTTCACAGCCCGGGGAGGGGGCTGTGCCCACACAGAGCACCTTTCCCTGGGTTTACAGGAGTGGTTCTGCTGCTGGAGGCAGGTTCCAGCACAGCCTGTGTAGGTAGGACTGGAAGAGCTGATGGTGCCCTGCAATGCCCGGGCTCCTGCTCTGCCACAGCTGGGAGCTGCTTCTGGGGGAATCCCATCCCCTTTGCAGGGTAGGAGTTGATAGCACAGCTGCGTTCCGGGGTCTCACCACCATATCCCACTCCAGGGGGACGTGGTGAGGCTCTTCCATGCCGAGCAGGAGAAGTTCCTCACCTGTGACGAGTACAAAGGCAAGCTACACGTCTTCCTGCGAACCACCCTGAGGCAGTCGGCCACCTCGGCCACCAGCTCCAATGCCCTGTGGGAGGTGGAGGTGAGCAGGGAGGGGATGGGCTGTCCCCCTGGGCTTTAAGGTGCTGCCGTGGGTTGCTGCCCTGTGGCTGAGCTGGAACCAGGTTTAGCTCATGGAATCATCAAGATGTCAAGGTGGGAAAGGCCCTTCAAGATCATCAAGTCCAACCGACCACCCTGCAGCCACCAACCACTGACCTGTCTCCTCAAACACCCTGACTGCTCGGCTGTTGAACCCCTCCAGGGATGGTGCCTGCACCCCCTCCATGGGCAGCCTGTTCCAAGGCCTCCCCTCTCTTCCTGGGAAGAAGCTTTTCCTAAGATCCAGTCTCTCTGTGTTTATATTCCTAATCCATTTCCATATTTTCCCTGGTGAAAGCCAACACGAGGCTCCGTGAGGGCACTGGGAACTGTGGCTGCTGGTGGCTGGGCACTGGTGTTTGCCCGAGCTCTGTGCCCCAGGTCTATTTGCTGGCGGCCGCCTTTGAGATAGGATGAGGCTCTTATCACCAATGTGTTTGCCCAGGGTCAGGGAGGCAGGAATGGTGTCCAGTTCCCCACAGCCCCATGTGCCATCAGCTGAGCTCTCCTCTGGTTCTCCTAGGTGGTCCACCATGACCCGTGCCGGGGGGGAGCTGGGCACTGGAACGGCTTGTACCGCTTCAAGCACCTTGCCACGGGCAACTACCTGGCAGCAGAGGTAAGAGGGCGAGCGGAGGGCTGCAGGGACCTGCCCTGCCCTTGATCCAGAGCTGGTTCCATCCCTTGCAAAGGCAGTGCCCACCCAAAACAGAGCGGTGATGCCCAGCCCCGCTCCACTTGGCTATTGGAGCCCCACCAGGGCTGGGACCGTCGTTGTCATTTATCCCTTTTGCAGGGTTAGGCTTTTCCTCCCCGAATTCCCCACCCTGTGGTACAGGGGCTCACTTGCCAAACTGTTCCTGGCTCACCTCTCCCCTGGCCTGAGGCAGCAGGAGACCTGGGGTTTTCCTCTGTTTGCTCCCTGCACAACCTTCTGGGGAGATGGAGGTGGGAGATAATGTATCTGCCTGTGTCAAACTCTCCCTGGTCAGGCTTTGCCCGTCCTCGTCCTCTGGCCCACAGCAGCACCCAGGGCTGGGGAGGGTGTGTGGGCAGAATCTGGGTCAGGATTTTGCTCCCATTTATGGCCAGAGACTGGCACAAAGAGATTTCCACTCCTAGATGATGTGGTTTGTGTAACACAAATGAGCTGCCAGGTCCAAGGGACTGAGTGCTACACCCTGCTGCCAGGGTGGCAGGGATGCACGGGGGGGGATCTTCATGCCAGAGGTGCTCCTTAGCTGGAGAAGACAACCCCAGGGCCCCTCCATCAGGATGGGAACCAGCAAGGACTGGGGCTCTGAAGTGGCTGCTTCAAACCAAAAGACACTCAGGTGACATCTGCAGAGAACAGAAGATCCCAGAACAATCTCCATCCCGGGCTGGTGCTGCCTAGCTTGTGTTTGCTCAGCCTGGGACCTCGTAGCTCCCTCTCTGCTCTGTGGGGCTCACCCCGTGCACCAGCTATGGGTCCCATCCTGCATCTCCCAGCCGGGCAAGGTTCCTCTCTCCACGATGTGATGGAGGAAGGCAGCAATAGAGAACTCTAACACCCCGTGGTGGCTGGGGGTCTCGTGAGGGCTGATAGCTGTCTTTCATCTCCCTCTTTAACTTTTCAGGAGAACCCAAGTTATAAAGGAGACGTGGCTGAGCCCAAAGCAGCGCCCACGGTGAGCTGTGTGCAGCCTCGCTAGCAGACACGCTGCTGCCGCCGCCTGAAACCACGCAGTCTCTCCTTTAGCCGTCACCTTAGCCTCTACCCGAAAGCCCCCAGATTAGAGCCCCCCCACTCCCCACCGTGGGGATGGTGCCCACACTGAGCCACCGGGTTCCTCTTGGCACTGAGGCCATGGCTGAAGGTTGCCCCGCTGCCTGGCGCCCCACCCCAGAGTAGCATCATTGCCACGTCCCGCTTGTGAGGGGACCCTGCCCAGAGCGATCGGAGGGGTCCCGGTGCATGTTGAACCCCCATCCATGGGGAAGTGCTGGTAGAGGAGAGATGTGGACTTGCCAGGGGTTTTTTTTTCCCTGAGAGAGGTTGGCAGCAGGGGTGGCCTCATAGCTCAGGTGCCTCTCGCTGCGCTTGTGCTCTTGTGGCCCCTCACGAGCCACGAGGCTCAGCCTGGCACTGAGCAAACGCTTCTGCTCTGAGTGTCGCCGCGTGTCACTTGGCCCCACGGGGGCTCACAGCCGCTTCCCACCCCCCTACCCCGGTGCAGGGCAGCAGCAGCCGCGCCAGCCGCAGGAACACGGGGGAGAAGATCAAGTACCGGCTGGTGGCCGTCCCCCACGGCAATGACATCGCCTCCCTCTTCGAGCTGGACCCCACCACGCTGCAGAAGACAGACTCCTTCGTCCCACGGTGTGTGAGAGATACGGGGGCTCGGACGTGGGGTTCAGGGGCAATCCATTCAGCTGGGTGCTGGGGGCAGGAGCGGGTGCTGACACCTCTGCGTCATCCGGGCTGCTCTCTGCCTGCAGGAACTCCTACGTGAGGCTGCGCCACCTCTGCACCAACACCTGGATCCAGAGCACCAACGTGCCCATTGACATCGATGAGGAGAGGCCCATCCGCCTGATGGTACGGCCCCGCTCCCGACCCCCGTGGCCATATAGCAATCAGCAGGCTCCTTCCCACCCAGCACCCAGTGATGGAGATAGGCTGAGGATCCAGAGGGGTGGCTGGGCAGTGACCAGAGTCCATCCCAGTGACCTAGAGCCCATCTTGGTCCCTCAGATGGGGACAGACTAGGTGACTGGCTACGCTGGGGCTGGTGACAGATGGTGGGGACGTGCTGGGCACTACCCCATCCCTGTAATGCTGCTTTCCTGTTGCTTCCCAGCTGGGCACGTGTCCCACCAAAGAAGACAAGGAAGCTTTCGCCATCGTCTCAGTGCCTGTGTCTGAGATCCGCGACCTGGACTTCGCTAACGACGCCAGCTCCATGCTGGCCAACGTGGTGGAGAAGATGAACGAAGGGTTTCTCAGCCAGAACGACCGCAGGTAAAACAGCTCTGGAAAACCCAGGGAGATCGTGGAGTCGGAGGATCATTTAGCTCGGAAAGGACTTTTAAGATCATCGAGTCCAACCACTGGCCCTGCTCTGCTGAGTCCGCTGCTAGAGCCACATTCCCCGGCACCACATGTCCTGGGTTTCTCCAAGGACTTCCCAGGATGCGGCCCCTGCCTGGGTCTCATGTTCCTGCCCACATCCCAAACCCACGCCTGCCTCTCCCAGGAGCCTGGCAAGGAAACCAGATAACACCGTGGCCCTGCTGCGGCCCCTCCTTTGCCGCTAGGAAAATACCCGAGGGGCTGGGAGATGGCCCCACGATAGGGGTGGCTGCCTTCGTCAGGGTATTATGTGGAGGTGGGTGGGTTCCTGGTGCTTCCTGAGCAAACACAGATCCCCAGGGGACTGACCTCCTGCCTTGCCAGCCCGCCCTGCCGAGTGCCCGAGGGCTACTGAGGGGGCAGAGACCATAAATGCAGAATACCCAGTGGGAACCAGGAGCAGAGGTCCCCAGCCTTCACTCCAGCACATATAGGAACCATGGGGGGTGTGAAATCTCTTGCTCCAGGGCAACCAGTAACCTCCAGTGGCTTCCTCAGCGGTTGTTTGAGCCCCAGACATGGGCTCGTTGATCCTCCAAAGTGCATTGTTGCAGGGACCTGGGGCTGGGAGAGGGCTGCGTGGACTCGGCCAGGGGGTCCCACCACCCCGCTGGCACTCTGCTCCTCCCCAGGTTCGTGATCCAGCTGCTGGAGGACCTGGTGTTTTTTGTCAGCGATGTCCCCAACAACGGCCAGAACGTTCTGGACATTGTGGTGACCAAACCCAACCGAGAGCGGCAGAAGCTGATGCGGGAGCAGAACATCCTGAAGCAGGTGGGTGGCCCTGAGTGAGGCTGGGGTCCCACAGAGATGTCCTGCCCCAGGGCTGTGCTAGGGTGGGGGGGACCAGGGGTCTGGAAAACCCCATGGAGGATGTGGGGCTGGTCTCTAGCTCATGTCCCACTGGTGCACCAAGCCTTCCTGGCAAGCACCTCCATGGAAGAGGGGTGATGGTGTAGTGAGGGGACTCAGCACTTATTGTTGCTGCTTCGGGGCAGATCTTTGGGATCCTGAAAGCCCCCTTCAAAGACAAAGGTGGGGAAGGGCCCCTGGTGAGACTGGAAGAGCTGTCGGACCAGAAGAACGCTCCCTACCAGTACATGTTCCGGCTGTGCTACCGCGTGCTGCGGCACTCCCAGGAGGACTATCGCAAGAACCAGGTGCTTGGTTGGGGGGGTGTTGCGATGAGGGGACCCCCCACCTCACCATGTGTTGCAAAGCCCTCGTTGGGGTGAGGAGGGCGTAGGCAGAGCCCCGTGTCACCACCTCCCTGCCCTGCGCCAGGAGCACATAGCCAAGCAGTTCGGCATGATGCAGTCCCAGATCGGCTACGACATCCTGGCTGAGGACACCATCACGGCGCTGCTGCACAACAACCGCAAGCTGCTGGAGAAGCACATCACCAAGACCGAGGTGGAGACCTTCGTCAGCCTGGTGCGCAAGAACCGCGAGCCACGGTGCGTGCCAGGGACGCGACCCGCCCCCAAGGGCTTTGTGGTGCCTCCTGCAGGGCATGTGCCTGGATCTGAGCTGGGAAGAGCCCTCTGGAGAACCCCCCTTTCACCACTGCTCCATAGGTTTCTGGACTACCTGTCAGACCTGTGCGTGTCCAACCACATCGCCATCCCCGTCACCCAGGAGCTGATCTGCAAGTGTGTGCTGGACCCCAAGAACAGTGACATCCTCATCAAAACCGAGTGAGTAGCCAAGGGGAGAGCTTCTCCACATTTTGGGGGCCTGGTACCCGGTCCTGCCTCCCACCAGCTCCTCCAGGGCCACCCCTCGAGGGGCAGGAGGGGTCTATGGGACCATCTCCAGGTTTCCCCCTTTTCCCTCCTAGGCTAAGGCCGGTGAAGGAGATGTCCCAGACCCACGAGTACCTGAGCATCGAGTACTCGGAGGAGGAGGTCTGGCTCACCTGGACGGACAAGAACAACGACCACCACGAGAAAAGCATCCGGCAGCTGGCGCAGGAGGCCCGGGCTGGCAATGCCCACGACGAGAACGTCCTCAGCTACTACAGGTGATGATACTGCAGCATCTTCTCTCCAGGTGGGGGTGTGGGGGTCGCATGGCCTCACTCCCTCTCCCCTTCACCCCTGGGCAGGTACCAGCTGAAGCTCTTTGCCCGCATGTGTCTGGATCGCCAGTACTTGGCCATCAAGGAGATCTCCCAGCAGCTGGGTGTGGACCTGATCTTCCTCTGCATGGCAGATGAGATGCTGCCTTTCGACCTCCGGGCGTCCTTCTGCCACCTCATGCTGCACGTGCACGTGGACAGGGACCCCCAGGAGCTGGTGATGCCCGTGAAGTTTGCCCGGCTCTGGACCGAGATCCCCACGGCCATCACGATCAAAGAGTGAGATGCATTGGGGTTCCCAGTGGCTTTGAGGGGCAAAGCAGGAGGTGGGACAGGAGACACCATTGCGTGTAGGGACTGGCTTTTAGCAGGGACTGAAGGGCAGTGAATTGGGCAGGTGTCAGCCTTCAGAAGGAATCGGGCTCCATCAGTCGTGAGCATCGCTTGTGACCATGGTGGCTCAGCAGCAGCTGCCTGCACAGGGCTCCTTCCCCAGCAGGAGACCCGCTGCCACGTGGCTCATCCCCACCGTCTCCCCCTGGCAGCTACGACTCCAACCTCAACGCCTCACGCGATGACAAGAAGAACAAGTTTGCCAGCACCATGGAATTTGTGGAGGACTACCTCAACAACGTGGTGAGCGAGGCCGTGCCCTTCGCCAACGAGGAGAAGAACAAGCTCACCTTTGAGGTGAGGTCCCACCGGTGTCACCAGCCACGCTGGCAGCCCCTCTCCCCCATTTCTGTTTCTCCTGCTCAGCCCCGAGCGTGGCAGGGTCTGCAGCTGCCTTGTTCCTTCCCCAGGTCGTCAGCCTTGCCCACAACCTCATCTACTTCGGCTTCTACAGCTTCAGCGAGCTGCTGCGCCTGACACGGACGCTGCTGGGCATCATCGACTGTGTCCAGAACCCTCAGCTGATGATGCAGGCGGTCTACAACGATGAGGTGACGGGTGAGTGGCTGATCCATAACCCCTCCTGGTCCTGCAGGAAGGGTTTTCCATGGCTTTTCCAGCTCTGGCTGTGGGAGAGTAAGGCTCTGGGTTGCTGACATGGAAGCTTTGGCTGTTCTGCACAGAAACTGTTGAGCTGTTGGTGTCACCAGAGAGATGGCCAGACCCTCCTGCTTGCTGTCTGATTGAGTCTCCTTCTGGAGATGTGTAGAACCCACCTGGCCACGTTCCTGTGTGACTGGATATAGATGACCCTGCTGTGGCAGGGGGATTGGACTGGATGATCTTGCCAGGTCCCTTCCAGTCCCTGATGTTCTGTGATTCTGTGAATATCTGCAGCATTTCCTAGTCTGAATGGTCCTTCTGTTGGTTCTTTGCCACCTCCCTCTCCATCTGTGCTGCTTCTGCAGGGAAGAACGTGCGGAGGTCGATCCAGGGTGTCGGGCAGATGATGTCCACCATGGTGCTGAGCAGGAAACAGTCCATCTTCAGCGCCCCCAGCCTCAGCGCTGGGGCTGCCCCAGAGCAAGTGGACAGAGGGAGGAGCATTGAGAATGAGAACATTGTGGTGATGGAGACCAAGCTGAAGATCCTGGAGATCTTGCAGGTTGGAGCCGGTGGGGAGGGAGAAACATTGTGAAGCTGCAGGTGGGACCTGTGGGATGGGCTGACGTGGGGAGGACATGGCTTTGCAACGCAGAGAGGCAGCTGCAGTGAAGAGGACACTCACTGTTGGTTTCTTCTTCTCCGCTGCCAGTTCATCCTGAACGTGCGCCTGGACTACAGGATCTCCTACCTGCTCTCTGTCTTCAAGAAGGAGTTTGTGGAAGTCTACCCCATGCAGGACAGCGCAGCCGACGGGACAGCCCCAGCCTTTGACTCCACAAGTAACTCTCCCACTTTGCTCCTGGTCCACCTTCAGCTCAGCAAACCCTACCCCGGGCTGGGGAACTGCAGGTGGAGGTGACATCCCCGGTAGCTCTGCCCCAGCTGCTGGTGCTGGCAGGGAGTGTGGGGGCACTGCAGTTTGGTCAGAGCTGGGGTGAAGTGCCCCGGGTCTGTCCCAGGGAGCTGGGCTGGTTTTTGCCGTGCGCTGGAATCGCACTGGGCGACCTGTTCATGTCCCTCTGGTCTCCCCTCAGCTGCAGCCATGAACCTGGAGCGGATCGGCGAGCACGCAGAGGCCATGTTCGGTGTGGGGTGAGTCCCTGCCCCCTGCGGCGCAGTTAGCCTGGCCACAGGGCTCTTCCTCTCCTGTCCGTGCTGCCGAGGCTGAAAGCTGCAGGTGATGAGGAAGATGAGGCTCTAGAGGCTACTGCAGCTGTCCCCAGTGGCCCTGAGGGGTGACTGAGTGCCACAAGTTCCCACAAGGCTGCTAACCCCAAGTGCTTTCCTCTCGGCTTCAGGAAGACAAGCAGCATGTTAGAGGTGGATGACGAGGGAGGGAGGATGTTCCTGCGGGTGCTGATCCACCTGACCATGCATGACTACCCGCCGCTCATCTCGGGCTCCCTGCAGCTCCTCTTCAAGCACTTCAGCCAGAGGCAGGAGGTCCTGCACACCTTCAAGCAGGTAGGGCTGCGGGGTGGTTCTTCTGGAGCTCCTCAAAGCCCTCTCAGGATGGCCTCAAGTGGTGCCAGGGAAGGGTTAGGTTGGACATCAGGGGAAAAGCTGTTCCCTGCCAGAGTGGTCAAGGGTTGGAACAGGCTGCCCAGGGAGGGGGAACTTGCCGTCCCTGGAGGGGTTCAAACAGCAAGCAGCTGTGGCCCTGGGGAACAGGGTTTGTTGGGCAGAGAGGAGTTGGGGTGATGGTTGGACTGGATGAGCTTGGAGGGCTCTTTCAACATAAATGATTCTATGATTCTGTGACCTGGGATGGGTCTCAGCCCCCTTCCTTGGGAGGGAGGTCTAGGAGGGATTTCTAGGGACACCTCTGGGAATGTTGCTGCAGGTCCAACTGCTGATCTCAGCCCAGGATGTGGAGAATTACAAGGTGATCAAGTCGGAGCTGGACAAACTCCGCACCATGGTGGAGAAATCAGAGCTCTGGGTGGACAAGAAGGGCAGCAGCAAAGGGGATGGAGCGGTGGATGGGAACAAGAAGGAGAAGAAAGAGGTGAGAGCCCTGAGCCGAGACCCTGGGATCCAGGACAGGAGGGTTGTTGAGGGCAGAGGTGCAGCTGGCTTCAGTCAGATGCTGAACACCTCGTGATGAGTCCTGGAAGAGGAGGGTCAAGGAGGGTCCTGTAGGGTCTAGTTATGTCCCAGACTCAGAAGAGGCACAGAGGGGATGCTGATGCTGTTTCTGTCCCCTCACAGCATGGAGCCGACGAAGAGGTCATCGCTCCGGGGGAGAAGAGCAGTGAGAACTACCAGATAGTCAAGGGGGTGAGTGACACCCAGCACCTGGGTTTGTGGAGGGCATGTGAAGCCCCCAGAGCTGGTGGCCGTGTCTTGGTGGGCTCCCGGGCACAGGTCCCCTCTGCCACGGTCCTTCTCTCCCCAGATCCTGGAGCGGCTGAATAAGATGTGTGGGGTTGGAGAGCAAGTGCGCAAGAAGCAGCAGCGCCTGCTGAAGAACATGGATGCCCACAAAGTGATGCTGGATCTGCTGCAGATCCCCTACGAGAAGGTGGGTGGGCAGAAGCTGGCTGGGCAAGTGCCAAGGATGAGTTTGCTGATGACATAGAGCTGGGAGGAGTGGCCAAAACCCCAGCAGGCTGGGCTGCCATTCAGTGGGACCTGGACAGGCTGGAGAGCTGGGTGGGGAGATGTTGAATGAACTATAATTAGGGTGGTGTAGAGTCTTGCATCTGGGCAAGAACAACCCCTGGGACCAGTATAGGGTGGGGATTGACCTGTTGGAGAGCAGTGTAGAAGAAAGGGACCTGGGGGTGCTGGTGGCCAGCAGGATGGCCAGGAGCCAGCAATGGACCCTGGTGGCCAAGAAGGCCAACAGCATCCTGGGGTGGATCAGAAGGGGGTGGTTAGCAGATCGAGAGAGGGTCTCCTTCCTCTCTACTCTGCCCTGGTGAGACCACATCTGGAATAATGTGTCCAGCAGTGGGCCCCTCAGTTCCAGAAGGACACAGAGCTGCTGGAGAGAGCCCAGCGCAGAGACACAGAGATGATGGAGGGAGGGGAGCATCTCCCTGCTGAGGAAAGGCTGAGGGAGCTGGGGCTCTGGAGCTTGGAGAGGAGGAGACCAAGGGGTGACCTCATGAATGTTGATCAGTATGTGAAGGGTGGGTGTCAGGAGGATGGAGCCAGGCTCTGCTCAGGGGCACCCAATGACAGGACAAGGGGCAACAGGAGTGAGCTGGAACAGAGGATGTTCCACATCAATCTGAGAAGGAACTTCTTCCCAGTGAGGGTGACTGGAAGGGGCTGCCCAGGGAGGTTGTGGAGTCTTCTTCTCTGGAGATGTTTGAAATTCACCTGGCCATGTTCCTGTGTGACTGGATCTAGGGGATCCTCCTGTGTCCAGTCTAGGGGATTGGACTGGATGATCTTTTGAGATCCCTTCCAATCCCTAATATTCTGGGATTCTATGACAAGGAGTGGGGAATGTGGGGACCCCCTCAGCCTGCTGCTGCTCTCCATCCTTCACCAACTCAGGGTTATTTCTCTTCTCTGCCTATCCTCAGGGTGATGCCAAGATGATGGAGATCCTAAAGTTCACCCACCAGTTCCTGCAGAAGTTTTGTGCTGGCAACCAGGAAAACCAGGCCCTGCTGCACAAACACCTCAACCTGTTCCTGACCCCAGGGGTAAGGAGAGGGGACAGAAGGGTGGTCACACGCAGGGAGAGACTTCAGCATGGCTCCTGGAGGAGACCCTTGGAGAGGAAGGATCAGGGCAGGAGGGGAGACTGTCCCTGGCAGTCCCCCTGGGCTCACCCTGCTCCCCTGATCCCACAGCTTCTGGAGGCTGAGACGATGCAGCACATCTTCCTCAACAACTACCAGCTCTGCTCAGAGATCAACGAGACGGTGCCACAGCACTTCATCCACTGCGTGGCCACCCACGGCCGCCACGTGCAGTACCTGGACTTCCTGCACACCATCATCAAGGCCGAGGGCAAGTACGTCAAGAAGTGCCAGGACATGATCATGACAGAGGTGAGCACCTCTGCCCCAGCCTGTGGGTTGCAGCTGGGCACCACTCCTGGGAGGGGCAGGGTTGGCTTCTTCCTTGGGGATGCACCTTCCCAGCACGGAGTAGGAAACATCTCCAGGAGCTTAATGCAAGGTCCAGGAGCCAAGAAGCATTTTGGGGTGCCTTGAGCTGTGAGTTTTGATGGCACTGAATTTGTGACCCTTCCCGTCTGCCCTGGCTGCCGTCTCTCATCACCCCATTGCAGGGGACACCATTTTCTCTGTCCCTGGAGACGTCTCAAACCCACCTGGATGTGTTCCTGTGTGACCTACTCTAGGGGATCCTGTTGTAGCAGTGGGGTTGGAGTGGATGGTCTCTAGAGGTCCCTTCCAACCACTCACATTCTGTGAATCTGCCTCGTGGGGCTTCCAACCCTCCTTCTCCAGAGTGGTGACCACTCACCCTTCCTTGCAGCTCACCAACGCCGGTGACGACGTGGTGGTGTTCTACAACGACAAAGCTTCTCTGGCCACCCTCCTGGAGATGATGACAGCAGCCAGGGACGGGGTGGAGGAGAACAGCCCTCTGATGTACCACATCTCACTGGTGGACCTGCTGGCTGCCTGTGCCGAGGGCAAGAACGTCTACACAGAGATCAAGTGCACGTCCCTGCTGCCCTTGGAGGACGTGGTGCGGGTGGTGACGCACGAGGACTGCATCACTGAGGTACAGGGTGCCCAGCGGGGAGGGTGCCAGTGGCTTTACACTGACTGCCTCCTGAGGGTGCCTGTGACTCCCCCTCCCTCCCCTTCAGGTGAAGATGGCCTATGTGAACTTCGTCAACCACTGCTATGTGGACACAGAGGTGGAGATGAAGGAGATCTACACCAGCAACCACATCTGGACTCTGTTTGAGAACTTCACTCTGGACATGGCCCTGGTGTGTAGAGAATGTTCACACGATCACAGGCTGGGTTGGGTTGGGAGGGAGCTCAGAGCTCACCCAGAGCCAACCCCCTGCCATGGGCAGCAACACCTCTCACCAGACCAGGGTGCCCAGAGCCCCAGCCAGCCAGCCCTTGGACACTGCCAGGGATGGAGCAGCCACAACCTCCCTGGGCAACCTGTTCCAGGGCCTCAGCACCCTCCCAGGGAAAAATTTCTGGCTCAGATCTCACCTTGATCTCCCCTCTTTTAGCTTGAACCCATCACCCCTTGTCCTAGCACTAGAGTCCTCGACAAAAGAGAGTTGCCTGGGAGGGCTTTGCTTGGGGACAGATTGGTGACACAGAGGCTCCCTTGAAGCCTGGGAAGCCAGTGGGCACCATGGGGACTTGTGGAGCTGCCATGGTTCAGGCTGGGGAGCAGTCAGGGCTCTCTGTCGTAGAGCCAGGAGCCAGGTCCCTTGGCTCCACAAGGTCCCGCAGCCGTGTCTGTCCAGGACACGCGTTCACCTCATCCTGGTGCCATCAGCGTCCTCCCTTCTCCTCCCAGATGTGCAAGAAGCGAGAGAAACGGCTGCCGGACGCGACGCTGGAGAAGTACGTGCTGACAGTGGTGCTGGACACCATCAACGCCTTCTTCAGCTCCCCCTTCTCAGAGAACAGCACCTCGCTGCAGGTAGCCAGGGTCTGCATGGCCAGGCTGTGTCTGGGAGAGGAAAGAACCTCACAGAGCACCCCTCAGAACAAGGTCTGGGTGGGCTTTGCACTGATACCTGCTGCTTCCCTCCTTCAGACCCACCAGACCATCGTGGTGCAGCTTCTCCAGTCCACCATGAGGCTGCTGGAGTGTCCCTGGCTGCAGCAGCAGCACAAGAGCTCGGTGGAGACCTGCATCCGCACGCTGGCCATGGTTGGTAAGGAGCCCCCCTGGCACGATGCTCTGCTCCCCGCAGCCAGCAGGGTGCAGATCCCACCTTGGCTGCTCCAGCGAGATGATGGTCCCTGTGGTGGGGGCTGGCAGGGTGTCCCAGCGAGAGGCTGGTGCCCAGGCACCGGGGACCTTTGGCTCTGGGTTTGAGCTCCACATCCTTCTGCAGTGGGGAAAACAGCAGCCTGGGCTTGGTTGGGAGATCCCTTCCCGGGAACAAAGGCGGCATTTAGGGTGGTTTTCCAGGACTTTGCCCTCAGCTGCCTGTGGCTGCCTGACTCAGGACCAGGGTTGTCAGCACTGAGTCACCGTGTGGAGAGGATTGCTCCGTGGTTACGCGCGGGGTGGGGATTTCCCTCTGTGCTCATAGCATCTCCAGGCTGGGCTTTCCCAGCCCTAGTTTGGAGGTGGTGCTCCTTCCCATCCCACGTTGGGCTGTAGGCAGTGTAGGCAGTGTAGGAAATATCCCACCCCTTGCTAACCTGGAGTAGTTTACTAGTGATTTTAATCCAAGTCTTGAAGAGCTGGTGAAGGGACACCCAGCCCAAGGCAATGGGGTCGGACCCAGCCGATGGGGTGGGTCGGGTTGTAGCTGTCCCCAACCCCAGCTGGGTGTCCTGCAGCCAAGAGCCGCTCCATCGCGCTGCCCATGGACCTGGACGCCCACGTCAGCTCCCTGCTCAACAGCAGCTCCACCAGCACGGTGCAGAGGAACACCTCCAACTACAAGACGGCCACACGGACCTTCCCCCGCGTGTCCACCACCCCTAACCAGTGGGACTACAAGAACATCATAGAGAAGCTGCAGGTATAAGACCTCCCCTCGAGTTCTGGGGGCAGTGCTGGGCCCCTCACTTCAAGAAAGAGATTGAGGGGCTGCAGTGGATCCAGAGGAGCAGCAAGGCTGGGGAAGGGACTGAGGGAAAGGGTGATGAGCAAAGGCTGAGGGAGCTGAGGGCGTTTAGTCTGGAGAAGAGGAGACTCTGGGGAGACCTCGTCCCTCTCTGCAACTCCCTAAAGGGAGGTTGGAGTCAGGTGGGGGTCAGGCTCTTCTCCCAGGCAACTAGTGCCAGGATGAGAGGGCAGGGCCTGAAGCTGCCAGGGAAGATTGGATGTTAGGAAGCCCTTCCTCATGGAAGGGGTGATCAGAGCCTGGACTGCACTGCCCAGGGCAGTGGTGGAGACCCCATCTCTGGAGGTGTTGAAGAACAGCCCGGCTGTGGCCCTTGGTGCCCTGGGCTGGCCACTGTGGTGATGTTAGGTGCTGGGCTGGGCTGGCTGAGCTCAGAGGGCTTTGCCAACCTCAATCCTTCTGGGATCCTCTATGGGGTGAGGAAGCTGCAGTGGCAGGATCAGTGCACAACAGCAAGAAGGTGCTGGTGGGGCAGGGGTCCCTGTCCCACACCCCACTGAGGGGCTGTGCTGTGACTTGTAGGACATCATCAGTGCCCTGGAAGATCGCTTGAAACCGCTGGTGGAGGCTGAGCTGTCTGTCCTGGTGGATGTCCTGCACCGGCCAGAGCTGCTCTTCATGGAGGGGACGGAGGCGTTCCAGCGATGCGAGAGCGGGGGCTTCCTGTCCAAGTGAGGGTGCTTTGTGGTTCCTCAGGGCTTTCTGGGAGTGCTGGGAAGGGCTGGTGGCCTTCATCCATTGCCTCCCGCCCCGTGCCTGCAGCCTGGAGGGCTGGTGGGGCTGGTTGAGCCCCGCGTCCCTCTGGGCTGTGTGACGGTGGCTCTGCTGTGCCAGGCTGGTGCAACACACCAAGGACCTCATGGAGACGGAGGAGAAGCTGTGCATCAAGGTGCTGAGGACGCTGCAGCAGATGCTGGTGAAGAGGAACAGATACGGCGAGAGGGTGAGCTCTGTGCTGTCATGGCACGTCCTCAAACCTGCCGCCGCAGCCCCGTTCCGCCCTGGCGCTGGCCCCGCTCTCGGGTGGCTCGTGACGTCTGTTTGCCTTGGCAGGGCAACCTGCTGCGGAAAATGCTCCTGAACAATTACCTGCAGAACAAGAAGTCCAGCTCCAAAGGGGAGCTTGCGGATGCTGCGGGGGTTGGTGAGTGCCCCTCTCCTGCGCCTTCCCTGTGCCCCTGCACTGCTCACCCCTCCCTTGGATTCTGGTTCCTGAGCTGTGCTGGGATCAGGGCTGGTCCTGTGCTCAGCTCCATGGGTTTGGGGAGAGGATGGGACCAAGATGCCTCTGTCAGTGATTTGGCTGCCCTTGTTCTCCTGCGGTGTTTTGGAACAGGCTGCCCAGGGAGCGGGGTGGAGGCACTGTCCCTGAAATGGTTCAACAAACAGGCAGACAGGATGTTTGAGGAGATGGGTTAGAGGTTGGGGGTTGTAGCGTGGACTGTTGGATTTGATGACCTCAAAGGTCTTTTCCAACCTCGATGATTCTATGATCCATCCGTGTCCTCTCATGCAGGCCAAGACCAGGACTGGTCTGCTATCGCTGCTGTCCAGTGCCGGCTGGACCGAGAGGGGGCCACCAAACTGGTGGCTGACCTCATCATGAACACCAAGAACGAGAAGATCTTCCAGGAGAGCATCCTGCTTGCCATCCGCCTGCTGGACGGCGGCAACACCGAGATCCAGGTGCTGAGCCCTAGCTGTGGGGTACCCACCAGTGCCGGGGGAACTGGGCAGCAGTGCAGCCATCCCAACACTGAGAAGTCCTGGGTCTTCCATGCTGAGTTGTCCCCAGGGCAGTGGGGTTTGCCGTCCCACAGGCACCGGGGGCTGCTGTAATCGCTGCTTGTGCTGCCCCAAAGCCTGCTCTAGGGTAAAGGAGGGTGCAGCAGGGCATGAACCACCCCTCTAAACCCGAGAGGACTGTGGTACCCAGGGCTGCTGCATGGAGCTAATCCTGCTCACCAGCATATCTCAGGAAGGTCTTGAGTGCTGGAGGCCACCAGATCAGAGGGGCAGGAGGAGACAGGTGGGATCCCGTAGTGGAGACTTGAAGAACTGTCCTTCCTCCTCCCAGAAATCCTTTTACAACCTCATGACAAGCGACAAGAAGTCTGAGAAGTTCTTCAAAGTTTTGCACGACCGGATGAAGAAGGCTCAGCAGGAGACCAAGTCTACGGTGTCTGTGAACATGAGTGACATCGGGAACAAGCCTCGTGAGGACAAGGACGAGCCCGACCCTGGCGCCAAAGGTATGGGGTCACAGCCCTGCAGTAGAGCCAAGGTCTGTCTCGTTGGATAGGCTGGGGCTAACGAGGTTGGGTTGCCCTCTAGGACGAGGAGACACCTTCCTGATGCCTGGCACCCCCTCCCGATACCCGATGGCCATGGGGTTCCGGAAGGGCCATGACACAGGGGAGCAGGGCCAGAACAACGAGATGGGGGTGACGGTGCTGATCATGGAGCCAATCCTGCGGTTCCTGCAACTGCTCTGTGAGAACCACAACCGGGACCTGCAGGTTGGTTATGGGGGGCTGGTAGGGTTTGGGGATCGGGACAGAGCCTGTGGGACTGGGGTGTGGAACTGATAGATTTGTTTAGGGTGGAAAAGAACCTTAAGGTCATCAAATCCAGCCATTAAGTTTAGTGGTTGGACTTGATGGTCTTGGAGGGCTCTTCCAACCGTAATGATTCCATGATTTACCCAGCTCTACCAAGTCCCTGGCCTTAAGCTCCGTAACTGCACGACTTTGGGTGGTGATTTGGCTGGACTCTGCCCTAATGTGGTCCAAAAAGCCACTTGCACCAGCTGCTCTGTGCCTCAGTTTTCCCATCTCCAGACGCACCAGCCCTTTTGAGTGACTTGACGCTGTGGAAGGAGCTGTTGATGGCATGAGTGTGTCTGTGGGACCGAGTGCTGATCTTGGAGGACTCTGTCACACAACCACAGAACATTGGGGATTGGAAGGGACCTTGGAAGATCATCCAGTCCAATCCTCTTGCCAGAGCAGGATCCCCTAGATCCAGTTGCACAGGAACATGTCCAGGCAGCTTTTAAATGTCTCCAAAGAAGGAGACTCCACAACCCCCCTGGGCAGCCCCTGCCAGGGCTCTGTCACCCTCACTGGGAAGAAGGTCCTCCTCACACTGATGTGAAACCTCCTCTGTTCCAGCTCACACCTGCTGCCCCTTGTCTTATCTTTGGGTGCCCCTGAGCAGAGCCTGGCTCCATCCTCCTGACAGCTGCTCTTTCCATATTGATCAACATTCATGGGGTCACCCCTCAGCCTCCTTTTTCCCAGCTCAAGAGACCCAGCTCCGTCAGCCTTTCCTCATCAGGGAGCTCTAAGCTGTCCAGCCCTGTAACTACAATCTTTGCTTGACAGAACTTCCTTCGGTGTCAGAACAACAAGACCAACTACAACCTGGTGTGTGAGACGCTGCAGTTCCTGGACATCATGTGTGGCAGCACCACGGGGGGGCTGGGGTTGCTGGGGCTCTACATCAACGAGTACAACGTGGCCCTCATCACCCAGACCCTGGAGACCCTGACTGAGTACTGCCAGGGGCCCTGCCACGAGAACCAGGTCTGTGGCTGTCACGGACTCGTAGAGTCATTCAGGTTGGGAAAGACCCCCTAGAGCATAAACCCAACTCTGCCAAGGTCACCACCAGACCAGATCTCTCAGCACCACATCTAAACAATCTTTAAACACCTCCAGGGATGGAGCCTCAACCCCCTCCCTGGGCAGCCTGTTCCAACCCCTGAGTGCTCTGTTGGTAGAAGAATGTCTCCTTCTGTCCAGCCTCACCCTCCCCTGGTGCAGCCTGGGGCTGGTGCCTCTTGTTCTGTCACTAATGACCTGTGAGGAGAGACCAGCACCCTCCTCCCTACACTGTTGCTGTTGTAGAGGGTGAGAAGGTCTCCCCTCAGCCTCCTCTTCCTCAGGCTGAACAGTCCCAGCTCCCTCAGCCTCTCCTCATCAGACCTTTTGGCTTGGCCCTTCCCCAGCTCCACTGCCCTTCTCTGCACCCCCTCCAGCCCCTCCATGTCCTTCTTGTATGGAGGTGCCCACACTGACCCCAGTACTCGAGCTGTGGCCTCACCAGTGCCCATACAGGGGGACAATCCTGCTGGCCACATTAGTGCTGATACAGGCCAAGATGCCATTTGCTTTCTTGGTCCCTGCTGGCTCATGTCCAGCTGCTGGTTGACCAGCACCCCTAGATCCCTTTCCAGGACAACGTTCCAGCCCCGCTTCCCCAGTCTGTGACCCGAGAGCAGCACCTAGGCTGTGTCCTTGTTGAAGTTCACCCTGTTGACCTCAGCCCAGCTGGTCAGAGTCTCTCTGCAGCCTCCCTGCCTTCCAGCAGACCCACAATCCCACCCAGCTGCTTGTCCCCTGAACATTTACTCATGGGGCAGGCACCCTGTTTCCTCATCAGGATCACAAAGGCGTCAACCAGGAGTGTTCCCAGTACTGAACCCTAGAGAACCCACTGGTGACCAACTGGGTTTCACTCCCCGTGGGGCTGGGTCATTCCCAGCAGCCTGGGCTGGGCAGGGATGTCCAAGGAAGGGTTTTGGGGAGGTTGAGTGGGAAAACAGAGGGAGTAAGGACAGCTTTTGGTGTTTGGGAGTGAACAGGAGCAGAATGTGGGCAGCAGACCTTGGAACCTGCAAGGACTGGGAGCTTCTGCTTGGCTGGTGATTCATTAGGGTCAAATAATCCAGTGGGGTAAATGTTGTCCTTTGCAGGGAGAGGGGGAACTTGGGGCTCCTGGGGTCATGAGTCAGGGGCAGCTCTGTAGGCAGGGCACTGGTTCAGAGCTGGGCTGTGTTGGCAGGTGGAGCTGGGAGGACTGGGAGCACCCATGGGATAACTCACTGTGTTGCTCCCCCAGAGCTGCATCGTGACCCACGAGTCCAACGGGATCGACATCATCACAGCCCTCATCCTTAACGACATCAGCCCCCTCTGCAAGTACCGCATGGACCTGGTCCTGCAGCTGAAGGTTAGGCAGAGCCTGGGAGGGGGGATAGGGCCATGGGCTGGGCTGTGGGGTCAAGGGGCTGCTCTCGGGGGGACTGTGCATGTGTGGGGTCCTCAAGTGTGGGAGCTGTGGGCTTGATGGGACAGGGATGGTGCCTCTCCACCATGTGAGGCTCAGGTGCCTCTAGCATGGGGGATTTACAGCTGGCTGGGGCATGGGGTGGGTTTTGCCCACTGAAGAGCCCTTGGCAGCAGCAGGGGGCTGAGCAAGGGGCTCCTCCTCACCAGGACAATGCGTCCAAGCTCCTCCTGGCCCTCATGGAGAGCAGACATGACAGCGAAAACGCCGAGCGGATCCTCATCAGCCTCCGCCCGCAAGAACTGGTAAGGAAAACAGCCCCAGTGAGCCCCAGTGAGGCCCCAGTCTCTCCCCCAGCCCATCCTCCTGTAGGTTCTGGTGCAGTTTCTGGCTGTCAGTCCAACCACCACATCTGCTATCCTCTGGCCCCCACCGTCTGCACCAGCATCTTTGCTGGATGGTTCTCCTGGAGCTGTCGGTGGCCGGAGGAGTGGAATGGGACTGGGTGATGGGGTGGAGCTCACGGTTCCTCTGCTGCCCGGCAGGTGGATGTGATCAAGAAGGCCTATCTGCAGGAGGAGGAGTGTGAAAACGCCGAGGTGTCCCCCCGGGAAGTCGGCCACAACATCTACATCCTGGCGCTGCAGGTACAGAGCTGGGAAATGAGCTCTTGGCTAGCAGCTCTTGGGCTTGCTGGCCATCCCAAGGGCTTGGCTCAGCAGCCTGGTCTCACCCGCGGCCGCTATCGCCTTTCCAGTTGTCCCGGCACAACAAGTCTCTGCAGCAGCTCCTGAAGCCGGTCAAACGCATCCAGGAGGAGGAGGAGGAGGGAATCTCATCCATGGTATGGAAAGACTTGGGGAAGGGAGGCAGAGCCCCCCACAACCTGCCCCAGTCCTGACTGGAGGCTGCAGAGAGCTGCTTCTCCCACCCCTCCTGAGTTACCCTGGGTTTACCCAGGGGGCCTAAAGAAAGACAACTTGCCGGCGCCCTTGTAGCCCAAACTAGAAGCCCAAAGGTGTGTGCATCTCTCAGGACCGAGCCCAGGGAAGGCTCAGCCACGGGGTGATGTCTGGGTCACCTCAGGGGCAGGCTGCTGGACCCGAGGGGGTCCTGCAGGTACCCTCTGTTCTCCTTCCCTTCCTTTTCTGAAGGGCTGGGTCCTTTGCTGTCGTCTCGGGCTGGTGTTCCCTCGCATCCTGAACGAGATGCAGCAGCAATATGATTTCCCTGGGGTTTCATGGGCATTGATCTGTAATTTGTGGATTAGCAGCGTTTGGATGTAATTATTGCAGGGAATCGAACGCCTGTCACCTCAGGGAGGGCTCGTACCCCTTTAGGAAGCCTTAATTCATTTGCTTTCCCCCGAAACCTCATCAGCTCTGGTAGATTGTTGAGGAAGGCTGTTGTCAGACCCTCGGGCTGAGGCCACTCTCATCGTGTCTCTGCCTCTCCCACATGGCAGCTCAGCCTCAACAACAAGCAGCTGACGCAGATGCTGAAGTCGACGGCCCCGGTGCAGGAGGAGGAGGAGGATCCGCTGGCGTATTATGAGAAGCACACATCCCAGATTGAGGCAAGGCAGCAGGAAAGGCTGGAGAACAGGGGCTGAGGGGAGCCCTTGTTGCTCTTTACAGCTCCCTGAAGGGAAGGTGAAGAGAGGGATGGGGGGGTCAGTCTCTTCTCCTCAGTCACTGGCCATGGGACAAAAGGAAACAGCTTCCAGTTGGGCCAGGGGAGGGTTAGGTTGACCCTCAGGAGAAATCTCCTCCCTGCCAGAGTGGTCAGGGGTTGGAACAGGGACCAGGGGAGCTGCTGTCCCTGGAGAGGTTCAAACACTGAGTAGCTGTGGTCCTGGGGACCAGGGTTTAGTGGGCAGGCTGGGGTTGGCGTGATGGTTGGACTGGATGAGCTTGGAGGTCTCTTCCAACCTTTGTGGTTCTGTGGTTCTAAGGTGGCCATTGGGCTGCCAGTTTGCCCATGGTTGCTGGACCCCTCTTTGCCTCATGCCCAGTTACACTGCACTGGGAGCCTTCCCACCCCTGATCCAGCCAGAAGCAGAGGGCCCCTTGGCTCTGCAGAGCCTGTGAGGAGCTGGTGGTGGGGATGAGCTGCCACCAGGACTCTTCTTGTTTCTCCGAGCAGCAGCCAGCAGGGAGCTCCTTGCCAATGGGCCAGCAGCAGTTCAGCAGCCAGGGCTGCCTTTGTGGGTCCATTTGTAGGATTGTAACAGCCATCTGGATCCTGGTGGAGCAGGAGGGAGGGCACAGCTGGGTCTAGGAAAGAGCAAACCAAGCCTGGCAGGGGCAGGACCTGACGCCCTTCCCCCTGCTTCCCGCAGATCGTGCGCCTGGACCGCAGCATGGAGCAGATCATCTTCCCCGTGCCCGGCATCTGCGAGTTCCTCACCAAGGAGACTAAGTACCGGCTCTTCACCACCACGGAGCAGGACGAGCAGGGCAGCAAAGTCAGTGATTTCTTCGACCAGTCGTCCTTCCTCCACAACGAGATGGAATGGCAGAAGAAACTGCGCAGTAAGAGCAAACCAGACCTCCCCTTGGGGCATCCCCTGGCCAGTAGCACCGGCTGGGAGGTGGCCCAGCCCTGAAAGGGCTGTGAACCCTGGCAGCAGCCTGCAAATCCCATCTTGGGGCTGCTTGTGCCCTGTGCCCTGCTGAGCACAATGTGCTCAGCAGTTGTGGGGTGGTGGAGGTCAGTCGACACCCCGGGCAGCACGTGTCCTGCGCTCACTCCTGCAGGTGTCCTCCTCTGCAGGCCCTCTGGTGTTTGTTTTCCGTTGCCTTCCCCCCAGCCAGCATCCAGCAGCCACATCTGGGAGACAAAACGTGTTTTCTCTGCACCCTGCAGACCTGTTTAGGTGCTCAGGGCCCTATCGGGACGGAAATCCTGGCTTCAGATAACAGGAGCTCCCTGTGAGCTCCAGCTGAAGAGAAGGGCAGCAGCTCTGAAAACAGATCCAGTCAAAACTATCTGAGGAATTCAGCAGGAAACAAGTTTCCAGCAGGGATAGGAAATTGCTGGCTGGGTCTCCCCTGGGACTGAGCCCCAGCGCTGAAAACACAGAGACCCTGTTGTTCTGAAGAGGGATGCGAGAGATGGGGAGGAGGGTGAGGAGGAGGAGGAGGACAGAGCTGATCCCATTCCAGAGGTGCCAGAGCAGGTCAAAGGGCTGAGAAGCCGTGAAATCCGAGCACTAACGTTTTGAACTTGCCCTCGTGCTCCAGCAGATGAGGAAGGAGCCTTCCTGAATGTTTGGAAGGAAGTGGGAGGCAGGGGTCCCCGCGGGGCTGCCGGCTGCACCGAGCAGAGCCCTCTGCGTGTCTGGGAAGACAAAGCTTTCCCTGCTTGGCACAGGGTTGGCTGAGATGTGTGTGTCTGCCTCCTCTCCCCGCAGGCATGCCGCTGATGTACTGGTTCTCCCGCAGAATGACGCTCTGGGGAAGCATTTCCTTCAACCTGGCCGTCTTCATCAACATAATCATTGCTTTCTTCTACCCCTACGTTGAAGCCACCTCCATGGGTGAGTGCTGCAGCATCTGCTGCTCCCCTGGTTCCTCCCACCCTTGATCCTGAAAAGCCCTGAGGCAGAGCTTCCATCACTCACAGTGGTTCTGAGACCTCGGATAAAGGGTGTTAGGAGAAGTATCAGGAAGTCTGAGCCCCTACTGCTCTTGGTACTTGAAGATTAGGGGTCTGATGGAGAGAGGCTGAGGGAGCTGCAGCTGCTCAGCCTGGAGAAGAGGGGGGCTCCGTGGAGACCTCACCACTCTCTACAACTACCTGAAAGGAGGTTGGAGTGAGGTGGGGGTTGGCCTCTTCTCCCTAGGGACTAGCAACAGAAGAAATGGGGTCAGGTTGTGCCAGGGGAGGGTCAGGTTGGATCTTAAACTGCTTCCCAGAAGGAGTGAGGAGGCCTTGGAACAGGCTGCCCAGGGAGGGGGTGGAGGCAGTGTCCCTGGAGGGGTTCAACAACCAGGCAGCCAGGGTGTTTGAGGAGATGGGTTAGTGGTTGGGGATTGTAGGGCGGGTGGTTGGACTTGATGATCTTGAAGGTCTTCTCCTCCCAGGAGTGCTGGATTCCCCACTCATCTCGCTGCTCTTCTGGATTCTCATCTGCTTCTCCATCATGGCCTTGTTCACCAAGCGCTACGGGGTCCGACCGCTGCTCGTGGCCCTGATCTTGCGATCCATCTACTACTTGGGCATTGGCCTCACTCTGAACATACTGGGGGCTCTCAATGTAAGTTCTTCCTGTGCTGGAAGACCAGCCCAGGAGGTGGTTGTCCGTTCCAGGAGGGCTTCAAACCCCACTCCCTACTGTTTCTGGTTGCTCCCCAGCTGACCAACAAGATCGTGTTTGTGGTGAGCTTCGTGGGCAATCGTGGGACCTTCATCCGAGGGTACAAGGCCATGATCATGGATGTGGAGTTCCTTTACCACGTTGGCTACATCGTGACCAGCGTCCTGGGACTCTTTGTGCACGAGCTCTTCTACAGCATCCTGGTACCATATCGGGGTAGCCTGGCTGTCCCTTCAGAAGCTGGAAGGTTCCTGTGAGACCTTTCAGGGGCTGATGGATAACAGCAGGGAGAACAAGTCGCTGTGTTCCGATCTTTGCGTGGGCTGATCTTTCTGCCTGCCGACAGTATCTATTACTGTCTCTGTCCTGGGCTTTTGCTGTCTGTCTCTCTCTCTCTAATCTTGCCTGTTCTTTATCTGGGTCAGCTGGGAGCCAACGTGAGCTGCTGAGGGCAGAGGCAGGGTGCCCGTGTCCTATTCTTGGCTCTCCCGCTGTGCACGAGCCACTTCATTCTCTGCTTCCCTCCAGTGCTTTATAGGAAAGCTAGTCAAGGTCTGCTGAGTGATCCAGCATCTCAGGAGGAAAGAGGATGTAGGGAGGCCAAGTCTCATCAAGAACAGGGCCCCACAGCATTCCTTTTGCTTTCGGGTCCTTTCAGCTCTTTGACCTGATCTACCGTGAGGAGACCTTGTTCAATGTCATCAAAAGCGTGACGCGCAACGGGCGCTCCATCCTGCTCACGGCCCTCCTGGCTCTCATCCTCGTCTACCTCTTCTCCATCGTGGGCTTCTTGTTCCTGAAGGACGACTTCATCCTGGAGGTGGACCGCCTGCCGGACAGCAAAGCCAAAGGTTGGTGGGGAGCTTGGAGGTTGTGGTGGCGTTTGGGCTGGAGGAGCCAGGCAGAGTGTGGGTGTCCTGGTTGCTCTGGTTTTGGGGTCAGAAGAGAGGGCAGCTGCCTGAGCTGATGAAGAGGGCAGGGTTTTGGGGTTACGAGTGACTGCAGAGACTAGACAAGCTTCAAATGAAGTTCTTAGCGCCGCAGAGGTCTTGCTGACACCTGAGCAAAAGATTCAAAGCCTAAAAAAAGGCCAAGTGACTTCTCTTTCAAGAAGCCTGGAAGCCACAAGGAGAGCCAGAGACTGAGAAGCAGCAGCAAAGAGCTTCCACACAGCAGGCAAGTGGGTGCTCTGACCAGGCTGTGGTCTCCTCTACTTGCAGATGACCCCTTGGGGATGCAGAGGAACGTGGACACCTTCATGGAGTCCTGCAGCGGTGACAAGATCAGCTGCTCTGCTGAGCCCACTGCCTTGGCAGGTGAGTTGGTCACTAGACAGGCTGAGCTCCATTAGCAGCTGGTTGGTCATTGAGCTCAGAACAACCCTGACTGTCAAAAATGGAACCAAACAAGCCACTTTCTGGCACCAGAGGCCTGGAAATTCTGCACTGACCAACCCAAACGTGTTGAGGGAGATCCACGTTGGTCATAAGGACCAGTGAGAGTGCAGAAGGGCTCAGCCAAGCACCTCCACAGCAAGGAATGAGCTGGAGGAGGCACCGGGAAGTTGCTGGTGGGGAGATCCATCATGAGCATCTGCTCCTGGGAGACTCTGCATGGCTGCAGCAAGAGCCATGCCCACAGCTCTGGGGTTTTGGGATGGGCTGGTACTTGAAGCTCGTCTGCGTTGTGTGGGTTTTGCTGCTATTTCCCCCGTGGCACTGCAGAGGCAGAGGCTGACCAGTGGGAGCGAGCCTGCGACACGCTGCTCATGTGCATCGTCACCGTCCTGAACCACGGCCTGAGGAACGGAGGGGGCGTGGGTGACATCCTGCGGAAGCCATCGAAGGATGTGAGTTTGGGCAGCACGTGGCACCTCTTTAACCTGCTCAGCATCATGCCCCTGCCCTTCCTCCCTGGGAGCTGACACTCCTAGCTCTGTCCCACACTGTCATCCAGCGTGTTGCTCCTCTCTTTGAGGCCACACCTTGACTACTGGGTCCAGTTTTGGGCACCTCAGTATAAGGCAGACATTGAGGTGCTGGAGCAAGGGCAGAGGAGGGCAACGAAGCTGGGGAAGGGCCTGGAGAATGAATCTGATGAGGACAGATTGAGAGAGTTGGAGCTGTTTAGCTTGAGGAAGAGGAGGCTGAGGGGAGACCTCATCGCTCTCTACAGCTATCTGAAAGGACACTGTAGAGATGCTGGTGCTGGGCTCTTCTCACAGGTCATTAGTGACAGAAGCAGAGGGAAGGGCTTCAAGCTCCAACAGGGGAGGGTTAGATTGGACATCAGGAAGAAATTCTTCATGGAGAGAGTGGTCAGGGACTGGGATGGGCTGCCCAGGGTGCGGGTTGAGTCCCCATCCCTGGATGAGTTTAAAGACACTTATGTGTAGTGTTAGGGGATCTGGCTTAGGGGTGAACTTGTAGAGTAGGGTTGATGGTTGGACTTGATGATCCCAAGGGTCTTTTCCAACCTGGATGATTCTATGATTCTTCTCTTCCCCTAGCACACACTTTACTCCTCCTCACCATCTGCCCTCAGACCATGGCCCACGCACTGAAGCAGCACACATGGAGGGGCTGAAGGAGAACAGGGCAGGAGACTCACATTTATCCCTTTCATCCATTGCAGGAGTCCTTGTTCCCTGCTCGGGTTGTCTACGACCTCCTCTTCTTCTTTATCGTCATCATCATTGTCCTTAACCTCATCTTCGGGGTCATCATTGACACCTTTGCTGATCTGAGGAGCGAGAAGCAGAAGAAGGAGGAGATACTGAAGACCACCTGTTTCATATGTGGTGAGTGCTGGGTCCTCTCTGCGCAGGGACTACCCCAAACCTCTTCCCCTGTGCTGGAGAGACCCCAGTGCAGAGCCACAGATGATGATGGAGTGGAGCATCTCCCTGGGGAGGAAAGGCTGAAGAAGCTGGGACTCTTGAGCTGGGAGAAAAGGAGACTGAGGGGTGACCTCATTAATGTTGATAAATATGGGAAGGGTGGGTGTCAGGAGGATGGAGCCAGGCTCTGCTCAGTGTCATCTAGTGATAGGAGAAGGAGCAGCGGGTGTGAGCTGGAACAGAGGAGGTTCCACATCAATATGAGAAGGACCTTCTTCATGGTGAGGTTGACAGAGCCCTGGCAGGGGCTGCCCAGGGGGGTTGTAGAGTTTTCTTCCCTGGAGACATTTAAAACCCACCTGGACATGTTCCTGTGTGACTTGCTCTAGGTGATCCTGCTGTGGCAGGGGCAGGGATTGGACTGGATGATCTTTCAAGGTCCCTTCCAATCCCTAATGTTCTGTGATTCTGTGAAAACAGGTTTCTGGTTTTAGTTTGGTTCACAGCCAACCCTGAATGTGTTCACCAGAGCATCACTGCAGAGTCAGGGGGCTCAAACAAGGACACAGGCTCAAACAAGGACACCTTCTCTTCACAAGGTGTTAAACTAAAACCCCACCTCGTGGTGTAGCCGTCGCTCCCGAGACCATTAAAACAGGCAGAAGCACCGTGTTACCGAGGGATGCAAACACAGGAACTGTTCTGCGATGGTTTCAGTCATCAGAAAGCATCTGAGAGGGGAAAAAAGAAGGAAAAACCCACTAAGTCCAACTGCTCTTGTCTGAAGTGATCCACTGGGTGCTGTTTAGGCTTTTAGATACCCAGGCAGCAACGCGCAGCTGGGAGGATCCGAAATAGAAACCTCCTGAATGCACAACTGAGTTGTTCTCCCCGTGTTTTGGAGGCTCGTTGCGTGCTAAATGCCAGCTCGTTAGGAAAAGCCCTTCTGGAAAGTCACCCCAGGGAGAGGTTGTGATTATCTCTAATTCCTTCTGCATTTGCTCACTCTCTCACTTCTCACCTTCTCCTCCCCTCCCCACTGCCTCTCCCAGGGCTCGAACGGGACAAGTTTGACAACAAGACAGTGTCATTTGAGGAGCACATCAAGTACGAGCACAACATGTGGAACTACTTGTACTTCATAGTGCTGGTGCGAGTGAAGAACAAGACGGACTACACGGGGCCGGAGAGTTACGTGGCGCAGATGATCAAGGTATGGGCTCCTAGAATCATAGAATCCTCATGGCTGGAGAGAAGCTCCAGGGTCATCTAGTCCAGCCCTCATCCCAACAGCCCTCTAACCCCTGGACCATGGCCTCAAGTGCTCTAGCTACTTGGTTTTCAAACCCCTCCAGGGATGGGGACTCCACCACCTCCCTGGGCAGCCTGGTCCAGTGCCCAACCACTCTCTCAGGAAAGAGCTTCTTCCCGAGATCCAATCTAAACCTGCCCTGATGCAGCTTGAGGCCATTTCCCCTTATCCTATCCTTAGTTATTTGGCAGAAGAGACCAGCACAAGAGGAGGAGAGCTTTCTCCTTCTCTGTTTTGACAAATCTATAATCCAGTCCAAGGAGCAGGACCATCAGCAGGAAGCAGAGTTTAGTGTCTGTCTTTCCATCATGCAGGGATAAGATCATGTAACCCATCACCATCGAAATAAAGAAGAACATCACCGACCAAAAGCACCCCAACAGAAAACCCAGTAACAACATGAAAGTCCACCTACACTCATCATGGACATCGGAGCCCTGGCAGGGGCTGCCCAGGGGGGTTGTGGAGTCTCCTTCTCTGGAGACATTTAAAACCCGCCTGGAGATGTTCCTGTGCGACTGGATCTAGGGGATCCTGCTGTGGCAGGGGGAATGGACTGGCTGATCTTTTGAAATCCCTAGTGTTCCATGATTCTGTGATAGAGACTGTCCATCAGACTGACAGTTCAGGTCTTTAGCTGAGTTTGGTCCATTCCACCTGCAGCAGTCTGTCTGCAGAGAGGAAGAAGGAGAGTCCTGCAGGGAGACAGCACCACTCTCCCTGCCTGGGGGTCTTTGCAAGCAGCCTCTCTTTTATACTGTGGTGCTGCTTCAACAACTTGTCCCCTAAAGCAGACACCTGTAGTCATCCCATCCAGACTCTCTCTCTCAGGGNCTCCCTCAGCCTGTCCTCATACAGCCCTTCAAGAGCTTGGTAGCTCTGCTCTGGACACCTTCCAGCATCTCAGTGTCAGCCCAGAACTGAACCCAGTGCTTGAGGTGAGGGCTGAGTGCAAGGGCAACATAACTTCCCTTCATCCTCAGCTCTCAGCACTCCATGCTCCTGCAGCATCTGAGAACAATGTTCCCCAGACATCTTGGAGAACGAGGGGCCTGCCAAAGGAAAATAAAACCCCAACAGTTCTGAGAAGCAGCTTTTGGAAAATACTTGTTGTGCCTTGGTTCCCTCTTAGCTGGTTCTTTCCACTTTGCAGTCTCAGCCAGCACCACTTGTCTGTTTGATGGTTGGTGCTGCAGAGAGCTGAGCAGCACATAGTGGGACTTCAAGGTGATTCAAGGCAAGAAGGGAGGGCAATTTAGTAGAAAGAACAAATTCTGATCTTGAGCCCAGAAAAAAACCTCCTAGAAACAGATTTTTGGTGGAAAATTTGATAACATAGACACAGAATCACAGAACATTCAGGATTGGGAAGGACCTCGAAAGATCATCCAGTCCAATCCCCCTGACACACCAGGATCCCGTAGATCCAGTCACACAGGAACATGGCCAGGTGGGTTCATAGAATCATTAGGGATTGGAAGGGACCTTGAAAGATCATCTAGTCCAATCCCCCTGCCACAGCAGGATGCCCTAGACCAAGTCACATTTTAAATGTCTCCACAGAAGGAGACTCCACAACCCCCCTGGGCAGCCACTTCCAGGGCTCTGGCACCTTCACTGGGAACAAGTTCCTTCTCATATTCATGTGGAACCTCCTCTGTTCCAGCTCACACCCATTGCCCTTTGTCCTATCATTGGATGACACTGAGCAGAGCCTGGCTCCATCCTCCTGACACCCACCCTTCACATATGGATCAACATGAATGAGGTCACCCCTCAGTCTCCTCCCAGCTCAAGAGCCCCAGCTCCTTCAGCCTTTCCTCCCCAGGGAGATGCTCCTCTCCCTCCATCATCTCTGTGGCTCTGCACTGGGCTCTCTCCAGCAGCTCTGTTCCCTTCTGGTACTGAGGGGCCCACAACTGGATATAACATTCCAGATGTGGTCTCACAGGGGCAAAGTAGAGGGGCAGGAGAACCTCTCTCGATCTGCTAACCACCCCCTTCTGATCCACCCCGGGATGCCACTGGCCACACACTGAGGCTTCGAGAGTTCCTTTAATCCCTAAGCACAGGCAGGTTTCCTGTTAAATCCCACGTGGCCTCTTACCTCGTCCTCAGCCCCTCTCCACCTCCCGTTCTCCATGGTCTCCTCTGCAGAACAAGAACCTGGACTGGTTCCCCCGGATGCGAGCCATGTCGCTGGTCAGCAATGAAGGGGAAGGGGAACAGAACGAGATCCGAAATCTGCAAGACAAACTCAACACCACCATGAAGCTGGTGTCCCATCTCACCTCCCAGCTGAACGAGCTGAAGGAACAGGTACTAAACACTTCCATCCTGAGCAGAACAGATGCCCACTGCAAGGAGGCAGAACCAGCCCAAACCAGTGCAGCAAAGGGCTTCCTACAGCCCTGTGTGGGGGTTCTTGGGGACACTCCGGCCGTGCTTTTTGCTCTTCCCTCAGCAGCTCTTGTCCATCTCCCAGGGCTTTCTGGCAGATGCTAAAAGCAGCCACCTGAGGAGGGTGTTAGGGAACAGACCAAGGGGCTGGTTTCCTACCTGACTCGTGTCCTCGTTTCAACTCTAGATGACAGAGCAGCGGAAGCGCCGACAAAGGATGGGGTTTGTGGATGTCCAGAATACCATGAACCACTGAGAGGGCAGCATCATCTTCGCCCACCGAGGGACCACCCATAGGCATCAGCTAACCAGGCTGCTTACTCCTGGGTTCCACGCGTGGACGTCCCCACCGGAGGAAGACAACCCGTGCGGAAGAGCTTCAGTCACCATTTTCCTTAGAGCGCTTGTAAGCAATTCCGGAACCAGGGACTGGCCAGGATTCCTCAGGGTACCTGGGACCCACAGTTACTCCACCGCCCTTGTAGGAAGATCAACCATACAGGACTTTCATTCCTCATTGCAATAACTCTGTATTTTGCAAGTGTGGAGGGTTGTATCTTTATCTCCAGGCGCCGCTCTCCGACGGGAGCGGCGTCCCTCGCTGTAGGGCCGCGCTAGTTAACTTATTCCCAGAGTGGCGCTAGTCCATGTGGATCTTTGCGAGCCAGCCGTCGTATTGGCTGGTCCCTGCTCCGTGCTGGTCCCTCTCCATTTACAGAGTTGTGTTCGTCGCTGGGGTGCAGGAAAGAGGAGCTAAACTCGAGGAGATGGATTTGCTGTGAGGACGAGCACCCGAGCTTGTGCTAGTGTGAACGAGTCTTTCGCCGTCTGTGGACCGAGGATGTCTGAGGAGTAGTGGTAGGAGCCTGCAGGTTTACAGGAGTTCACTGTGAAGGGGTGTCCTGTGTTTTAGTTTCATCTCTGGTGTAATGTTTTACTTTTTGGTTAGGTTTTGTGTTCTCTTCTGGTTTTTGTTTTGGTTATTGTTGTTACTTAAGAACTGAAGTGTAAATTGCCTTAACTAAATTAAATATAAAATCATGTTATAATGAAAATGTCAACCTGGTGAGGTTCGCTCCCTTCCTGTGGGCTCTGGGGTTCTGCTACAAACAGAAACACAGACTGCTCCAAGGTCCTAGGAGTAGAGGTTGGCGACTGACCTGTTGGAGAGCAGGGTAGGAGAAAAGGACCTGGAAGCCCCAATGGCCAGCAGGGTGGCCAGGAGCCAGAAATGGGCTCCTTCTGGCCAAAGGTATCCTGGGGTGGTTCAGAAAGGGGGTGGTTAGCAGATCAAGAGGGGTTCTCCTCTCCCTCTACTCTGCCCTGCTGAGACTACATCTGGAGTGTTGTGTCCAGTTCTGGGCCCCTCAGTTCCAGAAGGACACAGAGCTGCTGGAGAGAGGCCAGCACAGAACCACAGAGATGATGGAGGGAGAGGAGCATCTCTCTGATGAGGAAAGGCTGAGGGAGCTGGGGCTCTTGAGCTGGGAAAGAGGAGCCTGAGGGGTGACCCCATGGATGTTGATCAATGTGTGAAGGGTGGGTGTCAGGAGGATGGAGCCAGGCTCTGCTCAGGGGCACCCAGTCACAGGACAAGGGGCAGTGGGTGTGAGCTGGAACAGAGGAGGTTCCACATGAATGTGAGAAGGACCTTGTTCCCAGTGAGGGTGACAGAGCCCTGGAAGGGGCTGCCCAGGGGGGTTGTGGAGGTGTTTAAAACCCACCTGGCCATGTTCCTGTATGACTGGAACTAGGGGATCCTGCTGTGGCAGGGGGATTGGACTGGATGATCTTTGGAGGTCCCCTCCAATCCCCAGTGTCCTCTGATTCTGTGACTTGAAGGCAAACCAGGGCTGTGTTACCCAAGGTGCTCCCAGCTCCAGATGTTAAACATTAAAGCCTAGCACGATGCTCCAGGCAGGCAGAAGTTGAAGAATGCTACTGTTAGCACCAGCCTTGTTTTCTGAAGCTTTGGATTAGAGCCTGCTGCAAAGTTTCAAATTCTTTCAGCACTTGCCAGGAAAACACTGTTCAAAGACATAAAAAGGAGCAGCTGTTGGTGCTGCCTGGAGCCAAGCAGAGTCCTGGCAGAGCTCTGTCCCAGACACTCATCCTTCCCAAGCCAAGCAGCGCTGCAGCCACCCCAAGCACAGCCCTGTGCCGCTGCCTCCCAAGAACAGACGCAGATGTGAGCACTACAGCTTTGAGAAGGAATAAAAATAGGCCCCAGCAACGGGCTAATCGCACTTGACATCTGTTTATGGCCCCATATTCCAACAGGTCATTAACACCCTGAGAGACGCAGTAAAGCACACAGAACCTCCTCTCCACACGAAGGGCAATCTGCATGTAGGCACCGCTGCAGCGCTTGACTGAAATCCCAATTAAAGTCTTACACAGCCCCGCTGTCACCATGGCAAACAGCCACCCTCAGTCCTCTCCTGCGTCTTCATAAATGTGATGGCTGAAGTCATCCTTCCCTCGGCTTCGGTGCAGAAACAGGAGTGTGGCTGCACTTCCACGTCATCACTGCCATCATCATCTTTACAAGGCATTTAAGTCAGAGAATCTTGCAGGTTGGAAAAGACCCCTGAGGAGATCAAGGGCAACCCATAACCCTGCTCTACCAAGGTCACCATCAGATCAGATCTCTCAGTACATCTAAATGGTCTTTAAACACCTCCAGGGATGAAGACTCAAGCCCCAGCCTGGGCAGCAAGTTCCAAACCCTGGCTGCTCGCTCCTTCAGTAAAAGTTGTCTCCTCCTGTCCAGCCTCACCCTCCTCTGGAGCAGCCTGAGGTTGGTCCCTCTTGTTCTGTCACTACTGACCTGTGAGGTGAGACCAGCACCCACCTCTCTCCAGTGTCCTTTCAGATAGATGTAGAGGGTGAGAAGGTCTCCTCTCAGCCTCCTCTTCCTCAGGCTGAACAGCCCCAGCTCCTTCAGCTGCTCCTCAGCAGAGCTCTTCCCCAGCAGCATCACCCTTCTCTGCACTCACCCCAGCCCCATAACGTCCTTCTTGTACCAAGGTGCCCAAAGCTGCCCCCAGTACTCAAGGTGTGGCCTCACCAGTGCCCAGTACAGGGAGACAATCCCTTCCCTGCTCCTGCTGGCCACACCAGTGCTGACGCAGCCCAGGATGCCACTGGGTTGGAAGGGACCCAAAGAGATCATCGAGTCCAACCCCCCCTCTTGGTTGCCCCCCTTCTTGCGAGGCAGAGGATCAGCTCTGACCCCACACAGCTCTTCCCATCGTGCCAACCTGGTTTCAGCACAGACGCGTTCAGCTGTGCCCTAGATTCTTCAGGACACAAAAGGAGGCCACTAACCACGCAGGGTGTAAGGCCTGAACAAAACTGCTGCTGCCAAGAGGAATAAACTCTTCTTTTATTCATCAGAGCAACATCCAGTGCTTCAGAAGTATGTACAGAGGGGAACCTGGGAGGTAGCCTATCACTTCGAGTCGTCGTCAGGTTTCTTGGCCGAAAACTTCTCTCGCAGTTTTCTCCACGTCCCTTTTTTCATGTCTTCCATCTGCTTCAGAACATCTGCACCAGGAGAAGAAAGAGATGGGGTGGGGGGGGAGGAAGAAAAGCAGAGAAGCAAAGAAATGAAAGAGCTCTTAGAACAGCTCTGCCTCACATGTATGTTCCTCTTTTTCCCTGGCTTTTCATCTTAATGAGTTTCTATTTCGAGGCCCGAGGCAAGTTTGTTTTCCCTTCCCATCAATGGTGCAGGGAGTCCCTTATCGCTAACAACTAATATTCAGCTTCCACGCGCTGCAATCAAGGTTGGGAACCAGAGCAGAACAAAACCGCGTTAGCTTCTTACGTTGCACTTAATAAATGAGGTGGCTGAGAGGGTTTCTGCATCGGGGTACCCTGTTTTCTCTCCCAGAGAAGAAATACTGAGGGGAATTTGAACACGGTGGAGCAGGAGCTGAGCTACATTTTGGAGTGTAGCCTGCTGTGGCGGGGGGATTGGACTGGATGATCTTTCAAGGTCCCTTCTAATTCCTAATGTTCCTGTGACTCTGTGAATGACAGAGCAAACGTGCATGTTACTCACACAGCTCTAGCTTTGGGATCTCAACGAGCCCTTGTGAACTCTCTGCTTGCCCAGTGCAAAACAGGTGCTGATAGATAACTGAAAGCCTCCCCAGTGACTCCAGAACTTACTGCTCACAGAATCACTCTGGTTGGAAAGGACCCCTGGGATCATCGAGTCCAATCATCTACCCTACCTTAAAGTTCACCCTTAAACCACATCCCTCAACACCTCATCCAAATGATCTTTAAACACATCCAGGGATGGCGACTCAACCACCTCCCTGGGCAGCCCATTCCAGGGTCTGACCACCCTTTCTGTGAAAACATTTTCCTCAGATCAAGTCTAAACCTACCCTATTGTAACTTGAAACCATTCCCTCTTGTTGTATCACTAATTGCTTGTGAGAAGAGACCAGCACCAACCTCTCCACAACATCCTTTCAGGTAGTTGTAGAGAGTGATGAGGTCTCCTCTCAGCCTCCTCTTCCTCAAACTACAAAGAGCCCCAGCTCTTCCAGTCTTTCCTCCTAAGATTTATTCTCCAGGCCCTTCCCCAGCTTTGTTCCCCCCCTCTGCACCTGCTCCAGCACCTCCACATCTCTGTTGTGTTGAGGTGCCCAAAAGTGGTCACAGTACTCAAGATGTGGCCTCAGCATCGCTGAATACAGGGGGAGGATAACCTCCCTACTCCTGCTGGCCACACTATTTCTAAGACAAGCCAGGAAGCCATTGGCCTTCTTGGCCACCTGGGCTCATCCTGGGCTCCTGTGGCAGCCCCACTGTCCCTCAGTCACAGGGGTTTAGCAGCAAGGGTGCAGGGAACATCCACAAAGGGCAGAATGTACTTTATCTCCCACGCTGTCATCAAGCACAATTTCAGTACCTGTTGCTAGTATCATCCTACAATCTTCTACTGTCACTCCAGTGAAGTTTGTTTCCTTCAGGCGTGGATACTTCATCGGCGAGCACGTAGGTGAGAGGAGGAGGAGGGAGAGGGAGAAGAAGACATTACTCATAGTGCATTAAAAAGGTAAAAATGTCACTGCATCGTAGAGTTTGAGTTAATTTTCAGTCAAACTCGAAGAACTTTGCTCATCCATCCATCACCTGTGTTGTTCACAGTGGCCACAGGGGCTGCAGCAGAGCCCAAAGGCACCAGCCAGTGCTGCACCCACTCGTTTGGCCGATGGACAATCCCAGGAGCGCTGCTGGGATGAGGCACCCCCCCAAAAGAAGGATGATGGCTAATGCCAAAGCTCACCTTGTTTTTGTAATAGTTGGTGTGGATCCTGACTAAGCTCTCGTACATTTGGTCACAGGCCTCAGGGTCAGTGATCTGAGGAGGGACAGAAGTGTCACACTAGTGTTACCTTAAAACGACAGTCAAGGAGCAGCTCAGATGACTTCTCAGTGCCACATAGGATGCTGGTGACTCACAGAATCACAGAACATTAGGGATTGGAAGGGACCTCCAAAGCCCATCCAGTCCAATCCTGCTGCCACAGCAGGATCCACTAGATCCAGTCACACAGGAACATGTCCAGGTGGGTTTGAAATGTCTCCAGAGAAGGAGACACCACCCCTGGGCAGCCCCTTCCAGTGCTCTGTCACTTTCACTGGGAAGAAGGTCCTTCTCACACTGATGTGGAACCTCCTCTGTTCCAGCTCAGACCCACTGCCCCTTGTTCTACCATTGGGTGCCCCTGAGCCTGGCTCCAGCAGTTCTGTGTCCTTCTGGAACTGAGGGGCCCAGGACTGGACACAATATTCCAGATGTTGTCTCACCAGGGCAGAGTGGAGGATCCACTCAAACAGGAACATGTCCAGGTGGTTTTAAACATCTCCAGAAGAGTAGACTCCTTGGACACTGCTCCAGAAAGCAGATTGTCCTCTATGCCCTTCACACCTCACTAGCTTGGCCTACAAGAACAGGAGGTAACTGATTTCCAGAACAAACCTCAAACTCTGTTGAAAAACATCTGAGAGAGCCACTGTGAGTGCAGAGCTAAGGAGAAGACAGCTGGGTGGTTTTCTTCTCACATTTACTGGCCAGTGCCCTGAAATCTATGACACCTCTTGCTCAAGGGCCAGCTTTGCCACCTGCTTCATTCCAAAGCATCAAACAGGACAACGCGCTAGGATGGAAGTTAGACAATCCCAGCACAGGCTAAAAATACTTGATAATTGATTAGGGGAAGACAACCTGAAAGACACCGAGCAGCTTGTGAAGGACAAGTGGGTTTCTATTTTGGTCTAGCAAGTTGGAAAGCTTTTGCTAGTACCTAAGCCTCTGCGGGGTGTCTCGGAGAAGTGCATCTGCCTTGCAGAGCTATCAGTCAGCAGCGTGGCTGGCACATCATCTGCTTTTCTGTTTTACAAAGGCAGCCAACTCCACCAGAACCCTGCACTGCTGCTCAATGACATCAAACACAAATGACTGAAATAGATCTATGGGTAAGAACTGAACAAATAGAAAAACCACAGAGTACAATTACCCCAACCCCCTGCCAGGGGCTGCAACACCTCTCAACAAGACTTGGGTGCTAAGGTCTCATCCAGCCTGGCCTTGAACACCTCCAGGGAGGAGACAGCCTCTCCAGGCAATCAATTCGAGTCTCTCCACTCTGGCACTGAAGAACTTCCTCCTCAGATCTAGTCTGACCTTCCTCTCCTTCAGTTTCAAACCATTTCCCCTTGTCCTGTGGCTGGATCTCCTTGGGAAAAGTCCCTCTGCAGCCTTCCTGGAGGTTCTCGTCAGGGACTGGAAGGCAGCTCTAAAGTTCCTCTGGAGCCTTCTCTTCCCTAGGCTGAACAACCCCAGCTCCCTCAGCCTGTCTCCACAGCAAAGGTGCTCCAGCCCTTGGATCATCTTTGTGGTCTCCTCTGGAATGGCTCCAACAGCTCCATGTCCTTCCAATGTTGAGGACACCAGAACCAGCCACAGGACTTGAGGTGGGGTCTTACAAGAGCAGAGCAAAGGAGAAGAGCAGGTTAAAGGGGGAAAAATGACACAGCTTGTCTGTCCCTGGGACAGGGTGGGCAAAGCCTCCTCTGCAAAGCAAGAAACTACAGGGAGCAGTTCTCCTGCTTCAGCAGGTGATGGCTGCAGCAGGAGAGAGGAGATAGGGACCGACAGACTGTCAGGACTAAGCACCATTACACCACAGGTGATCTTCAGCTTCACCTATCTCGCAGTCACATTGCAAATGACCCCGTTGATGCTTTCAGAACAGCAGCAGAAAGAGCCATGACATGGGCAGCAGAAAGAGTCTTCTCCCCTCCTCCCCACACAACCAGCAAATCCTGTTCCACGTGAACAAAATGGACATTAGGCTGATCAAGTCTCCTTTACAGTTCTGGTTCCTTCCTCCGATGCTCCTCCTGCTGCCTGCCAGGACATTTCCCTCTGCTGCATGAAGTCTTTATACCACAAATTGACAGCAGTGCTGCAGGCATCAGTTTAGATTTTCAAGCCCCGTGGCAGCTCTGGGATCCAGCAGCCAACTGGTGCAGCCGGCCCGGGCACAGGGAAAAGCAATCAGCGCTCTGCGAAGCGTCTGCTGCAGCCCATTCTGGTCACCAGTATAGAATTAGGTGCCTGTAATGGTCCCTTGAAGTAGAAAGCACGTACCTGGAACAATGTTTTTATGCTAAGGAAGGGCTCATTTACATTCCACAGCACCACCTCCACCCTGTGAAGGTCTGCAGCCCAGGCATTTGCTTCTCTAATTCATTCCAGCAGCACAGCCTGAACTCCCAACACAGTGACAGTGTTGGGCAAAGCTGCACCTCATCATGTACCTGACACCACACCAGTCCTGTTGTTACCAGCTAACTGGATTCCAGCACAGCAAACTCACAGAGCTTTGTACCCCTCTTCCAGAGCCCCAGGAACAGGGTTCTCCAAAGCACAGGACTGGGAATGAAGCCCTGCCTGTCCTGCACCCTGAGCAAGTGACGTGGAGGACTGGGATGGAATCAAGGGTGAGCAGCCTATCCTGCCAGACCTTCACAAACAAGTCTATCCTGACCAGACCTGAGGGAGGTTCTGTGAGGTCCTCAGGTGAGGACACACAGAGGAATCTCCAGTGTCCTTCTCTGGAGATGTTTAACACCCACCTGGATGTGTTCCTATGTGACTTGGTCTGGGTGATCCTGCTGCTGCAGGGAGATTGGACTAGATGATCTTTTGAGGTCCCTTCCAATCCCTAATGATTCTGTGAAGACCTGAGAGAAGCTCTGCATGGCCCTGAGTCACAGAATTGCCTAAGTTGGAAAAGACCTTCAAGATCAAGTCCAAATGTTAACCAAATCCCGATGAGTCCTTGACTAAAACACATCCCTAAGCACTGTGTCCACAGGACTCTGAAACACCTCCAGAGATGGCAACTCCACCATGGCACTAGGCAACTCATTCCAGTGCCTCAGCACCCTTTTGGTAAAGGAATTCTTACTGATATTCAATCTAAACCTCCCCTGGCACAATGGGAGGCCCTTTCCTCGTGTCCTGTCACTTATCACAGACCAGAGGGAAGTCCTGTGAGTCCCTCAGGAGATCCAAGGGAAGCTTGGCAGGACCCAAGCAGACCCAAGGTAGGTTCACAGAATCCCAGATAGGTAGGGACTGGAACAGAACTCTGAAGATCATCTAGTCCAACCCCCTCCTAAAGTAGATCCCACCACAATAGTCTAGGTGGGTCTGGGGTGTCTCCAGTGCTGGAGACTCCACAACCTCTCCAGGGCTCTGTGACTTCACTGGGAAAGTTTCCTCTCATGTTTAGGTGGAACCTCCTGTGCTTCAGTTTGTGCTCAGTGTCCCTTCTCCTGTCACTTGGCACCACTGAGAAGAGCATGGTCCCATCCTCCTGACACTCACCCTTTAGATATCTGTAAGAATTAATGAGATCCCCACTCAGACTCCTCCTCTTCTTCAATCTAACCAGAAGGAAAAACCTTTTCCCAGCAAGTTCCCAAGCCCTGGCCCAGGCCGCCCTGACAGGTTGTGAAGTCTCCTGCACACCTGGACTGTTCCCGTGGTACCTGATCTGGGGGATCCTGCTCTGACACTGGGGTTGGACTGGGTGATGTCCAGAGGTCCCTTCCTACGCCACCAGTCCGGGACTCTCCAGGTGAGCATCCCCAGCTCTCTCTTCCTCTCCTCATTCCACATCACCAGCTTTCACCCTGCAGCCCACAGACACAACCTTCTCCTCAACCACAACTGCAACCCCCCCGCGTCACTGCGGGAACGTCCTCGAGTGACCCCAACCCGCTCTCTTTGTCCCCAGACCCCTCTCAGCCCTCTAACCCGGGTCAGAGGCGCCCGCGCGGGCCAGGCCCCCTGACCCCCCCCACCACTCCCCGGCTCCCCTCCGCCCTCACCGGGGTGTTCTCCCCCTCACGGAAGGCCTGCGCGACCCGCTGCCGCAGGACCGTGCCCAGGTCCCGGTTCTGCTTCGTCTTCTCCACCGGCCACTCCTCGCAGAGGCGCAGGAACCGCCGGTACCTGGTGGCCGCCATCGCCGCCGGCCATGGGCGAGGTCACGTGACCGCGGCGAGCCCGCGCAGGCGCAGTGCTGCGCAGGGCCAAGGGCGGGCGGGACGGGGTCGGAGCGGGAGGGTCGTTTGCTCTGTCTGGCCCGGGCGATAGCGGGTCAAACTCCCCGGGGGGTTCTCGGGGAGCAGGGACACGGAACCGCTTTGGGAGACACCTGTGGGATCAGCGAGTGTGTTGGGTTGGAAGGGACCTCCAAAGGGCAGCCAGTCCAAGCCCCCTACAACAAGCAGGGCCAGCACTCACCAGACCAGGTTGCCCAGGGCCCCAGCCAGCCTGACCTTGAATGGCTCCAGGGATCAAGCCTCCACCCCCTCTCTGGGCAGCCTGTTCCAGGGATCCCACACTCTCGGATTCCAGACCTTTTTCCTCCTGTCCGGCCTCACTCTGCCCTTTGCCAGCTTCACACCAGGACCCTTCCTCCTGTCCTTCTCTGCCCTTGGGAGCAGCCATCCAAGGCCGCCTGAGAGGCCCCTTTCAGGTGCTGGAAGGTCACTAGGGAGTTCCCCTGGAGTCTTCAAGATCTTTGAGTCCAACTACTGACCCAGCACTGCCAGGTCACAAACTGCCCAGGGCGGTTGTGGAGTCTCCTCTGGAGACGTTGAAGACCCACCTGGATGTGTTCCTGTGTCACTTGGTCTAGGGGATCCTGCTCTGGCGGGGGGATTGGACTAGATGATCTTTCGAGGTCCCTTCCAATCCCTAATGTTCTGTGATTCTGTGACCTCCAAGCTCATCCAGTCCAACCAGCAACCAACCCAACCCCACCCTGCCCACTAAACCCTATTCCCTAGGACTACAGCAATGCTTTTCGAACCCCTCCAGGGATGGGGACGCCGCCACCTCACCAGGCAGCCTGTTCCAGTGTCTGATAACCCTTGAGGTCCCTTCCAGCCTGCTGTCCTATGAGTCTATGAAACCCATAGGCTGTTGGAAAACATCTTGGATCCATACAGAGCTGGTCCCTAACACACTTCAACCTCCTGTCCTCACTGTCCCATGCTCTCCAGTCCCATGGACACCCATGGATGACCCCACCACTGCCCCGAGCAGCCTGTCCCAGTGCCCAACAACCGTTTGAGTGAAGAAATTCTTCCCAACAACCAGCTTAAAGCTCCCCTGGCACAACTTGCAGCAACACCCCAACTCTGTGGTTTATTGGTGTCACACCAGCTAACTGACCCCACTTTTGGGACAACGCGAGGGCTGTCCCCAGCGCCCTCACAGCCTGCCCGGTGTGTCTGGGACAGGCTTTACCCATGCCTTTGCTTCCTGGCTGCTGATGGCATGATCACAGAATGGTAGAGATTGGAAAGGACCTCTGAAGATCGTCCAGTCCAACCCCACTGCTAGAGCAGGATCCCCTAGAGGAGATCCCACAGGAACATTCCCAAGAGGGTTTTGAGTGCCTCCAGCTGATGAAAGTCTCTTGCTCCTGTAGTGCAGTCAGCCTGGACAGCCAGCAGCCTGGTTTTGGAACCTAGAAGGTCTTACCCGTTTGTCCCCTTCTCCATGTGGAGCACAGAAGGAGGAAGAGCAGGTGAGACACAGCCAAGGGGGCTGTTTGCTCTGCTGATCCTTGAATCACAGAACATTAGGGATTGGAAGAGACCTTGAAAGATCATCTGTTCCAGTGCCCCTGCCGCAGCAGGACCACCGAGATCAAGTCAGCCCAGCTGCTGGACTCACACTTCTCCATCCTTCAGACCTGACATCTCAGTGTTTGCATCCGGCGAGAGGCTCTGGGGTCCGTGGGGTCTGTATAAACCCCATCAACAGAGCTGGTACCCGCCACAGTCGGCACGGAGCCCAGGGCTCATGCCAAGACCTGACTCAATCCACTCGCTGCTGAAGGAGGGTGTTTGTGCCTTGTTTTCAGTCATCTGCGGTTGTGGGCAAGAAACAGGCAACACTTGGAACAACATCCAATTAATTAAATGAGGCCTTCCCAGACGGACTTCAGGCCAAGTAAAATAACTCGACTGGAGCCAGGTGATGGGAATTTTCCAGCTATAAATTGTGACCATTCACCGGCTTCGTGCAGTGAAATACAACCAGAGGGGTGACCCTTGGCATCAAGCTGTGGAAATAAGGTCTCGTTTCAAAATAAACAGCCCTAAACCAACGGTGATGACCACGATGGCCATCATCAAAGCTTGAAACCAAAATGCATCAAACCAAAGCAGGGTGGCTGGGAGCCAGCCTTCTGGCCAAGAAGGCTAATGGCATCCTGGGGTGGATCAGAAGTGGGGTGGTTAGCAGGGTGAGAGAGGTTCTCCTCCCCCTCTACTCTGCCCTGCTGAGACCACATCTGGAATCTTGTGTCCAGTTGTGGGCCCCTCAGTTCCAGAAGGACACAGAGCTGCTGGAGAGAGTCTAGGGCAGAGCCTCAGAGATGAGGAAGGGAGGGGAGCGTCTCCCTGCTGAGGAAAGGCTGAGGGAGCTGGGGCTCTTGAGCTTGGAGAGGAGACTGAGGGGTGACCTCACTAATGTTGATAAATATGGGAAGGTGGGTGTCAGGATGATGGAGCCAGGCTCTGCTCAGGGGCATCTAATGAGAGGACAAGGGGCAGCGGGTGTGAGCTGGACCAGAGGAGGTTCCCCATCAATGTAAGAAGGATCTTCTTCCCAGTGAGGGTGCCAGAGCCCTGGAAGAGGCTGCCCAGGGGGTTGTGGAGTCTCCTTGTTTGGAGACATTTAAAACGTGCCTGGCCATGTTCCTGTGTGACTTGATCTAGGTGGTCCTGCTGTGGCAGGGGGATTGGACTGGCTGATCTTTTGAGGTCCCTTCCAATCCCTAATGTTCTGTGATGCCACTTGAAGATGCTACAGAAGGGAGAATGAGATGGACAACGGGGTGAGAGTTACTTAGACAATTTTATTGCTATCCCCACTCCCCAGTAATGGGGATCTGTAGCTCTGTTCCTTGGGTAAGGATTCTTTTCCCAGACCATGCAGGAAGGAATTTGTTCCATAAGAATAAAATCTGTCCGCAAGAGCTGTAAACATCGGTTTGAGTCCTTCAAACACACGCGCACACACACACACTATCTGTATCAAAGAACTTCTAGGTGACCTTTAATTTCTAGTCCCTGCCTCAATCTCACACTTTTTTTTTCCTACTTTTTTTTTTCTCCCCCCTTTTTTTTAAGCAAAAAGAACAAAACCTTGAAGTGGAAGTGTTTCTGTGACTGATGTGTGAACGCAAACCATCGCATTCCCATTATCGCAGCCCCTACGGAGCCTTTTCCTTTTAGAACGTTTCTGATCCACGCCCTGTTACGATCCCGCCGGGATCTTTAAACCCCTGTGAGGTCCAGTTCTTGGACGGAGGGAGGTGGAGGACGCCCGGCCGCCTCGCAGCTCTGGGCACGTGGAGCATCGCTGTCGGGAAGGTGAGTTTTATCGTCTCCTGCCTGAGCAGGAGGTGAAGGTAGAGCTGCAGTCTGTTATGACCTGCCGGCTCCTCTCAACAGTCCCACTCCAACGCAGCCCCGCTCAGCTTCGTCAGTGTGGAGAGGTGAGCAGGTCCTGCTTTATCATTAAGACTCTTCCAAGTGATGCTTTCTGTTGGCTCCCAAATAAATCAAGGACAGCAGTAAAACACGAAAGGAGAATCAATCTTCTGGTTGACTGCAGCCGGAAGAGGCTCTTCCAGCTCTTTGCTCGAGCTCGGTAACAGCACGCGGCGGGTTGGTTTGCGCTTTCCTAGCAAGCTGCCCGTGCCCAGGTCCCCAGTCCGTGCACGGGACATCCAGCAGCTCTGAGGGGCCCCACACAACTGACCCCCATGCGGTGCTTTTCAGGGCTATCGGTCACTAAGAACAACCAGGCTGCCTCACAGGATCGATCTCACTTCCCTTCCGAGATGCTCTGAAGGATTTTGATGAGGTTCTCCAGGCCAAAAATGTAGCCGTGGTCCGGCCCGTCGTGGGTGGTGGGGTTGCTCTTGGAGCCCTTGAACGTGGTGTGGGCAAAGTCTATCATGCGGACGTCCACTCTGGAGTGGGATGGGGAGCAGTGTGTCTTGGGGAAGTGCAGGTGGTTATCCAAGGGTGCCGTGCTCTCCTTGGGCTCCTGTCCGTCGTAAATGATGAGGAGGGAGCTGGAGTAGAACCTGTAAGAGCTCTGCTTCCTAATGACGGAGAGCAGAGCTTTCAGCCGCAGGATGATGGGCTCCAGGAGGTCCGTTCGGAGGTGGTTCCCGTTGCACAGGAACTGGTGTAAGGTCTGCCTGAATCCCTCTGCTGAGAGTTTCCTGCCATAATATTTATCTTTGCAGAGAAAGTGGCCGGTGTCTGCTTGGTAAACCTTGAGGGAAGAGAGCAACAGTCCAGGCTGAGTTGTTTTCTTTCCCCAAAGCCCCAGATTCCACCCTCACCTAGAACTTTCAGAGGAACAGGGAGCTCCCGCGCAGCCTGGCAAGAGCCAGCAACCCTGGGCTCTCGCTGAATCCCACCTCCTGTCTCCTCTGGAGATTTAAACCAGCACTGGAGATGGTGGTTGTGCTGCTGTAAATCCCCCCTCTGTGGAACCCAAAGAGCTGTTAGTCACAGCCGTGTCAGCAGCGATTCACAGCGCTTTGGGGCTGCGGCAGGGGTTTGTGGCAGTACGGGAACACCCAGCTTTGGACCTTCTCCCACGGGGAGCAGTAGTCTGCCTTTTTAAAGCACAGAGATGCAGATGTAGACAGAAACCTGTGCACAAACTGCTGAGAACACGGAGAGAGTGAATTTGGAATCAGCTCAGGCACCACGTGTAGTTTAAAGGATAATCTGATCAGTGGAAGAGGCCAGGAAGGGTCATGGGGTTTGATGCTGAGTGTTTATGCTGCTCTGTAACCCTCATCCTCATCATTATCCTTCAGGCAGAGCACAGACACGTTTGGAAACCTGCTGGGGGTGTGGGTGGAACCAGCACGGGGACTGGGTTTGTATGAGGGAGGGCAGTGACTCCAAGTGAGGGGAAAGGCTGAGGGAGCTGGGTCTCTTGAGCTTAGAGAAAAGGAGACTGAGGGGTGACCTCATTAATGTTTATAAATATGTGAAGGGTGGGTGTCAGGAGGATGGAGCCAGGATCTGATCAGGGCCATCTAAGGATAGGACAAGGGGCATCGGGTGTGAGCTGAAACACAGGAGGTACCACATCGGTCTGAGAAGGAACTTCTTCCCAGTGAGGGTGACAGAGCACTACCCAGGGGGGTTGTGGAGTCTCCTTCTCTGGAGATATTTAAAAACCACCTGGATATGTTCCTGTTCACCTGGATCTAGGTGATCCTGCTGTGGGAGGGGGCTTGGACTGGATGATCTTTCAAGGTCCTTAATGTTCTGTGATTCTGTGAACCACAATATTTACCCCCAACAAACCCCTCACTCCTGGGGCCACAGGCTGGGATGGCTCTGTGAGGGCAGCAGCAAGACCACCAGATGCTTTTTTGGTTTTTCTTCTCTTGTGCAGCAGCTGAGAGCTGAGCATGAGGGGGAATTTGTGTTTCCATGCTGGGCTAAACTCGTCCCAGTGGCTCATAGTGGTGGCAGTGGTGCCTATGCATCCACTGCTTGTGAAAGCCACTGCTATGCAGCCAGATCTCCATCCAGCAGAGCGGGGTGGTGAGAAGAAAATGGCTTCAATTTATACCAACAACCTGTCCCTTCACTGTTCCAGCTTGGTTTTCAAGCCATGTGTGGGGCAAACACTGAAAGGAACCGAGGTCTGCTCTTACCTGCATCCCGCAGATGCGAACGCCCAGAGACGCGGAGGTGCTCTGCTCACACTTCTTGATGTGCCGGGCTTTCTTCTCCTCTGAGGCGTCGTCGCCGTGTTGCCGCGTCCCCATCTTCAAGTCCAGGATACAGGGATAGTTGTACTTGGAGACCACGTTCTCAAGCAACAGAAACTCTGGATATGAGTTAAGGGAAACCCAATACTTTTAAATTCTAATTGAAAAAGGTCTTAAATCAGAGCAGCTGCTGATGCTCTTCATAATAGCTCACAACCATAATGAGACTTTCCGGGCCCATTCTACCAACGTGTCACTGCAATGGGCCCCTTGCTGCCAACTGCAGTTAATTTATGGCTCTATGGTCCTACCAATTAAAGCACCACCAGTTCCATTCTCTAGTGACACCACAGCCCTGGGCTGTCAATCCCACACCTTGCCTCGGTGCTCGGCTCGCTCCAGTGGGCAGGAGGCAGGTTGTTAAACCATATTACTCACATGACTGGTGGGTAATGAAGTGTGGTATGAAAATAAAAGGCAAGGCAGCTGCTAATTCCTATGTCGTTGAGGTTCTTAATGTATGCCAAGGGGATCCCTGATTCATGGGGATATCCCTTGTGGGAAAGGATCCGGAGATTTTTTCACTTTCTTCTTTTTTTTAATAACAGTGGGAGAGGATAACAGAGCTGTCTTGTATATTCTCTAGTATATATTCTGCATGTAGTGTGTATTCTGTGTATCCTGTAGTATCTTCTGTCATATCCTCTGTGTATTCTATAGCATAGTCTGTAAAAATTCTGTATATTCTATACATTCTATAGTATATTCTGCTTATTCTATGTTCTGTATATTCTATAACATGTTCTGCAGGTTCTAGAGTATGTTCCATACATTCTGTAACATATTCTGTATCTTCTGTACAATCTATACTATATTCTGTATATTCTATAGTATATTCTCTGTATTCTACACTATATAATACATATTCTATAATATATTCTGTATTATCTATAATATCTTCTGTACATTCTATAGTATATTCTCTCATTCCTATACTATATTATGCACATTCTATAGTATATTCTGTATTATCTGTAATATCTTCTGTACTTGCTACAGTATATTCTCTGTATTCTATACTATATTCTGTATATTCTATAGTATATTCTGTATTATCTATAATATCTTCTGTGCAGTCCATAGTATATTCTCTGTATTCTATATGCACATTCTGTAGTATATTCTGTGTTATCTATAATATCTTCTGTGCAGTCCATAGTATATTCTCTGTATTCTATATGCACATTCTGTAGTATATCCTGTGTTATCTATAATATCTTCTGTGCAGTCTATAGTATATTCTATGGATCCTATACTATATTCTGCACATTCTATAGTATATTCTGTATTATCTGTAATATCTTCTGTACAGTCTATAGTGTATTACATATACTCTGCATTACATTCTGGATAGCCTGTATATTCTATAGTATATTCTGTGTATTCTATACTATTTTCTGCATATTCTGTACTATATTCTGTGTCATCATCTTTAATATATTCTGTATATTCTATAATCTATTCTGCTCAATGTATACTATATTCTGCATATTCTATACTATATTCTGCATATTCTATAACATATTCCATGTATTCAGAGAATCACAAAATCACAGAACATTAGGGATTAGAAGGGACCTCGAAAGATCGTCCAGTCCAATCCCCCATGGGCATGTCTGAGATGGAGCACTGGCGTGGAAGCACGTGGCAAAGAGAACTGGACTTTAAAAGGCCCTCTGAAGCTGAACTTTGATGGACACCACACTTCCACTGAAACAGCTGGAAGTCTCTTCCGCTGTTCTGCATTTATATTGCACTATGTCCCCCCAGTATGAGTGAGAACAAGGTCATCTCTTTTGAGCCATCAAAGTCAGAATTCTGTAGTACATTCTGCACATTCCATAGTATATTCTGCATATTCTGTACTATATTCTGTATATGCTATAATGTGTTCTCTATATTCTGGGCATTTTATAGTATATTCTGTACATTCTATAATACAGTCTGTGTATTCTATACTACATTCTGTAAATATACTATAAAAATACGATAAATTCTGTGTATTCTATATATTCTATAGTATATTCTGCTTATTCTATACTGTATTGTGTGTATTAAATACTATATACTGTATTATGTATATTCTGTACTATATTCTGTGTATTCTATAATATATTCTGTATATTTAGTATATTTTATAGCATATGCTGTATATTCTCTAGTATATTCCATACTACATTCTGTATAGTCTACAATATATTCTGTATACTCTCTAGTATATTCTATATTACATTCTGTATATTCTGGGCATTTTATAGTATATTCTGTATATTCTATAATACAGTCTGTGTATTCTATACTACATTCTGTAAATATACTATAAAAATACGATAAATTCTGTGTATTCTATATATTCTATAGTATATTCTGCTTATTCTATACTGTATTGTGTGTATTAAATACTATATACTGTATTATGTATATTCTGTACTATATTCTGTGTATTCTATAATATATTCTGTATATTTAGTATATTGTACAGCATATTCTGTACAACATTCTCTAGTATGGTCTATACTACATGCTGCGTAGCCTACAGTATATTCTGTATATTCTAGAATATACTCTGTACTGTGTTCTGGTTATTCCCCAGTATATTCTGTATAATTTATATATGTTATAGCATATCCTGTACATTCTCTAGTATGGTCTATACTACATGCTGCATAGCCTACAGTATATGTAGTATATTCTAGAATATACTCTGTATTTTCTGTACTGTGTTCTGGTTATTCCCCAGTGTATTCTGTATAATTTATATATGTTATAGCATATCCTGTACATTCTCTAGTATAGTCTATACTACATGCTGCATAGCCTACAGTATATTCTGTATATTCTAGAATATACTCTGTACTGTGTTCTGGTTATTCCCCAGTGTATTCTGTATAATTTATATATGTTATAGCATATCCTGTACATTCTCTAGTATGGTCTATACTACATGCTGCATAGCCTACAGTATATGTAGTATATTCTAGAATATACTCTGTATTTTCTGTACTGTGTTCTGGTTATTCCCCAGTGTATTCTGTATATTCTGCAATGTAGTCTGTATGTTCCTTAGTGAAGTCTGTATATCCTGCATTTTCCCAGAGACTGGGCAGAGGAAGGGGGTGCAGCCCTCCGCTGCGATAAAACATCCACCGGTTCCCAGCTGTTATTTGTAGCCAACACGACTGCCCTGGAGGGACGAGAGGAGAAAGGATACGATGAAGTTTGTTCTCATTATGCTTGGAGGACATGCGGTTCAGGTGCTGCCTGTGACAGTGCAGTCCCCAGGGGTTGTAGCTCTTTCTCTCTGGCTGGTTTCCATTTGCATCTTCCAAAAGCGAATCTGTGTGATACTGAAGGTCTGTCCTCAAGAGCATCTTCCCGGGGCAGCTGAACAAAGCACACAAAGGGACGCGGTGGGTTTAAAAGCTCCAGAAGAGGCTATTCCCTCCCTTCTCTTCTTTTTCCGTGCTGATAAGGTAGATTTCCAAGGCTTCTCAAAGGAAACCCGTATTCATCATGGCCAACCTGCAGAGATGCTTTGTTACTCTGAAAAAGTAATTTTCAGAGCGGCAGCGCTCGCTGGCTGCCAATGTTTCCTTTCATTGTGATTTCAGAGCGCGCCTGGCTCCTCCGAGAAGCACCATTCATAACCCCGACGACCACGCATCGCCATTCATCTACCTAATGGGCGCAGCGTGGGCGAATTATCCCACTATGGGAATGATTCCCAGTTTAGAGGGACTGGCTTCAAGGGGGAGAGGGAGGGAGCGATGAAGAGGTTTGTTCTCCTTAGAGAGGAGGGTTCCTTGGTCTCACTCTTCCAAAAAGCATCTCACCAAGGGCAGAGGTTTCATGGCAGCGATGCTGAACCCTTCAGTCAGGGCTGACCAAGGCTTTTCTGAACCAGTTGGAGATAAAAGATGGCAGAAAGCCTCTGCAGCCCTTCAGGTGGTGTTTGCCAGCACTGCAGTGCCTTCTGGAGACAGCTGTCCCCTGGGACAAGGGCAGGACTGAACCACCTCGGAGCTGCTGCTGCCGGCTGGTTACCAGCAGGAGGGTGGTGTGTGCTGTGGGATTGGTGGCTGTTCTGGGGCCTCTCCTCTTTTTGCTGTGCTCCAAGAAAAAGGTGTAAAGCAAAGCTTGAGGCACATATTTGAGCAGCAACATCTCAGTGATAGCCAGGTCTTCCCTGCTCCATCCATGGGCTGGGGAAGACATCACAGCATCATGGAATCATTCAGGTTGGAAAAGACCCCTGGAGATCATGAAGTCCAACCAATAACCCAACTCTACCAAGGTCACCACCAGACCAGATCTGAACAACCTTTAAACCCCTCCAGAGATGGGACTCAACCCACTCCCTGGGCAGCCTGTTCCATCCCCTGACTGCTCTGTCAGTAGAAAAATGTCTCCTAATGTCCAGCCTCACCCTCCCCTGGTGCAGCCAGAGGCTGGTCCCTCTTGTTCTGCCACTAGTGACCTGTGAGGAGAGATGGGCACCCACCTCCTTACAGTGTCCCTGCAGGTAATTGTAGAGAGTGATGCGCTCTCCCCTCAGCCTCCTCTTCCTCAGACTAACCATCCCCAGCTCCTCAGCTGCTCCAAGCTCTGACCTGGCTTTTCTTCACCTTGGCTAGGCACTGCCCTCTGTGTCTTAAACCAGGTGCTCTGCCACCACCAAGCCCAGCCTGGTTAGACTCTACCCAAAGCACCCTGAGGACGTTTGTGGGGAGCAGCAGCCCCTCACCTGTCTTTGAAGGTCTTGGTAAGCTGCGTGTGGCTCCACGTGACGAGCGCGTGCTCGCTGCCCGTGCCGGCAGCCCACTTGCACTTGTGCCATATCGTCACCGAGGAGTCGCCGATGGCGGTGTCCAGGCGGCCGCAGCTCTCCGTCTTCAGGCTGGGGCTAGCGAGCAGAGTCAGGTTGCCAAGGCTGTCCTTCTTGAGGTGAACAGAAATGATGCCTGGGGCAGAAAAGGGGGAAAACCAAACCAGGATGAGATTGACCCTTGGGCCACCAAGCACCCTCTGCACCAGCCCAAAGTGGTCCAGCTCTCAGGCCAGTTGCTCCCTTGGGTTTTAGTGGCTTCTCACACTGATCCCACTCTGGTTTGAGGTCCAGTAAACACCATTACCCTGAGACCCTGGAAAACAGCCACGGGGTTTTCTAATGTTCCCTCCCGTCAAGGCTCAGCATGAAACCTGCCTCCTCTGAACATTGTGTTCCTTCCCCTCCATCCCTCCAGGCTCTGCTGTGCCGCAAGTGACCCAGCAAAGACCCCCTCTCGTTGGACCGCAGCTCCTGCCTTATTTATGACAGGGGCCTTAGGTCACACTTGTTAAGACAGGGCAAGGCTGGGACTGCTTTTCATTGGAGGGAGGCAAAGGGAGGGTTGAGGACCAGGAATTTTCCAAAGGCAAGCAGCGTGCCAACTGCCTCCTGGAACTGCAGAGCCCGGCGGCGAGGGCAGGGCATGTGCAGGGGCTGGCGGTGGCCCTCGCTGCGTGATGCCCCTACATTGTCATGGCTGTGTCCTTCACCAGGTGCCAAGGACCAGCACCCGAGGCTCAGACTCTCACATGTCCGGTGTCTGTGCACGAGGGGGAAATTTCCACTCGAAGGGCTCAAAACGCCCTTGTGGAGCTCAGCGCTGCCATTTCCCCCGGCCTCTAGCAGGGATCGCAGGGCTCACATGCCGCTCGGTCCATCCCTGGCTCCCACTACATCTCAAGTGACAGAGCAGGAATGGCCACGGATCCTGTAACCAGACAGCTCTGACCTTTCTGGGAAAGGCTGGTAACCACAGTCCTGCTCCTGCAGCCCTCCTGAGCTCTCTGAGCCTCTCGAAGCAGCAGAGGCATTTTTAGAGCATCGCCCTTTGGGGTTTGGGGAGGATGCCAGCCCCATGAGGCAAATCCGGCTGCTTCCAGGTCTGACTGCAGCAAGGCAGGGCCAGAAAGAGGATGGTCAAGGCTGTTGGACCAGCAAAACTCAGTCACTGGAAAAAGCCCCCATTAGCAACACGTGGAGCTGGGTTTTATCCAGCCACCTCCAAGGGACCTTCACTTGGTCCGGTGGGCACTGCGGGGTGATGCTGCGGCAGCTTCACACACAAGGGAGCTCAGTGCTCCCGAGCAAACTTGCCAAAGCAAGTAAATAGGGAAGACTCCCTCCTCAGCATTCAAAGTGAGGTTGGAGCAAGCAAACACAGCGAGAAGGATCTGCCCTCTGTGTGAGTCCATGCACAGAGTCCTCCCTGCTGAGCTTTGCTGGCTGCAGGAGGTTTCACTGCCTGAATTCCAAGAGCCCCGTCTGGCTGCAGCCACTGGCCACCTCCCATAGACTCAGCGTGCTTATCCACATGGACACGGAGCACTGTGGCCAGTTCTGGGCTCCCCAGTGCTAGAGAGACAGGGGTCTACTGCAGGGAGTCCAGTGGAGAGCTATGAGGATGATGAAGGAACCTGAACATCACTCTTGGAGAGGAAAGGTTGACAACTGGGGCTGTTCAGGCTGCAGAAGAGAAGGCTGAGGGGATCTGGTTACTGTCTGTGACTATCTGAGGGATGGGGGTCAAGAGGAAGGGGCCAGTCTCTTTTTAGTTGGTGCCCAGTGGTAGGACAAGGAACATGAAAAGAGGAGAAATGTCTTCCCTGTGAGGATGACAGAGGCTGCCCGAGAGGGTTGTGGAGTCTCCTGCTCTGGAGACTTTCAAAACCCCCCTAGATGCTCCTGTGTGACCTGATCCTGCTCTGGCAGGGAGGTTGCACTGGATGATCTCTAGAGACTCCTTCCAACCCCTGACATTCGGTGATTCTATGATCCCTCCCCAGGTTCTGCAGGTATCTCACACTGATGTGAAAATTAATGGGGAGAGTTTTTCAAAGGCAGAAACGAGCAGCATAGTTGCCCAGGAATGGGATCACCTCACTCCTCCCACTTAGGACAGCTCTTCAAAAGCCCTACAGCTCAGCCTGGAAAAGACCTTTGTTTCCTGCTCTGGGGTTTTGCATGGGGTGACCCATGTCTGCAAAACAATCCTATAGCACATGGCTGCTGACCTTCTCTTTTATGGCAGTGAGTATCTGTCTGGGGGCTGAGGTGTCCTCAGGTGCTTCTCTGCTGGCCTTTTGGTGCCACCAGCACTGCAGTCCCGCTCCTGCCCGGCACCAGTGAGGCAGCCAGAGGGTATTTTGGGGTGCTGTTATCATGCTGGTGACATCCCAGCGATCCCCAGAGCGATCGGCGCTGTCGCTGTACCCTCGGGGTTTATTTTAGGTTGACAAGAGCATTCATTGACTGCGTTGTGCAGGAGCAACCTGAGCAGGACTGGGCTGCAAAAAGAGCTCTGGCACCCCCTCACCAGCTCAGGGCAGGGCAGGCAGAGGTGCACAAACAGCTCCAGCACCCCCTCACTAGCTCAGGGCAGGGCAGGCAGAGGTGCACAAACAGCTCCAGCATCCCCTCACTAGCTCAGGGCAGGGCAGGCAGAGGTGCACAAACAGCTCCAGCATCCCCTCACTAGCTCAGCTCAGGGCAGGCAGAGGTGCACAAACAGCTCCAGCACCCCTACCAGCTCAGCTCAGGACAGGCAGAGGTGCACAAACAGCTCCAGCACCCCCTCACCAGCTCATCTCAGGGCAGGCAGAGGTGCACAAACAGCTCCAGCACCCCTCACCAGCTCAGATCAGGACAGGAAGAGGTTTGTGAGGGGTTGGGGGTAAAAGCTGGTCCCAAAGTTGCCAACCTGCCTGCAGTGGTTATGTGGAGATGTTTGGGGAGCAGCTGGCTCGGAGTTTGAGTTGAATGGTGCCATTTGCTCAACGGTGCCCAGAGTGTCACCATTACATAACAGTCCCTGAGCCGGGCTGCCGCAGCCTAAGAACAGAGGCGAGGAGCGTGGACACTTGTGAAGGGGTGGTGAAGAGCTCAGGATCATCGCCCCTGATGCTCATCTCTTCCCTCAGCTCCCTCGTGGGGAATTCCTCCTTCAATTTGCCTGGAATTCAGGGCTGGGACACTCAGAATAAGAAACACTATTAGAAACGCGGGTGCTCGGTGCCAGTCTGCAGAAGAATGACTATTTAATTACCCTTCATCACAAAACTCACTGGGACTTGCAATAAGGAGAGAGAATGAGAAGACAGAAAGATATTAACAACCCCTGCAGTGATAAACTGAGGCTGCTTAACATCGTTATTAGAGAGCCGGGGCTCAGCTCTGGCAGCCCCCAACCCTGGCCCTTGGCTAGGGGAAATCGCTGCGAGGGAGATGCGGTCTCTTCCTCAAGCATCTTTTGAATATTGTCCCATAAATCTGCAGCAGCCCCTGCCTTGCTGGGGAAGGTGGGGACGGGATGGGAAGCGTGGCAGAGAACACAGTTCCATCTCTCTGCTGCGACGCTGAAGGACCAGAAGATATTTTAAGGGTTTAAGGTGACAGCCGAGCCGCTCGCCTGCCGCAGAAACCCAGGGTCGGGGGCTTTACGAGCAGCACAAGTCTGGCAGTAAAAGCAGAAATAGGGAGGGAATAAGAAAGGGAGGGAGGATGTCTTAAAAAAATGACTAGCTGAGGATCTGGGGTGTCTGGGGGAGCCAGACACTGAGATATTTGTGAAGAAAAATGGTTCAGGGCCAGGAGAGTCATGGACACGGCGAGGAGTTTGGATGGGGGGGTCCAGGTGGTGATGGAGAAGGCAGGGGGTTCATCCCTGTCCAGGGAAGGGCTTGCCTGTGGCAGGACAGCTGCCTGCAGGGAGGTTTTAATGTGCTGAATGGGTCTGTACCTCTAGTATTCTGGGCACCAGGAGAGCTTAGGGGGTGCAGGGCTTGGCTAAGGTGGAGCACCCAGCAAAAGGGACACAGCCCTGCTGGAATACACCCAGCAGGATACAGCCCTGAGCTGGGGTTTCAGGCTCTGGATTTCCTGGCAGCCCCGAGGACCATCTCTCCCCAGCTCGTGCTAGTGCCAACCCTGGGTGTGCCAACCCCTTTCCTTAGCCTCAGCAGCTTCTCCACCTTCCAGCCTTCACCATCTCTAAAACCAAGAGCTGGAGCAATGGGACAAAGGCACCCTGAGCTCTGCTCCTGGCACAGAAACCCTTCCTTCTTATGTGGGATGCTAGTTCAGGGCTGAGCACAGCATGTTCCATGTCAGACCATCCTGTTTTGAACCAGCCTTCCCCAGTCTCTGCTGTCCTGCCACTGCCATTCACAGTGCTCAACCCTTATTAGACATCAGAGAATCTGTGTGACTGACTCCAGAGCATCCTGCTCTGGCAGGGGGGTTGGACTAGATGATCTTTCAAAGTCACTTCCAACCCCTAATACTCTGATTCTGTGATTCACCCCCAGCCACACAGACCCAGGAAGCCCTCCCAGAGCTGTTCTGTGCCCACACTCACCCAGGAGCCTTTTGCTCAGCAAATTCTGTGCAAGTGATGGGGCTCCACAGCTCAGACCAAGCTGTCTGGTACCTCCTGCACTGCCAGCAGCCCTTATCCCAGTGTCAGGACCAAGCCCAGCAGCCACACTGAGCTCCTGCCCCAGCACCTCTCCTTACCTTTGTACTGGGGCGTGAACTGCCTCATGGCCAGGGGCAGCGACTCGTAGAAGCTCAGCTCCTGCGAGACCAGGGGCTTGCAGACCGTGTGCTCGTCGTACGTCATCATGCTCATGTGGCCGCCCACTTGGTGGACGAAGGGCTCCAGGAGGACGGCAGTCCTGCTCTCGCTGGGGTCCAGGGGGCTCTGGCCCACCATGGTGCTGGGTGAAGGGCAGAGCAGGGCTAGGTCTCCTTCAGTGGCAGCCAAGGGAGATGCTGCGCTGGGTCTGCGCCGACGCCGACTGCAAGACAGAGGGAAGGGGCGGTGTGAGGACCGAGGAGGAGCAACGGTGAAACCACCATGTGCACCGGCACCTTGGCGGGGCTGGCAGGACACTCTGCACTGCAGCTGGGCGCAGCGGGGTGCGACTGAGCTCTTTAGGTGCCATGGGGCTGGCAGGGAGCCCCAACCTGAAATGTAGAGTCTAGAAAAGACCCAATTTAGACCTGTTGGGGTCAAAAGGACCATTGGAGGATGACGGAGAAGAGCTATCAAGTTAGTGGAGTGGCATCATCAAAGCAGCTGGATCAGGGCATTCCTTGGACTGGTCGTGGTGGGTTATTAATACTCTGCATTAACAACACCCATCACTATGGACCAGTCCCAGTTTGCCTTACAAGACAGTGCTGCTGGTGGTCTTTTCTTTCCCAAGCTGAGACATTCCCTGCATGGGAGGGGTTATTAATAAAGCCCTTGTGAGCGTGAGCTCACTCCCATCTCTCCCATGGCGGCTCCCGGCCCCCTCGCACTGCTGGTGGGGTTAGGGACTTCTTCTGCACCTCCCAGAGCTGTGGGTTTGGGACATTCCCTGTCACTGAACCCTGGAGAATTAGTGGGAGGGTTTCCTCCAACAGGTGGCAGGAGGATGAGTCAACCCAGCAGCCCGCGATGGTTCACACCCAAGCACCAGTTCCCTGGGGATCTCCAGCCCTGCCCTCTGCTACAGCCCACAGGAGCATCCAGCAGTGATCCACTCTGGATTCTAACTGCATCCACTTCTGCTGCCCCCACTATAAGACCTGTTGGAATGAGTCCAGAGGAGGGCCAGGAGGATGATCTAGGGGTTAGAGCACCTCTGCTATGAGGACAGGTGGTCAGGGACTGGAACAGGCTGCCTGGGGAGGTGGTGGAACCTCCATCTCTGGAACCGAGTAGCTCGAGCACTTGAGGCCATGGTCTAGGGGTCAGGGATCTGTTGGGTTGAGGGCTGGGCTCGATGATCCTGGAGCTCCTTGCCAGCCAGGATGGTTTGTGGTTCTGTGCCAGGCTGAAGGACCTGGGATTCACCCTAGAGAAGAGAAGGCTTCTGGTTCACCTTATAGCAGCCTTCCAGTATTTGAAAGGAAACTACAGGAAGGGTGGAGAGGGACTTTTTGCAAGAGTGACCAGTGCTAGGACAAGGGGAAACAGCTTTCAACTGAAGGAGAAGAGGTTTAGGTTAGAACTTAGGAAGAAATTCTTCACTGCAAGGGTGGCCAGATGCTGGAATAGATTTCCCAGAGAGGCTGTGGCTGCCCCCTCTCTGGAGGTGTTCAAGGCCAGGCTACATGAGGCTTTGAGCTGCCTGGTCTGGCCAAGAGGCATCGCTGCTTGTGGCAGGGAGGCTGGAATAGGTGATCTCTGAGGTCTCTTCAAACCTGAGCCCTTCTGTGATTCTAAGCCCCAGGAGAAATTCCTCCCTGGTTTTGAGAGCAGCAAGTGGTGGCTCTGACAGGTGGGAAAAGCAGGGACACTCGTTCTGTGCTGGGCTGCCTTGGTGTCTCTTGCCAGCACCCAGCAACAGCCACCCTTCACCTTATTCTGTGCAGGAGGATCCGTAACCACTGAGGGAGACTAAAAGGCACCTGAGCTAACAGCTATCCTAGAGTCATTAGGGATTGGAAGGGACCTGGAAAGATCATCCAGTCCAATCCCCCTGCCAGAGCAGGATCACCTAGACCAAGTAGCACAGGAACATGTCCAGGTGGGTTTTAAACTTCATCCCACTGAGGCAGCAAAATCAGAGGAAGACCCTCAAGACCCCAGGCTAAAAGAGATGGAGGTCAGACACCCCACAAACCTCATTCTGAGGACAGGCCCATGCTCCTGCACCCTCACAATGGGGTGTGCAGAGCCCTGGTTTGCCTGCCTAGTTAGCTCAGGGGAGTTTCTCCTGGTTCCTCCAGTCTCCCCACAGCTGGAGCAGTTTTGCCTCTGGTTTTTGCTAGCAAGAACCCCAGTGCAGTAGATAACAGAAATGCAGGGTCATAAGACTGTGTTGGGTTGGAAAGGACCTCCAAAAGGCAGCCAGTCCAACCCCCCTACACCAAGCAGGGCCATGGCTAACCAGAGCCCCAGCCAGCCTGACCTTGAATGGCTCCAGGGATGGGACCTCCACTTCCTCTCTGGGCAGCCTGTTCCAGGGATCCCCCACCCTCAGATTAATCACTGAACATCATCTTTGGGAGATGCATTTCTCTCCAGCAAAGCCTCCAAGGTGTGATACTGGTTGAGCAACAGGACCTCAGCCAGCCCCAGAGCAGCACCATCACCCCCTCCTCACAGAGTCATCATCACCCGCTGCTGGAAGAGTGGGACGAGGTGGGTCTGAAGGCACAGAAGAAACCCAGAAACCCTCCTACCTCCAGCACTCACCGAGCAGCTCCTTTCCCTTCCCCTCAGGTGGATTTCTCCCCCCACCTCCACCCCCACTGTTCTATTCTTCTGTCTTCAAGAGGGATTTCTCCTCTACAATTAGCAGCAGCTACCGGCGCGGGGAACAAAGCCGGGCGGCTGGGACCAGGCAGGAGAACAGCTCTTCAGAGCTTCCCTCGGAGGAAATGAAAGCGGTTGGCATCGCCTTAAGCTGCAGCAACTTCTCAAGAGGTGGATGTTTTTGTCCCCCCAGCTGCAAGCTGGAGGGTTGTTGTGGGTGGGGGTTCTGGGGGGTTATTTTTCCCCCTCCCACTTAGAATCATGGAATCATTAGGGGTTGGAAGGGACCTCGAAAGATCATCCAGTCCAATCCCCCTGCCACAGCAGGACCACCTAGACCAGGTCATGGAGTCAGTCAGGGTTAGAAGGGACCTCGAAAGATCATCCAGACCAGTCCCCCTGCCACAGCAGGATCACCTAGACCAAGTCATAGAGTTAGTCAAGGTTAGAAGGGACCACAGGATCATCCAGTCCAACCTCCCTGCCACAGCAGGATCATCTAGATCAGGTCATAGAATCAGTCAGGGTTAGAAGGGACCACAGGATCATCCAGTCCAACCCCCCTGCCACAGCAGGACCACCTAGACCAGGTCATAGAGTCACTCAGGGTTAGAAGGGACCACAGGATCATCCAGTCCAATCCCCCTGCCAAGGGCAGGGACACCCCACCCTAGACCAGGCTGGCCAGAGCCTCATCCAGCCCAGCCTTAAAGAAAAAAGAGAAGAGCTAAATCCAAGTGGATTTGCTGTCACATCTCTAGAGCAGAGAGCACAGAACGACCTCACTCCTGGATTTACTGCTCCAGAGACAGTCCAAGGCTGGAAGTCTGCTGCCGTAAAACCCGCTTCCAGCAGCCTTGGCACAGCAAAGGGTTGGGGGAGGATGAAGCCAGCCCCCAGACCCCCACAAGTCACTGAACCGCTGCTGCTTTGTTGTTGTGAAGTAAAACTCAAGGTTTGCAGAGGGAGGAGAGAGGGTCCATCCCATTCTTTAGTCGCGAGGCAGCTCGTCTCCTCGCGGCAGATGAATGTCACCGCAAACCCTTCTCCCAGCTCCTCGGAAACAAGCAGCTCTCGGAATAAATCACGTCGGGCGGCTCGAGTTATCGCGGCTGCCGAAGGATCTCTACGTCACTAAAAACACAGCCCGTTGGCAGTGAATCTGCTTCTTCCACAAGAAAAGCAGTGATGTTTTGAGGGGGGTTAAAAAAACCCCCTTCTGGCTAAAACAAACATCTAATCAAGAAGAAGAGGAGTTGGACTGGATGGTCGTTCGAGGTCCCTTCCAATCCCTAATGCTCTGGGGTTCTGTGAAGAGCAAGGGAAGTCAGGAAGAGGTGGGGAAGGAAAATAGAGAGAGTTCCCTCCGTCAGGAGGGGAAAATCCCAAGCAACAAGATACTGCAAAACATTTGCATCTCCCCAGTGGCTGCCAGGACACACCAGTGTGCCTCCTGGTGCAGCGTGACAGCTGTACTGGTCTGAGATGGAGTAAGGATGGAGCTGGCGCTGTTACCCTCAGCCCTGCCCTCACTTAGGACTAACTGCCAAAGGAGGTGAGGCTGAGGGAGCTGGGGGGGTTCAGGCTGGAGAAGAGACTCAGGGGGGACCTTCTGCCTCTCTACAGCTCCCTGAAGGGAGGTTGGAGTCAGGTGGGGGTCAGGCTCTTCTCCCAGGCAACCAGCACCAGGGCCTGAAGCTGCCAGGGGAGGGTTAGGTTGGATGTTAGAAAGCCCTTCCTCAGGGAAAGGGTCTTCAGAGCCTGGACTGGACTGCCAGAGGCAGTGGTGGAGTCCTCATCCCTGGAGATGCTGAAGGACATCCTGGCTGTGGCCCTTGGTGGCCAGGTCTGGCCTCTGGGTTGATCTGGCTGAGCTCAGAGGGCTTCTCCAGCCTCAATCATTCCGGGATTCTGTGAAGAGTCTGAGCTAAACAGGTTCTTCATTCCCAGCCCCAAATGCAGCCAAAAGAAACCATGAGATTCAATCCACTCATCTCTAACCAGCTCTTGCTGCAGCCTGGACAGAGCCATTGTGGCTCTGGGTATGCTGTCCCGGCACAGTGTGAGACCCTGACCTTTGGAGAATCACAGGATCCCAGAACATTGGGGATTGGGAGGGACCTCGAAAGATCATCCAGTCCAATCCCCCTGACACACCAGGATCACCTAGATCCAGTCCCACAGGAACATGGCCAGGTGGGTTTGAAACTTCTCCAGAGAAGGAGAAACCCCACACCAGGCAAAGAGCTGGGGTCTCCTAAGCAGAAGTGCTTGGGGATATAAAAACCAAACTCACTTGAAACCCAAGTGCTCAGTCAGCACAAAACCATCTCCAGGAGTCTTTTGGGGTCAGCACCTTCCCCCTGTGACCTCCCGCTGTGGGGATGTGGCTCTCAGAACATCCCAAAGCATCCTGCTGTGGAGTTGAGTTTCAAGCACTGCAGGGGGCTCCTAATTTAGTTTTGGCTTCATTAAAAGGCTAGAAAAGACCAGAGCTGGGAGTTTAAAGGGATCCACACACCCAGGGCTCTTGGTTCTGGAGCTGACCAGCCCCACCTCAAGTGCATTTCCCATCTCCCTTCAGCCTTCGGCCTCACCCCTCCAAAACCTTCAAACACTTGGCCAGAAGGAAAATCCCACTGGTTCCAGCTCTGCACCCACTCTCCCTGGGCTCAGGGCAGACAGTTCACACAGGCAGCGGAGTGGCTGCAGCCCCAGATGAACCTTCAACTCTGCCTTCCCTGCCCTTCCCTCGACTGCAGCCCAAGGCAGGAGCAGCTGCAGGGCAGCCCCACGCTGGGAGCGAAACGTTCAGCTCTGAGCAGTAACTCAGCCCCAGTCCCGCTGCTGTAAATCCTTCTGTGCAGAAACCCTCAGCACTTTTATCTTACGTTTCCTTCCTGAAAGCAAACGATGTTCATAAAGTNTGTGGTGAGGCTGGAGCAGAAAAATAACACAGTGGTGATGGCCAAGGTGTGTGGAGAGACAAACAAGAGGCACTAAAAACCTGTTGCAATGGTAATGTTTTCCTTTGCAGACCTTGTGTGCAGGAATGAGGTTTATCAAAATCGAGTCCAGCAGCTCCTGAGTTACTCCATCTCCTTCCATGATGATAGAACTCATCAAATCCAGCATGTGCATCTGTACCTTCTGGGATCCCGCTTGCTGCACCGCAGGATTTATCTGGCTGCCGTGCAGGAAGCAGCAGGATCTATGGGGAGAGCTGGTGGCTGAGTTATAGGGGCTGGCAGGGAGCTCAGAGTCCCCTGCCCACCCCTGGAGCTGCCCTGGGCATCGGAAGATGGTGTGGGGTGGCATCGGGACTGGTGAGAACTGGGCTGCCCGGTGGGGACGTGTCTTTGCACCGGGGTAGTGAGCTTGCAGCTGCCAGCAGAGCTGTGGGACGGGGGGGACACATAGGGCCACAGCGTCCCTTGGGAAAGGGCACAGCTTCCCTCAGCTCCCTGCCCAAGTCCTGCCTTTCACACCACCAGACACCATCTGCCCCAGTGCTGACCAGCCCAGCACTTTCCAGCGGTGCCACGAGCACTAAAAGCCACCAGCCTCACTTTTTGTTGCCCCTCAGGTTGCCACAGAAGTTTGCAGCAGCCCCCCCCAGGTGCCAGCTGCTCCCCTCACTCCACCCCATCCCACAAGCCATGGCCGTGCTTAGACCCTTCCTAACAACTCCCTGCCCACTCTCCAAAACCAAGTGCTCCCTCACCCTGCCTGAGGAGGCAGCGGGTGCTGCTGCAGAACCCCCACCCCAGACCTCACCTGCTGGGTGAATGTGGCTGGTTCCCGGGCTCAGGAGCAAGTCTGGGCTCAGGGGGTGCCCGGGCTGGGATTCGAGGTCCTTCTTGGTGCTGCTGGAGGGTGAGAACTGAGCGAGCGGGGGGAGCCCACAGACATTTGGGCCATCAGCTGACTGCTGCGTCGCTGCTGGCAGCCGCCCGGTATGTCCAGCTGACGGAGGGACAGAGACACCCTTGGGTGCTGAAGGAGAGAGGGCTACAGGCAGAGGGAGAAGGGTCCCCCGTGTTCGAGGTTTTCCAGAAAGCAGCCCAGCTCCAGCTGTCTTGTGCAACCACCTCTCCAGGAAAACAACCTGTTGCTGCTTCAGCTGGGTGTTGTCTGCTCTCCTGCCTGCAAAAGCCCAGCTGGTGACGGTCAGCTCCCAGTGGGAGAGGGCTGGGGGCTGCTGGTGGGAATGGGCTGGCTTCCCAGTGCTCCCACCAGCCCTTTGTGAAAACACGAGGAGGGGGAGGACAGGTAAAGGGGCTGCGGAGAGGTCAGAGGGGCTGGGATGCTGCAGGACAGACCCAGTCACCAGTGGCTTGGGCAACGAAACGCTGTTCAGGGCAAGAGGGGCAGAGCAGGGGTGAGGCTGAGGTTTGCCCAAAGCCGGGCAGCAGATGTGAGGATTGGGGAGTGGGTGGGCGAGTGGAGCCCGTTGGCGGTGGCCCAGCCCTGCCTCTGCCAACAGCCTCGTGCAGGGAAAAACGACACCCCCAGTGCTCTGGGACCGGTGAGAGAATGGAAAAGTCCCAGAGAGCTTCCTGCCAGCACCGAGTTGTCTCCTCCAGACGGTCAAGGACAGGGTGTTGCTCCCCTCCAGGACCCCTTCACCCATTACTTGGTGTCTTGCCCAGCACGTGCCAAGGGCAGGAGTGACCTGGGACGAGCTGCATCACCCTCCCTGCATCCCAAGATGACACAGATGGATTATTTAGGGGATAACAGTCTGTTATGTAATAATCAAATGATAACACAGACTAAGCAGAGGGTGCTGCCTGCAGCCAGCACCCCATCCCAGACCAGTCCCCAGCACTAACCTGAAGACTGGGCTGCAGTGGGGAAGGCACTGGGAAGGGTTTTGCAGCGAAACAGCGGGAGGCTGGGGAGAAGCTCAGAGTTGAGCTGATGATTGATGGAGGCGGTAATTCCCGCTAACTGGAGGGGAGAGAACGGGCTCACGGAGACCAGAGGGATCAAACCGCTAGTCAGGGCAGAGGATGAAACAAAGACCTGGATTCCCAAGCTCTGACTCTGCTCCAGGTGTTTAGCTCAGGGAAACGCTTGTTTATTTCTGTTTTCCTCCCACCAAACTCTGTTTCTGAAGGGGAACGAGCCTGACAGGGACATCCTGCCAGCCCAGTGGTGGCAGATGTCCCCAGGACTGCTGAAGCCACCAAGCATCTCAGCGAAAAGCAGCAGAAGTGTTGAAACTCCAGCCCTACCTGGTTGTGATGGGGGGAGATATCCCCCGGCCACATTGAGCTCTGTCCAGCTGCACCTGCACTGTGATGGACCCAGAGCAGTTGGTGGGGAAGGACAGGGTGGGAGTGAAACCCACAGGGCTGGGAGAGACCACAAGATCTTTCCAGCATCTGCTTCTCCTGTCCCATGAGTCAGGCTGGTCCTAGTGTTTCTCCTCCTTTTCCAGGACAGATGGGGCAGGGCAGGTCTCCAAACCAGCTCCACAAGGGTGACCCAAACAAGCAGCAGCTCCCAACCTCCCTTACTCTGTCCTTCACCTGCTACCGCCCATTGCTTCAACCCCCTGCAAAGAGACGCGGAATCAACCCAGTTTATAGAATCATAGAATCATCAGGGATTGGAAGGGACCTCAAAAGATCATCTAGTCCAACCCCCCTGCCACAGCAGGATCACCTAGACCAAGTCACACAGGAACACATCCAGGTGAGTCTTGAACATCTCCAGTGAAGGAGACTCCACAACCCCCCTGGGCAGCCTGTTCCAGTGCTCCATCACCCTCACTGGGAAGAAGGTCCTCCTCAGATTGTTGTGGAACCTCCTCTGTTCCAGCTCACACCCACTGCCCCTTGTCCTATCACTAGATGACACTGAGCAGAGCCTGGCTCCATCCTCCCAACACCCACCCTTCACATAGTTATAGACATTAATGAGGTCACCCCTCAGTCTCCTCTTCTCCAAGCTCAAGAGACCCAGCTCCCTCAGCCTCTCCTCAGAAGGGAGGTGCTCCACCTCCTTCATCATCCTTGTTTCTCTACACTGGACTCCCTCCAGCAGCTTCATGTACTACTGGAACTGAGGGGCCCAGAACTGGACACAAGACTCCAGGTGTGGTCTCACCAGGGCAGAGGAGAGGGGGAGAAGAACCTCTCTCTATCTGCTAACCACCCCCGTTCTGATCCGCCCCAGGATGCTGTTGGCCCTCTTGGCCACAAGAGCACACTGCTGGATCCTGGCCATCCTGCTGGCCACCAGGACCCCCAGGTCCCTCTCTCCTACACTGCTCTCCAACAGCTCAGTCCCCAGCCTATCCTGATCCCTGGGGTTGTTCTTGCCCAGATGCCAGCGTCTACACTTACCCCTGTTATACTTCATTCAATGTCTCCCTGCCCAGCTCTCCAGCCTGCCCAGGTCCTGCTGGATGGCAGCCCAGTCTGCTGGGGTGTTGGTGACACCACCCAGCTCTGTGTCCTCAGCAAACTAGATGTTTGGAAATCGAGCTGGTAGAAGAGGTCCAGGCCCACACGTGGTGGGGTCCCTTGTGCTCCCCATGGAGCGCCTGTGGGACCAGGGAGCCCACGCCGGTGCCTGGCGGCTGCGGCACTGCCCAGCTCCCCCCTCTCCATGCGCAGGAGCCCATCCTGCCAGATCCCAGCAGAGCTTTTAAGGCTGCTGTTAATTGAAGCAATCTCATTTTTATGTCGGCCGTACTGCGGGGCCGGGAGACGTGTCCTCCGCAGCCGTCGCTCCACTTACACAAGCGCACGGAGGATGCCGGGGCCGGAGCCTGTGAGCCGGGCTGACTGCGGCTGCTGAGCGGCCGCAGAGCCGCAGAGGCAATTACTCAGCCTCTTGTAAAAAGCAGAGCACTCTAAGGGGAGAGCAACCCTGTCTCATATTAAAACTATGCTAATTAGGAACTAATTATGGGCACAAAGATATTATTACCCTACGCTCTGCAGCCTCCGTCCTGCCTCCAGACCTCTCCCAGAGTCGGGCAGGGTGGATACGGGAGCATCAATAAAAGTAGAGGTCAAGCCTGGGGTGGGCGAGGGCCACCCAGTCACAGAATCACAGAGCCATTATGGCTGGAAAGGTCCTGCAGCATCATCAAGTCCAGCCTTCAAGTCTGGGCAGAGGTGGCACCAACCTGTCACAGAGGTCAACTCATAGAATCATAGAATCCTTAGGGATTGGAAGGGACCTCGAAAGATCATCCAGTCCAATCGCCCTGACACAGCAGGGTCACCTAGACCAAGTCACACAGGAACACATCCAGGTGGTTCTTAAGCATCTCTAGTGAAGGAGACTCCACAACCACCCTGGGCAGCCCTTTCCATCACCCTCACTAGGAGGAAGTTATTTCTCACGTTGATGTGGAACCTCCTGTGTTCCAGCTCACACACATTGCCCCTCATCCTATCACTAGATGACACTGAGCAGAGCCTGGCTCCATCCTCCTGACACCCACCTTTCCCATATTTACAAACATTAATGAGGTCACCCCTCAGTCTCCTCCTCTCCAAGTTAAAGAGACCCAGCTCCCTCAGCCTCTCCTCATAAGGGAGGTGCTCCACCTCCTTCATCATCCTCGTTGCCCTACGCTGGACTCCCTCCAGCAGCTCCACATCCCTCTAGAACTGAGGGGCCCACAACTGGACACAACACTCCAGATGTGGTCTCACCAGGGCAGAGTGGAGGGGGAGAAGAACCTCTCTTGATCTGCTAACCACCCCCCTTCTGATCCACCCCAGGATGCTGTTGGCCCTCTTGGCCACAAGAGCACACTGATGGCTCACAGTCATCCTGCTGGCCACCAGGACCCCCAAGTCCCTCTCTCCTACACTACTGTCCAACAGCTCAGTCCCCAGTCTGTACTGGTACTCACCAGCTCCCAGGGAAGCTCAGGGCCACCGAACCTCATCGTGATGCAGGCAGCGAGGTGCTTTCCCAGGGAGGTTGTGGACTCTCCTTCTCTGGGGCTATTTAAGACCCACCTGGATGTGCTCCTGTGTGACTTGGTCTGGGTGATCCTGCTGTGGCAGGGGGATTGGACTGGATGGTCTTTGGAGGTCCCTTCCAATCCCTGATGATTGTGTGATGCTGCTGTTGAAGGACTGAATTTCTACCTACAGGAGAGCTGGGATGGATCGGGGTGACTGAACCCCGCGGACTGCTGAGGGAGCTGACAGCCGCCCCGCGGTGCTGTGCCCAGCCCTTCCCCTCCTGCACAGATGCCAGCAGCGCAGATTTGTCCCCCGCTGCTCTCTGCCTGCCCAGAGCTGTTTTGGAGCCGGGATGTAAACACCGAGCGTGGCCCTACAGCAGGTCACTGGTGTCACAGGGCGGGCAGCCTCCCCTGTCACATCAGCAGAGGCTCCAGTGTCCTCCTGGCTGCCAGGAGCTGGGAAAGGGGGAACATGACAGGCTCCACAACCAAGCCAGGCTTCCACGACCCACCGGGGTGTCCTCGTTCTGCAGACCCAACTCCAGAGGCACCCGTGAGCTTTGAATCAGCCCCAACCAGCCTTACAGGAGTCCCCTACAAACTGGACATGGTACCCCAAGGTCAGCGCAGAGGTCTGGTCCCCCCATGCTGTTGTCTCCTCTCTGAGGGCGATGGGACTCACAGGTCTGGTTGCTAATGTGTGCAGAACCCTTCTGTGACTCCTGCCTTGGGGCTGCTCTTTAAGGGTTGGGTGAAACTGGGTACCGGTATAGGTTGGATACTGACCTCTTGGAGAGCAGTGTAGGAGAAAGGGACCTGGGGGTCCTGGTGGCCAGCAGGATGGCTAGGAGCCAGCAATGGGTCCTGGTGGTCNGGGCTGTCCAGGGGGGTTGTGGAGTCTCCTTCTCTGGAGACATTTCAAACCCACCTGGCCATGTTCTTGTGCAGCTGGATCTAGGGGATCCTGCTGTGTTGGGGGGTTTGGACTGGAGGTTCTTCCGAGGTTCCTTCCAATCCCTGATGTTCTGTGATTCTGTGAAATCCCAAGGCCAGCACCGGGGAGCGACTGCTTGGGAGGAGAGGCTGTGCCGGAGGGAGATGCCTTCGGGCAGGACTCACTGGCCGCGCTGCTGCTTCCCCAGGAGAACTGGCAGAGCGCCCTGTCTCCGCACCCCATAAATCAGAGCCGGCATCAGCTGTCATGTCAGCGGGAGACAAAAACATGAAATGTGAAAGGCTTTAAATGGAAGCAGGAAATGAAAAGATAAAGGGCACATTTGATTTTAGACTCCTTGTTGGTAGATATTTTCCCTTCCGACAAGTAAGGGGATGCGACAGCTTTATCAGCCCACCCTCGGGGAGCTTATTTATAGAAACCTTAAGGCTCGGCAAGAAGGTGGGAGGGGGGGTGTTGGCAACTGAGGTTGAGTGACTGCAAGTCATCAGGAGAGCGGGGCATGGGGGATGAACTCAGCAGCTCTCCCCTCCTCTCTGAATGGACCCGGGCTGCTGCAGCAATTAGCGACACAGTGTGTGGAGAGCAAGCAGGAGTGCTCCCTGCACTCAAGGTAGCAAGTGGAAGCAGGGGAACCCTGGTGGGGGGACTATCGCAGCAAACATCATGGCAGCTTGGTTGAAAGCAAACATCCTCTGGCACATGTAATTACACCAAACCCAAGACTATTTCCTAACCTTGAATATATTTCAGCTGTAACTTAGCAACCTGGGCTGCTTGAAGCATCTGAGCAGGGATGCAGGTTCAGAGGGAAGATTGAGCCCTACATTCCCCTCTGTTCCCCTCCAACACCTTAACCACTCAACCCCAAGGAGGAGGGGGCTGGCTCCCACCAACTTCCACAGAGCCAACGTCCTTCTGTGCCACTTCGTCACCTGGACCTGCTTTTGGGGCTTAATGAGACAACTGCTCTAACCAAACACGAGTGAGTCAAGTGCGTCCACACAAGTTACACAACGATGATTCACGAACTGCTTGTGCCGAGCGAGGAGGAGACGCCGGAGCAGCTGAGAGTCACGGCAGCATGTTCTGAGTCACTGACACTCAGGTGAGGCAGGAGTCTGAAACTCTCACGGAAACGGACCCTAAAGATGACCCTGATGTGCTGTCAAGAGGTGCTTCTACTCACCAGGTAGCCTTGGGGATCTGATGAGTAGCCCAAGGCTTGACTTCTTCCTGTTTTCCTTGACATAAACATCCCCTCTCTTACCACCTTTAAAGCGAATTCACTCTTGGAGACAAGGAGGGACACGATGTGTTCAGTGACAGGCAACAGCCTGGGCACAAGGGACACCCACTCCACTCCAGCACTTCCCTCGTTCCTCTCCAACCTTCCTACACCACCAGCTGGCACTTTGCATCCCAGGAGCTAACCGTGGCTTGAGGATGCCACGACACGGGAGCAGCAGTCTGGACCGGAGTCAAGGCTCCCCACAGCAGCTGTTGACGTCAGGCACGATCTGCCTTCCGGAGGACGCGCGCAACCGGCGCCGCGTTGAGGCAGCCTCACTCACTCTCTTACCCAACGCGTTGCCTCATCCTGTTCTCTGCTTTAAATATCTCCTCTAGCATGGGCTGCAGGAACATGGACCAACCTGCTCAACTAGTACTTACAGCTGCCCAGCCCTCCAGGCTGCCAGCTCTACAAAAGGCAGTGGGACAAGCCAGCAGCTTTCCACACGCACCCCTGCCCCATGCCAGCTGCTCCCAAAGCACACATCTCGTCTGCAGACAGATGCTGGAGACTGCTGGCTGTTCTGCCAAGAGTGCCACAGGGAACCAGGTCATCCCCTCGGGTTGTCACACAATCTCCAGGCAGTCTGTTCCTAGAATCACAGAACATTAGGAAAGGACCTTGAAAGATCATCCAGTCCTATCCCCCTGCCACAGCAGGATCCCCTAGATTCAGTCACACAGGAACATGGCCAGGTGGATTTTAAACATCTCCAGAGAAGGAGACTCCACAACCGCCCTGGGCAGCCCCTGCCAGGGCTCTGTCACCCTCACTGGGAAGAAGTTCCTTCTCAGACTGACGTGGAACCTCCTCTGTTCCACCTCACACCCACTGTCCATTATCCAGTCATTGGGTGCCACTGAGCAGAGCCTGGCTCCATCCTCCTGACACCCACCTTCCCATATTTATCGACAGGGTCACCCCTCAGTCTCCTTTTCCCCAGCTCCAGAGCCCCAGCTCCCTCAGCCTTTCCTCAGCAGGGAGATGCTCCCCTCCCTCCATCATCTCTGTGGCTCTGTGCTGGACTCTCTCCAGCACCTGTCCCCTTCCAGAACTGAGGGGCCCACAACTGGACAACTATTCCAGATGTGGTCTCAGCAGGGCAGAGTAGAGGGGGATGAGAACCTCTCTCAATCTCCTAACCACCCCCTTTCTGATCCACCCCAGGATGCCACTGGCCTTTTAGGCCACCAGGCCCCATTGCTGGTTCTTGGTCATCCTGCTGCCCATGAACTCCCCAGAGCGGGATCTATTTGATCTGCCTGAGGAAAAGCACTTCACAGACTCACAGAACATTAGGGATTGGAAGGGACCTGGAAAGATCATCTGGTGCAATCCCCCTGCCAGAGCAGGACCACCCAGACCAAGTCGCACAGGAACACATCCAGGCGGGTTCTCCAGTGAAGGAGACTCCACAGCTCCTCAATGAAAGGAAGGAAACCCATCCTTCGTAATAAATTTATTTCATAATGTTGGTGTACAGAGCTAAACTGAACAGACAAACAGCACCAGCCAGGGAAATTTGTTCTACAAAAACAAGTTTCATATAAAAAAAACCCAACGACGACTGCAACACACGACTCTTCACTTCTGGATTTGGATGGTTAAAAAAGGAGTTCAGCCCCAACCCCCACAAATACTTCAAAAAAGGCTTCAGAATGTAGGCACCGGTGTTTGCAAAAGCTTCTAGGGCAGCCGTGATGAAGTGATTACATTCTGTAGGAACCGACGCTGCCTCCACTCTACCCCGTTTTATGACCGGCAGAAGCAGCTGGTCATTGCCTTGGAGAGCTGTTGAGCCTCCTCATCTGTTCAACTGCTCTGCCTTTGCATCCAGATAGAAAATAGAGGGGAAGAGTCAACTCCAAGCAGGGTTTTTCCCATTTAATGGGAAGGATCTCCCTACGTTTTGGTTTCTCTGCTCTCTCTTACTCCCTTTTGCTTGATGACTACAAGCAGGAGGCACTAAGGAGTCTCTGCAGTCTGTGGGGTGCAGAGGTGGAAAACCCACCACAGCCAGCAAGCAGGGCAGAGAAGCAGAGACTTACACCACAACCAGCACAAGGAAATCACCTCGTAGGCTGGCACCACCAGGCTGCAAAGTGTGGAGCAGGGCTTTGGTAACTGTTCTGAGCCTGGAGAGGAAGCTGTGAGCACATCCAGCCTCCGAGAGGGACGTGAGCCGTACCTGTGACGCTACAGACAACATCAGCCGCTGGTTACGGGTTCAGATCAGAGCTGGTGTCTCCCTGCAGGTTGATGCCAGGCCGAATGTGGGCCCTGCTGCCTCGGCAGTGAGCTGGACGGTGCTTCTACAGCCTGGGGCAGCGCAGTGAGCAGTGTCTCTGCCTGACCTGAACTGCCACACGCAGGCTGGTGCTGTTTTCTCTGTAACAAAACACTCCTTTGCTGGACACAGAAAGAAACTTAAGTCAACAAGTGGTTATAGATACGAAGCGCCACGCCGGCGGCACCAACGGGGGACCCATCGCTGCTCCTGGTGCCTGCCGCGAGGCCGCAGGAGCACCGACTGCGTGACCCCTGCGGGGACACCGCACACATGGCTCCGACACAAGACACACACACAGCAGCTGCCCAGGATAAACATGTACATTCAGCCCCACGAGCCTTCCCAAAGCTGCTCTTCAATTACCCACCAAGCAGCCCCTTCGGCCGGAGCCACACAAAAGCGCTTATGGAAGCTTCCTACAGCCGTTATTTTCCACCCGGATTCCCTCCCCGCGATTCCCTCCCCCAGAGATCATAAAGCACAAACTGCAGACTTAAAGTGTAACAGGGTCACCACTACCTCCTCCATCCCACCCCAACCACCAAGGCACGTCAGACTGCCCCCCCTCCAGCTGCCTTCTCCCCACCCTCTCCCCCGTTTTCGAAGGGTGAAGCCGACGCCTTTTCCTCGCCAGGAAACATCGAGCGCTTTCCTCGCTGCCTTTGTTCTGGTTTTATAAAGCAATTCTAACAAAACTCTTTCTTAGCTGCCACCCTAATGTTTCCATGGGAAATGTTAATCTTCTTTCAAGCACATTCCCTGATGGACGCTGCCACCAGTTGGCCTTTGCAGAATTGAGGTCAAATTTCCAACACCTCCGCTCTGTCTGAGAGATCCCGAGTCCCCCAGCATTAGGGGTGTGTGTGCTTCGTTTTGTTCTGTTTTCTTTGAAGTTGTTGCTTGCCCACAGAAGCCAGGCACGTGCCGGAAGACGAGCTTTGGTGCCACCCTGGCCTCCCACCGGCTCAAGCCCAAATCTTCTCTCCAAGCCAATGTTATTGCCCTGAATTTTTGTACGTGAAGATTTTTTTCAGAAAGAAGAGCAAACAGCTAAGTGCAATCCCCAACCCTCGGAGATTAGGACCGTGACCTGCTCTTTTCCACCACCACAGAAGGGGGTTGTCCCTTCGCTTAGGTCCACCGTCAACAGCTGCTCAACTTCTGCTCCTCCTCAGTGCTCTGAATCCGAGACGTAGGACGGCTGAGTCCATCTCCACACGAGCATGTCCTCTCCTGCTACCCTGTGCGACTCCGTCTGGATCCGTGACTCATTGGAAGCCAGAAAGTCCACAGCTCTCTCCCAGACCCGCTTCATTTTCTTTCTGCAAGAAACAGCAAGAAAATAAATTAGAATCGTGTCCTCATTGTGTTTTCCTGCTCACAGCAATTGTGGCTGCTGATCAAGCTACCGCGAGCTGCCTCCTGTTCCCTGTGCAGACAGGAAAGGAGATTAAACCAGAATTCTGGTTTCGAGGCTGTTTCAGGCCAGGACATGAAAGCTCAGGCTTTGCCTGGGGCAGGGGGGAAGATGAAACCATGTGCCAGCACCAGTAATTGATGGTTGCCCTGAATTTCAAGCGCAATTCGTATTGCAGAGGGAGGTGATTAGCAAACTGCCCTCTCTCTTCCTGCACACAGAGAGATCTCAGGCCAGGGAGGACAAATTGAAGTTCACCCCAATTCTGAGGCAGTGTCTTGTCATTCTGGGCACCACACACAGGCAGATCAGTTCAGAACTGCTGCAAGTACCACCAGCAGGAAAAGAAGTTTAAGAAAGACTCTGCAGCGCTCACAGAACCATTAAGGTTGGAAGCTCATCCAGTCCAAGCTCATCCAGTCCAGCCATCACCCCAGACCCACCCTAACCACCAAACTCTGGACCCCAGGGCCACATCTACTCATTTTCTGAATCACTGCAGAGGTAGTAACTCCCCCTGTTTCTGGACAGCCTGTTCCAGCCCCTGACCACTCTGTCAGGGAAAAGATTTCTTCTGATGGCCAACTTAACCCTCCCCTGGCACAGCCTGAGGCCATTTCCTCTTGTCCTTTGGTCAATGACTGGGGAGAAGAGACCAACCTTCCCCACCTCTCTATATCCTTCCTTCAGGCAGTTGTAAAGAGCAATAGTGGGTGCCCTCAGTCTCTTTTTCTCCAGACTAAACACCCCGACAGTTCTCCCATCAGCCCTGACCTCCAGGCCCTTCACCAGCTCCCTGGCCCTTCTCTGGATGCACTCCAGCCCCTCAATTTCCTTCTTGACACAGTCCTGCAGGAGGTCAGGAGTTAAACTGTGGTGCTGTTAACACCACTGTACCCAGTACAGGGGCAGGATCACCTCTCTAGTCCTGCTGGCCACACTATTGCTGATGCAGGCCAGGATGCTGTCTGGCCTTCTCGCCTCCCTGGGCACACTGCTGGCTCACGTCCAGCATCACTGGAGAACATCCATTTAACCCAAACACAAGCAACAATCCTGCACAGACAGAGCATGTGGCAGCAAAACCACCGAGAACCAGGCTGCAGCCCTCTAGCCCTCACCCTCAGCTCCTTCCTGAAACAGGAACTGAACCACCAATCTTGGGCAGCTTGAAAGGGAGATGCAGCAACTTAAACCAGTAACCAACCAGGCAGCAACACAACAGCCTCCAAAAAGCTGCCTGATGCTGTGAACTGAAGGGAGTAAGGTTTGTTCTGAAAAGCAGGGGCCTGTCGGGAGGCCAAGGCACGCCACCGCGGAAGAGGATCACATCCTACGCACGTTAGAACAAGAGAAAATCAGATGTTCCACGCTCAAGCAAAACAAAATCCAATTCTTGTTGGACAGAACCATGACAATAGACTGGTGTGACTGCACAGCGCGCCAGCCCCGGCACCGTCACATTCATCTGCAGCAGGTTAAGACATGGTCTGAGTTCTGTCAAAATCCTTTATAAACCAAAAGCCAGACACGCTCTCCTTGTACCGCAGCCTCACATCAATTCTCTGCTCATGGTCTGCTGCCCTGTAACTGCATTTTTGTAGCTGTGCTGAGTAAGATTGTGGTGACAGCCCTCTGCAATGAGTAAAATTCAAGCTCACCTGCTCTGAGGGGGGATCAGGCTGTCCCGAACATGGAAGATGCCCACATAGGGGTAACGCTCCAAATTCCTCTCCCATTCCTTGTAGTGGTCCTGGACAACAGCTGGAGGGCAAGAAGACAGCACAGTGAGAAACCACTGCAGAGAGGAAAGGGCTACTTGCATTTACAGGGCGAGTGGATTCTACCTATGATCTTCTTCACCATGTCATACATGGCTTGTTCCTCTTCCTCCATCTTCCGCCAGCGATATCGAAGGAAGATCAGGATCCCCCAAAGAGTTAGCAGACCTAGAAGAATCAAGACAAATGGAGGGGGTTGTGGAGTCTCCTTCTCTGGAGAAGTTTAAAACCTGCCTGGATGTGTTCCTGTGTGACTTGGTCTAGGTGATCCTGCTCTGGCACGGGTATGGACTCGAGGATCTTTCGAGGTCCTTTCCAATCCCTAATGTTCTGTGATTCTGTGAATTCAGTAAGTGATGGCTGCGTTCTTGCTGGATAGGAAGCAGTTTCTTTTCTGCTGCTGCCTCTCCTCAGAGGCACCTTTCCCTCCCTGCTCCCCAGGCCCTCCTGCAACGGAAGCCAAGCAATTCATTTCGTTCAGCAGCACAGCTGCGCCCTGAAGAAACCTTAGTGTGACAACACCTGCAGCAGAGGAGCAGACGTGGATGTGGGAAGAGGCGGCTGAAAGGCCTCATCCCCGAGTATTCCCCCCTCCCCAGAAACCTCGGCGCAACCACGGGGCTTTCAATTCTCCAAGCCCCAGAGCTATCTCTTTGCTAGAGGCCTCCCCCACAATAACCACTTAGGAAGACTGTCACGCTTCGCTGTTCCAGAGATAGCTGCTTGATAAGGAAAATAAAGCCTGGAGCTCCAGCGCCAGCCCCACGCTCAGGAGATCTATACTGAAGGTTGAGCGTTGACAAACGCCCCTGTTATGACACGAGCTAACTTTAGTATCTCCGTCTCTACAATAAACACAACTATCCTCTTTCACCTCCACCTCGTCTGGCTGGATTACAAACTCTTCCAGCCAACACTCATCTCTCGTTATCTCCTTGCTCGCTAAGACCTCTGTCTCAGCTAGGGCATGACAGACTAGTCCAATAAAACCTCTAACACCAAAATGCTACAAGCCATTATTAAAGAGCCTACACGCCTTTGCAGCTTAGTGCAGGAGGAAAAACAAATCTTTTAGGTAGGTTATCGGACTTATTTTGCAGAGCACAGTAATGGGTACTTGAGGAATACCCAGAGAGCTAATCAGCTCGCTGATTTAAAGTGTTAAGCACCCGCAGCACAAGTGTGGGGTCTACAGGTCTCCCTCTGCTGTCAGAACAAAGGTTAATTAGAAATTAACTCATCAGCAGATTTATTTCACTGCTTTAGTAATTTCATATGGCTGAGAGAATGTGTAAGCAAGCCTTTCTCTGCAGCTAGTAAGGGAAGACACTGGCCACTGACACCCATGACTTACCCCAGAAGAACAGGAAAAGGTGCATGATGGCAGTGACCACTGCCCGGCGGAACCGGCAGGTGAACCCCATCTGGGGATGGGCTGATTCGAGACAGTACACATCCTCCACTCTGGAAACTGGTTCCGTCAGGTCTCTGCTTCTCAACCTGATGGGAAGAGGCAGAAACTGTTCACTGAAGAGAGCAGCCACTCCAACCGCAGTCTTTAATCAAGACAGGGAGAACAATCTGCCTGCAGATGCAGTAACTCGCTCTCACACCATGCAAAGAGCACACTGACACCCTCGCAGCTCCTCTTTCCAGAACATTTTGGGACTGCCTGTTTAGTGAGGAATGGATATGGCTTTAGAAAAGGCAGCAGGGCTGGAACTCCCACTGGTAAAGTGAAGTCTCCCTCTGCAGACTCTCTGACAGCCCCTCTCAGCGTGCAGAAGATTAAACTTTAAATTGGATTCCCACCTCCCAGCACAGAGAAATGGAAATGTTTACTGAGTCACTCATCAGCAATCGCAGAGAGAGCAGTTGAGGGAGCCTCCAATGTCTGTGGAGGTTGTGCTGTTTGCCTCGGTGCAGATGAGCATAAACAGTTTAGCTAGAAAAGTGACAACACATCAACTGGATCAGCAGTGAGAACAGACACACCCTCCCAGAGCATTCATGGCAAAATCGATAACACAGCCTCCCGCAGAATCGCTTCTCCACACCTGCTGTGCTACCCGACAGGCTTTTCACTCGCTCCTTTACACACAGATCTACCCCCAGGTGCCTCCATCACTACCCTCCCTTGGCCAACGGGGATCAAGCGATCCTGGAGACAGCTACCACACTCCGAGGAGATGGATGAAAGGGGATTTTAATTGGTTGCAAACAGGAGAATGAATTAAAGACTGTTAGACAAAGGCGTTCCCTGGCTTTACTCGTGCGCAGCTCACAGCCTGCTGACAGCTTGTATTTGGTTATTGGATTCGACAGGAGCTGGGGACACACTGTTGTGCCCCACCCCCTTCTCTTATTTACAACCCAAACTCCGTGAAAATATTTAAAATATGCAGCAGAATCGCCCAGCACAGAGCTCATTTGCAGTTCTGCCTCTCTGACTAGCACCTAGAGAAACGATCTCACGTAGCATTTGCTAAATGAGGCACCGGCAGGTTTTTTTCTGCACGCGCACGTGGAGCCGCTCGGCGAACAGCCGGCGGAGCCGCTGATTAGGAAAAGAAAAAGGGATAGAATGCCTCTTCCAGCTCCAGACACGAGCAGTGCTCTTGTATAAAAAAATACGAATTGGAAAACTCTGGATCCCAGCCCTACGAATCCAAAGCTGCCACCAAGGGAACTCTGGCCTGTCCCGGGAATTCGCCGCACACCGCTAAATCAAAGCGGCAGACGCTGTCTGATCGTCAGATCACAGCAGCAGCTGCAGAAGTTTTGAGAGGAAGGCGAGCAGAGGGAATTCATGCAAGCCATGCCCACCAACTCCGGCGTTACTCCTGCTCAAATCATTTAATCAGAGATTCATTTAGCGGTGTTAAAATGCAAACAAATGTTAGATTTTGGAGTTAACACGGACTGGAGGCAGCCCACACCTCCCAGAGGAAGATAATGATGCATGCGGACTCTGCAGAACAGTCTTTCACTAGGTTACGGCCCAAACGTTGCATTTTTTAACTGGAAAAACTAGTGTTTCTGCTACTTCTCATGGACTGAGGAGCCTGCTAGTTGAGAAACCCATGAGAACAAAGCCCCATCGATGACCAACGGCCACGGTCAGTCCATTCCAGTTAACACGGGCTGTGTGTTCTGCCAGAAAGACAACTGCCTCTCGAGAGAAAGTACTAGGGCCTGGAGAAGCAATCTGATGAGGAGAGATTGAGAGTTGGGGCTGCTTAGCTGGAGGAAGAGGAGGTGAAGGGAAGACATCATGGCTTTCTACAGCTACCTGAAAGGACACTGGAGAGATGCTGGTGCTGGTCTCTTCTCACAAGTAGTTAGTGACAGAAGCAGAGGGAAGGGCTTCAAGCTCCAACAGGGGAGGGGGTTAGATCAGACATCAGGAAGAAATTCTTCCTGGAAAGAGTAGTTAGGCACTGGAATGGGTTGCCCAGGGTGGTGGTTGAGTCACCATCCCTGGATGAGTTTAAAAGATGCTTAGATGTAGTGCTGGAGAACAGAGTTTAGGGGTGAACTTCTAGAGTAGGGGTTGGACTTGATGATCCCAAGGGGCTCTTCCAACCTGAATGATTCTATGATTCTGTTTTCCTCTCCTCCTCATCAGTATGTGATCCAGAGGATCCCAAAGCATAGGTGGTGGTTGTAAATATGGAAAGGATGAGTGTCAGGAGGATGGAGCCAAGCTCTTCTCAGTGGCATCCAAGGGCAATGGGTGCAAGCTGGAGCAGAGCAGGCCTCACGTAAACATAAGGAAATCTGCTTCACAGTGAGGATGAAAACTATTTCACTGCAAGGGGCTGCCCAGAGAGGCAGTGGAGTCTCCTGCTCTAGAGATGTTCAAAACCAGCCTGGACATGTTCCTGTGTGACCTGATCTTGGCAGGGGGACTGAACTAAATAGTCTTTCCAGGCCCCTTCCAACCCCTCACTCTGCAATTCTGCAATTTTATCTACTGGAATCTGCTTTGCTGACCCACAAAACCTTTGGAGAAAGGATGCAGTTCTGTCTGCAGATGGAAAGCTCTTTGGGAAATGTGACAATGGGAGTGTAAGCAACGTGCTGTGGTCACAGGACTGTGGGCTGGACTCCAGGACCAGCACTTTAAGCCCAACTGAAGCACAACTCAACTGATGACAGCCACAACCAGCCCTGAACTCAGATTTATGCCTCATCTTCAAAACAACACAGCGTTCACGAACACAACGTCCCCCAGTGTGAAGGCTGTGAAACATGAGCTCAGTGGCCAAGTTCTGCTGCAGGGCTGCACTTTTCACTCGAACACTTGCCCAGCAAACGCTGCCAACACCAATCGCAGATTGTCCTCTGAAATCTAATGTGGTCCCAGAGATTCCAGGGCACACCACAGACAGAATCACACAATCACTCTGGTTGGAAAAGACCCCTGGGATCATCAAGTCCAACCATCTACTCTACATTACAAGTTCACCCCTAAACCAGATCCCTCAGCACTTCATCCAAATGATCTTTGCACATTCAGGGATGGCGACTCAACCACCTCCCTGGACAGCCCATTCCAGGGCCTGAGCACCCTTTCTGTGAAAAAATTCTTCCTAAGATCAAGTCTAAACCTACCCTGTTGTAGCTTGAACCCATTCCCTCTTGCTCTATCACTTACTGCTTGTGAGAAGAGACCAGCACCAACCTCTCCACAACATCCTTTCAGGTAGTTGTACAGAGTGATGAGGTCTCCTCTTCTTCAAACTAAAGAGCCCCAGCTCTTTCAGTCTTTTCTCCCAAGATTTATTCTCCAGGCCCTTCCCCAGCTGCATTGCCCTCCTCTGCACCTGCTCCAGCACCTCCACATCTCTCCTGCACTGAGGTGCCTAAATCTGGACATAGTACTCAAGATGTGGCCTCACCAGTGCCGAATACAGGGGGACGATAACCTCCATGCTACTGCCGGCCACACTATTTCTAATACAAGCCAGGAAGCCACTGGCCGTCTTGGCCACACTGCTGGCTCATATTCATCCTCCTGTCAATTAGAACCTCCCAGGTCCCTCTCTGCCAGACAGCTCTCCAGCCACACTTCCCCAAAACGGTAGCATTGCATGGGTTTGTCGTGGCCCAAGTGCAGGAGCTGGCACTTGGCCTTATTGAAGCTCCTGCCATTAACACTGGCCCACTGCTCCAATACGTCAAATGATTCATCAACCAACACCTGGAAACATAACCTGGACTTACCATATTCCTACATCCTTGTTACTGTTTAGTATCCAGTGCAGAACAGCTTCAAACTTCTGTGTGGAACTACCAGTCACATTCTGTTTAGAAGAATCCATAAGGTTAGTCCTCCATTCATTTAAAATACTGAACAACATGATTTCCTGAACAGTAGTGGGAGAATTCATTCCTTACGGTCTGTCCCTACGTTAATTCTTATCATGATCCTGCAAAGTGGAAGAAGGAGGACTAAATCTGAAGGTCTGTCTGGACTAAAGGCTTCTGACTACCACAGATGATGCATGAAGCACTCTGTGAAATAAGGCTATCCCAGACTGTTAAAACTAACCACTAAATACAACATAATCTTACTGACAGTTTACCATGAAAGAAATGGAATGCTACATCAAAGCAGTCTGTCTTCTGACACTTTGGGGGAGAGAAAAATCCTTCTCCTGCCCAGCCCTCAATCCAGGGAAATTTCTGGTTTCAGAAGACTGATGACTACGGTGAAACAACAAACCATTAAGTTAGATTTACAGGGGCTGAATCAGAGACCTAAGATTATTTTCCCAAGAAGTGCTGAGAATAGGACTGGCCAAAGGGGAAGTTGGAGATATAGGAAAGAATCAAAACAGGATGAGGAAGTAAAACAGATGGTGAATTGCTTTAGTATCCATTATTTATTGCCTTCTAAGAGACTAAGCGCTACATTACAACAATAGCTGTTCACAGCCTACTCACCACCACGTGATCCTTCGCTTCACTAACCCAAATGCATTTGCTTTTTAGATTCTCAGGGTTTCCGCATTCAAAATTACCTGGTGAAAGAGTCAAAGAGAAATAATGCTTTGAACACAAAAAAAAAATCCCCCCCAACCCTTGAACAGTTCAGGAAACACTGAGCTATCCTTGAAAATCCACTATAGCTCCGGGAAAAATGATTACAAGGTAAGATTGATACTGTAGGCAGGTAAGATTATGACTTAATAGAACGTTCAGCTCCTGCACATAGGCTGGATAAGGGCAATCAAGCCTCATGCTTCAGTTGTTTGAGCTACTCAACACAAAACAAGTAGAACAAACCCCCACTGTTTCCCCCCACCTTTGCAGAGCATGTAACCAGCCCTCTCTGCCTTTCAAAGGTGCTGGAGTTAATCACAGGCACTCAAAATGCTCCTAAGGAGCCTGAATCACAGCTCTACCTTCCACCCAGGCAGAGGAATGCTGCTGAGGAACTCAACCTTCTGAAGCTTTCTTTATGAAGTTCACTAAACAAATGTGCAGAGAGACTCTGTAACGCCGGTGGAAATTCTGCAAGTGCCAACACCTGATTTGAGAAGATTTAGAAATGCTGAGAGGTACCAGAAGGCTTCAGCCTCGCTGAGGTCTGAAACCTAGAAAACAGAACTTGAGCACTGCTGGCGTACGTCCTGCTGAACGTTCCCACTCACACACTGAGCTTCCAGCAGCCCTGTCCATCACCCAACACCAGTTACGAGATGGATTTGCTCAGCTGTAGCAGAGGCTGGCTGAACTACTATTACCTGCTCAGAGCGAGCCCATCTCACTCTGCGCTGGGAGAAGAGGCACACACGTCATCAGCCGCCGCTTTCAGCGGAGAGCTGGCAATTTCTGAAGTCGCTTTGACTTTATTTGTAAGAACACATCAACTTACGCTTACAGGCTCTGAGTGTCTGGAAGACAATCTCAAGATGCTGATGGAAAGGAACCATAAACCTAAATATTTCTACCTGCAATTCCCAATAGATCAAGTGCAAATGAGGCTCACTCCACAAGAGCATGAGTGCATTAGCTAAGCACTACTCAGAGTAACAGTAAGGACATCTTTCTCTAATTTTCTATTACCTGACTTTCTCAGAGCTCTTCAAGTGGAACTCACTGTTCCACAAACCCCTCTCTGCCAACAGAGGTTAAAAATGTCCAGGCAACTGGGAGAGGCAGTTTGCTGAACACTCCTAAGTGGTTTATACCAACAATTGGAACTTACCAGCTTGTACAGACAAGTAATCGTAGAGCTCGTGCAGCATGTTCATTATGATGTCCTTCTGCTTAACTTGACAGAACTGGAAGTCAGAAACAGGTAACAAACATCAACAGGACAGCGGTCAGCTCAGCTAAAATTACCAACCCAAAGCATCAGCAGTGGGGTTTGCTTCAGTCTGGCACCACTAGTTCACATCAAACACTTGGTCTAGGTGGTCCTGCTCTGGCAGAGATTGGCCTAGATGATCTATCGAGGTCCCTTCCAATCGCCAACACACTGTGGCATTGTGAAAGAGCTGCAGTTTCCAAGTCAAAAATGAAGCTTAGAGCATCCTCTGAGAGGTCCACTGGCTCCCCCAGAACAGACTGGATCACCACAGAACATTAGGGATTGGAAGGGACCCTGAAAGATCATTCAGTCCAATCCCCCTGCCACAGCAGGATCTCCTAGACCAAGTCACACAGGACTCCCACTCGGACCAACCATGGTGGACTCTTTGCCTCCAGAACATCACAGGAGACTGAGAGTAACTCTGAATCTAATAGGAATTTCTTTCTCTCCCAATAATACAATAGAGGAGAAAGAGGGATGTACAAACATGCAGGTCAGGAAGCTGATGGATTAAATCTTGTACTGTTAAAGCTGAACAGAGCTTGAACACAAGCCAATAGCACTTCTGTTACAACTTATTAATGGAATTCACAGAATCACAGAACATTAGGGATTGGAAGGGACCTGAAAAGATCATCCAGCTTAATCCTCCTGCCACAGCAGGATCCCCTAGATCCAGTCACGTAGGAACATGGCCAGGTGGGTTTGAAATGTCTCCAGAGAAGACGACTCCACAAGCCCCCTGGGCAGCCCCTGCCAGGGCTCTGTCACCCTCACTGGGAAGAAGGCCCTTCTCACATTGATGTGGAAGCTCCTCTGTTCCAGCTCACACCTGCTGCCCCTTGTCCTACCATTAGGTGCCACCGAGCAGAGCCTGGCTCCAGCAGTTCTGTGTCCTTCTGGAACTGAGGGGCCCAGAACTGGACACAATAGTCCAGATATTGTCTCACCAATGCAGAGTAGAAGGGGAGGAGAACCTCTCTCGATCTGCTACCCACCCTGCTTCTAATCCACCCCAGGATGCCGCTGGCCTTCTCAACCACAAGGACACATTGCTGGCTCCTACCACCTAACTGGGAATTTAAACTTCTGAGTCTCACATACAGTCCTATACATAAAGTCAATCTGGACCATTAATTCCAATTAATCAAATCACTATTTTTCTGTAAAATGATAGAACTAATCATTTCAGAGGGACAGCAATACTAGTGGAAGTTTCCTAGAATAATTAATCCTGTGTGAGAATCCCCTTTCCACAGTAATTAAATAAATAGCTGCTTACATCATCCGTTCTATGGTCACAATCCGCAGGCAGGAGATGAACTACAAGAGAGGAGGCAAGGGTGAGTGAGTTAGCTAGCTGCAAAACAAGAGCTTTAATCAAGAAAGTAATTATCTTTTTAAAAGAAGGCTCCACTTTAAAGCCCACATCTGATTCTCTTAATCTCGCTCTACGCAGCACCTCACTAGGCAAATAAAGCAAAGAGCTGCTGCGGTAGGCACCACTGAAAGGCAAACAAATAAAATGGGTGCGAAGCGATGAACCCTGTTAAACTGGAAAGTAAGAACTGGAACCTGAAGGTTTTAATAGCTTCTCTTCATTAGATGTTTCGTGCTGCTCCGCTACCTACTGCTCTGCACTGATTTGGTATCGCCATTCACTGCAAACCACGGTCATCTCTAACATTGCGGCGATGGCAGGGATTTAAATCAAGTCTCCTCAAGGAAAAAGCAGAGGATTCATTTTAGTTGGAGCTCCTGGCTCTGCAGATTATGGCCTCTAGTTTGACAGCATCCTCCTACCCCCACAACTGAATATACACTGGTCACCAGTCAGCTATGCACCAAGCGTGCTGGGGCAATCAGTGGCCTGAGAGAACCTAAGGAACCTGCAGCTGCACTGCAAGATTTTCTGCTTCTAAATCACCCAGTGATGTTGCAAAGGGCACATCAGAAATTCAGTGACACTGAGGAACAACGTTCCCAGCCCAAGCAAAGCTGCACAAATACCTCCAGGCACAATGTACCACCCTGCAGGACTTGCATCTTCCCAACCACACCCCAACCCCTTCTTCTTTCACTTCAAAGGCAGGGAGCGACCAGATTTCCATCTGCTCTAGCAGAAATTCTGCTTGAAAACCCAGGTGAGGAGGGAGCCCTTTTTCATCGCTCATCAAAGCTCTGCCATGCTTGAAATGCCCTAAGCACTGATCCGGCTGCTGCACCTCTCTTGTGGCCAGGAGAAAGGCCACCAAGGGCTGTGCTGAGCAGAGGCCAACACTAAAAACACACAATGGGCAATTACATCGACATTACATTACACAATGGACAACCATAAAATACATCCTTGGCCTAGCAGAAACGTCACCCTCCATAAAACCCGAGGTTCTGAAGAACCGAAGGCCAAACTCATTTGAAAATAAGCACACACTTGACTTCCTTCCCATGACTAACAAGGTTTCCCATGGGCAAGGAGAGATGGAAATGAGGAAAGAAGCAGAGGTGTCAAGTTATGGCAATAAGAATGATAAATGCAATGGCAATGGAAGTAATAAAGGGGAAGAAGAAAGGTGAGGAATTAATGTTAAAACCAAGATTAAACCAGTGCACGTACAGCTCTCCTCTCTCTTGTCAAGCCAGCCTGACCCCATCATCTTCACTGCGAGGATGCCCAGAAAAATCAGCAGCAGCACAATGCTGGCGAAGCAAAGGAACTGGGAGAGGTAGTACTCAAGGCCTTTGCTCTTTCCATCTGTCTGCTGCTTGGGTGCTGCCCGCAGCAGGCGAGTGCGGGCGGTTATCTCCTGTCCTGCTTGCCACTGGCTCCCTGTGTCGCTCGTAGACCTCCATGGCAGCCACTTCATCAACGCCCCTGCCCAACTGCTAGGCTTTGACTCCCTGTCTACCCTCCTCCGAATGCTGGAAGCCAAATCCTCTTTCCCTCTCCCAAAGTGGTGACTCAACCCTCCAGATCCTGCTGAGGTGCCCCAGTAAGTGCTGGGTGTTACCTCACTCTCCTGCTTCCACCAGCTGTTAGAGAGCCCCTTCCTTTCCCCCACTGTCTCCCACTGAGCTCGATGGGAGCTCTGTCCCCCAGTTCCTCCTCCTGATGTGCTCCAATGGCTCCTGGCCCTCAGGCCCCCAGTCTCCTCGCTGGAAAGGGGTTTGGAGCTGAGCCCCCCACTCCTGCCTGTGGAGGTACCCCAGGATGTTGAGCTCAGCCCTCCATCCCCGGCCAGGGATGTCCCCAACCCAGACCTGATGCTAAACCCCACACTTTTCTCTGCCGATGGGCTCCACTGGGATGTGGAGTTTGACTCTCGAAACCTGTCCAGGGACGGTCTCAACCCCGAGCTGAGCCCTCCACTCCTCTCAGTTGAAGAGCCCCAATGTAATGAGGAGCCTCGAAAGCCATCCAGAGATGGCTCTGACCCAGCACTCACCTCCTCACTACTTCCCTCAGACAGGTACCACTGGGGCGTAGCACTTGAGCCCCGGAATCCATCCAGGGGTGCCCCCAGCCCCGTGCTGAGTCCCCCACTTCTCTGTGTGGATGTCTCCCAGTGGGATGTGGTGCTCAGACCCCCAGACCTTTCATGGGGCAATCCCAGCCCACCACTTCTCTCTACAGATGTGTCCCACTGGGAGGGAGAGCTCAGCCTCCCCAGGGATGTCCCCAGCGCGGCCCCCCCACTTCTCTCTACTGACGACCCCCACTGCACCGACGAGCTAAGCCCCCCGATACTGTCCCGGCTCAGGCCCCCCTCAGCCCTAGCGCTGAGCCCCCCGCTCCGACCCGGTGGGGACCCTCGCGTCTCCCCCCGCCATGACAACCCGCTGCTCTCCCCAGAAGTCCCGCTGCGGGACGCAAGCTGTCGCCCCCTTTCCTCCTCCTCTTCCTCCTCATCCTCATCATCCTCGTCCTCACTGTCGGCGACGGCCCCGACGTGGCCCAGGCTGCGGCCGGAGCGCTGCCGGGAGGGCGAGGCCTGCTGCGGCCTGGCGGGGGCGCGGCCCGGGCGCGGCGGGGCGCCGCCGCCCCTACGCTTGGCCGCCGCCATGTCGGAGCGCAGGCGATCCAGCTTCTTCGCGTAGACCTTGCGAGTGGTGGCGGTGATAGGCCCGGGCCGATAACCGAGCGCCACCAGCTCCTTCCGGAGCTCCGCGTCCGACAGCTCCGCCATGGCCTCGCCGCCTTCACCAGGCCCCGCCGGAAGCGCCGCGCGGGCGGGGAAGTGCGGCCGCCATCTTGGGAGGGAACGGTCCCGTCTCGCTCAGACCGCCATCTTGGGAAGGGCGAGTCACCGCCCCCGCCCTCGTGGCGGCGCCGTTTTAATAGAGGAGCCGTGACGTGGGCGCCATATTGAGAAGGTCGAGGGAAACAGCCACTTCACCTTGTGAGCACTGTTTCCGCCATGTTGAGAAGGTCGGGGGCCTTCTCAGGGCGCTCTCAGGAGAGGGGACATGGGGACAAATGGAGAAAGCGAAGGGCAAAAGCAGCCTCAGCAGCTGCAGCCAGTCACTGGCACCACTCATCCCTGTGTGGGACTCTCTTCAGGAGCAAATTGGTCAAGCAGCTTTCACCTCACTCCAGCCAAGCTACACTGGTGTTTGGCATTTCTATGAGGAGAAAAGAGGAGAAAAAAGAGCCTTTCCAGCCCCCTTCCACCCTCACATACAAGATTTTCCTCATCCGTCGCTGCCAACTTACAGTTGGTTATCTGGCACCACCAGGGTGGCTGGAGCGGAGCCACTGCTTGGGCTGCATCTGGAGCTGCGACCTTGGTAGAGCTGCTGGGGGGGGGGAAGGAGGTTCCTTTGCACACAAGAGGCCCTTTTACACACTTTGCAGCCCAAAGGCTAAACCCTAAAAGGTTTTAAGTTTACCTTTGGAAGCCAAATCCTCTTTCCCTCTCCCAAAGTGATGATTCAACCCCCCAGATTGTGCCGGGGTGCCCCAGCAGGTGCTGGGTGTCACCTCCCTCTCCCACTTCCACCAGCTGTTAAAGGAGACCCTGTTCTTTTGCCCCGTTGAGCTTGATGGGTGCTCTGTCCCCCAACTCCTCCTCCAGACGTGCTCCAATGGCTCCTGGACTTCCTCAGTGGAAAAGGAACTGAGTCCCCGACTCCTGCCTGTGAAGGTACCTCAGCCCCTCCACCCCATCCAGGAGTGGCCCCAACCCAGCCCTAAAGGCAAGAGCCTAAACAGGCAAAAACCAAGCATTGACTTGAAAATTTATTTTGGCAAGGCAGTGATGAACAGTAATTGCTTTTTTCCTGCTGCTGCCTATAAAAAAAGCAATGAAAGTGGCTGAAATACTGTGGCGTAATAGCGGAATTTAATTAAAGATAATGAAAAAGTAGTGATGGATTTGTGCAGGTTGTCTGCGCGGTGCCATTTTTATGATCGACGCCTGATACCGGAGCAGTGGAAACTTCATAGTCCCGCAGGAGTGGGATCAGCAGCAAGTGGGAGCTGGAGGGGGCTCCAGGACAGTTTAATATCAATACCCACCGCTTGCTAGCATGAGCCTGGGGAGGCTAAACTGGGCATTACAACATAAAATCTTTAGAGATACCCCTCCTTCCATGCTCAGTTTGATGCTGTGCCCTTCTGGTTTAGGGCATCAGGCAGAGCTCACTTGGCTCTGCCTGATTTGTGCAAGAAAGCCAGCAACAAGACGCTGAGATTTGTTCATCTGGTTAGCAACAACAAACACTCACTTAGTAGAGGCCAGGGAGCCCATTCAAAGAGCAGAGTCAGTTCTGATGGGAAGTGTGAACGTGCTAAGCCAAGCTTCCCCTGCTAACTCACTCGCGCAAGCGACAGCTAATAATTTGGAGCAGTGTCTAATGTAAATGTAGAATTAGAATGTGCTCTTAGCACACAGTTTTTGTTAGCTCACGGCTTTCGGTTTGGAGAAGCTCTGCCTAGGCATGCAGATGCATGCTGGCGTCTAAGCCTGAGCTGATGTAAGCCCTAAATTAAGTGAACTCCTCTTGGTTTGCTGAAAAAGAGCAGCAGCAAAAAGAACCCACTCATTGCAAAACTGTCTTTTCAGCTTCTTGGACTGGATGACCTTTGAAGGTCCCTTCCAACCCAATACATTCAGTGATTCCATGATTCTATGACTGTGGTTTTGGAGGTCAAAGTTACACCAGGACACAGGTTGTCCCAGCAGCTCGTTGCATGATGGAGAAGACGGAAACTGGAGGGCTGGAGAAAATCTGTGATTCTTGTGCAGAAGGCAGACTGGCAGTGCCAATGCTCAGCAGGAACAGATGCCTCTGCTTTATGAAGAGAAATCTTAAAGAATGATGAGGAAGAGTGACCCCTCCCTTGGGAGCATCCTCATCCTGCTCTGAATGGAACCTGGACGCCATGCAGAAGGCAACAGGAGATGACAGACCTCTGTCTCCTGACACAACAGAGCCTATATCCTCATGGGCAACTACCATCATCCTGCCCACAGGACAGGGTGGCTGGCTGTGGATTTTCTGCTTCTTACAAACTCTTTGTCATCCCACAGCTCTGGGCAGCAGCAGAGGCTGCCGGGGCGAGCGCAGGGCTGCTGGTGCTGCAGGTGGGCTGCGATGCTCAGAGATGCTCGGCTGTGAAAAGCCAGTTTCCCAGCCCACGGCGTAGAGCTCTCGAATATCTTGGCTGTAAATATCCTGAGCTGGATGTGGGAAGATGGGACAGTGAGGAAGGGAAAGCCTCCACCTTTCCTGCTAGCCCAGAAGCTGTCTTAGGCCTGCTGGCAGTGACTCATACCAAACGGGAAGAGCGGGCGTGCCACTCCGTCTCCTTCTCCTCTTGAAGCATCAAGACAGGACTGGCGTAAGCAGAGGGGTAGAAATAGATCTGCACCATGTTCACAAGGTGCCTGTGGAGGGGAGTGTGCTGCACCCCAAAGCACAGGCAGCAGATGAATCCTTCCACCCCTGACTGAGGGGCTGCTGGAAAAAACCTGCCATCCCACCCCCTCTCCTTATCCCATGGTGTTCGGATACCAGTCCCACATATGTCACTAGGGGAAGTGTCAGGGAGCTGACTCGGGGAGCCGACTGTGCTGGTGTAACACGCTGTCACTCAGAGCGGTGGCACAGGTGTGACCCAAGAACACCGCTCCCCACCCTGCCAATCGGATGTCATGTCCTCAGCCTGTAGAGCCTCTTAATAGGTTAGAGAGTCCAGGCTGAGTTTATTCTTTTCTCTCCTTTGCCTCTTTCCCCCAACTCTTTGGCTGCTCAACCTGCCATGGGCCTCTTGTCTGGTCTCTGGAGCAGCAAGACCTTCCCACCAGCTTGCGGGCATGGACTGTGCTGCTGCTGGTTGTCAGAGCAGCCTTCCTGGGTATCCTGTGGGTACAGCTCTGTCCTTGGAGACCATATTGCTTCTTGACAAGAGATACACCCTGAGGGTGTGAGTCAAGCCTGGGAGGATGGTTGGGGTCCATCCATCTTCTCCTTCCAGCGGCTTCTTTCCCACTGCTCAGGCCCCTGAGGGTGGAAGGAATTGAGTTCCAAAAGCTGAAGGCCCTCTTGTACTTTGGTGCCTATTTGGACAGCACAGTTGTTGCTGCAGGACAAGACCGGTGGGTTGTGTGGTAAACTGCCACAACGAGCCATACAGCCCTGAGCTATTTGCAACTAGCTGGGAAGAGCCCCTGGCACAGCCAGGCTGGGGAAAAAACAGACCCTTGTGCTGCTGCAGCTTGTCTGAGTCAAAATGTAGGAGCAGAGTCACTTTGGTGGGTCTCCTTCTGGAAATCTTCACAGCAGCAGCCCCATCATCACTGCGGTGGGAAATGATCCAGGAAGTGAATCCAAGAGGCTCATGTTCACTTTCTTTCTTGCTGTCACTGGGAAACTTTCCTTCCTAGACGGCAGAGAGGCCGCATCAGCCTGGGAAACCACTTGAACAGAAGAGCTGGGAAAAAGATCCTGTTAGAGAGACAGCTCTGACCTGCAGTGCACTTCACGTTGGGTTTTTAGGAGCAGTTTGCCACTCAAAGGAAAATCATCCTTATTTTCCTTCAGCGGGGCAAAATCACGCCTGGAGGAAAGGTTTAGGTCAGATACTTTCAGAGGTAACAGCTCAACTGCCCCTCTTCACAGATCCATAGAATCACTGAGGCTAGAAAAGGCCCTTGAGGTCATCAAGTCAAACCATTAACCCAGCTCTACCAGGCTCATCACTAGACTAGTCTCTCAGCCTCACATCTAAACGACCTTTAAACACCCCCAGGGATGGTGACTCAAGTCTCTGATGCTACTGGGCACTGGCGTCAAAGCGGTGCAGCTCCTCAGGTGATTTCCGTAGGTTTCACACCCCTGCAGACTGATGTGCGCTGGCTGAGCTCCTCCAGCCCATCAATACGTGTGGTTCCTTTCACGTTCAGCCTAATGGAAAGTGTTATTTTCTGCCTTCTAGACAGAAAGGCTCATTTTTAGTGATTTCATTGCTCAACCTGCCTTAGCAGTAATCCCAGCAAACTCTGCGCTGTGCTGAAGCGATCAGTCTGTGGCCCAGGAATGTGGCTTTGAATCAAACAGTGAAGCTGGAATCCACTTCATGATGGATGTTCCATTAAACAGCGGGAGATTTCTTTCCTCCTAAGGCCTTGGCTTGCAGCAGAGAGTGCCCCAAGGAGCACAAACACTGTGGCTGTTTGCATCATAGAATCACAGAGCCACTCTGGTTGGAAAAGGCTCCAGGGATCATCGAGTCCAACCATCTACCCTACCCTACAAGTTCGCCCCCAAACCAGATCCCTCAACACGTCATCCAAACGATCTTTAAACGCATCCAGGGATGGCAACTCAACTACTTCCCCAGGAAGCCCATTCCAGTGCTTGGCCACCCTTTCTGTGAAAAATGTTTTTCTAATATCAGCTCTAAACCTACCTGGTTTTAACTTGAACCCATTCAGATCATCAAGTCCAACCACCTACCCTACAACCCCCAACCACTACCCTATCTCCTGAAACACTCTGTCTGCCCAGTTGTTGAACCCCTCTATGGATGGTGCCTCCACCCCCTCCCTGGGCAGCCTGTTCCAAGGCCTCCCCACTCGTTCTGGGAAGAAGTTTCTCCTAAGATCCAATCTCGACCTTCTCCTGGCACAACCTGACCCCATTTCCTCTTGTCCTGTTGCATCATGGCTGTGGAAGATGTTTTTTAGATATAGATGTTATTTAGACATAGATGTTATTTAGATATAGGTGTTCCTTAGATATAGATCACCTTGGGTGAGTGTGTGTGGGGGGTGCTTAGGAGCACAAAGCAGGGTTCCTCTCTCTCCCAGCAGCGTGGGAGAGTGTGCCCTCCCGCGTCAAGAGCGGAGAACCTGTTTAGAGACACCCAGAACCCAGCTTGGCCAGGAGATCCGGTAAACACTTGCCTCAGCTGCCCTCATTGCCAGGAGGGAGGGCTAAGACTTATTAGTCCACGAAGATTAATTACACAGGGCTTTGCAACACTTCTGCTCAGAAGGACGATGATGTTCTCCAGAACTGGAAAGCCTCCCTCTCCTCTTTCCCACACTAGCTGCTTGCCATCTGGCTGAGCGGCACGCGGGGAAGGAGACGCAAATCCTCCGTTTAATTATACTGCGCATTTTATTATCTCACCTCAGACTTTGTTGTTAATCTCTCTTACAGATTTTGTGTACGTTCAGCGGCAGCCTTTTAGCTTCAGCGAGAGCTACGTCGCCTTCTCCTCTGATTCTGCAGAGATCAGTCGGCTGAAAAGAGAGGAAAGAATAAGTGGCCTCCTGCTTGTGGCTCAGTCTTTCCTAGGCTTTATGTACTGCTTCCTTCTCCTCCTCAGCTCCCCAGCTGCAAAGCTAGAAGGGAAACTGGAGTCAGCACAGCCAAACCCCCACAGGGACAGCAGGGACCCTCTTGTTTGGGACATTTAAACCCAGATCTGATAGAGGTCCATCAATAACACTAGTGAGACCCATCCCATCGTTGGAAACTGCACTCTGAATGCTGAGAGCTCTTGGGTAAGAGGGGTAGGGAAGTGCCATGGAGAGCTGCTGGAAGTAATGCAGTGCTGCTAACACTCAGTGTCAGAATCCCAGACTGCTGGGGCTTGGAAGGGACGTCTGAAGACCATCTAATCCAACCCCCCTGCTAGAACAGCACCCCAAGAGCATGAATAACTTTCCAAGAAGAGCAGGTGAGGCATCTGAGGGCTCTAAAGTGAGCAAATGAAACACAAAAGCCCTTCTGAGAAATAAAAATATCTCTGTGACGATGAGCTGGCAAGAGGAGGGGAAGCAGAGTTCCCAAGGCAGAAATCAACCCTCTGACAGGACCGTATGGGTGTCCTGTAACATCTCCACTAGCAGTTTCTCCAGGACATCTTGGTACTTTTCCAGCTGCCTTGGGGTGAGCCTCATCCCAGCTCTGACTGGAACAGCAAGATGCCAGGAAAGGCTTTCAGAAGGAAAAGCTGAGGAGAGCAGAGCGAGGCAGGTTGGAGTGCTCTGATGCCACTTTGTTCAGGTCAGTTTAGGATCCAGGGCTGATTTGAAGGGAAGAAGCAGATCCTGGCATGGGGGAAAGCAACGTTTTGAACTCCATGCAATCTTGTGCTGCTCAGAGTGCAGAAGTTTTTATGTATTGGATCAGCTGTGGGCTGACTCAGAAATACAGATAAAGGTACCTCCTGGCAACAGGGACTGTAAAGAAGAAAATAATTTCTGAACCTTATAATCCTCTTCCTATCTCACACCTCGACCATTCAAGCCAGAGGCTTTACTGATGCTGGTGAAGCTCCTTGCTTTAGCAAAGGCTGAGGATGAGACATCATCCTGCTTCCAGACTGACTGACTTTGAGCCAGCTGTGGCTCAGATGGACCCAGAGTAAATAGAGTTGTTCCAGTCGTGGCTGGAGGCACAGGAGGGCTTGTGGTCACAGCAGGGAGGGGTGTTAGGCACTGGGATGTGCCAGTTATTTAGTGCTTTGAACTGCGAATCCTTGCTGTTTCAATCCTATTATTGCTGGTGCACCATGTTGGCAAGAAGAGCTGCACATTAACCTGCGTCTTGGCCAACTTCCAGTCGAGCTAGTCCCACTGTCTGGTCCTGCTCAGTGTCTCCCGCAGTTTGGGGTGAACCTACGCGTGCCTTTTGCTGGCAGAGAGAATGGCTGAGCTCACTGCACAGACAGAACAGAGCCCTCCCTGTGTTCAGGGGGAACAGCACAATTTTCAGACTCAGCTAACCAGGTGAGCCTGCCTTTGAGTGAACAGACTGGCACTTAAATCTCCAGAATTGGCAATTTTATGCTCTGTTTATGGACTTTTGGGGAGTGTGGCCATGTGAGCCCATGTTTATAAATAAGGTGATGCCAGTGCAGAGGACTGAGAGATTGGAGGTGACACTGGACAGCGTGTTTGGAGCTGGGTGAAAGAAGTGAAGAGCTAAACCCAGAGCTGAAGCAGAGCTGTAAATTCCTGCCTTGCCTTGGGCTGGTGTCACTGAACGGCAAAGACAGACCTTGTGTTGTTTTCATCCACCCTAACCAGGTGGGTCTGAGGGGTGACCAGGCTGCTGAATGTCTGAGATAATTTATAGAGTGCAGTTAACCCTTCTTTGGTGCAACCTTGCTCTGTGGCCTGACAGCAAATGGGTTGTGTTGTTTTATACTGACTGTGAGCTCCCTGCTAACACCCACTGCCTTCTCACACAGCATCACCAAAGGGCTACTTACGCTCCTTGTGAGTCCTGGTGGCCTCCTCAGAGGCTAATAACTAACCTAGATGATCTTGACCTTGTTGGCATCTGCAGTGGATTGCTCAGAGGACATATCTTCTTGCAGTGGCTGCAGCGAGGTCAGGGATTTCTTCTGCCCTCCTTTGTTCCTCCCCTTTTCCTGCAGTTTCACAGCAGAGAACAAACAGTGATGGTGGGACGAAGCGTCGTGCAGGTACCAAAGCTGCTCTGCACTGTACCCACTGTGTGAGCCTGCAGAGTTGGGCACAGAACCAGAGGGACTGGAGGGCTAAGCACTGCCTGGAGCCAGTGCAGCATCCTCACTTCAGGCCACTGGGAAGGGACCCACCGGCTGTGGGCAGCGTGGCCTCTGGAGACTGTAACCCAGACGTTCAGGGAGGCCACAGTGTTGGGTGCCAGGTTGGCTTACAGGATTGCTTGTAAAGACCTATAGCAAACATGACCCTGGTAGATGCCTCCTTTGATCTGCACCACTGTCAGCAGCATGGGGCCACCAAGGATGTGACCTTATGGAGCTATTCCCAAGACCCAGTCGAGCTCAGTAGCAGTGGCAATGGGATAACAGCCTGCAAATGGGGAGCTCTGTGCATATCACACCAGTCCTTGCGGGTCTGTAATGTCAGTCCTTACCCATTTATGGGGTTAAACTTAGCTCTGGGGCTCTCCCTTTCTTCCCAGCCCCAAAGAGAAAAACTAAAGTTGTTTTGGGACATTACAGACACAAGGGGACACGTAAAATGCAGCACAGGCTGTGCTCGGTGTCAGAGGAGAGGCAGCCTTTGGAAGGCTGGTTTCACCCACATACATCTACGAGACCCTCAATCACCAGCAAACACAAAGCTACAAGGGCTGTGATGTATGAACGATCGATGTGGGGACTCATCATCTTCTCTGACGTTGCTGAAGGATGACTGCACCCCCTGCAAAAAGCAATTGCTGCCCAGCAAGCAGAGGGATACTGGAAACAGGGTTTCTCCCCAGTGCCAGTGGGTTGTGTTGCGCAGGGAAGCTCATTCAGCTGTGTTTAAGGAGATGCAGTCTCTGAGGTTGCCTGCCTGACACCCTTCAACAGTATTAGTTTCACATCAAAAGCAAAAACATTCTCCTCTCTGCACATCCCAGAGGTGACAACCATCTGGAGTATAGTTAATTATTTCTCACAACAAAAAGACCCATCAGGATGGTGATGGGAGGCTGCTGCTTCTCTGTACAAATTACAGGCACTAGCATGGAGAAGAGGAAAATGAGACCCACAGGCTCCAGATGATAACACACACAGGTCTTCTGGTTCTTATGTAAAGGAGGCCAGACGCCTTTTCTGGTCTCACAGCTTAAAAGTTGGCTCTGCCCTCTTCCATAGCCCTTAACTTCAGGATGACTGAGGGACTGCCTGTATCACCCCATCTCAGACTCACAGAACACTGGGATTGGAAGGGACCTCCAAAGATCATCCAGTACAATCCCCCTGTCACAACGGGATCCACTAGATCAAGTCACACAGGAACATGGCCAGGTGGGTTTTTAAATGCCTCCAGAGAAGGAGACTACACAACCTAGCTGGGCAGCCCCTTCCAGGGCTCTGTCACCCTCACTGGGAAGAAGGTCCTTCTCACATTGATGTGGAACCTCCCCTGTTTCAGCTCACACCCATTGCCCCTTGTCCTGTCATTGGGTGTCTCTGAGCAGAGCCTGGCTCCATCCTCCTCACACTCGCCCTTCCCATATTTATCAGCATTCATGGGGTCACCCCTCAGTGTCCTTTTTTCCAAGCTCAAGAGACCCAGCTCCCTCAGCCCTATTCATAGAATCATTGAATCATTAGGGATTGGAAGGGACCTCAAAAGATCATCTAGTCCAATCCTCCTGCCACAGCAGGATCCCCTAGACCAGGTTGCACAGGAACACATCCAGGTGGGTTTTAAATGTCTCCAGTGAAGGAGACTCTGCTCAGGGCTCCTCATCCCTGCAGTACATTACTTGGGTGTTACCTGCACTTCCCAGGAGCTGCTCCAGGCAAAAAACCAGCACAAAGTCTTCATCCAGCATAGACACCAGGTACACCAGGAGCAAACTGGCCACCACCTTCTTTGAGACCACCTGAACAACACAGGACAGAAGATGCTGGAGTGATAGTGGAGAGGGCCAGTTGCCAAGAAATCCCTTTGGCTGTTGATCAGCTGCAATCTAATTTATCCAGCAGCTAACCAGAGGTATATTTACTCTTCCAGCTTCTCCTGAGCTGAGAATAGAAGTGCTGTGACTGACAATTCTCCTCTCAAACCTTTCTCTGTAAACAGATTTGTTCCTCAGCAATATCTCCAGAGACTTGAAGCCCAACCCTTCAGCGCTGCTAAAGACTCCCTCTGTTCCTCAAGCTTTAGCCCTCCAGCAGTAGTGGTTTAAGACCCACACGCATCCAGAGCAAAACGCTCCCATCACTCCCACTGACAGCAAGGGAGAGAGAGTGATGCTGGAAGAGAGGAAAAAAAAACCCCTTCAGACAGCTGTTTTGTTAAATTTTGTTTTCGTATTCCTCATCCCTGAAAAACTTCCTTGATGGACTGAATATTTAATAAGCCTCATTGGCTCCAGGAGAGCTGAGAAGGGCATTTGCCAGCCCACCTCCATAAGAACCTGGTATAAAGGGCTTTAAGAGGTACCTTCAGAAGTGATTTAACAGCGACTTCACGTCAGAGGAGGACTTACGTAAACATTAAATGTTCTCTTTAAATATTAAAATATTCTCTCTGGACGAATTTAATGAAGTCTGCTCCCACGGCTTAACTACTCTACCTGATTGGAGCCTGATCTTTAATTAGTTTCAGAAACCTCTCGGTTTGGACGTTATTGAAAAGACATTGTTAGGTCAAATTTGACCCCTGAATTAGATTTCCCATAAATATTAGCTCATATTGAGCCAACAGCCAAAAGTGGGAGTTCATAAATATTCCCTTTCCGTAGACACTTGCCGGTCACATCCCTCTGCCATGTGCCAGGGGAGGGAAGGGCTGGCAGCAGGAATCACAGTATCACAGAATCACAGAACATTAGGGATTGGAAGGGACCTCGAAAGACCATCCAGTCCAATCCTCCTGCCACAGCAGGGTCACCTAGACCAAGTCACACAGGAGCATATCCAGGTGGGTTCTAAACGTCTCCAGAGAAGGAGACACCACAACCCCCCTGGGCAGCTCCTTCCAGTGCTCTGTCACCCTCACTGTGAAGAAGTTCCTTCTCACTTTGATGTGGAACCTCCTCTGTTCTAGCTCACACCCGTTGCCCCTTGTCCTATCACTAGCTGACATTGAGCAGAGCCTGGCTCCATCCTCCTGACACCCATCCTTCCCATACTTATCAACATTCATGGGGTCACCCCTCAGCCTCCTTTTCTCCAAGTGCAAAAGACCCAGCTCCCTCAGCCTTTCCTCCTAAGAGAAGGTTCTACTCCCTTCACGGCTCTGCGCTGGACTCTGTCCAGCAGTTCTGCATCCTTCTGGAACTGAGGGATCCAGAATGAAAGCAGCTAGCAGCCCCTCTCCCCCTCCCCCTTGACACTGCTTAGGGTAGCACTGTCGCTGCCCACCCACACCGGGTCACCGGGACTATCAACAGCCCTGGGCCACTGCTGCGGGTGACCCAGCCAGACGCGCCGCTTGCTGCAGCGATCAGAGCCGGGACTCGGAGGCTCTCCCCTTGTAATACAACACGTCAATCTGCATATGGGCTGATAACACGGTGTTAGCTCAGTAGCATCAATCTTTTATGCCTTTTGCTTTATTCTATCATCACAATACGATGCTGCCACATACAAAGGAATAAAGCCAGGCACCTCCTTAATCTCTTATTGACTGTCCCTTTGCAAATTGATTCGCTCCCTCTTCCCCCCCGGAGAAACACCCCCGCACGTCGCTCCAGTCACAAAGATGTCATTTCTGAGTGTCCCTTCCTTCGTTTGTAAGCAGGACGCGTCTCTCAGCCCTCAGATCTCCAGCTCAATGCTTCTGCAGGCAGGTTTGTACTTTGGTATTAGGGAATTTGCTTCCCAGCTACAAGGAGAAAGCACGAGGCAGGAGAATCCCCAGTTCAGCAGCAGCACCACAGAGTGCCACAACTGCATGGGGCCTGGATGCAGCATTGCCCAGCTTGTGGCTCCATGAAATGGGGTGAGTTTGGGGGCAGGAGGGGTGAACATCACCTGGCACTGGCGTGAGCACAGGAACAAGACAGTCCATTTGTCTACTGAGCTGTCTTTAAAAAGTAATCAAATCACTGCTGTCAATAGGAACTGTCTGTGACCTGTTTGGTGTCTGTCTGAAGCAGCTCCCGAGTGCAGAGGGCACCCAAGCCTCCCCATGTCTCAGCAACACACTTCAGTGTCTGCTGGGTGTTCACGACAAGCGGGGAGGCGGGAGCTGATGGAATCGATGATGTGTGAAGGGGGATGAGCAGAAAGCACCTTTCCCCTTGTTTAAGCATTGATTTGTTTTCCTCTTTCTTCTCAGAGCTCTCCCTGCTGAACCCAAGACACAGCAGCACCTCCCTGAGCACCCACCCACCGAGCTCACAGATGGGAGCTGAGAGCAAGAACCCACCTGGTGAGCGCAGTCACGGGGTGCTGGAGCTCAGACCTCACCTTGCTCCTGTCCACACTGGGATGCTCCTGCTGGTTTTCCCCCCATCTTTATGTGCTGGTGTGTGGTCACTTACCTGTGCGATGCCCTCACTTCCAGCAGAGCTGATGAAGTGAGCTGAAACCAGTTTGCTAGGCAGGGAATGTTGTTACTGGCACTGGGTTTTTTAGGAATTTGTCATTTCTGGGAAGATCCCATTTCCTCCCTCCCCAGGCTTCTGTCTTTAGGCCCTCAGCTGTTCTTATAGGTCCCACAGCTGGACGGTGGGACCTCTGCCTCAGTTTTCCCCATCAACAAGAAGGAGAAATTCCTCTCTCCCAGCTTGTCCTGTTCACAAGCCACTCAGGGTAAAGGATTTCAGATGGAGTGTACCAGTGGCTAAACAATGCCTGGGTCTTAATTATACTTCTCCTCTGGTGTGGACAAATGAGGATAATAACAACACTGCCACAAAATCAGCACAAAGCGGAGTGAGGCTGGACCCACCAGCGTTACGAAGAGCACAGATTTGAGGGAATAAATCCCATGGTAGGCTCTAAAGTTAAATATTAAAATAATAAATAAAGCTATACACGCATAATCTCTCCAAGAGCTTTATAAACTGAGAAGATTTGTGGGGAGATAAGCAAAGCAGTCCAGGGGATTTGCTTGGGATAGCTGTGACCCCTTTTGCCATCCTAAATGAGCACCTCACCGCTGATCGCGCTCGGGGACACAAACCTGCGCGCTGACATCTCTCTCCAGATGAATGAGGTGCAGACAGAGCAAGACACTCATCTCTGCTCTCCCAGGACCATCAGACAGGTGCTGATGCTAGAGGCTTTGGGATCAGGCCAGAGACATCCTGATGCTTCTCACAAACGGGTGGCTGTGCACGGGGGAACCTGAGCTCAGCCAGGCGAGAAGAAAGAGATGAAAAAAAATGAGTTGGGGAAGCGATGAAATCCTCCTGCATCAAATGGTTTTATGGGGCATTATAGCAGGGATGTTCGTTCCTGCCTGACTGGTTGATAGCTCGGCGCTGGCAGGATTTGATGGAGACAAGGGAAGAAGAGCTATTGCCCGAGCCCGTGAAATGCCTTTTCTCACAGAGTCGATACGACAAGCACACGCTGCGCCGCACGCTGCTCCTCACCGCGGACCCGCTGCCGGCACTGCGGTCAATAAGGCTCCATTTGGGCCAAAACCCTCCTTAAAAGCTGTGACCATCGCTGAGCTGCTGCCCAGACCCCAGTGCTTTTCCTTCAGCTCATCAGGAGGCCACAAAAACCTGCCCACCAGGTCAGCACAGCTTTTTTCCCTGGGACCCGGTGTGTGGGTGGTGATGAAGAGATGGTTCCCTGCCAGGGCTGAGGTGGAGGGGTTTCCCTTCCCTTCCACTTGCTGAAGGGTTTCACGAAGCCCGTCTGACACCGGTTCTCATTTTAATGGACTTCCCTGGTATTTTTCCCGCATGGTGGTGATGGATGTGGCTGACGAGTCAGCAGATGGTCTTGGGAAGCAACAAATTAATTACCGAGAAAGGTCACTTTTTCAAAGTACTAAACTTTGCCCATGTCTTGGCCCCTTTTGCCTCCAAAAAAAAACCCCCCCAGTGTGGCTCCCTGGCAGGTCTCCCACCCATCTGTGATGCAGCTTGCTGTGTCGGGAAGGACAACCTTTAACAACAAATACAGAAAAGGAAGATGAAAATTCATCATATCTGCATTAGCTGGGTGCTGTCTGCCAGGTTCACCCCTTAATTATGCAGGAGCACTTCAAAAAGGAACGGATCGGAGAGCTGAAATTAAGGGACCTGCGTGTCAGGAGGATGGAGCTCACTCTGCTTGGTGGCATCTAATGATAGGACAAGGGGCAGCGGGTGTGAGCTGGAACAGAGGAGGTTCCACGTCAATCTGAGAAGGACCTTCTTCCCAGAGAAGGTGACAGAGCACTGGAAGGGGCTGCTCAAGGTGGATTGTGGAGTCTCCTTCTATGGAGATGTTTAAAACCCACCTGGACATGTTCTTGTGTGACTGGATCTAGGGGATCCTGCTGCGTCAGGGGGATTGGGCTGGATGATCTTTTCAGGTCCCTTCCAATCCCTGATGCCCTGTGAACCTGCATGCGAATCCATGACTCCAGGGGTCCTTCAGCACCGGGGTGGGTGGGAGCAACAGGCACCTTTGGATCGCGCAGCCCGTGAAAGCGGCGTTTGGCACGTCCCCGCTGCCACTGCCAAACGAGAGCAGATGAAAATAAAGCTCACAGCTGGAAAGCTCCGCTCCCTGGCACCGAGCGCCGACAAAACCCCCAGCCAGCCCATCCTGCTGCAGTCCCCTAACAATCTGCAATCCGCAGCCACCTCCCCGCCTCCACGTCGTGTTGGAACTCTCCTTGTTTTATGAAGCAAAATTGCAGCAGAGGTTAGAAGCCGCACGAAAATATGACGGGCAAAATGGAGCTGCTCGCGGTTCCGCTCGCACCTCGAGTTAAACATTTGCCGTAATTGGGAGTCATTTGCGCAGGAAGCTGGCGGCAGCAGCCAAGTCCGTGAAGCCATGGATCACCCGCAACGTCAAGGAATCAAGGGGAAATGAGCTCCCGGTGCCAGCGACACGGAGCATTTGTCTCCATGTCCTGTACTTTTCCCCTCCGAGTCGCTCTGTGCTCGGGGTATTTTGGCAAGTGGGCTGCATAAAAAGCAGGAGGTAGGAGCCAAGCTGAGCCTGAAACTGCATTTCAGCCCCGGGCTAATGGAGAGTGTGAGGGACTGAAACCCTTGGCGGCTGTTCTGCCTGACCTGTGGTCAGGTAATGGGGTGTCCCCCAGGAAAGATTCCAGTCTGGGGATAAGCATCAGAACTGGAGCACTGTCCCTGCCAGCCACAGTGGGCCAAATCCCTCTCTCTTCCTCCCTGGCACGGGAGGAGGGAAGATGTAGCTTTGTGCTACATCCAGTTTGCTCTCACAGCAGCCATCAGGCCTGGAAAAATGTGTCCCTCGGCCCCAGTTCCTCCACGGGGACATCTACCCTTTGTGGGAACATCCATCTCATCCCACTCACGTTCAATTCAATTTGCTTGGAGCCGGATGAGCCAAAGCCCCAGCGCACGCTCAGCCCTCTTGAGCACCCACGGTCCCACCGCTGGAGTCAATGGGGTAAAGGAGCTCATTGTAGGCTCCTGTTTGGAAGCAGGAGCAGGAAGAAGTTCTTTCCTCAGAGCCCAGGCACCAGCCGCCGTCTTCGCGCCACAGATGCGGCACGCTGCTGATGAATAAAGCACCAGTGGCAAATTTTAGTGCCGTCTTCACAATATTAAGGCTAGATAAATATTTGAAGAATCCCAGGCTTAAAACACGTGCTCATTTACAGCATCAATATTTTAAAGGGCGCCGGCTTCCCCCTCCTATCCATCCTCACTCCTGCCTGGCACCCACTTCAGCGTCTCCCTGCTGCTCACGGGGTAACTCATGGTAATTCTGGGCTGCGTGAGAATCGGTGGCAGAGAATTTAACCTCCTGCTGGCTCCCTGAAACAGTTCACCTGCCTGGTTCTCGCAACACGTAATGATCTCTTTGATTAACAGGGAATTTGTGTCGTGTTCTCTCTCTCTCTCTCTCCTCCCACTCTGCCAGGTTCCTGCAGCCTGGAGGCTCTTCTTGCTGGCAGCACTGAGCTGTGGATGAGGTGCAGGTCAGACACGGGGGAGGTGATGAAGGTTTGGATGTGCATCAAAGGGCAGGGAACATCCCACCCATCGCCTTTCAGAGGCAGTGACCTCAGTTTTACTGTTCTGTGGCTCTTCAGCATCAGTATCCCCAGGAGAGATGGGCTCCACAGAACAGAACACTTGCAGCAGAGTCATCTCCAGCAGGATTGACATCCTCAGCAGCTTGTTGAGTGGCTCTGGGTCTGCAACACACCTGCAAGGGCTTCCCAGCTGGAGATACTAAAGGTCAGGCTGGATGGGGCTCTGAGCAAACTCGTCCGGTTGGAGATAGCTCTGCTTGTTGTAGGGGGGTTGCACTGGGTGCCCTTTCAAGGTCCCTTCCAACCCTACACATTCTATGATTTGAAGAGTGACAAGAGTATCATAACTCCAAAGGTCCTCTAGAAACCAGACCTGAGTCGACCTGTAGTGGACACTCCAAAGCTGAGGACATCTGGAAATTCTACCTGCTGTCTCAGGAGGACGAAAGAAAGAGCTAAACACAAGCTTGGACATAGTCTGGATGGATTTAGCCTCTCTGCCAGCCATTGAGGCCACAGGCACTAGCCAAGGAGTCCTAGCCCAGAACAACTGTCTTCTGTCAGAATGAAAAGAGAAAACCTAAATAGAAAATAAAAAACCTGAGGGGTTTTGTCATTTGGGTATTTTAAAAAAACCAGATTTCTGAGCTTAGAAAAAACTTCTTAGTCTCTCAAACAAGGCAAAAAAGAAAATAAACAGGAGAAAAACCTTCCCTTTGCTTTGCTTCTCTCCATTTTTGGTCGCTCTTTCGCTGTTCTCTCCGCAGCCTGGAACACGCGAAGGGGGAAGAGGGAGGAGGTGAGAAAACAAGATGGGATGCATCTCATCTGTTTCCATTTTGGCTTTTTGAAGCCAAACCTCCAGGCTTTCACTGGAAGGCTCAGGAATATTTTTGGGAACAGGAGCAAAACGCTGTTTCCTGCGCGGTGCGGGGCTGCGGCTGGCTCGTCCCTCGCGGACTGCGGCTCGCCCTTCGCTCCTCTGGCTGTGGGATGCTGTGGGATGAGTCGATCTGGTGGGGCTGACCCAGGGTAGTGAGAGTAGACCCTGCCTGCACCCCTCGATTCGAGTCCTGGACTGGGGCTCTGAGGTAGGGCCCTCACTTTGCATTTCAGGAAAGGAGCTTCCTACACTCCACTCACAGGGGACATTTATTAGCTTTGATAAACCAGCAATTTAGCCATTTCACACGCCAGGCATCCACTGACCTGCTATTTTCTTATTACCTGCTTTTATACCCCCTACTGTTCCCTTAACACGGGTTAAGCTGGCAAGAGGAAACCCTAAGGACATTAATTTACTATTTGTGGGGCTGCTCGTGCCGTCAGACCAGCAGGAGGAGGATGTAGGATGCTCTTGCTCAGGTATGGGATGCGAAATTCACCTTCCGTGTTGCAGGTGAACCCTGGCTGTTCTGCTGAGAGTAGTTAGAATCCCACTGCTGGTGTTTACAGTTGTCCTATCATAGAATCATTGACTGGGTTGGGTTGGAAGGGAGCTCAGAGGTCCCCTGGTGCCAACTGCCTGCCATGGGTAGCAACACCTCTCCCCAGACTAGGGTGCCCAGAGCCCCATCCAACCTGGCCTTGGACATAGCCATGGATGGAGCAGCCACAGCATCCCTGAGTAACCTGTTCCAGGGCCTCAGCTCTGGCCAGCCTGATCTAGGGTGGAGTGTCCCTGCCCATGGTAGGGCAGTTGGAACTGGATGATCCTGTGGTCCCTTCTAACCCTGACTGATTCTGTGGCTTGGTCTAGGTGATCCTGCTGTGGCAGGGGGATTGGACTAGATGATCTTTCAAGGTCCCTTCCAAACCCAAATGATTCTTTGATTCTATGACTTTCCTCATGATATCTAAATCTACCCTTGTCCACGGAGATTATCCAGCCATGGGGGAATTGTAGGATGAAAAGACATCACTGTGCTCAACGCTGCCAGCTCCCACAAGATAGAATCATAGAATCACAGAGTGATTTAGGTTGGAAATAACCTTCAAGATCATCCAGTCCAACCACTAACCCAACTGTCCCAAGGCCACCGCTAACCCGTGTCCCTGTCGGCCCAGTACAGTGGACTGGATTATGCTGGCTGGCCAGGATTTATCAGAAGTCTCAATGGAGAGTCACCCTTCTCATTCCAGAAACCCTCAGTAATTAATAGGACTGCAACTGGGGAGAAGAATTTGCTGCTGCTTTATCTCCTTCCAGGCTTTCAAAGCACCAGTTCATGCCGCCAGGAAACAAGGGAACAGGGTCAGATACCTTCAGTGGAAAGAGGGAGCACATGTGGCACATCCGTGGACTCTCTGGTCTGGGACACGGGGCTGAGAAAATGAGATGGAAAACTCTGCCAACAGCAGAAAGATCTTGCAGAGACATCTGGGCTTGTCCAGTGGAATCTGGTTCCAGCCAAGGACTCAGATTTGATAAAATGCCTGTTTAATCCGTGGATGTTTTGCTGAGGTGATGAATAGCAACCTCAGTGGAAGCTTCTCAACCACAAAGGCTTTAGAGAGCTAAACAGTAAAGATGGGGGATTAAGGATAATAAATATTAATGAAAGGAAGGGAAGAATCGATCCTTTTTCCAGACAATCCTGACGCTGCTTCGCTTGTCTTTGCGGGGCTCTCGCAGTTTGCCCCTTGGCTTGTGCTCAGAGGGCTCGTGTGGAGATAGCGAGTGAACACTTGGGGCTGGAAGGAGCACATGTCACACATGAGGAAGGAAAAAGGGGCAACAGGAGGGAAAGGAGCAGCAACAGCAAGAGAAAAGGGTCCCTGCACGTTGTGGGATGCAACATGTGGCTGGAATCGGAGCAAACCCCTCTGCGGGTTCCAGTGGCCGCAGGTCAAGCCCCAACCCAGCAGTGTTACGTAAAGGGATGGGGAGATGCCCGGGGTGGGCTGGATGGAAGAAATGAATCCAATTACAGGATGAAGGGCAAAGGGAGACACGGGACACGTTTGGTCTGGAGCAAATCCCGGGAAGGCTTTGAAGCAGGGACAGCAAGAAAAGGACAAAAATAAATCACAGTGCGGAACATCAAGAGGAATTGGGGCCCTCAAAAACGGGGAGGAGGCAGGGGACAGGGCTCTTCAGCTGGCCAAGAGTAGGGCCAGAGCAGTGACATGAGGAATCCTTCCCAGGACACCCAAAGGACTCCTAAGATGGGGCTTGTTTTGGAGCTGGAACACCAGGCTGGCTGTTTGTAGAGGGACAGCAGAGCAAGGAGCCAACCCAGCCTGGCACCAGGGAACAGCTCTGCTGGAAAGCAGCAAACGAGCAAGCAAGCCCCCAAATTTCCTCTGTACTGTTTCCCAAAAGATTATAAACCAGCTGGCCATGTCACAGCAGTCTTCATGCTCCCACAGAGAAAACCAAGGGCTCTGCACTGGGAAGAGCAGACAAAACACAAGTGACCCGGTTACGACAAAACTAAAGAGCACAGCTGAGGCATCGCCGCTGAGCACCCCGAACAGCCACAACAAGGCCCTCAGGAGTAGCAGGGCTGAACTTCAAATGAGATTCACAGATTGGAAATAAAGGAGCTGGATTCTTTCCATTTGCCTACCACCCCCAACCCCCTTCCTCATTTCATCCCCGGAGCCGCTGCAGAATGAAAGTGACGGGGCCACCACCTTCTCTGAAGCCTTGCAAAACCCACCTGAATGGAGCCGTGTGTGACCTGACCTGGGTGGTCCTGCTTTGGCAGAGGGGTTGGACTGGATGATCTCTAGAGGTCCCTTCCAATCCCTGACATTCTGTGACTCCCTCATCCCTCTGGGATGAAATAAAAGCTTTCATTTTGCCCCTCTGACTCTGGACTTAAGCTCCTGTCACTAGCTGGGCAAAGCAGGGCTTGAAGAGAAGAGCTGGGTACAGACCTCCTGCCCAACCCCTCCCTGGCTCAAACAGCCCATAAACCAGAACCAAATCCAGCAAGGGATGGACTGCAGCTGATAAGACAGGAAGCTCTCAGCAGAGCAACCAGCATCTTCTCCCTTGACTTGGCCATTGCCCTCACCAGAGGACAACTTGCTCCCTTGCCCAGCCACCAGCACGCCGAGACATGTGCTGGTGCTGTTGGGATTCGCTGGGCTGTGCTGCGTGGCCGGTGGTGAGACCGTCTTGCAAACCTGCCTACTCTGCTCCAGCCCCGGTTTATCACTTCGCTCGATGTGTTGACAGCACCACACGGCGTGGAGCAGGTTCACAGCTGAGCTGGAATTGCTCAGCTCCTTGGCAGGAGAATGACGGGTCCCAGAGACTTCCCATCTCTCTAAGGAAACCCTGCGGTGCCTGCAGAGATGGTACCTGGACCAGCAGCAGGAGGAAAAGCCTGGGAGGCGATAGGGGGCCTGCTGGCTCACCAACACCACACACACCAGATGAGGTTGGCAGTGGGGAAGCTCTCCCCACGTCCCAGCTGCCTTCTGCCTCTGGTGCATCCACCCGCTGTGAGGCCATGCTGGTGGGGAGAGCCTGAAGGAGGAGCTGTGACTGGGAATCTGCACCATGGAAAACAGGAGCTGGGCGTCCTCCTACCCAACCCTTGTGGTGCCAGGAGACCAGGCTCCTGCACACCCTTATTTTTGGGGGACAGTAGCAACAGCATGGCCCAGAGAGCATCCCTCTGCACCCCTAGACCCTTGTCTTGGATGAGTGCAACTATAGCAAGGCTGTAGAGCAGCAGGTCGGCTGCCGGCAGAGGGCACGGCTGTCCCCTGGTAGCCACCAGCCACAGGTCAACTTAATCCCTAGTGGGGGAGGAACAGCCCACCGAACCCAGCTGTAAATACACCGGTGTCCTCCTTCGCGCTGGCACATGTTTAAGTCTATCTGATCCACCCTAATGGGTTGATCTACAGGTTTGTGCACACACATCCTGCTTTGGACGGGGTGGCTGGCAGCGCCTCGCCCACCGCGACCTGTCAGCTCCGCTCAGCCTCACCTCTGCTAGGGAACGAATCCAATTAGAGGATAAAGGGTTTTCGTCCCTTCCATATGGTCTCTATAACACTCCAGCTTTAGCTTTCTTTAACCCCTTTCCTGGCGAGGGAGCTCACAAGCCCAGTGTAAGCAGCTCAGCACGGTGGCCACGCGTGGCTGCTATCTGATATGGGAGCTGAGGTCTTCCCAGGGCAAGGGGGTATCACAGAATGTTAGGGATTGGAAGGGACCCCGAAGATCATCCAGTCCAATCCCCCTGCCACAGCAGGATCACCTAGACCAAGTCACATAGGAACACATTCAGGAGGGTTTCAGATGTCTCCAGAGAAGGAAACTCCACAACTCCCCTGCGTAGCCCCTTCCAGTGCTCTGTCATCCTCCACCGTGAAGAAGTTCTTTCACAGAATCATAAAATCATTACATACTGGAAGGGACCTCAAACGATCATCTAGTCCAATCCCCCTGACACAGCAGGATGCCCTAGACCAAAGTCACACAGGAACACATCCAGGCGGGTCTTGAACATCTCCAGTGAAGGAGACTCCACAACCTCCCTGGGCAGCCTGTTCCAGTGCTCCATCACCCTCACTGTGAAGAAGTTCCTTCTCACATTGATGTGGAACCTTCTATGTTCCAGCTTACAACCATTGCCCCTTGTCCTATCACTAGATGACACTGAGAAGAGCTCAGCTCCATCCTCCTGACACCTACCCCTCAAATATTTGTAGACATTAATGAGGTCACCCCTCAGTCTCCTCTTCCTCACACTGATGTGGAACCTCCTCTGCTCCAGGGAGACACTGCAATATCTGCACCTTCCTCCCTCTTCTCCTGCACACCAGCGAGAAATGAACCCCTCCAGAAGGGGCAGCCCATTACAAACCAGCCAAAAGCACGGAAACGAGGAGCTGGGCTCCACTTTGTAGCTGGTGTTGGTGCTCATGGCCAAGTTAAGGTCTTGTGCATCAGTCCATCACCTGAATTTAAGGGCAGATATTTGCTTCACAACTGATTTGTCTTGCTTTTGCCCTTCTTTACAAGTCATTCCCTCAGTGCCCTTGGGCAAGTCACCTTTGCCCTAGGAGCGATGGAGCAACTTGCACATAGACAGAGTGAGCCAGCATGGAGGGCTCCCAACTGCCACTGCTTGGGGAAATCTCTCAAGCTACAAGCAATAGGACAAGAGAAAACGGCCTCAAGTTGTGTCAGGAGTTGAAGTTAGACATTAGGAAACACATTAGGGTCCTCAGTCCTTGGGACAGGCTGCCCAGGGAGAGGATTGAACCACCATCCCTGGCCGTGTTTCATAGTCGGGGAGATCTGGAGCTCAAGGACAGGGTTTAGCGGTGGGATGGGACAGTTGGGTTCATGGTTGGACTCTTATGAGCTTAAAGGTCTTTTCCAACATAAACGATTGTATGAAACCCAGCTCTCCCAGCACCTCCACATGGTTCACTCAGCCTGTCGCTCGAGCGCGGGGAACCAAGTGCCCCGGCTCAGAGCAAGTCAGTTGTTTGATTATAATTATCGGTTCTTGCTTTACGTGGGACATGAAAGCTCAGAGCTGCTCAGGGCTCCGTTACGCAATGTGCTGACAAACAACGAAGATAAGACAATCTCATCTCAAAGAGCTTAGCAAAGCAGGAAAAAACCTGCAAGAGGCAAGAAAACCTCTCCTTTGCTTAAGGAGAGAGCACACGTCTCGTCTCGCATTAAACGGGCCCCTAGTTCCGCCGTCACCGGCTCTGTCGGAGCATCAGTGCAGAAGACAATCGAGAGCTCTCTGGGAACCAACCTGTAAAGTTCCCTGCTTGGAGACACCAAATTAAAAGCATCACTTTCCATTTCTGTGATGGATGCAGAAGGAAATGAGGTTGCATTCAGGACACGTCCTGGAGGAACCAGCTCTCCTCGCTGGTGTTGGTTTCCTGTGCTGAGTTTACATGAGGCCTCCGGCACTGGCCCGGCTGTCACTGACCTGCTGGGAGCTCTAAATCCACCAGCTGCTGGGTATCGATTGAGACCGCGACCTCAGCTCAGCTGAGTCCGTGAGGACAGCTGGGAAGGCCCTGACAGCACGACGGAGGAACTCTGACTTACCTGCTCCATACTCAGCTTCCAAAAAGGGGAAAGGTCTTGGTTCCCATCTAGTTGGAAGTCAAAGGAATCATTGAGTCATCCAGGTTGGAAAAGACCTGCGAGATCATCAAGTCCAACCACCCACCCTACAGTCCCCAACCACTAACCCCTCTCCTCAAACACCTAGGCTGCCTGGTTTGTTGAACCCCTCCAGGGACAATGCCTCCACCTCCTCCTCGGGCAGCCTGTTCCAAGGCCTCCCCACTCTTGTTGGGAAGAAGTTTTTCCCAAGATCCAACCTAGCCTCCTTTCCTCTGCTCCCATCACCAGTCCCCTAGGGAGAAGAGGCCAACCCCCACCTCACTGCCACCTCCCTTCAGGTAGCTGTAGAGAGCAGAGGGGTCTCCCCTCAGCCTCCTCTTCTCCAGGTTGAACAGCTCCGGCTCCCTCAGCCTCTCTCCATCAGCCCCATTCTCCAGAACCCCTAACCAGCTCAGCTGCCCTTCTCTGCTCCGTCTCCAGCACCTCAATGTCCCCTTGGTCCAGCTGTTAGCAGTCTGAAGGGTTTCTGGGTACCATGTATGAATCTCCATCACACCTTAACTGAAAGAATGAGTGGAATCTCTGATAGAGGGGGGGAAAAGAAATCACTGCTCTTAGAAACCCCTGTTGATCCTTTTCCCCCACCCCCCAGTGTCACTTCACCTCCCCTCCCCACAGTCCAGCTGCATCTGAACAGCTTTTCCAGTGAAGACAGGACACTGCAAGGATGTGGCAGAAAGTCTCACAGAGATGGGAGGTGAAAATTAGTTCCTGAGAGATGAGAATTAACTTTCCCCATGAGATAACCTGGTTCCTTTACAAAACCTGGGAGAAGCACCAGAGCTTTTAGATGCTGCTGGCACTGACAGACAGGGCTAAGCCTCTTGAAGTGGGACCATCACACAGGGTACTCTTCTAGCTGAGAAGGGTTCTTTCTGCCATGGGTGTTGAGAGGGACACACTGGAATGGAGATGCTGGATTCTTTGTGTTGGTGTTTCTGGGGTCTCCCTCAATAGAGCAGGGGGATTGGACTGGATGATCTTTTGAGGTCCCTTCCAATCCCTAATGTTCTGTGATATTCGACTCATTCTGCAAAAACGTGCCCACCCTTTGCACATCCAGGAGCCTGGCTGTGGCCAGGAGAGGCAAAAAAACCCTTCCAGTAAAAGCTTTATGAGATGCAAGGCCATGGGACTTCTCCACAGGAAAGCTCTTCTCTTCAAGGAAGACCTAGACTGGGGTTTTCATGATAGGACCTGCAGTGAGATACTTTAGAGAGGTACAGACATCCCACAGGGAGCCCTCATCCCAGGGTACCTGAGGCTGGTGTGACCCACTTATTCTCACCATGACCTAGTTCTAGTCCTCTTGGATCTCTGCAGATGGATCAGCAGGTCAGCGATTAGGGCTTCATTCATCCCACCCACATCCATTAGCCTTCCGCTCCCATTCTTTGGCTTGGAGATGCTCCAGTCTTGCAGAAGACCTCATTCATCCAGCAGGACGGCCTCGTCTCTTTCCACCCACCTTCCCTCGGCGGAGGGTGGTGGTGAGAAGGAGGCAAAGAGCTTAGGGCATTAACAGCTCAGGGCCATTAACACCACCACATGTCAGAGATTAAGGGAAGAGCTTCCCTAAGGCGCCTTAGGCTGGTCTCCTGCAGAAGGAGCACCCATGACCCAGAAGAAAGAAATGGGGAAATCTTGAATGAGGTGGAGCACTGGTGATCCCAATTGGCACTGACCCTGCTGAGCAGGGTGTTATAGTGTCGTACGTGCTGGGATGGGGATCCCACACCCCGTACTGATGCCTGGAGAAGCTTCCTCCCATCTCTGTGTGGATCGAGGATTGTTGCTGGTCTTTGCTCTGTCACTGGAGGGAACTGAGGCTTTATGCTCCCACTCCATGGATGATGCTCACACAGCGCTTCTCCAGCAAAGGGTGACACCTTGCCAGGCTGATTTTAGAGCCACGGCCGAGAACCCTCCCCTAAACCCTGCCAGTCCTTGCCAAAGTGTAACCCGTGTTGGTGTCCTGCTTCATGGGATGGGAAACATCACCAGCTCCCTGGGAAACAGAGACAGGGCTGACTGTGCCCTCGTCCATCCCTGTTGGGAGGTGGACCCCTTCCCAACCTGTCAGAGATCCCTGGAGGATCATCTGAAGCACAGGTATCCCTCAGCCCAGCGAGGAGGAGAGGTAGGGATGGGAAACAACATCCACTAGCACAGCCAGGGCTCACGATTCAGGGAATCATATGGCCAAGAGACCGGCCCTCAAAATGCTGCAGTTACCAAGACTGCAGCCTTTGGGGTGGCAAGTGGGGTCCCCTCCTGCCTTTGCCCACCTCCACACACAGACATGGCCCTTGGTTGTTTCAGCAGAGCCCAGCTTTGCCCTGTGAGGGGCCACATACCCACACCAGGCAGCTCCACAGTGACCCAGGCACCGCAAGCATAGAACAACCCAACCACCACAGCCACGGCTGCACCTCAACGCTCAACGCAACGGAAGATTTCTCCAACGTCAGCGGGGCAGAGCTGGGCAGCCCCCAGTCCCCAGACACTCCTGTGGAGGTCTTCACCCACCCAGGGACACCCCAAAGGCTGAGCCCCACCGTGGACCCCAGAATGCATCCATTTCCCCATCAATCACCCAAAGCAGCTACTCCCCAACTCACCGCTGCTCCTCCTGCCTCTACCCCTCTTCCGAAGGGCTCCCCACCTCATCCCTTCCTCCCCCCAACTCCTCAAACAATATTAAACACTTAATGGCAATTAATACGCTTTAATGCAGGTTTTGGGGCCAACGGGCTGCTTAGAGGGTGCTTAAACCATCAGCCCCTCTCAATCCCGTTGCCCTTGTCATACAAAGTTAGCCAAGCCCCTAATCCAGCCTCCCCCCGCGCTCCCTCGACGAGGCCGAAGGGTATAAAAGCTCCCCTGGCACGCGGGCACCGCCAGCCCCCGACGCGGAGCAGGGGCCGCGCACCACCTCCCATCCCCTCGGGATTTACGGCTGCTCTAGTTTGAAGGAGCCTATAAATCGGGTGGGTTCCCACGTTACGGGGGTGGTGGGGTGTCCTTTAATTTTGGGGGGGGCATCCAATTGGGCTTGAAGCAAAATTAATTCTCGAATCAAAGCCTTTGACTTAAACATTAAAAATTACCCCCCTTTTACAAACCAAGCAGCTGCTGGACCCTTGGCAGGATGAACGGGACGGAAGGTATCAATTTTTACGTGCCTATGTCCAACAAGACTGGGGTGGTGCGAAGCCCCTTTGAGTACCCCCAGTACTACCTAGCCGAGCCCTGGAAGTACCGTCTCGTGTGTTGCTACATCTTCTTCCTCATCTCCACCGGTTTGCCCATCAACCTCCTCACCCTCCTGGTTACCTTCAAACACAAGAAGCTCCGGCAGCCGCTCAACTACATCTTGGTCAACTTGGCCGTGGCTGACCTCTTCATGGCCTGTTTTGGCTTCACGGTCACCTTCTACACTGCCTGGAACGGCTACTTCGTCTTCGGTCCTGTTGGCTGTGCCGTGGAGGGCTTCTTTGCCACACTGGGAGGTAAGGGCTGGTGACGGGGAGCTAGGGTCTGGCTTCTTTGGGGCTTGGGAGTCCAGTTTCACCCTTTCATGATGCTCTTAGGAGCCCAATTCTACCCCTTCATCATGTCCTTGGGAGTCCAGTTTCAGTTCTTCATGGTGCTCCGCAGAGGGTGGCCGTGCAGAGCTTCTGCTGCAGCTTGTCTCAGGGTGCAGAGCTCCCCATGCAGGATGCTGCTTCTTTGGAGCTTAACGACAGGGAAAATCAACTCCGACATTTAATCAAGCTTGTTCTTGATACCAAGAGCACCCATCTCATGACTAGCTGCAAGGAAAGGAACCCCAGAAAGGGTCAAACCTGAGGTCATCTGGCCATGCTGGGGATCTCACACTGCATTTCCATGGCTGGAAGGGACCTGCTGGGGATGGTCTTGTCCTCAACCCAATGTCAAGCGTCTTGGCCATAAAGCCTTGCTCTTTAGGAAAAGGTGAAGCACAGAGGAGGGCTCAGAGAAGGAGGGGATATCCCTTGGGAGAGGGACCTGCAGAAGGGGTACAGACATGGAGAGGTGGAGCTCAAGGCAAGAAGGGTCACAGCTTATCTAGAGGCAAAGAGAAGATGCAGCAGCTCAACCCAACGAGCAGTAACGTGGAGGGAAAGAAGGATTCAGGGTCGCACAGAACTAGACAAACCAACCCCAGGCTCTGCGGCGTTTGCTCAGGTCTTGTCCCAGCTGCACTCAATTTAGGAACCTTGGGAGCTTCCTGATCTCATGTCTCAGGGATGTGAGACCCACTAACGCTTCGCCCTGTCGAAAGCCCCCGGGAAAAGCAGGGTGAATTCATTCTGCCCCCTGTGCCCACACAGCAGGGCCCACATGGCACTTGGTGATGGATCTCACAGCTGCTGATCCTTGCTGTGAAGATCCACATCTACCCCAAGACCTCAGGATAATTATCCCCCTAAACAGGGCTACATCCCGCAACGATGCTGATCTCGAGGGAAAGACGGAGAACAGGGGATGATTCTGCCGGGCAAAAGCAAAGCTCAAGGTCCTGGTCTGCATCAAGGACCAAGAACGGGCTTGTCTTGGGGAATATATGGGTCTGCCCCATTCCTGATCAAGCTGATTGATCACCTGGATCTGCCCCATTCCTGATTAGGCTGATCGTATGGGTCTGCCCTGTTCCCGATCAAGCTTATTGATCGTATGGATCTGCCCCATTGCTGTGGGCTTCAGGGCAGCATTATTTGCCCTCCCAGTGTTTGCACCTAGTAAAGAACGAGGAGGCTCCACGTTCACAGGGAAGGGAATTTGATGGGAATCAGTCACCGTGTGAGCAGCAGGTCTCCAGTGGATCCAGCACAGGGTGTAGTTACCAGCAGATTATCACAGCCAGGGGCATTAACAGCCTTCCAGCACCGACTAAGTGCTCCCAATCCCCTCAAGTTTAATTATCCCGTATAAATACATGTGCACGCACGCCCACCCACACAGGCTCCCCGCAGCGTCTCCCCCTGATCCAGCACTGGCAGAAGCCTCACGAAATGCTCGTTTGAAGGCATCAACAGGTTGGGATGCATCTTGCTGGAAACTGTGCTTCCTCACGTCTGGGTGGAATTCAGCCCCTGATTTTTAAGTCATTAAAACCCATGATGATCCCACTCTTCCATCACCAGAGGCTCCCTCAGCTCCCAGATCTTTTACGCATTATAGCTAGGACAGCCTCTGTTATTACAATGCTGGATGTCCCCTGCTGATCACCAGCTCCTCAGCCTTGCACTGAAACCACAAGCCCACGGATGGAAGGAGAAGCCCAGAGCGGGTCCCACCACCTCCATTCGCTCTCCCTTTATCTCCCATTCACAGGCCAAGTTGCCCTGTGGTCCCTCGTCGTCCTGGCCATCGAGCGCTACATCGTCGTCTGCAAGCCCATGGGAAACTTCCGCTTCTCCGCCAGCCACGCCATGATGGGCATTGCTTTTACCTGGGTGATGGCCTTCTCCTGCGCCGCTCCACCCCTCTTCGGCTGGTCCAGGTGAGCGGCAGGATGCTCAGTGTGGCCCCAGCTGCTGCGCAGGCGCCTTGGTGGGATGGGATTTGAAACTCCCTGGGCTCCAGCTGAAAGAGGAAAGGATGGAAATGGGATTTCAGCTGTCAGCAAGGTCCAGACACACACAGGCTCTGCATCTGCAGCTCTCATAGACCCTCCAAGCTCCCTTTACACTCTGCAGAGAAATTGGAGCTTCAATAGGCACTGCCTGCCCTGCTGTGAGGAGCCTGTTTCTCTCTGCAGACCATAAACAGGGTTTGGTTGATCAGCCCAACAGACAAAGCTGCTCTGGGCCACCTGGGGTTGCAAACCAGGCCTTGCTGAGGTGTTGCCAGCCCAGTGCTGCTCTGGGAGCCCTGCAGCACCTTTCCCAGCAGCCCAGCTCCACTGTCTCCTGATCCCATCTGTCCTACCCCCCCCCAGTACAAAATGATGCCCTCCAACAAAAGCAGAGGCAGTGCTGGCTGTTCACTAGGCTACAGCAATTGTCCTCTCTGGGCAGCTGAAGCCCACATGTGGCTCTTGCAAGCATCTGCAGCCCTGGCCAAAGGCCACCCAGAGCACAAGAGAGAACCTAAAGTTGACCTCTGCAGCAGCAGCCCCTCCTGACACCCCACTGCAGAGCTGCTCTGTGGGACCACAGTGAGCCCCCGCCAGCCCTTTGGACATGAACAGGAGGTGTCTTTGGGGCAGCAAAGTCCTTTTACCACCCATCTGCAACGAGGCACAGGCAGGCGGCCCCTGCCCAGGCAGCCTGGCTTTGGCTCCCAAGCTGCACCCCCATGAGCCAGAATCCCCTCCAGGCAGGGGCTGTGCATCCCTCCTCTCTGTCCGAACCTCGCCTCCACTCGGCATCCCTCCATCCACAGAGGGAGAGCAGGTGGCTCCCGGCAGGCAAGTGCTCAGCCACGCAGGAAGGAAAGAAATAGCCCGTTCCCCGTGGGAGGGAGCGAGTGTCACAACAAACCGACGCTGCGTGTCCAAGTGCGACATGTCAGCAGGGCTAGCGATGGCCCCGCGGGAGCCGTGTGCTGCACAGCCAGTCTGGCTGGGAGCTGGTGAGAAGAGCCCCCAAAGCGTGGTGGGGTCAGCTCTTCCAGCACCCCCTGTCCTTGGGGAATTCAGCTCGTAGGTCGAGCCCCTCCACTGCACCTCAGAGAGGGTCCTGGTGAAGATCCTGATCTTTCTCTCTGGCAGATACATGCCGGAGGGGATGCAGTGCTCCTGCGGCCCTGACTACTACACCCACAACCCTGACTACCACAACGAGTCCTACGTCCTCTACATGTTTGTTATCCACTTCATCATCCCCGTCGTGGTCATTTTCTTCTCCTACGGGCGCCTCATTTGCAAAGTCCGCGAGGTAACGTTGGGAGGGGGATGAACTGGGACAGGGTGGGCAGGAGAGGGGAGGTACCCTGGGGCTGGAAGACCGTGGGGTGACTCTCACCACCCCCCGATCCGCAGGCAGCTGCCCAGCAACAGGAATCAGCTACGACCCAGAAGGCTGAGAAGGAGGTGACGCGGATGGTGATCCTCATGGTGCTGGGGTTCATGCTGGCCTGGACACCTTACGCCGTGGTGGCGTTCTGGATCTTCACCAACAAGGGAGCGGATTTCACTGCCACGCTCATGTCAGTGCCTGCCTTCTTCTCCAAGAGCTCCTCCCTCTACAACCCCATCATCTACGTCCTCATGAACAAACAGGTGAGATGGAACAGGCTGCTCAGAGAGGTGGTGGAGACCCCATCCCTGGAGCCACTCAAAGTCAGACTGGACGGGGCTCTGGGCAACCTGGTCTGGTTAGAGGTGGCCCTGCTTACTGTAGGAGCGTTGGACTGGACGACCCTTGGATGTCCCTTCCAACCCAACACATTCAATGGTTCCATGCCCCGTGTGGTGCAGGATGGATCCTTCCCCATGGCTTGCCAGCACATCTGGGGTCACCGTAGGCACCTAGCTTTCCCAGAAGCGGTTGAGTCTCAGCCTGGGGGAGCAGTGGGCTCAGGGGCTGTTTGGGCTCTTGGTCCCAGAGCACATCCCTGTCAGTCCCTGATGCCACTACTCTGTTTCTCTCCCTCTTCAGTTCCGTAACTGCATGATAACCACAATTTGCTGCGGCAAGAACCCCTTTGGCGACGAAGATGTTTCTTCCACTGTATCTCAGAGCAAGACCGAGGTCTCCTCTGTCTCCTCCAGCCAAGTGTCACCTGCATAGACCATGGACAGTTTGAACTGGGGTGACCCACTGAGCTTGGGGACCAAGACAGACACCCACCCGCCTCCCCTGCATGAGCAGTTACCTCTGCACATGGTTGTAGTGTCCCTCCCCACGTGCAAACCCCCAGCCCCAGGCAGACTCACCGGGACACCCCAAGCTCTCCCACACCAGCACAGCCCTTTGCGGGGGAGCCTGGGGCTCTTCCCCAGCTCCCAGCAGCTGCCCACCTTCCGGGGTCTACCCCAACCTGCCCCAAGCACCAACACAACCCTCCCAGCTCTGCTTTATACCCATCATGTTAGAGCAGCAGCATCCTGTAGGAAACCCCAAACCCAAACCTTTCCCGAGTATCCCCTTTCCCTGGTGCTCAAGGGAGCATCACAGAGACACTTGGCCCTCATCTGCAAAAATTAAATACACCCCAAGCAGCACTGCAGACACCTCAGGAGCACAAACCCACGGCTGGAGCAGCCGAGAGAGCCTGGGGCTCGACGATGCTGCACACCCTGCTGCCAGCCCGGCGATGGAAATCGATACCTGTAGTCTTTATAAATCAATATGACAGATGGAGCTGCAAGAGGGCTTCGCGTCGAGCGTGGCTCTCTGCATCCCCGACACAACACTGTAGATATTTATATCTGTTGTGTCCTGAAACCTGTAAATATTTGCTCGTGTACTTTGAGGTCTCTATCGTTCTCAGCCCAGCCTCCTCCTCCTCTTCCTGACTCCAAGGCACTCCGAGAGCCTTTCCTCTCCACTCCTGCCAGCCGGACACCCACGGCCAACCTTGGAGGGTGGCGCCGGTACCCGCGAGCATCCCTGTACATATTTTATACAGAAATCACCGTGTCAGCACAAGGACTTCTACAGTCGAGAAGTAGGGATTAAAAAAGAGGTAAAAAAAAAACCCACCCCAGAAATAAACAGCAGCAGCACAGAGGAAAATGCAGGTGCTCCGTGTCCTTGTCCTGTCTCTTGGCTGCTGGTGCCCAGCTGAGAAAATGCAGCTCTGCTGCTGCAGTCATAGAATCATTAGGGATTGGAAGGGACCTCGAAAGATCATCCAGTCCAATCCTCCTGCCACAGCAGGACCACCTAGACCAGGTCATAGAGTCAGTCAGGGGTTAGAAGGGACCTCGAAAGATCATCCAGACCAGTCCCCCTGCCACAGCAGGATCACCTAGACCAAGTCATACAGTCAGTCAGGGTTAGAAGGGACCACAGGATCATCCAGTCCAATCCCCCTGCCACAGCAGGACCACCTAGACCAGGTCATAGAGTCAGTCAGGGGTTAGAAGGGAGCTCGAAAGATCATCCAGTCCAATCCTCCTGCCACAGCAGGACCACCTAGACCAGGTCATAGAGTCAGTCAGGGTTAGAAGGGACCACAGGATCATCCAGTTCCAACTCCCCTGCTGAGCCTGGAGCTTCCTGGAAAACCTTGGGAAGCGGAATCTGGGAGTTAGACCAGCCCAGCTCACAGTGGGGAGACCAGTGGCCATCCCCTGCAGGGTGATAACTCCATTAGCTGCAGCAGCAAAGGGGTTTAGAGGCAAACAGGAGACCCAGACAGTGGCCAGTGCCACCGCCTGTCCCACAGCCCAGCCGCAGCCATTCAATATTTCAGCATCCCCCACGTAGCCTTAAATAAAGCTCCAGCAAAGAGCTTTTTGCAGAGTTCAAGTTCCCCTCCCCACGGGGCCCTTCGAGTCAGCATCGTTAAGGAATTGGCAGAGTCAGGGAAAAATTGTTCCCTGTGTCAGTGAATTGGTTACGGAGCCGGCTGGGGAGCCATCCCGAGTGCTGTTGCTGCTGGGGATCTCACCTCCTGCCCCCCTCCCTTCATTATTTTACCTCCTTTTTCAGTCCAAGGCAACCAAAACTCAGTGGGAAGCCCAAGGATCCCCCCAAACCTGGGGTGGGGATGCAGGAATAGAAACCACCTCTTGCTCCAGCCCTGCCCTGGAGAGGAGGCTAAGGATGCTGCCCCCAGCCCCAAGCTCTCTGGGCACCCTGCTGCCTCCACACTCTGCCATACTGTGACAAATTCAGGGCTCCCAGTCCAGACCCAACACTGGGATCACTGCAGGAGCAGGTCTGGGTCCTGCTGCTGCACAGCTCCACTCAGTAATTCACACCCTGCTCTCCCCGAGTCTCAGGAACCTCTTTTCCTTCCCCTCCAAACCAACAACCTTTTGTCCTTCAAAGGGAGGGAGAAGCAGAGTGGAGGCACCGGGGCTTTGCTGCTTGTGGAGGAAGCCTCCTTGGCTGCCTCCCCTCTCCCACTCCTGAGTGCAGCATCCTGCAGGAAACACAACCCTCCACCTCGCACAGAACAGGGTACCTGCCTCCAGATCCCACACATGGGCTTTGCTTCTTCTCTTCTTCTTCAGTTTCCTTTTAAATGCTGCAGTTCCTGTCGAGCCCCGCTCGCCTCTGGCTGCCGAGCAGTGATGCTGCAGGAATTCACAACCATGTCGGGGATAACGGCAGCCCACGAGCTCTAACTGGGAGCTCTGGACAGCCAGGGATCATCTCAGGGGTGGCTGAGGTTTGATGGTTCAATTTCCCATCAGTTCAGGGATGGAGCAGGGTGTCCAGCCCCATGGTTCACTGGCAGTGGGGTCTTGTGGCCACAGCCAGCTGCCTCAACACATTTGCCACTGCTGGTGAAGCTGATGGAGGTCACAAGCACCCAGCTGGCCCCTGGGGTATTTTGCAGGAGGAATGGCTCCAGCAGGATAGATTTACCTCCTCGGTGCATCCTGCAAGGAGCCTTCTGGAGGTGGGTAGCCATGGAATCACAGACTGTGTCAGGTTGGAAGGGACCTCCAAAGGGCAGCTAGTGCAACCCCCCTACACCAAGCAGGGCCAGCACTCACCAGACCAGGATGCCCAGAGCCCCAGCCAGCCTGACCTTGAATGGCTCCAGGGATGGGGTCTCCACCAGCTCTCTGGGCAGGCTGTGCCTTGGCTGGAAATGCTCTCAGGGGTTCAGGTAGCTCCAAGCCATCCATGATGCAAAGGAGGAGCTGCTTTACTTGGGGTCGAGGCTGCAGAGGGGAATAAAAACCTAAATCCTTTGCAAGAGATCGACCTCTCTGCTCCCACCACCAGCTCATCTCTACCTGCACAGGACCCACAGCGGCAAGAACTCATCTCTGCTTGACCAAACACCCTAGAAACCACTGAAATCCTTCAGCTGCAGCACCAAACCCACATGGGCAGGGGAGGAACCGCAGCCAAGCAAAGCTCAAACCTCACCCCGGCCTCAAGTCAACACATCAGCAGCCAAAAGCACCTCACCAGAGGCTGTTTCTTCACCGTCCCCCCTCTCTTTCCTTGCCTTAAACATCGAGGCTTGGAGGTGCAAAGCCACAGTGGCCACACTCACCTTGTTTCTCAGATGCAGGGGCTTCTCAAGATGTTCCGCTATCGATCCAACACTTATTTATATGCGAACAACAGGAGACGCCAGTTAGTTCAGTTATTAAATTTAGGGAGCTGCCAAAAGCAATCACAAGACCTATCACTTAATAGGAGATTAAGAGGGAAGCAGCAGGAGCCCAGATCTCTGACCCTGGTGTTTCAGGTTGTTTTATAAGCGTCTGTCCGTGTATTTTTTCGCTGCTCGGATGCCGACGCAATAAAACGATGCCCACAGGGCTCGAGTGTTAATTGATTCTGCAGCAGCTCAGCCAGTGCCCAAGATTCCAAAGGGTTTTGTGTGAAGCAGCATCCGAGTGGTCCATCGTGGCCAGTGGCATCCCCCAGCAGAGGGAAACCCAGGGCTGGGAGCACCATGGGTGCAAGGAATGGCTTGACCTCAGTCCCACCATCCTCACGGAGACAGAGCCTGGGCACCAGGCAGCCGTCACACTGGGTGCAAGGAAATCAATAGCCACCACGATGTGGAACAGCAGACAAGAGGGAACCTGACAGAGAGATTCCTTAACTCCCTTTCACACGGGTTAAGCTTAATCACCTTCATTATGCTCCCTTTTCACTGCAGCTCCTCCTGTTACGAGGACGAGACAACGGGTGACAATTATTGTTCTTTAAAATTTGATGAACTTCATCTGCAGATGGGACCTGGGCGCTGCAGAGGAGCCAGGGAACACCCAGCTGGTTAAATAACCTGGGGCAGGTGTTATCCTTTAGAACTCTTGGACAAGCCACCCACACCTTCCCCATGTGGAAAATCCCCCCCACACACACACCAGCCCCAAAGAGCTGGGAGACAATCATTGTAGAGTGATGATTCTATAGAATCACAGAGCATTAGAGATTGGAGGGGACCTCAAAACATCATCCAGTCCAATCCCCCTGCCAGAGCAGCATCAAGTGGCACAGGAACATGTCCAGGTGGGTTTTAAACAGCTCCAGAGAAGGAGAGAATAGAATCATTCAAGTTGGAAAAGGTCCTGGAGATCATCAATAACCTAACTCTACCAAGGTCACCACATCTGAACGATCTCTAAACACCTCCGGGGATGGAGACTCAACCCCCTCCCCATGCAGCCTATTCCAACCCCTGACTGCTCTGTCAGTAGAAAAATTGTCTCCTACTGTCCAGGCCCCATGGAGAGCAGCTGAGGGAACTGGGGTTATTGAGTCTAGAGAAGAGGAGGCTGAGAAGAGACCTTCTTGCTCTCTACAGCTGCCTCCAAGAAGGTTGTAGCGAGGCTGGTGCTGGTCTCTTCTCCCAAATTCCTAATGGCAGGATGAGGGGAAATGGCCTCAAGTTGTGTCAGGGGAGGTTTAGATTGGATCTTATGAAGTTCTTCCCTGAGAGAGTGGTTGGACACTGGAACAGGCTGCTAAGGGAGGTGGTGGAGTCCCTGTCCCTGGAGGGGCTTAAAAGCTGAGTAGCTACAGCCCTTGAGGCTGTGGTCCAGGGGTTAGGGAACTGTTGGGATGAGGGCTGGACTTGATGACCCTGGAGGTCCTTTCCAGCCAGGATGATCCTATACCACCATTCAGGGGTTCTTTTTTCCCCACTTTTCCATAAATTCTTGGACATTCCCAGGCTCTGCTTGCAGCCAGCACAGCCCATCCCAGAGCCACTCACTCTCAGCAGGCAGTTGCCCACAGAGCAGGCAGTTCTCCGACCACCACTGGCACGAGGATGCTGAGCAGCCCCGAGCTGGTACCACCCAACTTCACAAGCGATCGAGGGAATCAGCCAGACTCAGCCAAGGAACTGGTGACAGCTGGAAATTCAGGCCCAAAGGGCACGTCAGCGCCCGACTCTTCCCCCCACCGCAGCTGGGACCGCTCCTCCTTCCCCGAGCGCTGCTGTCGTCTGGTTTAGGAAAACTGCAGTAATTGGCTCAATTCATTTTACATCAGTTATCGTTTGCACGAGCAGCAGGCAGGGGAGCAGCAGCTCGTCGTTAATAACAGCCCTAATTCAGAGCCATCCGTGGGGATGAGGAGGGGGAGGCCAGCAGCAGGGGGCTGATGCCCTGCAGCTGCACCCCAGATCCAGACCCAACTCCACAGCCAAGGCCGGGGTGGGGTGAGGGGGTGAGATGAGGTCCTAGAGGCTGCCACATCATAAGGCACCCGTCCTGTCCCAGGCTGATCCCCTTCCTTCAGGCAGGACGGTGGCTCCTGGTGTCTCTCCAGGGACACATTTATCACGGTTGAGCGCAGGAGCGGCAGCCAGGACGCCGGAGGGTCTGGCTCTGCCGATTTGTCTCTGCCAAAGGAAAACAACATCTCCTTGTCCAGCCACGCCAGCAGCTCTGCACACAACAAGATTAAAAACTCCTCTCTTCCCTCCGTGCCATCACACTCGCAGGGCTGGGGGTCCAAAGCCCAGTCCAGCCCCTTCCCAGGGTGCCTCAACCCCAGTAACATGGGGAGAAGCCACCCCATAGGGGAAAAGCTGTTGGGGTTATGGCTTGGAGAAGTCAATATCCACAGAACCATGGAACATGTTGGGCTGGAAGAGACTTCCAAAGGGCAGCCAGTCCAACTCCCCTATAACAAGCAGGGCCAGCACTTACCAGACCTGGTTGCCCAGAGCCCCAGCCAGCCTGACCCTGAATGGTTCCAGGGATGGGACCTCCACTTCCTCTCTGGGCAGCCTGTCCCATGGATCTCTCACTCTCAGATTCAAGGTATTTTTCCTCCTGGCCAGCCTCACTCTGCCTTTTTCCAGCTCCAGACCATCACTCCTCATCCTATTGTTTGCTGCCCTTGGGGAACAGCCTTCCCCAGCCTTCTGAGAAGCCCCTTTCAGGTGTTGGAAAGTCACTAGAAGGTCCCCCTGGAGCCTTCTCCAGGCTGAACAACGCCAAGTCTCTCAGCCTGTCCCCATCAGCGAGAGGCTCCAGCCCTTTGAGCATTTCTGTGGCCCCCACTGGCCTCGCTCCAACAGCTCCACATCCTTCTGCTGTCAGGGGCTCTAGATTCCCTCAGTCAGTGCCAGGACCCCACTGCAAAGCCCAACATCCCCAAGTTCAACACTCAAGCCCCCACATCAGTGCCACCTCCCAGCACAGACAACCCCCCCCCCCCGAATCCATCAGCGCTGCCGGTGTCACATTAGCAGCAATAAAAGGACTCGAACGGCAATTCCTTACTTTTATGAACAAATGGCCCTGGATGGATGATTCAGGCAGTGTTCAATTTCCAGCCAGAAAGTGTCAGCAAAAAAACCCCTGGCCTCTTTCATGTAGGTGGAGAACTGCAAATAAAAGTTGGGAATTATTAGCACTTAATACTTGGGGGGTTCCCCCCACACACACTCCCTAGTGCTCAGGTTGATGCCAAACACTTTAGGTAACAGGAGAAGGGGCTGGGGGTCCTTGCTAAGAGGAGATGGATGATGGTGATGGATCTGGACCCCAAGAATACCCCCATCATGCTGCCAAGGGCTCTCCTCCTGCCTGACCCCTCTAGAGCCCCTTTTCTCCTCTTCACAGCCCCTTCCTTCCATCTCCTGCCCACCCCAGTGCTCCCATTCACAGCATCACCCCAACCCCACACCAGCACAAACACCCCCAACACCAGGGCGGGGGTCTGAGCTGGCTTCCCCACGGGTGTGGGGCTGCTTGTGGCCACGGGCAGACACGCTCCAGCCTCCTCCAGCCTCTCCCTTTCTCCTTCCTCAGGACTGACTACATTTTTCTTGTTCATCAGACTGACAAATGGGCACAAAACAGACTCCTGGCTATTTCCTGCGTGAGCTGCCCACTCCTCCTCTCCCCTCGGTGATGACTGAGAGCTGAAGCAGCAGGAATAGCATATAAATTCCCTCCCTCCTTTAATAAACACCTCTATTACCTAGTGCTTCCCCCCAGCTCTCCCCAGCCAGCAGCTGCAGGCTCCTTCCCTCTGGCTCCATGACTGCAGCCGTGATCAACCAAGATCCCCATCTCTGTGGGGACTGAGCAGCAGGACTGAGCTGGGCTGGCTGCAAAGGGAGGGTAAAACCCCCCTCTGTGGGGTCTTCTGGCTGCATCATTGTAGGGGGAGATGAGTTAATTGTCTGGAGAAGGTGGGGTTGGGGCTTGAACACCGTGCCCTGGGTCCAGGATCAGAGCAACTAGGGACCCCAGAGCTGTGGGTGCTGCTGTGCACCTTGAGATTTAATGCAGGAAGGGATAAGGACAGAGTGTTCTCAGTCTCACTGGGGTGGTGGGAGCCAGGAGGGTTTGGAGGTGGAGGGGAAGCCCTCACAGGAGGGATTTGCACTGAGGTTGGTCACCAAAGCCATCTCCAGAGAGAGATTCCTTCTGCTCAGGGGCAGCAGTGATGCAGGTGGCTCCTACAGAGAAAACACTGAGGGCAGAGGGAGTCCTGATGTCTCCAGAAAGGTGAAACCTCTCTGCCACCCCTGCAGAAGGCTGCCAGCATGGGGAGAAAGCAGGAGCACCCAAAAGATTTCCCTTGCAGTGGAGACCCACAAAGGCATCACTTGGCATCACTGAGGTCATGGCAGGGCCCTGCAGCAGCTCATTTATCCAGAGACCCTGCCCTGAGGTGACTCCTGAAGACATTTCACTCCAGAAGATGCTGCAAAGCATCACTGAAGGGTCAGGATTTGTCCCCTGCTTCACCTTCCAGCTCAGCTTCTGCCCTCGCTGCCTCCCCCTGCTCTTCCCTGCAGCCACTAGGCACTTCCAGGGAGGCATTTCCTCATCAGGCAGGTGGCCCTCCTGGGTCATGCTGGGGTGGCTGAGCCCTTGTTCCCTCTCTGCCCCAAGCAGTTTGTAGGACAACAGGTGAAAGCACCAGTTTCACCCACCAACAGCCCCTGGGAGACTAACACAACCCTCAGTTCTGCATTGGGCACATCCCCTCTGCTTTATGTAAGAGGAGCTGCTGCAGTGCCACCACATCAACCTAATCCCATTCCCATCTCCCCCCAACCCTGTCAGCATCCTCATCCCTTATTTCCCCACTCCATCCCCCCATCTCCCCCACCATCCCATCCCCGTGGCCTTTCCATCTCCCCTCCACCCCATCAGCATTCCATCTCCCATTTCCCTATTTCTTCCCCACCCCATCTCCCATCCCCATGTCATTCCATTCCCTCTCCCCATCACGCCTGTCATCCCACTCGCATGTCCACATCCCACATCTCCCCCACNAGGTAGCATCGCAGCCCCCGTTCCCTGCCACACAGCACCCAGCCACAGCCCACGAGCCACCCTCAGACCTGGGCTAGTTGATGGTGGTGCTTTGCACATCCTGGAATAAAAAACCCCCACTCTAAAAAGGATTATTAGGGGGTGGCAGCCACCCAATTTCCCCCCTGTAGCCAACACTTGGTGTCTCATTCACTTCCTGGCTCTATTTAACTTCTAAATTTAACAAGCTCCTAAACAAGTAACAGCAGCAAGTGGCAGCACCCGGCTCCCACCCCGCAAGTGGCATTTCAGGGGCCAGGCTGCCACCAGCGCTGGCAACGGGACATTTCTCAAACGTCTCTTTGATTTATGGCTCTAGTTAATTCTCCAGGAGGCCTGTGAGCTGCCCCCGAGTGCACGAAACCTCGGCGGGATAAATAATTTACCAGGTGGTTAAATATTCTTTAAGGTCTGGAGAACATCGGCGGGAGCAGAGATTCCAGGGGATAACATGAACCTACAAATTGAGCAGCAAAAGGAGCGGGAGGGGGGATCGGTCCAAACTGGCCACTGCCATCGGCTCGGGGCTGGAGAAGCACTGGGAGGCAGCAGCGGAGCTGGAGATGCAGCGGAGGAGCGGGTTTGGCTGGAGGTTGGAGGGGGAAAGCCATGGGATCATAGAATGGTTAAGGTGGGAAGAAAGCTCCAGGCTCCTCCAGTCCAACCATCACTCCAACCCCACGTCCTGCCCACCAAACCCTGTTCCCCAGGGCCACAGCTGCTTGGGGTTTGAACCCCTCCAGGGACAGCAACTCCCCACTTCTCCCCTGGGCAGCCTGTTCCAGTCCCTGACCGCTCTGGCAGGGGAGAGATTTCTCCTGGGGGACTGGACTAGGTGATCTTTTGAGGTCCCTTCTGATCCCTAGTGATTCTATGATGGCCAACCTAGCCCTCCCCTGGCCCAACTGGAGGCTGTTTCCTCTTGTCCTAGAGTCAGTGACTGGGGAGAAGAGACTGATGCCACCTCTCTCCACCCTCCCTTCAGGGAGCTTTAAGGAGCAATAGCAGAAGAGCATCCCACCAGGTGGGATCTGCAGGTGAGCAGCAGGGGCTACCCTGTCTGTCGCCAAAAAAGCCTATGGGATGGGGTTCAGGGAGGGAAGTGTGGGGGCTGCCTTGCCCAGGCACCTGCTTCTCTGGCTGATGCTCAGCCCATACCCAGCACTAAATCATGGACATCCCGGTGCCTTTGGGTGCTGTGCAGGGAGGACCTGGTGTTTTGGCAGCAGACATCAAGGAACGGGGTGTCACTGGGATGGTTCCCCTATCCCTTGCTCTTTCTCCTTCATTAAGTCCTTCTGAGGTGCAGAGATCAGGGAAAAAGTTACCCACTGTGTGGGAGGGGGTGGTGAGGAACCTCTGGGCTGATGCTGGAGGAGGACCACTGAAGCACATGGATGGAGAGGAGAAACCCAAGTGCTCCCAGTGCAAAACCTCCCAGCACCACTTCAGCCTTGGTTTGGGAGTCCCAAGAGCATCAGGGAAGCCCTGAGCCCCACAGGCAGCCCATGGCAGAGGGCAGCCCATGGCACAAGCAACCTGCCCATGACACTGGGACCAGCTGCCGGGAGCCCAGGAGAGGTAGATGGCAGCAGAGCCTCTGTCTTGTGGCAGCAGGATGCGACAGCCCGGTCCCTGCTCCCACACCAGCCACCCACGGGGACCATCTCACCGGGCAGGTGTCCATGGACCATCCAGCCCCTTCACTTCACCCACAGCTGGAGATTCCCTCTGCAGCTCCTTCTCCCCAGGTTTCTCTTTCCCCCAGGGTGGATCTTCACTCCTCCCCGACTAGGATGCGTCAAACAAATCAGACAGCCCGGTGAATCTCAAACCCCACTGTCCCCACTGCTCTTCCTCTCATCCTTGGAGCAGGGAATCCCTGGCTATCTCCCCTGCCACCTTGGCACAAGCTGCCACCTCCATGTGGAGGCTGGGTCTGTCCTTTTGGGGAACATCTGGTGCTTTTCCACTCCCCCCCTTGCAGGGAAATGACTGATCCTCCCCCATTCTCCATCTCCAAGCCCCCTCTCCCAATCCTTTGCTGAATGTCTCAGGTCCCTGCTGGGGCTCAGCACAACTGGATGATACTTCAGGGAACAGGCTGCCCCCAAACCCCTCCCTGGAGGAGCCCCATGACATCTCTGCCCCTTGGGTCCCACGCTGGTGGGGAAGATGAGCAGGTCCCCGTCTGCCAAGAGCTGGGCAGGGGAACCCACACTCAGCCCCTGTTCCAGAGGGCTTGATCGTAGCTGCCCCTGATAAATGGGTGATGAATAATTCACTGCGGGGTTTCGCTTTATGAAGTGCTCATTGCACTCCACTTCCCAGGGTAATTAACTGTCCTGCGAGCCCAGAGTAACACAAGCCAGCCACAATCCATCTTCAACACTTCATTAGCAGGTCCCCACGCCACCTTCATAAATTCAGCTGGAACCAACAGACAAACAGAACTCTGCCCTCCCTGGGATCCTCCAGCCCCTAGAGGACTCAGCTGCCACCACAGGAACACACCAGCAGGCACCAGGATGGGACTGGCACTGGGTGGGCACCACGGTGCTGGGGATGAGCCTGGGATTGTCCCCAGGTCAACACGAGGGGGTTTCTGCAGCTGCCTTGAGGTAAGAGCAGCCCCAACCCTGACACCAAGCCTTGTGAGCTCTCAGCACCCTTGGGGCGTGAGCAGCCCCAAAACAGAGCCATGTAGGGAGTTCTCTTGGAGGTCAAAGCTTTTTCTCATAGAATCATTACGGATTGGAAGGGACCTCGAAAGATCATCTAGTCCAATCTGCCTGCAACAGCAGGATCACCTAAACCAAGTCACACAGGAACCCGTCCAGTCGGGTCTTGAATATCTCCAGTGAGGGAGACTCCACAACCCCCCTGGGCAGCCTGTTCCAGTGCTCCATCATGCTCACTGTGAAGAAGTTCCTTCTCAGGTTGATGTGGAACCTCCTGTGTTCCAGCTTACAACCATTGCCCCTTGTCCTATCACTACATGACACTGAGAACAGCCCAGTGCCATCCTCCTGACACCCACCCCTCAAATATTTGTAGACATTGCTCTCATTGTCTAGCAGAAGCAAGAAAATTTTACTCCTACTCCCCACCCAGCTGCAACACCCCAGCACCAGCTTCCCTGCTCACCCCCAGCACACCGGGGTGTCGGTACCACTCCAAACCCACCCCACACCCAGCAAGGCACGAGGTGGGCAGAGCCAGACCCACGCATCGAGCTTTGCCCCACTTTGAGCAGCCCCAGAGAGGCTCAAGTCCACTCACGCAGCCACCAGCAGCACTCACCCCGGGCAGGAGGGGAGCAGCCACAAGGTGACCCAAGCAGTGACAAACACAGAGGGGAGCGGGACCGGTGCCTTTGATGGATGTGTGAAAACTCCCCTCCAGCCTCCACTGCTGAGTCAGCCCTTCTGACTTAAATAATTCACAGCAATAAACAGCCAGATAAGAGCAGGAGCGTGTGGGACACGGCTAACCTGGGGGAGATGATGAGCGATGGCTCTGCCGACAGCCCTGCCTGCAGGGGTGGCACCAGGAGGAGCTCAGGATTAAAGCCAGGCTCCACCTGCACCAGGCTCAGCCTGCACCAACCTGCCTGAGCCCAGCCCTGCTGCAGAGAAGGAACAAGAGCTTCCAGCAGCTGGAAGTCCTGGCAGTCCTGGACCAAGAGACCTATCAAAGCAGCATCTTACCTGCACCAAGACAGAGACCAGCTCCTCCAGCTTCTCTCCCGGCAAAACTCAATCCGTGAGGTGACCAGCCCTTTATCCTGGCTGCTAATCCTCAAATGGCCCCAGCTGGGGCTCAGCACCCTTCTCACATCCACAGCTAAGCTCATCCCTCATCCCACTGCTCTCCCCAGTTCCCTGCCCTCTGCAGCAGCTTCGTTCTGGCTTTTCCTTGGGGTTTTTTTGAAGCAATCTGAGCTTCTGGGTTTGTCATCTCTGCCACCACTTATTGCCACTAAGGATGTGAAGTCCCAAGACCCAGGCGTCGCCCTTTCCCATCTCACCAGCTCTGCCTCTCCCAGCACACCACTGGTGCTGCCACAGCCCCTCTTGTCCCTTGTTGAATCTCTCTCCTGATCACAGTGGTGTCACCATGCAAAGCCCAGGCTGAAACCTTTGCTCCCCAAGGAGCTGCTGGTCTGCCTGGACATCTCCCTGATCCTTAAGGTTGGGTCCTCACCTCTGGCATCAGCCCAGGGATGGGGCAGAGAGGGCACTGTGACACCCCAAACACGAGGAAGAAGCATGTCCCATCCATAGGGGCACAGTACCCATTGCTCATTGTGATAGGGAAAGAGATACCCCTGAGCTGGAAAACTTGTGGGGTGTCATTTAAAACCTCGATGGAGGATGCTCTGTGAGGACCAGGAACAGCTGACGCAGCTCAGCCTGTCTCCATCACTGAGCTGTCCCCGGGGAGCCACTTCTCCAGCAGCTCCAGAAAACACCCCAGTATTGCCCGAAGAGGGAGAGCTGTGCCCAAGCTGGAGCTGTGGGTGCTGGCCCCAAGCTAGCCCAGAACAGACCTTCTGTGCCCAGGTACCTGTGTCCTGATTGATTATAAATCTGTGCTCTGGCCAAGAAAAGCTGTGATGCCTGTGGGGACCCCTGTGTGGCCTCAGCTGGGAGAGCTGGTCTGCACATCCCAGTGGGGATGGAATGAGGTGGGGGGATTGTAGAAGGGAAGGGTCTGGGCAGCCTGTTCCAGGGATCCCCCACCCTCAGATTTCAGACCCTTTTCCTCCCGTCCAGCCTCACTCTGCCCTTTTCCAGCTCCAGACCATGACCCTTGGTCTTATCGTTCCCTGCCCTTGGGGAACAGCCTTCCCCAGCCTTCTGAGAGGCCCCCTTCAGGAGCTGGAAGGTCGCTAGGAGGTCCCCATGGAGCCTTCTCCTCTTGGGGCTGAACAACCCCAACTCTCTCAGCCTCTCCCCAGAACCAGCCGGCTCCAGCCCTGTGAGCATTTCCATGGCCTCTGGACTCACTCTAGCAGCTCCCAGAGCTGGGATGAAGGGGATGGGGCTGCCCCAGCCCTGGACAAGCGGCTCCTGCAGCCAAGGAGGGTGGGAGCTGCAGGTTGGGGTTTCCAAGCACCCAGTCCCACACCCGAGTGTCCCTGAGGGTGGCAGGAGCAGCTGCAGGGAGGGCTGCAGGAGCTGCGCAGGGGTGATCTGGGGGTACTGGTGGTTGCTCTAACAGGGGGTGGCTGCCAAGTGGGGCCAGGATGAACAGCTTTCGCCGGCCGACACCAGCATTTAGCTCTGGTGTTGGCAGTGTCAAGGCTAATTATTTCCAGGCAGCTAGAAGGGCTGTGGGGATAAATCAATATAAATAACACCTCTGGAAACTCCGAACCGTGCTCCTGACAGCATTAGGACCTTCATTTGAATTGCAGGAAGAAGAGAGCTTGGGTCAGGGGTTCCCCCCTCCCTCTTCTGTTCACTTCATTAATCTTCGCTGTCCATCTTCATCCCACATAGGAGGGGTGGAATGAGGAGAGGAGCTGCATGGTGGGATCACAGCATCATCCCGGTCACTTTCAAGACCATCAGGTCCAACTGTCCACCCTACAACCCCCAGACACTAACCCATCTCCTCCCATCTTCCTGGTTATTGAAACTCTGCAGGGATGGTGCCTCCACCTCCTCCCTGGGCTGCCTGTTCCACGGCCTCCCTACTCTTTCTGGGAAGAAGCTTTCCCTCAGATCCAACCTGACCCTCCCCTGGGCAGCCTGGTCCAATGTCGTGTGATTCCCACCAGCAACAAGCAGGAGATGACCTGCCAGTCAGTCAGTCACAATCACGGAATCACAGAACATGAGGGATTGGAAGGGACCTTGAAAGATCATCCAGCCCTATCCCCCTGCCACAGCAGGATCCCCTAGATCCAGTTGCACAGGAACATATCCAGGTGGGTTTGAAATGTCTCCAGAGAAGGAGACTCCACAACCCCCCCTGGGCAGCCCCTTCCAGGGCTCTGGCACCCTCACTGGGAAGAAGGTTCTTCTCATATTGATGTGGAACCTCCTCTGTTCCAGCTCACACCCACTGCCCCTTGTCCTGTCACTGGGTGCTCCTGAGCAGAGCCTGGCTCCATCCTCCTGACACCTACCCTTCACATATTGATCAACACCCATGGGGTCACCCCTCAGGCTCCTTTTTCCCAGCTCCAGAGCCCCAGCTCCCTCAGCCTTTCCTCAGCAGGGGATGCTCCCCTCCCTCCATCATCCCTGTGGCTCTGCGCTGGCCGCTGGCCCACGGCCACATTGGGGCCGGAATGTTCCTTCCCCGGCAGCCTTCTCCTCCTCCCGGCCCGCAGCGGGGCGCAGCGATGGGGCTGTCTAACTCCCCGCCTGCGGTGCAGATGGCCCCGCATAGGGCAGCCTCCCCTGGCGCTCGCACCTTGGAAGCAGATTCCGTCAGGTTTAACGAGGAGAAGCTTAATTAAGCAGTCGGGGGGTGGGGGGGGGTGCGCAGTGACGCCCTCAATTATCGCTGCCTTCCGGCTCTTTGTTGTTGCATGTTGGCGAGAAGTTTGGGAGCAACCAGAGGAGACTGGTCGCTGGAGCGAGAGCTTTTCCTCCTCTTGTTTTTGCTTCCTCTCGCCTTCCTCGCTTGTTTTAGAGAGTTTTCTGGACAGAACTGGGTGGTAGGAGGAACCTCGGCCAGGCAAGACCCCGTAAAGCCGGAGCTCTGCTTGCTGGAGGTTCGTTGTCCTCAGATCCCAAAGCAGGAGCAGGTTGCCAGAAGCTCTGCACAGGTAAAGGGCGGCTGTAGCCAGTTCTCATTCTTTCCTCTTTGTGCTACAGCAGCGCCATCACTTCAATCCCAGTACCACCAGTGCTATAACCCCAGTGACACCAACACCCCAACTCCAGTAATGCCAGTGCTCCAACCCCAACAACACCAACACCCCAAACACAGCATCACCAACCCCACAACCCCAGTAACACCAGTACTGCAAGCCCAGCGACACCTACACCCCAACCACAGCAACATGCCAAACTCAGCAACACCAGCACCCCAAACCCAGTAACATCTGTGCTCCAATCCCAATGACACCAACACCCCAAACCTAGCAACACCAACACCCCAATCTCAGTAACTCCACTGCTCCAACTCCTGTGACACCAACACTCCAACCCCAGTGACACCAACACCCCCAACACAGAAATACCAACACCCCAATCCCAGTGACACCAACCTCCCCAAGCCCAGTAGCACCAGCACTCCAACCCCAGTGACACCAACACCCAAACCCAGAAACACCAACACCCAACTCCAACAACACCAGTACTCCAATACCAGCAACACCAATGCTCCAACCTCAGCGATATCAGCTCCAACCTCAGTAACACCAGTGCTCCAACCCCACTAACATCAACCCAAATCCCAGCAACACCAGCTCTCTGTCCCAGCTCCAGCCCAGTCCTCACTCCAAACACCCCTGAGAATAACCCCACAGGAGCATCGTTGTGGGACCCCGCAGGGGCATCACTGTGGGCTGCTCCTTAATCACCCCTGCACCCAGGGGCTGCCACCCATGGGACAGCCCCTGCCAGCCCTCCATCCCACCCTATTTCCCAGCTGGGGCCACTCTCCACCCCCAGGCACATGCCCGTGTCCCCTCCTTGCCCCTGAGCAGGCTTAGAGCCACCTGTGGAGATGAAGGAGGAGAGGCAGCGGAAGCAACCGCCTTCATTTGCGAAGGTGCTTTTGTTTTACGTGAGGAGCATCAACCAGTCGTAAACATCTCGGGGTGGATATCGGAGCTCTTATGGTTTGCGAGCCTCCAAAATATCTCCACCTTTATGATGCTGTTAGTGAAAAACAACCCTAAGGCCTCCCTTCCCCGACAGAGCACGTTCCAGGACCCGCACGCGCGCTCCCCACACGTGGGTACGTTTCTATCGCCATCGGGGGATCTTCATTTACCTTGTGGTCACAGAGAACATGAGGGGTTGGGGAGGACCTCCAAAGATCATCCAGTCCAATCCCCCTGACACAGCAGGACCACCTAGACCAAGTCACACAGGAACATCTCCAGGTGGGTTTTAAACATCTCCAGGGAAGGAGACTCCACAACCCCCCCTGGGCAGCCTGTTCCAGTGCTCTGCCACCCTTACTGGGAAGAAGTTCCTTCTGATATTTATGTGGAACACTCCACACCCTTCATCATCTTCATAGCCACTTCATGCTCACCTCATCTGAGTTCTGGAAGCAGAACAGGACCCAGCAGCCAGCCCTGTATTTAACGCACTGTTAGGTTCTCACTTCAGCTTTCACAGCTGTCATGGAATCACAGAATCATTTAGGTTGGAAAAGACCTTCGAGATCATCGAGTCCAACCCTTAACCCAACTGTCCTAAGGCCACCACTAACCCATGGCCCTGAGCTCCATTTCAAACCAGTAGAGCTGTGAACCCCTCTTTCCCAGTGAAGATGAATCTTCATGGGGCTCAGTGGTGTCAAATGCTGGGGATGAGCCTGGAGAGAGCAGCAGAAAGTACTTGGGGGGCTGCAGAGCGAGACCTGAGGGGCAGGGATGGAGAACACTGGGGCTAGGAGGTTCCAAGAAGGCAGAGAGAAGCCACCATCAGTGTTTACAAAGGGGAGGGGAAGGGCACTGCCTGTCCCCTGGGTGTCAGGGATGGAGAGGTTCTGGCTGAGTGGGAGGAGAAGCTCCATGAAGGGTTAAGCAGCATCAAAGGAGGCAGAAGGGGAAGTGCAGGGTCTTTGGGAAGAGGCAGGACGAGGAGTCAGGGGTGTAGAGCACAGCTCAGTGTCATCCTGCTGACCTCTTCCAAGGGCTGAGCCCGTAGCTGCAGACAGGACCACGGGTTTGGCCATCCCTGCTGCTTCCTGGGCTGGGGGGGAGCTGAACCCAGAGCAAAACATGACACCCCCAGAGAGTTCCTGGGGCAGCTCTGCCCCCCCTGCCCCATCCCTGTCCCCATCCCAGCGACACAGACCCAGATCCCGCGAGTGAGCGGGGCCTGGGGACCCGCGTGAGCGGTGCCTTGATGTTGGCANCGACACAGACCCAGATCCCGCGAGTGAGCGGGGCCTTGATGTTGGCGAAGAGATTAGGAGATGAGTGGATCACAGCCTGTAATTAAACACCCAGGGAGGAGGTCTGTGATGCTGAAGAAGCCTTTCATCCCGCAGTCAAAGCGCAGCTTCCCCAGGGGTGCGGAGAAGGCACCGGCGCCTGGAGGCTTTCGCCGGCATCTCACCCCAAAGTGGCTCTGGGGGTGGGGTGCGGCAGGGACAGGCTCTGTGCACGAGTCCAGTGGCATCAGCCTCAGCAGCAACACAGCAAAGTACCTGCTGCTTCTACCCAGCCATGCAAGGGTGGGCTGGGATGCAGGAGATGCTCTGTGCCCCAAAACCACATCCCAGCGGAGAAAGTCCAGCTCAGAGCCTCAAAGACGGTGAAGGGAAGGGGGCATCTCCCTGCTGAGGAAAGGCTGAGGGAGCTGGGGCTCTTGAGCTTGGAAAGGAGACTGAGGGGTGACCCCATTATTGTTGATCAATATAGAAAGGGTGGGTGTGAGGAGGATGGAGCCAGGCTCTGCTCAGAGACATCTAATGATCTGACAAGGGGCAGTGGGTGTGAGATGGGACAGAGGAGGTACCACAGCAATATGAGAAGGACCTTCTTCCCAGTGACGGTGCCAGAGCCCTGGAAGAGGCTGCCCAGGGGGGTTGTGGAGTCTCCTTCTCTGGAGACGTTTCAAACCCTCCTGGATGTGTTCCTGTGCGACTGGATCTAGGGGATCCAGCAGTGACTGGATGATCTTTGGAGGTCCCTTCCAAACCCTGATGCTCCGTGATTCTGTGATTTGCATGGTCCTGCTGCCTGCCGTGACCTGCCCGGGCACCGCTGGGCTGAGCAGGCTACAGAAATTCAACCAGGCAGCCCTGGCAGCTGAAAGCAGCCGCAATATTTTAAAGCCCTCCACAGCGTCCCAGTCGTGGGGACTATTAATAACCCCTGTAAGGAGCTGCTCTCGAACAGATATGATTTTTATCTCGGTGGCGTCTCTTTAAATCATTTTTATCCCCACCGAGTTTGCAAGAAGCCTACTTTCTGTGCCCCATTTGTCTTGCCCGGTCTCCACCACCCGTGTTTGCTGCTCACTCCCTCTTTAACCATCACCGACGGAGCCTCTCTCCACTGGTTCCCAGCTTGTGATGCTCCTCTTCCCTCCCCCAGCCCCTCAGTTCCCCCCCATGTGTTTTATGGGCAGCAGCAGGAGGAAACCAAGCGCTCAAATCTTGGTGGCCAAGAAGCCATCGGGAGGCAGGAAGGGGCTTGTGCTCGGCTGCCAAACACCCTCAGTGTCTCTGCTCCGCTCGTTTGCTTCGGTTAACATTCAGGATAATAAAATCCCCAGGAAATACTCTGGGGTGGTTTATTTTCTCTGCAAGAAAAGCAGCCTCAGCCCCTCTGCTGCTGCAAGGAGCTCTGGCTAAAACAAGCTGGTGCACGGCAGCAGCCTCTGCCTGCAGCTGCTCCACACCCTCAGCACCGACTTCAGAGGCTCCAGACCCCGCAAAGGGACCCCCAAAGTCCTGATGAGCCCTGGGGATGCCTGGGTTTGGGGAATTTCCCAATAGCTTCTATTCAAAAGCAGCCTCATGGCTCTTAAATTGGCCCCCAGGGGTGGTGCACCCCTGGGGCATCATCACCTGCTGCACCCAAGGGAGCCCCTTTCTCTGCAGAGGAGCAGAGTCCAGCCGAGCTGCTGGCTAGCAGCAGACTTCCAGTGCGGCCATCAAGTGGATGCTGGGGAGGTGGTCTCAGACTCACAGGGCATCTCAGCTCTGCCACCTCCTTGCAGGGTTGTAGTCACCGGGGAAGGGCTGTGAGGATGGAGAGTGTTTGGTCCCCGGCTGGGCTCCAGCCACAGCAGTGTCCCCGGCTGTCCCCAGCAGCATCCGCGGTGCGACAGATGGGAAAAGGCAGGCGCAAAGCTCGAGGCAGCAAAGGCAGAGCTGGGCAGCAGTGGGGGACAGTCCTGCTGTCACATCCATCACTTGCCTGCAAATAAAGAACTTCTAGAGGAGAACAGTGGAGAAAGGAGCAGAGTCTCTGACCACCATCAGTTCAGGTGGTCCGTGCTGCTCCCTCGGTGGACTGAACCCACCCCAGTGCTCAGGCTGGCACAGAGAGCCCAAGGGTGGGTAGAGGCACCTGTTGGAGCAGGGGTGGGGATGCAGAAGAGGTGAAAACAGCACCGAGCCCCTCATGGTTTTCAGTGCCCGAGAGAAGAGCATCCCCATGGGGGGTCCACGGGCTGTAGGGTGGGACAGAGCCCCTTGCCCTGCCCAGCAGCCCCAAGCCCAGCACTGACTGGCACCGCGTGCTGAGGTGGAGAAGCAGAAAGCAGAGCAGCCCCCAGTGAAGGCAGCGGGACTGCAGCAGTCACCAAACTGGAGTGAGACAGGAGGAGGGAAGCAGGAGCATCGCACCGAACGAAAAGCAGATGAGAACTGGGAGGAATAAAATATCCTACAACTACACGAGGAAATGACAAGTGGGGAAGGCAGAAGGCGCTGGCTGGGCACATGGACCTGCTGCAGCTGGGAGTGCAGCCCTCCTCTCCCAGTGGGACTGTGGGCTTTTATGGGAGGAGGCAGCTGGCCACCCCGCTGTGAAAATGGAGCTGCTTTTGGGGTATGATTAGAGCTGAGCACTCCCACTCCCCTTGTTTCTGAAGCCTTCAGAGGCCTTTTTAAAGCAACACCTGTTAGCAGGACCTGGTTAACGGCTCATCTGGGCAGCACTCGAGGCTCTTCCATGCTTTAATAGGCTTTGCATGAGCAGAGCAGGGGATCCAGGAGAGCCCCAGGCACCTGGCAGCAGCGGGGTTTGTTGCTCTTCATGAGGATTTGCTGCTTGGAGCAGCTGCCTTTGACCCCAGACCTGCTCTGCCCTGTGGGGTGGGCAGCACATCCTGCCTTGGGGCTTTAGCTGGAGCTCAGGAGACTGTTGCTGGTGGGTCTGGGAAAGGCTGGAGACCCCTAGATACCAGAGGTGGACTCATCATGGTTGTGTCAGGTGGTGCCTTGAAACCCCACCACAAAGAGCTGCCCCCAGCTACACAAGGAGCTGAGAGGAGCTGCTGTGCTGCAGCCACAGCCTTCAGGAAGGACAAAACAGACCTTCTACCTGCTGAAGAGGTAGAAGACAACAAGCAGAGGGAAACCACCTCCTGGAAACTGAGTCCTGAAGGAGCAGCGGGCAGAGCCAGATGGAGGAGGGGGTGCTTCTGCACATGAGCTGGGGTACAGCTCCTGTTGCAGGGAAGTTTCTCCTCCAGGTGTGGGCACAAGGTACCTCCCCGCTGCCAGCAGTGCTGCTGGCTCCTGGCAGTGGGTAATTAAAGCCTTTTAATCCAAGCTTGGAGGCACAGAGGCATCAAGGGCTCTTATCAAAGAAGAAACCCAGCGGGGCTGGCTTTGTGCAGAGGGGAGGGAAGAGATGCCAAGGCTGCCTGTGCTGGCTGAAAGAAAGTTTAGGCTTCATTCTCCTCTCGTCTCTCTCTAAACCCACCCTGTGAACAGCTAATCCGTGTTCACACGTTGCTCTGCGGCGCTCAGCTGGGCAGGGGCCAGCTCCTCCTGCTGCAGGCAGGGCCAGCACGAGGGGTCAGCTCCAGCACGAGGCTGAGCAGCTCCATCTCCCTGGCTGTGGTCCCCCACCCTCCTCTCTCCTTCTGCATCAGGTTCTGAGTTCAAATCTACATGAGAAGAGACTGTCTCACGTTCAGCCCAAACACTGTCCCTACAAGGGATGATGATGCAGGAGTTCTTGTAGAATCACAGGGTTGGAAGGGACCTCCAAAGGGCAGCCAGTCCAACTCCTCTGCACCAAGCAGGGCCAGCACTCGCCAGACCAGGCTGCCACATCCAGCCTGACCTTGAATGGCTCCAGGGATGGAGCCTTCACCCCCTCTCTGGGCAGCCTGTTCCAGGGATCCCCCACCCTCAGATGCCAGCTTCAGTCACCTCTGGACACTGCACCATGCAAAGGACAACAGGACAGGGGCAGGAGGATGTGGGGTTAGGAGGGACAAACAGCCCTCTGAACGTGCAGCCCTAAAACACAACACACAGCACCCTGAGTGGGGTGTCTCCATCCTTTTGGGGACCAGGAGGAGCACAGAGTGGACAGAACTCCAACATGAAGTGGGTTTTCCCACTCTCAGACCATCCATCTATCATCTCTAAAGATTAGCAGAGCTGGCAAGAGAACCAACACTTCTTCCCAAGCTGGTTCCCAGGGTATTTTCTCTGTGCATCATAAATTATAATAACTCTTTATTTTGCTTTATGGTTTGTCCCTACCAGCTCTGGTGAGCTACATCCTCATTCCTTGCTCCCCATCAGCCCTTCAGGACCTGTGTCACTCCCCAGTCTCTCCTCTTCCGCCTTTAGGCAGTGGGGGGAGGCACCATCCCTGGAGGGGTTCAACAACCAGGCAGCCAGGGTGTTTGAGGAGATGGGCTACTGGTTGGGGGCTGTAGGGCAGATGGTTGGGCTTGATGATCTTGAAGGGCTTTTCCCCTCTTGATGGTTCTGTGATTCTGCTCTGCACCAAGACGTGGATGGAGAGCGCTGCCCACCCGCCAAGGAGCAAAGAGTTGGCTACCATAGAGCCCCAGGCAAGTGTAGCCAGTAGCTACAGGTCCAAGCCATGGTGTCACAAGCCCCTGTGCAGCAGGAAGGAGACCACCATGAGCTCCTCACAGCACTGCACCAGCCCAACAGCTCCACTGGGACCTCCCCAGCCTTGACCAAACCCTGCTCCAACAGACCTTGGTGTGACTCCACATCTCTTCACTGCTTAGCTTGGCCTCGTTCTGCTGTGGTCTCCTCCCTGCTGTGAATGGTTTTCAAGTCCTGTTTGATTCTCTGCACCAGTTCCAGCTCAGGAGAGGCAGAAGTGGTGGGACAGGGTGGGATTCTGGCCTCGCTTGCACCTGAAGGGAGCAGCCCAGTGCAAGTGAATCAACACAAATCTGAGCAGCTCCTGCCTGAGCCAGCTCCAAGAACCTCAGAGGAGGTGAAACCCACCCAGAACAGCCTTTCACAGCCCCACCAATGGCTGCCTGGCACTGTGATGATGCCCAGGAGATCCCACTCCTCAGCACCACCATGCCCAGAGCACCGTGATGCCACTGCCAGCCTGCTCCTGTCCCCACTGCCTGAAGGTGCTCAGGGGGGTTAGTTCTCCAGCTCCACTCTTTGCAAACCCCTGACTTGCTGTTTGCAGCCAGTGCTGGCTCTTCATTGCTACCCCTAAGAGCCAGTGGAGCTCCATGAAGACCCAAGAGTGGCCCTCAGCACCTTCTCATTTGTGGCCTCAGAGCCTCTCCATGCCCTGGAGGAGCAGCTCATGGATGTGGAGATGGATTCCCACCCATGTAGCCTCCAGCTACATGAGGTGTTTAGGGACAGTGACTGCTGTTCCAGCCCCAATACAGGACTTCCAGGACTAGCACCTAAACCCCAGTGACTATCACTCACTCTTCCCATCCTTTGTCCATAAAAATTCATAGCCTGAGCTAAGCGCTGGGCAACTGGAAGTCATTTGAGCCTGTATTAGCACCAGTGTTGGCCAGCAGGAGTGGAGAAGGGATTGCCCCCCAGTACTGGGAACTGGTGAGGCCACACCTCGAGTCCTGGGGTCAGTGAGGGATCCCCAGGACAAGAAGGACATTGAGGGGCTGGAGCGGGGCTGGAGAAGGGCAACAGAGCTGGGGAAAGGGCTGGAGGACAGGGCTGATGGGAGAACAGGGGGTGTTTGATCTGGAGAGAAGGAGGCTGAGGGGGACCCTTACTGCTCTCTACAGCTCCCTGAAGCAGGGGATGGAGAGAGCAGGGGGTCGGTCTCTTCTCCCCAGTCACTGGCCACAGGACAAGAGGAAATGGCCTCAGGCTGGGCCAGGAGAGGGTTAGGTTGGCCATCAGAAGAAACCTCTTCCCTGCCAGAGTGGTCAGGGGTTGGAACAGGCTGCCCAGGGTGGGGGGAGTCATTGGCCCTGGAGGGGTTTAAAGGTCATTTACCTTAGAGATCTGGTCAAGTGATGACCCTGATAGAGTTGGGTTATTGGTTGCACTTGGTGGTCTCCAGGGTCTTCTCCAACCTCCGTGACTCTGTGATCCTACGCCTAGGCTCAGCCACTGCCTTTCTGAGTCCTAGAGGAGATGTCCTGGACCAGTGCAGAAAGCCCCACCACAGCCACCCGCAGCCTGAGCCAGGTGCTGGGCAATGGGCAGCCTCTCCACGTGGATGCACCAGCGTGTGGGGCGAGTTGAGAGGACTAAGGGCAGCTGAGCTCATGGCTGCAGGCAGCTGGCAGTGAGGCAGCAGCAGGATGGGAGCTGCTCTTGGCTCCCCTCCCTCCCTTCCACATCTGGGGCTTCTTTGAGACAAAAAAAAAACCCCCAGAGGACCAGAGCAGGTTAACAGCCGGGAAAATTGCCGCTAACAACACGACCAGGGGCTTGTTCCTTCCCTTTTTATTGGAGCCTGAGTGATCGCTGGTAGGTAGTCAAAAGGCAGGAGCTGTGTTAGTGCAGGGGATGCTCGGGCGGCTAATTAACGAGCGGCTCTTGCTCACTGCCAGCGGAACAGTCCCCGGGGCCACGGGGCAGAGCGGGGCTGAGCGCCCACTGCAGTACGAGGGGCTGGAGGAGGCTGGAGTGACCCTGTGGCTCTGAGGTGCTGTTTTGTGGGGTGGGCAGAGGAGGCTCAGACAGTCAGGGTTGGGCTGCAGAACGACTCCAGCCAAATGGCCACTTCAGCTCAGGCTTGGGGGCTGCCTCTGGATGTGACTGGTCCTGCAGAGCCCCGAGTCACACTGGGGCTGCGGAGGTCAGAGAGAGAAGAAATGGCTCTGCCTGCCCTGGGACACTTCTGAGCAGATGGAGACAGGGTAAGTGCCTCAGGACATGGGGACACAGAGGCTGTGGGGTTGCCACGGGCAGCCAGCCCTGCGAGATGAGCTGGTGCGAGAGGGGCGGGTGGGAACAGGGCAGCGGTGACAAATGAGTTTAATTCCTCAGCAGACACCAATGGGTGGAGGTGATTAATGGGAGGAGAACCTCACCATGGCCTCAGGAGCTCAGGGAGATGGTTTGGCAGAGGATGGAGCAGCAGGGACCAGAGGATGGAGAAACAGGGACCAGAGGATGGAGCAGCAGAGACCAGAGGATGGAGAAACAGGGACCAAAGGATGGAGAAACAGGGACCAGAGGATGGAGATGGGACTGATACTTGGAGGCAACAGCCTAGGAAATGAGTGTTCTCCTGCCCACAACGTCCCTCTGACCATCTCCCAGGGCTGGTCCCTCCTAGAGATTCACAGAATCTGGCAGAAACCAGACCCTACAAGCATTTCTCTTGTCATCTCCTCTCCCTTGTACCTGCAACATGTGCCCTGACACATCTGGGGCTGGTGCACACTCGCTGCAGGACCCTGTTGCTCTCTCCTGGGGAGATACCAGCCCAAGGCCAGGACACCCAAAGCTGTGGGGATTGCCTGACCACGGGATGTGGCTGGCTGACCCCACGGCTGAGGCTGAGCAGCCAGAAGAGCAGCAGAGAATATAGGAGACAATCCCAGCTGCTGCTGCTGGTTTCAGGTGGCCTCAGCGCACTGATGGCCGGGTTTGCAAGAGCAGGTCCCCGTGTGCAACGAGAGAACCCCACTGCAAGCATCATCACTTCACCAAGCGGTGTTTTGGGGACATCCTGTCCCCACAGCCCAGGGCAGAGAGCTCAGCCTTTTCTTGTCCTCTCTGCACGGGGCAACACATCCAGCCTTAAGAGGATGAGGACAACGTGTTTTCACAGAATCACATCAGGGATTGGAAGGGACCTCCAAAGATCATCCAGTCCAGTCCCCACACCACAGCAGGATCCCCTAGATCCAGTTGCACAGGACCATGTCCAGGCAGGTTTGAAACATCTCCAGAGAAGGAGACTCCACAACCCCCTTGGGCAGCCCCTTCCAGGGCTCTGGCACCCTCACTGGGAAGAAGGTCCTTCTCACATTGATGAGGAACCTCATCTGTTCCAACTCACATCCAGTGCCCCTTGTCCTATGACTGGGCAGAGCCTGGCTCCATCCTCCTGACACCCACCCTTCATATATTTATCAACGTCCATGGGGCCACCCCTCAGTCTCCTTTTCTCTAAGCTCCAGAGCCCCAGCTCCCTCAGCCTTTCCTCAGCAGGGAGATGCTCCCCTCCTTCCATCGTCTCTGTGGCTCTGCACTGGCCTCTCTCCAGCAGCTCTGTGTCCTTCTGGAACTGAGGGGCCCAGAGCTGGACACAAGATTCCAGCTACGGTCTCAGCAGGGCAGAGTAGAGGGAGAGGAGAACCTCTCCCGATCTGCTAACCACCCCATTCTGATCCACTCCAGGATGCCATTAGCCTTCTTGGCCAGAATTGTTTTGAGCAGCCACCTTGGTTCTGGCTGACTCAACTGAGAGCCAACAGCAGCTGGAGCCCAAGGGATCAAAGCCTGTGGGGAGCAGTAACCACCTCCAGCAAGCCCAGAGCAGACCCCGTGGGAGGGATACAGGAGATGCTGTCTGGGCTGTGGCTCCACACAGCCATGGGACCACAGCAAAAACCATCAGACTGAGCAACTCCTTCCTGCAGCAGCTCTGCCCTGGTGCCCTGCAGCACATCCCTGCCCAGCAGCAGGAGCCAGTGTCCTCACTGAAGGGTCTGAGCGATGCCATCGGTGCTGGCCGGGCTGCAGGACCACGAGTAGCCCAGCCGGGCCCCCGCGATTCCATCCTTCATCCTTCATCCCCTGTGTGGAGCTGCCAGTGGCCCCTGCTCTCCCCAGTGCGTTACTCACTCTCAGCTTTGGTCTGGCTCCAGCTGGCTCCTCCAACGATCGGGGAAGCGCTGTGGGGCTGGCAGCCCGCTGCCCGTGCCAGGAGCAGCCCCTCGTGCACTGGGCACAGCAGCTGGTCGCGCTGATTAGAAAAGGAGAACCTCCACAATTACCAGGCTGTGACAGTCAGTTCTGCTGCCAGAGGCAAAGCACTGGCCAGGGAGGGGGGGTTCAGCCAGCCCAGGCACCTGCTGCCTCCCTGGGATCCCACCCCAGGGCATGGGTACGACAGAACACACTGGCCCACCCCACTGAGCCCACAGCGAGCAGAGGACACACTCAACAAGCCCCATCCTGTCGCATCGGTGCCGAGCGGGACACAGCTGGCCACGCGTGCTGCACACAGCTGGCCCCTTGGGAGGGCTCCTCCAACGCAGCTCCTGGCAGCCCTGTGTCCCTGCGGAGCAGCCGGTGTCTCCCAGTGAGCCCGGCCCCCTCGTTACTATCCACCAGCTCCCTTATTTATTGCCAGCAGATGTTAAGAGTTTAAAGAGTGTTAAGAGCATGTCCTTGGCTAATCAATTTCTTTTTAACTAGTCTGTGTATCTGTTACAACCCCAACGTGGGCTTTGGGTACCCTTGGAAATTACCCCTCATCTATCATGGAGGTGCAGGGATGCTCGTGTCCTTCGGGACCACGAGAGAGACACAGAGCTGGGGTTTGCTGGGCAGGACATGGGTTTGCTCTGGGCAATCTGGTCTGGTGAGCGCTGGCCCTGCTTGGTGTAGAGGGGTCGGACTGGATGCCCTTTGGAATCACAGAACATTGGGGATTGGAAGGGACCTCGAAAGATCATCCAGTCCAATCCCACTGCCACAGTAGGATCACCTAGATCAGTCACACAGGAACACATCCAGGTGGGTTTGAAACATCTCCAGAGAAGGAGACTCCAAAGCCCCCCTGGGCAGCCCCTTCCAGGGCTCTGTCACCCTCACTGGGAAGAAGGTCCTTCTCCTATTGATGTGGAACTGCTGCAGTGGGGACAGGAGTGGGAGTCTGGTAGTGAAGGTGGGGTAGAGAGGAGGGAGATGGTGGTATGGGCAGACCACAGAGGAGGGAGAGGGAGATGGGCTGTGGATGTGTCTCTACATCTCCCACATCCTTGCAGCCCTCTCCAGAGCCATTTAGGCATCTTTTTGCCATCTCACCACCTCACATCTCACCCTGGAGTTGGAGCACTCCAAGATACTCCTGCTCCTCATCACTGAGACCCTGCAAATGTCCTGGAGGTTACTCTGGGATGAGATCAAGCGCAGCCCAAGACAAATTAAGTGGGTGCAGCTTGGGCACCAGTTACCACAAACAAAGCTGGTGAGCATGAACCCTGGGTGGTGGTGTTCACCCCCTGAAAACGTGAGGAGCAGCAGGGAAGCTGCAGCAGGGATAAGGAAGCCTGAAGAGGAGAAGGCTCCAGGGAGGACCTTCTTGTGACCTTCCAGTCTCTGAAAGGGACCCTCACACAAGGCTGGGGAAGGCTGTTCCCAAGGGCAGAGAACGACAGGACGAGGGGTCGTGGTTTGAAGCTGGAAAAGGGCAGAGGGAGGCTGGACAGGAGGAGAAAGGTCTGGGATCTGAGTGTGGGGGACCCCTGGAACAGGCTGCCCAGAGAGGTGGTGGAGGTCACATCCCTGGAGCCACTCAAGATCAGGCTGGCTGGGGCTGCGGGCAACCTGGTCTGGTGAGTGCTGGCCCTGCTTGCTGTAGAGGGGTTGTACTGGCTGCCCTTTGGAGATGCCTTCCACTCCTGTCATTACACCATTCTATGATCTTCCAGCCTCCAGCCATGACCAGTGGCTCCTAGCCCCACACTGGACTATCACAACCCCTCCTACAACCACATCCCATCCCAGGGAATAGCTGGGATGCTCCCAAGCTCCAAAGCCCATGGGCTAGACACAGCCTGGACGTCCCCACCTTCACCCAGCAGCACCCAGCCAGTACCAGTCGCAGGCAGATCCAAGGTGTCTCGGTGCCAGTTCATCAGCCCCTGGGAAGCACCAAAGTCTTGAAGAACCTGTCAGCAGCGAGGGACTCGAACAGCACTTCAGCCTTCAGCTTGTCACCATTTCCAAGAGATACTGGGGAAAAAACAAGAAGGGGAGACGCTGCAGGAGAAGATAAATGGTGCCAGGAGAGAGGAGGGGGAAGGAAATGGGAGACAAAGCAGAGAAGAGAGGGGGAAGCTGCGCGTGGAGCAGAGCAGCTAAAGCCACCCTGAGCTCCCCCAATTAAACTGACTGGAGAGAGGAGAGATCCCACAGGATAATTTCCTCACAAATTGCTCGTTTGTCTCTCTCCAGCTCTGATGCTGGAACGCTTCTGTGTCAGTCAAGCCACGGAGCTGAGCCCTGGGGAGAGGAGAGATGTTGGTAATTTAGCAGGCAAAAGGCATCTCCTTCCTAGAAGCCTCCTCAAAAGTGCCATCAGTCTGAACGAATCCCCAGCCCCAGCTACTGCAGAGCCAGGGGATGGGGATGGATGGGTGGAGCAGCCCAAACCCTCTGTGGTCGGTGGGATGGGCTGGTAGCTCCCATGACCTCGTAGCTCTGACACTGGGGCTGGGCAAGGAGGGGAGCAGCCATCTAGGGAGGGCTCTGGGGGAGTTTCTGCTGAGCTGTGGTGAGAGACCCCCTGTGGTACTGGGGGTTTGCAGAGGAGATGCCCAGAGCAATCCAGCCTCTGGAATGGCAGGGAAAACCAACCCCTGTGTTCACCTCTTGCAAGGATCTGACATCAAAAGACCCATGTGGTGAGCAAGGGGCTGGGCGAGGTCCCACTCCTGCAGTTCAGAGCAGCAGGGAGGCATCCCAAGGCTCAAGCAAGCAGTGCGTGCTGATGGCCACCCCCCTGCAGAGCTCCTCAGCCATCTCCTCCCTGCTGTCAGCAAAGCCAAAGGCAAGCAGAGACCCGGAGATTTACTGCTCTTCAGTGCTCAGGGCCATGCTGGGTGCTTAACCCAGGAGTTATGGGATCAGGTGGTGCTGCAGGACCTGCCCTGACACCAGTGAACAGCTGCTGGGGTGAAGAATTCTGGCTCAGAAAGTGCCCAGAGAGTCAGAGGAGATGCAGAACCTCAGAGCATCCAGAGATAAACCAAAGGAAGGAGATTCTTTAGGAGGAAGTTCCTCCCTATGAGGGGGCTGATGTCCTGGAACATGTTGCCCAGGGAGATTGTGGCTGCTCCATCCCTGGCAGTGTCCAAGGCCAGGTTGGATGGGGCTGTGGGCATCCATAATAATTGATTATTATATAATCAATTACTATTAATAAATAATACTACATAACCTACTAATTATTCTTTCATTATTAATACATTATTTATGGTAAGTAATAATCACAGAATCATCAGGGATTGGAAGGGACCTCAAAAGATCATCCAGTCCAATCCCCCTGCCACAGCAGGGTCACCTAGACCAAGTCACAGAGGAACACATCCAGGAGGGTCTTAAGTGTCTCCAGTGAAGGAGAATAATTATAACAACAATAATAATAATAAATGTGGGGATGAACCATGAAAATGGAAGCATGGAAATTATGAAAGTGGGATAGTGCCCGCCTGAGAGCTCTACTGACACCCTAATGCAGAAGGATCTCACATGGATCACAAGGATCTCACTCCCCAGGGGTGCAAGGACAGTCCTGCTTAACCAGGCACAGACCAGATGGATCTACCCAAGGATTTGCATCCACAGCCTGAGGGGAAAGAAAACAGCCCCCTTTTTGGTTTGATTTCCCTAAGTGCCAGCAGTGCCCCTGACAAGTGCCCTCACTCCGGCCATGGGGGTGCAGACCCTGAACGTTGCAGGAGATTAATGACCTCAGAAAGATGTAATCACACAACAGGGCTCCTCTCTTAATAACTGCGTGTTTTACCTGTCAATGTGCCTTAATTGAAAATGAGTAGGCGCCGGGAGTTGCAGGGGAGCTGGCTGGCAAGGCTTGAACGCTGTATTAATTGTAGTAATTAGCAGTCACTTTATGTCGGAGTCATCTATAAATAGGGGGTCCATTAGTTTAGCAGCCAGGGTGATTTAAAATGCAAATAAAATCCCAGCCCTCCCTATAAATCACTTCTTTTCCCCTGCCCCCCAAATTTAGTGTCATCAAAGGGGTGGGATGCTGCTTGGGATGAGGTCTGGGGTGTTTGCCCTGAGGTAGGGGAGAGGTTTGAGTGTTCTCCAGCACTGGACCCCGAGAAGACCTCGGTTTGCCCCTCAGCAGTGACTTTGCTTGGTGTTGTCTCAGCTGTGGGGCTTCGCCAGGTTGCTGAGTGTTAGTTAGCTCAGGACCTGTCACAGCAGGTCCAGATGAGGTCATGGAGATGCTCAGAGGGCTGGAGTCCCTCTCTCTGATGGGAACAGGCTGAGAGAGTTAGGGTTCTTCAGCCTGGGCAGAAGGCAGCTCTGGGGGACCTTCTAATGACCTTCCAACCCCTTCCACCTCTCACAGGCTGAGGAAGGCTGTTCCTGAGGGCAGGGAACGATAGGATGAGGGGTCATAGTTTGAAGCTGGAAAAGGGCAGAGGGAGGCTGGACAGGAGGAAAAAGCTCTGGAATCTGAGTGTGGGGGATCCCTGGAACAGGCTGCCCAGAGAGGTGGTGGAGGTCACATCCCTGGAGCCACTCAAGATCAGGCTGGCTGGGGCTCTGGGCAACCAGGTCTGGTGAGTGCTGGCCCTGGTGTAGAGGGGTTGCACTGGGTGGCCTTTGGAGGTCCCTTCCAACCCAACGCATTCTGTGATGCCAGCCCAGCACCACAGCTCTCATCATCCCACACCTGGGCTGCCCAGGGTCAACCCCAAACAGATGGTGAACAAGCACCCCCCAAAGCCTGGTGCTCAGCATCCCTTTCGCACAGCAGGAAGGCAGCAGGCAGCATCTTCTGGGGGGGAAGAACCCCCGAGAGCTGCAAAGCCACAAGGAAGCACGAAGCACCGGCTGGAGCAATCACACCCCAGCACCTCCAGTGCTCACAGTCCCTTGATGACAGGCTCTGCTTCTTTGATCCTTATCAAAGGGGAACCCAGTAAAGAGAGAAAAGCGGGAATAGTCTCTATCACCAGCTCAGCATCGCATCAAACGGCAGCCTGTACTGCCGGGGACAGCTCAAACTCCGGGCTCCAAAACCCCCCGGGAAGCAGCTATTCAGTATTTTTAAAACACAAATGCACAACAAAAAGGTCTTTTTGACTCTTGACCAGCTCTTGGTTGAAAAGAGACCATCCACCCCCCACCACTGCCTGCTGCTGGGGTGCAGAGCTGTTCCTGCTCCTCTGCCTGCTGCTGCTGGGGTGCAGAGCTGTTCCTGCTCCTCTGCCTGCTGCTGCTGCTGGGGTGCAGAGCTATTCCATCCCTGCTCTTCTTGACCAGCAAAGAAACAAAGATCCTGGGGAGTTAAAAGAGGAGGAAAAAAGAAGGTGGGAAAAAAGGAAGGAGAAGGAGATGAGTGGTCTCTATCTGCAGGAGCAGCTCCTGTTCAGGTGCTGTAAGAAGCCCCAGCACATTCTAATTGAAGCTACATTTTTGTTGCTCTTCACACAAGACTTCACTCATTCAATAATTTATCTTCCTCAAAAGTGATGGTATCGCACAGATATGAGAGGGGAAGTGAGCTCTGTTCTCTCTCCTCCATCCCCTACACACACTATAGGCTGAAAGGAGATGGGTTGAGACCCCTAAACCCTCTCTGTCCTAAGACCTGGGGTAAGGGCTGTGCTCCTGCTGCTCCCACTAGCTCCTGAGCCACTGGAACAAGCAAATATGGGCTGGATTAATCTCTCCAGCTCTCCTCCCATGGTTATCCTCCACTGGACCTTCTTGCCCCTTCCTCCTGCCCCATGTTTCCCCAATGAGGATGAGGACAGCGAAGCTGAGAACATCCCTCACAGAATCATCAGGGATTGGAGAGGACTTCAAAAAACCATCCAGTCCAATCCCCCGACACAGCAGGATCACCTAGACCAAGTCACACAGGAACATCTCCAGGTGAGTTTTCAATATCTCCAGAGAAGGAGACTCCACAGTCCCCCTGGGCAGCCTGTTCCACCCTGTCACCCTCACTGTGAAGAAGATCCTTCTCATATTTATGTGGAACCTCCTCTGTTCCAGCTCACACCCACTGTCCCTTTTCCTATCCCTGGATGACACTGAGAAGAGCCTGGCTCCATCCTTCTGACACCACCCTTCACATAGTTATAGACATTAATGAGGTCACCCCTCAGTCTCCTCTTCTCCAAGGTAAGGAGACCCAGCTCCCTCAGCCTCTCCTCAGAAGGGAGATGCTCCACCTCCTTCATCATCCTTGTTTCTCTACACTGGACTCCCTCCAGCAGCTCCATGTACTACTGGAACTGAGGGGCCCAGAACTGGACACAAGACTCCAGGTGTGGTCTCACCAGGGCAGAGGAGAGGGGGAGAAGAACCTCTCTTGATCTGTTAACCACCCCCCTTCTGATCCACCTCAGGATGCTGTTGGCCCTCTTGGCCACAAGAGCACATTGCTGGCTCATGGCCATCCTGCTGGCCACCAGGACCCCCAGGTCCCTCTCTCCTACACTACTTTCCAACAGGTCACTCCCCAGCCTATCCTGGTCCCAGGGGTTGTTCTTGCCCAGATGCCAGACTCTACACCTACCCTTGTTAGACTTCATTCAATGTCTCCCTGCCCAGCTCTGCGCCCTCCTCAGACCCTTCAACCCATCGTGTTGTGAGAGGGGTGATGCCACCTGCCTCTGGCTTAAGGGAGATCACCAGCAAAGCCCTCAAACCAGCAGAGCTGGGCTCACAGCCTTTGCAGACCACATCAGGACTCTTGTTTAGCCTAACCCCAAACACCCTGAGTGTTCCTCGTGGTTTACTCACAGAGCACCCAGGCAGGACACGAAGCAGCGCTTTGCCTTCAGAGCCTTCCCTCTGGCCCACACCTCAGCCGTGGCCACTCGCTGGCTCTGGAGCACTGGGACAGCCAGAAAGCAACTGAATTCTGCAGATCCACTGCAGTTGCTCCGTCGCTGGCAGCCAGCCTGCACTGTCATCTGGAGAAAGGGAAACAATTGATAGAAGGGATTTTTCTTCCCCAAAAAGTCTTCCCTAGGCTTGGAAGAGCAACTTGAGGTTCATCAGACTCTCAAATCATAGAATCATCAAATCATAGACTCATCGAATCATGATGGCTGGAGAGGAGCTCCAGGATCATCAAGCCCAGCCCTCACCCCAACAGCTCCCTAACCCCCAGACCATGGCCTCAAGTGCTCCAGCTACTTGGTTTTTAAACCTCTCCAGGGATGGGGACTTCACCACCTCCCTGAGCAGCCTGTTCCAGTGCCCAACCACTCTCTCAGGACACAACTCCTTCCTAAGATCCAGCCTAAACCTCCCTTGCTGCAACTTGAGGCCACTTCCCCTCATCCTATCACTAGGAATTTGGGAGAAAAGACCAGCACCAGCCTTGCTACAACCTCCTTGGAGGGAGCTGTAGAGAGCAATGAGGTCTCCTCTCAGCCTCTTCTTCTCTAGGCTCAATAACCCTCAGCTGCTCCTCACAGAGGCTGTTCTCCAGCCCTCTCCCCAACCACCAGGTAGGTGGATCCGCTGGCATGTGTTGGGAGGGTGATGGAGAACCTGGGCTTTAGGCTGCTCCAGACACCCCCAGCTATGAGCCCTTGGAGCTGACACAGGCTTCCCCCACCCTGCTGCCACGTGCCCTGAAGAACGGGAGCGACGTCTCCATCAGTGGCATGAGCTGGGCTTTGAGAGCTGCCTCTTGACATAAGAGGGACAGGGAGGGGAGAAGAAAGAGAGGGAATAAGGTGGAAATAAACACTGAGGCAGCTTTGGCGTGGAAGGCAAAGCAGGATTGATCTTTTGCCTGACTTACCCTGAAAATTGCTTCTGCGCTGCCCGTTTGCGCCCATTAATTGCACGTCTGGCCCGGCTGCGCGTCTGTTTAAGCCCTCAATCAATCCCCTTTTGGATGGCTGCTGGATCAATGGGGTGGTAATTTAATAAGGGATGTTTTCAGTTGGCTCTTAAAAGCCACGAAGGGATTTGATTCACTTCTATTTTTTAAGAAGGGAAGGGGTGGTGGCAGGGAGGAACCAAGGGTCAAACCACAAGCCTGAGCCGTCCCCTCCTGGCAGCATCCTTTCCAGGAAGGGTTTGTGGTGAGCTTCTCAGCAGCTGTTCATCATCCTTCTTGGGCTGTGGCACAGCCACCTGCCATCAGCGCGGCAGCACTGGTGTGGCACCACCTCTGCCAGGGCTCCCACAGGTTGGCAGCGATTCCTAGAAGCCCTCGTGCGGCTCCCACGAGCAGCAGCAGTGGGCTAGAGAGCACCCAGGAGCCTCTCTTGTCCTCTCCATCACCAGAGCAACGTGTGTCTGACAGCGCTGCTGGGACAAGCAGCAGCACCCTCATGTGACCCTGCAGCTCCAGCCCTCCCATCAATAGTTGCACCATGGTCCTCCAGCATCTTCTGAGACCCTGGGACAAGACAGGCTACAAGGACTGGGGACAACACACCCATCTCCTGTGGCTGTTCTCAGCCGAAGAATCTGCACTTCATGATGTCTCAGGTTGCCTGACCCTTGCAAGAGGTTTGTTCAAGGGAAGAGACTCACCCCTGCTGGGTGTTTAACTGCCAGGCTGGAAAAGTAGAGGTGGAAGAGCTCTACCCAAAGCACCTTCAATGTCAGGGTGGGGTTGGACTTGATGATCTTGGAGGTCTCTTCCTGTGTGACTTGGTCTGGGTGGTCCTGCTGTGGCAGGGGGATTGGACTGGATGATCTCTGGAGGTCCCTTCCAGTCCCCTTTGATTCTGTGAGTACCCCAAGTATTTGGGGCAGCTTTGGTCACTGCAGTGCAGGAAGGAGGGGCTGGAGAGGGGGCAGAGAAGGGCTGGAGAACAGGGCTGATGTGGGGAGAGGCTGAGGGAGCTGGGGCTGTTCAGCCTGGAGAAGAGGAGGCTGAGGGGAGACCTCACTCCTCTCTACAACTACCTGAAGGGAGGTTGCAGTGAGGAAGGGGTTGGCTTCCTCTCTCCAGGGACTGGTGATAGGACCAGAGGAAATGGGGTCAGGCTGTGCCAGGGGAGGGTCAGGTTGGGTCTTAGGAAAGACTTCCCAGCAAGAGTGGGGAGGCCTTGGGACAGGCTGCCCAGGGAGGGGGTGGAAGCACCATCCCTGGAGGGGTTCAACAACCGGGCAGCCAGGGTGTTCGGGGAGATGTGTTAGTGGCTGAGGCTAGTAGGGCAGGTGGTTGGACTTGATGATCTTGAAGGTCTTCTCCCACCTTGACGATGACTCCATGCCATGTGCTCGTTAGGGCTTGAGCAGCCCCTTCCTCCAACCTCCTCGCTCTGGTGCTGCCGCGTTTCAGCCCAGAACCGGGCACGGTGCCGGGGTGCCTGGCTGCCCTTTGATGTGCAGAAGCCTCCTGCTCTGCTGGAGGCTGCTCTTCCTTCCTAGCGCCGCACGGTTCAGCGATGAGAGCAATTCCCTTGCTGCACAGGTCCAGCCAGATCCCCCTGCCCAGCCTCCATCTCCAGCCTGTCCATGTTTAATTTCCTCTAATCGCTTTCTTCACAGCCATCCTCTCTAAACCCTTTATCTTTCTCCAGGCTGCAATTCCCTCCCTCTGCTGCTTCTCCATTTCCTTCTGTGATGCTCTGCCCACAGCCCTCTCCTCCACAGGGCTTTAACTGGCACTGTGCTGGGAGGAAGGATTATGGCCCTGCCTGTCCTTCTGCTCGGGTGCAGAGCAGTCCTGCTGCCACATCCCACAGCTGAATTTCCCTGCCTGCACCCCAGAGGCACCGCCAGCTCCAGCTCTGCTCACGTCGTCCCTGTCCAGCATCACTGCTGTCACTGATATGTGGCTCCGAGACCCCGTCCTCCTTAATCAGATGAATGGTCTCTGGGCTTCAGGCAGCTCCTCACACGGCTTTGCTGGACCTTGGTCACAGGGCAGAGTTCCCCCCAGCCCACAGGCTCCAACCCTGCTTTCAGCAGAATCACAGAATCATTAGGGATTGAAGGGACCTCCAAAGATCATCCAGTCCAACCCCCCTGCCACAGCAGGACCACCTAGATCCAGTCACACAGGACACCAAGGTGCTGGTGGGGTGAGGGACAGGGAGATGCAGGACACTTCCCCCCATCCTTTACAGTCAAGGACATCAACTCTAAGAGGAGACCTTCCAGCTGCCTTCCAGTCCCTGAAGGGAACCTCCAGGAAGGCTGCAGAGGGACTTTTCCCAAGGGGATCCAGCCACAGGACAAGGGGAAATGGTTTGGAACTGAAGGAGAGGAGGGGCAGACTAGATCTGAGGAAGAAGTTCTTCAGTGCCGGGATGGAGAGACTCCAGAATCAATTGTCCAGAGAGGCTGTGGCTGCCCCCTCCCTGGAGATGCTCAAGGCCAGGTTGGGTGAAGCCTTGAGCACCCAAGTCTAGTTGAGAGGTGTTGCTGCCCCTGGCAGGGGTTGGGGCAGATGAGCTCTGAGGTCCCTTCCAGCCTGGGCCAGCCTGGGATTCTCTAATCCTGCAGGTCTGACCTCTTGGAAGAACTTGCTTCATGCTGATACCGCAGTTAAACCTTTGATTTTTCTATTCCTGTGTGACTTGGTCTAGGTGGTCCTGCTCTGGCAGGGGGATTGGACTAGATGATCTTTCCAGGTCCCTTCCAATCCCTGATGATTCTATGCTTCTAGGATTTGACAGCAGACAAGTGGGCAGAGAGCTGTGGTGGCTCCACCACCACACAACCACAGAATCATGAAGGCTGGAAGACACCTCCAAGCTTATCCAGTCCAACCATCACCCCAACCCCATCCTACCAACTAAACCCTGTTCCCCAGGGCCACAGCTACTCAGTGTTTGAACCCCTCCAGCGACGGTGACACCCCTACCATCCATGGGGTTTGGCTGCAGAACTTCCCATCTTTATCTTCTCAGCAGGGTGCAGGGAGCTGGAACAGCCCCATGGAGCTCCTGCCTCAGCGAGGTCCTGATGGCTGCTCCTCCAGAGCTCTCTGGCCAAACACCCTCCCTCAGCTCCAAATCAGTTGTGAGAGAGAAACCAGAGGAGGCCAATCTCCTAAACAAAAGGCACGAATTAACGGTGACTCCTGCCTTTCCAAGGGTCAGACCAGTATTCACTTCGAAAATCATCAGCTCCCACGGATGGGAAAAAGAGAGAAGAACTCTAAGTGTTCTCCTGCTGTTTGTTGTTTCTCAAGTGACATCTGTAGGACCCAGTTTCACCCCTGCTGCGAGCGTGGGAGCAGAACTCCCCCCGGCACACAGCCCCTCTTAAGCACTTGAACCTCCTCCAAACCAGGCAGGTGAGGACCGACCCCATTCTAAAGGTGGGGAGAAGTCTTTGCAGAGATGCAGGAGAGCTGAGCCCGATGGATTTTAGCAGAGACAGCTGCTGGCTTTCCAGGCAGGGACACAACAAGGCCGGCACATAGAATCATAGGATCATTAGGGACTGGAAGGGACCTCCAAAGATCACCCCAGTCCAATCCCCCTGACGCAGCAGGGTCACCTAGACCAAGTCACACAGGAACATGGCCAGGTGGGTTTTAAACATCTCCAGAGATGGAGACTCCACAACCCCCCTGGGCAGCCCCTTCCAGGGCTCTGTCNTTGTTCTTGCCCAGATGCCAGACTCTACACTTACCCCCACAGCCAACACTGGATGCTCCTTTCTCTGGTCCCAAACCCACCCTACGATGGCCATTCCCAAATGTCAGGTGCTCCTCTCATCTTAGAAACCCCCTCATTTTTCCTTCCATCTGCCCAAACCCACCTCCTGGCACGACATGATACCACTGCTACTGGTAGAACTGGAAAGGTAATGAAGGTCTGGAATCTGAGGGTGGGGGATCCCTAGAACAGAGAGGTGGTGGAGGCCCCATCCCTGAAGCCATTCAAGGTCAGATTGGCTGAGGCTGTGGGCAACCAGGTCTGGTGAGTGCTGGCCCTGCTTGCTGTTAGAGAGGTTGGACTGGCTGCCCTTTGGAGGTCCCTTCCAACCCTACGATTCTTTAAGAGAGTCCTTCTCATGATGCTGAGACCTTGCACGACGAGCGAGCCGAGGTGGGGACTCCCGACAGTCCTCCTCGCTCCGGTGCCCATCACCACCAGCCACCACGGCACCAGTGACATGCCCTAATTGGTTTGAGCACGGAGGCAGGGCTGGATAATGAAGGGAATCACCTATCTGTCTGCTGACGGCGCTGCTCTATCCAGATGTCACTCCCCGTGCTGCAGAGATCTCACGGAACGTCGCATTTCCTAGGGGTTAATTTACTTACAGGTGTCAGATCGACTTAATTCCTCGTCTCCTTAATTGGCCCCGCTGCTGATAGCAGCTCACGTACCTCTGCTTCTCCCAGGCCTCTGCAGCTCTCACCACAGCAGCTGCCACCTCGTCCTCCTTCATCTGCCAATGCTGGAGGTCTCCCGCAGCAGGTTAGACCCAATGGATCAGCAGTGACCCGAGACTGAAGCTGCAATTAAGACCAGTAAAGGTGTGACAAGAGGTTTGAACACAAGCTGGTGCCACAGGAGTCCGGCACCGTGGCAGACGTGGGGCTACACAGAGAGCTGGGCATTCCCTGCTAACAGAGATGTTATCCAGAACAAGGCGCACACCGGTGTCAGCAGGAACTAAGCCATCAGCCCGAGAAACGATGGAACAGTTTGGGTTGGAAGGGACCTTAAACACCACCTAGTTCCAACCCCCTGCCACGAGCATGGAGATCTTCCACAAGGCCAGGATGCTCAAAGCCCCATCCAACCCAACCTTTGCAGGGATGAGCACGGCGAAGGGCTGCCCAGAGGGGTTGTGGAGTCTCCTTCTCTGGAGACATTTCAAACCCACCTGGATGTGTTCCTGTGCGACTGGATCTAGAGGATCCTGCTGTGGCGGGGGGCTTGGACTGGATGATCTTTGGAGGGCTTTTAAATAGGGAAATAAACTAATTGCATCAAAGAGAGGATACAAAAAATCTGAACATCTATGTCCTTGCCCATAATTTCCTCCCCAAATTAGGAGGCTGGATGCTCAGCTGATGTAAATCTCCGTGAAGAGACACTCACGGTCCTGATCCTGCCCTGATTTACACCACCAGAGGAATGAGCTGCTCCTATGCCTGGGTCTCTCTGCACATCTGTCCTTTGAGAATCAATAAATAGGACGTGAAGATAATATTCATTCACCACTTATTCTGCTTAATTATTTAAACGGCAGCTTCTGGAAATAATAAAGGAGCAATAAAGAAAAGATTTAGCATCGTGGGAAGCAGCCCCGTGTGTTCTCTCCTCTCTGCTTGTGCACAGACTCACAGAATGTTGGGGATTGGAAGGGACCTCAAAAGATCATCCAGTCCAACCCCCTGCCACAGCTGGATCCCCTAGATTCAGTCGCACAGGAGCACATCCAGGGGTGTTTAAACATCTCCAGAGAAGGAGACTCCACAATCCCCCTGGGCAGCCCCTTCCAGGGCTCTGTCACCCTCTCTGGGAAGAAGGTTCTTCTCACATTGATGTGGAACCTCCTTGTACCAGCTCACACCCACTGCCCCTTGTCCTGTCACTGGGTGCCCCTGAGCAGAGCCTGGCTCCATCCTCCTGACACCCACCTTTCACATATTGATCAACATTCATGGGGTCACCCCTGGATGATCTTTAGGGGTCCCTTCTAACCCCTACATTGTGTGTTTCTGTGGTTCAGGTTGGAGAAGACCTTCAAGATCATCCAGTCAAACCATTAACCCAACTGTCCCTAAACCCTGCCCTTGATCTCCAGCTCTCCATGACTGTGAAACACAGCCAGGGATGGTGATTCGACCTGCTACATGAGCAGCCTGGGATCTGGTGGAGCTTCTATAGCAGCTTTGGACAGCTGGGGTAGGCAAAGCCAGTTTACTTCACAAAAAAGTGCCTGCACAACGGCTGCGATGGGCTCTTGCCCCCGGTGCTGCAACAAGCCTGTTGGCTACCATGTTCTCCCTGGGTCCCTAGAGACAAGCTGGCTGTCCTCCTCACACCGCAGTACAGCACGAGTCTCCTCGGAGGAGCAGGGGCTGGTGGTGGGCACCCAGAGCTGAGACCAAGCCCACATCCTCACTAGCCTCACACAGCACAAGACCAAGCCATTTCTAACTTGCCCAGGCAGAAACTGCATTAAACCACAGTAATTTAACCCAGGGATCCAGACCTGGTTAATTAAAGCCACCAGGTGCTTCTCGGGCAGGCAGAGAGCTGCCCCGGGTCCAGGCCACACATTGTCTAAGGCTCTTTCTGGTCCCACCATCACTCTGCCCAGAGCATCACATTCTAGCAAGAATAGAGACACCACAAAGTCTTAAGAGTCACCACAAGGTGTCTTTAGAGGCACCACAAGGTCCTAAGAGGCACCATGAAGACCAAGGCAGCACCATGAAGACCAAAGAGACGCCACGAGCTCCTAATAGGCATCACAAGGTCCTAAGAGGCACCACGAGGTCCTAAGAGATACCACGAGGTCCCAAGAGATACCATGAGGTCCCAAGAGATACCACGAGGTCCCAAGAGGCACCACAAGGTCCCAAGAGGCACCACAAGGTCCCAAGAGGCACCACAAGGTCCCAAGAGGCACCACAAGGTCCTAAGAGGCACCACAAGGTCCCAAGAGGCACCACAAGGTCCCAAGAGGCACCACAAGGTCCTAAGAGGCACCACAAAATTTTAGGAGGCACCACAAGGTCCTAAGAGGCACCATGAAGTCCTAAGAGGCATCAAGAAGCAACCAAGAAAGCAGGGATGTGCCAAGATCCCAAGAGGGTTTTGCCATTGCTTGTCCCAAGGTCACACACCTCTGCTTGCCCCTGTGGCCACCAGCTTAGCCCCAGCCCCACACCCCAGCAGGCAGGATTAGATCCTCACCGCCAGGCTCCTGCTCTCTCCGTCTCTGTTTCCAGCCGCCTGTGTGGAAGAGCCCCAGCTCCCGCTGGCAGCTGCTTTGCCAGATGGGCCAGCAGCTGCGTCGCTGCGACCACCGCGCTCGGCACCGACCCGCCGGCAGCTCCCTGCCCCGCTGCGCTTCCCAGCCGAGCTGGCACCGAGCACCTGCACGGCTACGGCTCCCGCAGCTCGCTGCTGCAGAGGCCATCAGATGTGGAGAGACGGACAGCGTCCAGACAGTGGTGGTGGCACCCAGCACCAGGGCGGGTTCCCACCCCAGAGACCTGGCAGGACCCCCCCCAGACCCAGTGGTAAAGTGATACTGGGCAGAATCCCAGACTGGGTTGGGTTGGAAGGGAGCTCAGAGCTCCCCCAGTGCCAACCCCCTGCCAGGGGCAGCGACACCTCTCACCAGACCAAGGTGCCCACAGCCCCATCCAACCTGGCAGTGGATGCTGCCAGGGATGGAGCAGCCACAAGCCCCCTGGGCAACCTGTCCCAGGGCCTCAGCCCCCTCACAGGGTGGGATTTCTGCCTCAGATCTCACCTCAATCTCCCCTCTTTTCGCTTGAGTCCATCCGGGATTTCCTATTTGGGGGATTGGACTGGATGACCTTCCAAGGTCCCTTCCAATCCCTAATGTTCTATGATTCTGTGAATGTTCTGTGATCACTAGATTCCTCACAAAAAGTCCCTCCCCAACATTCCTGGAGCCCCTTTAGGCACTGGAAGCTGCTCTAAGTTTCCCCCCAAAGGCCTCTCTTCTCCAGGGTGAACAGCCCCAACTCTCTCAGCCTGTCCCCAGAGCAGAGGGGCTCTAACCTTCTCATCATCCTCATGACCTCCTCTGGACCTGCTCCAGCAGCTCCATGTCCTTCTTGTACTGGGGACAGCAAGACCCCAGGTGATGTCTCACAAGAGCAGAGCAGAGGAACAGAATCTCCTCCCCACAGAGCTCCCCTCGTGCTTCCCACCCTGCTGAGCGACAGTGCCACATCCCGGAGGCGGCTGCCAGCGGGACGATGGCTCCGGCAGCTCTGGCAGAGCTCAGCTTCCCCCGCTGCCTGACCCATTTCTCAGAGACTGTGGCTGCTGAGTGCTCCCGGAGTGACTGGCACCATATGCTGGGGATCCAAGCACCCACCAGGTTCTGCCAGCTCTGCAGAAACAGGCAGCGCTGTGTCAGGACTCGCCTGTTCCACCAAGAGCTCCAGCCTGGGAAGGAAGGCAAAGCTGCTACGTGCTGCTCGGGTGGATGCTCAAGCCAAGGAAGATGCCAGAAGACACATCAGCTCTCAGGACACCTTGCAAAGGGGAAAGGGACCTGCTCCTGCTCCTCTGGACCCTCCCAACACCTTTCTGCGTCCGTGAGAACTACTGTGAGGGAGAGAGAGCCCTGGAACAGGCTGCCCAGAGAGCTTGTGGAGCCTCACGCTGTAGGGAGATCCCTAACTCCCCTGGACTGTTCCTGTGGGGTCTGCTCTAGGGGATGTGGCTCTGGCAGGGGGAGGTCGGACTGGATGATCTCCAGAGGTCCCTTCCAACCCCACCAGTCTCGGATTCTCCAGAGAGGCTGCATTTCCCACCCCAGACAGGCAGAGCTGGTTGATGGTCAGACTCGATGATCCCAGGGGGTCTTTTCCAACCCGAATGATTCCATGAAGTCTCCAGCAACAAAAGTCAAACAAACAAGCCACTAGCCCAGCCAGGGGTGCGCCAGGACCGGGGCACTCCCAGTCGACCGCCTTCCCTATGGGGTCATTACCAGTTCAACTCTCCTCTCCTCAAAAGCCAGAGGAATAAATTAAAAATGAAAAAAGAGGGGAAATTATTCACCATGGAGATCTGGAGAGCCAGCAATTAATAAATAAAAATAAGTATGGCTAATAGCAGCCTTTTATACAGCACTTTACATTGCAAATTACTCTTGCAGCGTCTATTATTAATTAAACCATTTGCATCCACTATTCCTCCTAATATATAATTATTTATCCTGATAAATAATTGGTGGAGGAGCAGAAGGCTGCTCCAGCCCTGCAGGAGGACCAGCCCCTGCCTTGACTCTGCTGGCGGCAGAGCCCTGGGTCTAGCGCTAGCGGCTCCATCCCCAGACCTCGGGTGGACACACGGCCCCGGTGGAAACGCTTGTAGGATGCTGGGTTTGTCGGGTCGGGTGATCTGCTGGTCGCCCTGGGACTGCAGGTCCTCCTCCTCCTCCTCCCTGCGATGCCCAGCTCCCAGAACCCTGCAGCAGCGGCTCCTCCAGCACGGAGCAGCGACCGAATTCTTTCGGAAGCTGCTGTCTGCAGTCCCTTCTCCCTCTGCCAGTGCTGCCCTGAGCAGAGAGGCTGGTTTACAGCTCAGAGCATCTGATCTCCAGCTTCTGCGAACACAAACAAGGGTCTCGCAGCCCACGCGCCTGTCAGCACCGGCTGCCTCGGTTTCGGAGGAGCCAAAGCCCGCAGGCGGCTGCGGGGCCGGGCGGCAGCGGCGAGCTCACGGCCAGATGGATGCTTGGACTCCAGCCTTGCCAGTCCCACAAGAGGCCTCAAACCCGTGTCTATCATCCTCAGACCCTGCAAGATAAACTGCCCGAGGGAGGATGCACTGGCTGGCTCCTGGGTGGCTGAAGAGGCTCTGCAGACCCTCGGGCTCCTGCCTGGGGGCTGCTGCCGGACCACCAGCAAAGATAAGCGATTCTTGACCGTCTGAAACGAAGGACAGAGCTTGAGGAGGGGGAGAAGGAGATAAAATGAAGAAGGAACCACCTAGGTGAGCTCCGTAGGGTCGGAGAGCACTCAGCAGTCTGCGAGGGGAGACCCAGGCAGCCCTCCCTGAGCGACACGGGCTCACTTTTTGCTTCGGAAAACCGAATCCTCCCAGCAGCTCCATCCACCCCCTCCGCAGAGGTTCATTTCTTAGCAGGGGAGGGAGGAGCCCCGTCGTTCTAATGAAACGTTTTGGCTGGGTGCACAGCAAATGAATCCCCCCAGCAGCCCCGTTGCTCCTCCCGTACAGCAGCCTGACTCCCCCTCTGCGTCTCATCCTTCCCCGCATCCGAAGCGCAGCCTGTTCTCCGCCGTCAGAGCAGAGGCTGCGCGGGCAGGTTGGGAGGGATGGAAAGCACCAGGCATCCCCGGCAGCTCCCCCAGGGACACATTCACTACCATCCTGAGCTGGTTTCCCTGCTCTCTCCCCCCAAAATTCCATCTCAGCAGCCTTCCCCTCACCAACACCCCGTCCCTGGGGTGGCTGCACGTGACAGCTGCAGTTAATACAAGATGTTCGGCGGATCCAGCCCTTTGGAGTGTGAATTACAATTATTTTAGGAGCAAGGGGATGGGAGATGAAGTTAGCTCTTGGCTTGGAGGGCCCGGCTGAAAAATTACCCTCCGCTTCCCCAGCTGTTTGTCCTCCATTAGATTTTATCTGTTTTAAAATGGTCCTCACCAGCAGCAATCTCTCACAGGGGGATTTCCTCCGCCTCCTGCTCCAGCAGCTTGGCTGGGTAGAGCTCGGGATTCCTGTCTGGAAGGCTGATGCAGAGGGTGGCTCAGAGCAGGGCTCCTCATTTCCACTTCCCCACCTGTAGAAAACAAGGTGAAAGACTCAAACCCCAGAGGAGAAACAGCTCTGGGTGGTTGCACAGCAGGACAGGGAGCTGAGTGCTGCAGGCAGAGCACTGAAGAGCTGTAGGAAACAGGGTGGGGAATGAAAAGGGGAGAGTAGTCAGCACAGGGTGATCACAGGGAGCTGAGAGCTGCATCCACAGCATCTCCAGAGCACTGGAAGGATGTAGGAAACAAGACAGAGAATAAAAAGGGGAGAGCAGTCAGCACAGGATGATCCAGAGCATCTCCAGAGCACTAGAAGGCTGTAGGAAACAAGGTAGGGAACAAAAAGGAGAAAGGATTCAGCACCTGCTTTTGCAGCTCTGCTTGGGGCACCTCCCAGCAACAAGTTTCAATCAACCTGCACTTGCAGAAGGTCTCCGTTGGCACTAACCACACCGAGCCAGCATCAGGCATCGTCCAGTATTTGTGCTGGACACTCAAAATAAAAAGCTCTGGTCAGGAAGGGGAGGGAGGGAAAAGCCACCTAAGGGAAGCACAGAGGGAGAAGTGACAAACCAGCAACAGGTGACAAGTAATTACAGGACAGGGAAACGCCTCGGGAGCTCGTTTGGGTGAGCAGCGGCTGATGAGCAGCCACAGCATTTGTTTTCCTTATTTATGGCCGGGTGTCGGGGGAAACTGATGGGAAACACCCCATATACTACCCAGCTGGTGACAAGTTCAGCAAATGAGGAGTCGAGGAGGAAAATCAGCCTGAATGATACCTGCTGTGCTCAGCCTCCCCTTCGCGCCGCTCCCCATCCTCATAAACGCAGGGGCGATGGGGACGCGGCACCGCTGAGGTGTCTCCGCATCCCCCCGCTCAGCAGCTGGGACTCAGGATTGTTTAGGCTGGAGGGGACCTCAGAGATCATCAAGCCCAACCAGTCACCCAACTCTACTCATGGCCTTGAGCGCTGCATCTACATAGAATCCCAGACCAGCCCAGGCTGGAAGGGACCTCAGAGCTCATCTCCTCCAACCCCCTGCCAAGGAGAGTGAAGCTTCACAACCAGACTGGGCTGCTCAAGGCTTCACCCAAGCACCTTGAGCATCTCCATGGAGGGAGCAGCCACAGCCTCTCTGGGCAATTGATTCCAGAGTCTCTCCACCCCGGCACTGAAGAACTTCTTCCTCAGATCTAGTCTGACCCTCCTCTCCTTCAGTTTCAAACCATTTCCCCTTGTACTGTGGCTGGATCCTTTTGGAAAAAGGTCCTTCTCCAGCCTTCCTGGAGGTCCTCTTAAGGCAGTTAGAGGGTCATCAGCTTTGTGGTCATCAATTCACAGACCCTCAACTAGAGACCACAGTGTGTACCTCTCATCCACGTGCTGTTAGGAGGTACCAGTGCTCAGCTCAGCGGCTGCCCTGCCCAACCTCAGTTTGAACCCAGCTCACTGGAGGGTGTTGGAGCTCACGGGTGGGATTTAACCTACAACCCTCCACCTAAACCTCTAGCATCTAACAGAGGTGCTTAAATGGGAAGCAATGCCTTTCACCCCTCTGTTTTCACCTCCTTGAAATGCATGAAACATTAAAATGAACATCTGGGTGGCCCTGCAACGGATGAACAGCTGCAGCTCCTCCAAGGGGTGGAGGACAATTCTGCTGTAGCCCATCCTCATGGTACCGAGGGCTGGAGCACCTGTGGGGCAGGACAAAGCCCACATCCACCTCTTCCTCTCCAAACACTCACATCCACATCCTACCAGAAGAGCTGCCCCATCCCCAAGATGAAAGTGGGACCATGAAAGGCTCCCAGTCCCCTCCATGGGCAGCGGTTGAAAGGCTGTTGCTCACAGGCAGCTGTCCCCGGGGATGAAAGGCAGTGGAGGCTTTGATGAAGAACTCACCGTTGGCAAACAACGCGACTGAGCAAGCGGCGCCTTGTCGAGAGCTCTGCTCGGGGTGCAGGGCTGGGTCCTGGGCTTCTCTGCTTGGTGGGGTGGGGAGACAGAGCTGCAGGCAGGCTCAGGAGGCAGAACAGGCAGCACTGGGTCACTTTGGCTCTGTCCCCAGGAGATCCAGTGCAACTGGGCTCTAGTGTGATGGGTTTTCCATTGGGCAGGGAAAGCTGACTCTGTGTGGAGGGGGAGCAGCTGTGCAGGCTGCCAACAACAGACCATCTCCCCCTTGTTTTGCCTCCAGAAGCACCAACTCTTCTCAAGATCCTTCCACAACATCTGGTAAGAAAAGAACAGGTTTAAAAATTTACCATTTCTTTGCATTCTCTGCACTACAAGAGTTTCCTCCTGCTGCTGCTGTTTCCCAGTTTCATCCCAGTTTGGCCATGACTGCACCTACCCTGCTGCTAATGTTTAAGATGTTTAAGATCCACCTGGATGTGTTCCTGTGTGACTTGGTCTAGGT